>OW285239.1:125594735-126837537 GCA_935421215.2 Melolontha melolontha | reverse complement strand
TAACAGAATGTTAAACATCAACTAATGAATGACATGCTATTAAAATTGAAAATTAAATACCCCAGAATACCATCTGATTATTAAAGATGGCCGTCCATCGTGAAGTATACGACGTTCACACCAACACCAAACAATAAACGGAGTATAATATTTATATCAACGTCACTGCGAATGCATATTTATGTTGGTGCGAATGTTCAGTGTTGACACATATCGTTCTGTCATATTTTGTATCTGTTTACTCTTGGTTTCCAATGCCGAAAGCGGTTTTTAGCCAATGTAAGCGACTTGTTGCACCCACGATTGCAACTGTGAAACAGAACGCGATAATGATGGACTGTTGCTGCATTTATAAACTGTGAGAGAAGTAATATCGTATTTGTGACGTAAATATTGCAAGTTTGACATAAACGTTTACTACCCTAACCTAAAATGTGAACAAATCGATTTTACCACAACATTGTTTTGACATTATTGATTACGTGCACGTCTGCGAATCATGAACTGTTGATTGATAAGATATTGAAAGTAGTACTTTATAAATAAAAATGCATTATTTGTAACATGCCAAAACAATTTAACTACTTCAACAGACAACGTCGGACGGATGTTGTTACAAATGCTCATCAATTCTAGATACCATTTATACCAGACATCATTACTGATGAGACCTGGATGTATCGAATCCAAGCAACATAAAGGGAATGGTGTTCCAAATATGACGAAAGTATCACTTCAAAGACAGACAGATAACCGTGTTCTACAACAAGAAGTCTCTGCCAAATGCAAAAAAGTGCAAATAATCATTACCTTACTCGCCAAGCATCATCTAGGTGAAGAGAAGATTTGATTCATAACAAAACGACTCTTTAATCTCACAAACATTGATTCGTGTTTCATTTTTTAATGAAAATTACTTGACAATAATCACTACAAATGTCCTCGTACGACTCTTCTTCTTATTCCAAAGATAAAATAGCTACCCTACGGCCGACGTTTTAATTCAAAGGAATTGTTGCTTCAAAATTGAAGGCAATAGAAGTGATTTTAGTCAGTGTTTCAAAGATACGCAAATTAATAAAACTGAGATAAATAAATTAACAAATCGTGTGAAAAAGCGAATTCAATTTGTGATTGCTTTATTTTTTAATCACATTTTGTTGAAGGAAGAAAATGCAGCTACGCACTACGCACAAGTGAAACGACAGCCAGAGAACATTTGGCACACAAAAATTCGCTTAAAAATTTCCATTGACTTGATCAGCTGCAAATACTCTCGTCGAGTCGCGTCGTAAGAACAAATTAACTTACCTATTATAATTACCGTATTGATATTGTTTATTCTTTTCTTTAAACTTGGGCAAAACTTGATTGAAATCCGTTTGTTGCGACCTATTTGGTCTATGGTGTCTGTTCCCACTGTGACTGTTCGTTCTCTTCAGCCATGCACCCGGTTGCGGTATCACGGGACTAACAATTTTATCCATGGAATATTTAATCTTCTTAACATTATCCTTGTGCTCGTCTGATTTCCGCTTGTTCTTATCTTTTTTAGGCGACATTTCCAAATTGAGATCTTTCTTTTCTTTGGGTGCGATGTAATCGATGGCATCTTCCGGTTCCGGTATTTTAGCGGAATCGTTGTGAGATTCCGGGGTTTTGGCCTCTGACATTCCACTTATATCGGTATCCGAGGTACAGAGAGTGGCCGACATCGTTCGTTTTTTCCTCATCCGTTTCTTTCTGCCTTTCTTCACAGGGGAACACAGGTGTTGCTCATATTCGGCATCGTCGGCGCAATCAATCAGGTGTAACGGGTCGTGGATGTTGGAGGGAATGATCACTTCGATTTGACCCTTGCGTCGTGGAGGTGTCGGTATCGGTGAAGATTTCGGAGTGACTGCGTTCATGGCGCGGTTGATTTCCTCATCTTGCAAACTGTTTAAGTTTAAGGGATCGTTGATGTTGCCTCCGAGTAAAAATTTCGTCGGCAGAACTGGCTTCATGCTTTTTATTTTACATAGGCCACCGCCTGAGAAACTTTTCGACCTCTTTCGACAACTCCTGTCGTATTTGGATTTCTTTTGAGACGTCGTGGTGAAGTTTGACGGTCTCCTACTTTTGCTCTGCATTTTTGCGGGTTGTTCCATCACTGCGGACGACATCTTTCTGAAAATAAAAAGTTCTTTCTAAAGTTTTGGAAAATTTAACGCCGTTGGTTATTACTGTTTAAGACTTTACTCTAAACCTGATTAACGATTATGCACCACCTTACTTTTTGATGTTAAATGTATAACAAATTTCTTTAGAGCTGAAATTAAGACACTATTAGAAGTAACAATCTGCATTGTGTAAATTCATATCTATGTAACAATGAAGAGGGTCTTAACTAAGAACCAAAGCTAAACGAATACATTCAGTGTAATTATTTTCATTCGCTGAGTCAACTACTGCACTCTCTAAAAATTCGAATACTAACTAATTCTATTACCACCACAAAGCACGAAATGAAAAATATAGAAGTGGCGACCATTGTTTCTAGTTAGAATTTTCTTGTTGGCTGTCGCTGAACATGTCGCACACCTTCTTCAACAGTTAACTATTGTTTTTGCAAAATTTTATGGATGTATGTCATGAGACAAACGGCAAGTGAAGTATTTGGAAATAACTTAGCACTAATCGACATTATTTGTTTTTTAATTAAATACTGGCGCATGCAGCGTGAAACGACCATCGAGTTTCCGCACAAATAAGAATTTTTTTCAACGCTTGCTTGAATGGTAAAAGCAGTATCGATCTTCTTCAATAATACAAGTTCAGTTCAAATACAATATTTTTTCAGTAGCGAAACATTATTAGCAATGGGAAATGAACGTGATTTACGACTGAACATATTTTTTAACTCATCGGTATAATTTTACAAAATTAAACTATAGTAGAAGTAATGCATGAATGTCACACCTTGAAGATGACATCACATTAAACATTGTTGCCAAATTTTCATGTTAAGATTAACATATGAAAAATACTGTAAATATTCAATTATAATGCATAAAAACATTAAAATACTTAAATTTCAACATAATTTCAAATTATATTGAGTAAATTACAAGCATACAATAAATTTGTACTATATCTAATGATCTATACAATTCCAATTAGTTTTCATTGATAAATATTTTGCTTTTTGAATAAATCAATAAGTATTACTTATAAGTATTTTCACTGTAAATATAAAATTAACACATTCCAATTCCAATTTCCATTTTTATTAACAAAAAATACCAAAATATAAATATTTTACATTTCAGCTATGATATAACACTGCCAAAGTAAATATGTAATATTATTAGGAATAAATAATGGACAATGTAACATTATAAATACAGAAAAGCATTTTCAGAGTCCACAAATTCTAAAAAGAACTAAGAAAAACAGCAAACGACAACACAATAAGTAACAGAATTAAAAATAATACGTAGAAGACATTGCAGAATAACAAATAGGTCGGAGTGCTTTAGTCATTTCGCGCTAATAAATTGTGCAGCACGGTATATTTGGTCATCAGATAGACCAACGGAGAAAAACACCTCACAATTAATCAGAGTTTAACGTCATATTAAAGTAATTCTTTATTGTATCGCCAAGAAAAAATATTACAAGTGTTCTAGAATTCAATCGTACAGTGACAATTGTGTCATTTTATAGAGTATGTCCCAAAAACATATCGACAAACTTGAATGGGTGGGGTGGTAGGGGACATCAAAACAAAAATTTTTTGTTTAATAAATATATGTCTGCAAATGTGCCGTTTGTGCTGTAGAGCAATAAATTGTTTTAGAACATATCCAAATAACTACTGTCTTTTGTTAAACATTTTTTGTTGCAACTATGGTTTTTGTTGGGCAGCAGAAATATTTTATCACAATAAACATTCCACAGATGCCGATTTTGAGATCGTAGTAGTTATTTGTGACATTTAGTTGTCATCATAACATTAACTTAGTTGATTGTTAATTTAAAATTTAATTGAAAATGAATAATTTCTCATTTGAAGAACTTACTGATATGCACCTTGTTTATGGTGCAGCACAGTGTAATTCCATTCATCGTTGCCTTAGAGAAAATGGGAACCTTAGACGACGATGGTGGTGGTCGTCCAACAGCTCGTTCAATTTGAAGAAGTTCTACACCGTGTGGAAGAAAACCAATCTACAAGTGTTCGCGCAATTTGCACACCATATAGGATCCTCCAAAGTCAACGGTACACCGTGTCATTCATGAACAACTTCTCTACCCTTACCATTTACAACGCGTACAAGCTTTAAATCCTGAAAATTATTCGCACATCGATTAGGTTTTTGCCAATGGTTTTTGAGTCACAACGAATCTGATTTCGGGAGAGTAGTATGTTTTCTGATGATGCATGTTTCACGCATGATGTTTTTTTTTAAATAGTAGAAACATTCACATTTGGCACGATGAAAATCTCTAGAAGACACCAGTAACAATTTAGTGTTAAGATGTGGGCTGGTATTGTTTATCTGAATTTTCTCCAAAATGTTTTGCCCTATATTATTGAAAAATGTTCCTTTAAACATTGGAAAAAACATGTGGTTTCAACGTGATGGGACACCTCCACATTTTGGTTTAAACGTGCGCCAGTATCTGGACCAGCAATTTCCCCGCCAATGGATTGGAACAGGAGATCCCGTGGAATGGCCCGCGTGTTCTCCCGATCACAATCCCCCTGGATTTTCTCCTTTGGGGTTATCTGAAATTTTTAGTTTACAAAACGCCTATCGTAATGAGGAAGATCTCTTAGCAAGAATAATGGCGCGTTGCACACATGTAGAAGCTATTCCCGGAGAATTCCATAGGGTCGGCGAGTGAATGAACCGACGGTGCAATCTTTGTATTGAAGCAAATCGCCAACATTTTCAACAATGTTTATAAACCGCCATTTGTCAATAAAACATAGTCCATGAACAAAAAGTGATTTATTAATGTCCTCCTAAACATTTTTTGTAAAATACTACCAAAACATTTTTTCCTTTTTTATGCTAAAACGGCTTATTTGCGGACATATGTTTATTAAACAAAAAATGTTTGTTTTGATGTCCCCTGCTACCCCTTCAAGTTTGTCCTATATTTTTGGAACACCCTGTATATAAATTAAATGTAATATTAGGGGAAATGATGTTGATGTATCACATTGTATGTAAACATCTCATCAACATCATTTGTGACGTGCATTTGTGCATGTATTGCTTAAAAATTTTACTAAAAGTTACCGCGAAAATTATTTATCAATAAAATAAGTGTATCACCAAACATATGTCTTGCCATCACAAACCTAATAACCATAGCCCATTAGTTGCAATATGAGCTAAGCACCATATGTTCTCGCCCTGCAGGCTGATACAAGTTTAAACGTGTTCGAAGTGTGTTGCGTCACAGTCACACATATGCTAAGCCTACGCTATAAACATACAGTAAAAACGCGCTTACTGCGAATATACAAAATTATGTGATTGGCGCTTTACGGTAAGAGAAGTAAGTGGGGCGCGATTAATCAATTTGACAGACTTCAAAATAACACAAGTGACATAAGTGAACGTGACAGCCGGCCTATCTTGCGACCAACCAACTTGCATCCCCACTTATATTCTGTTATTGCTACACATTCGCAGTAAGCGGGTTTTTACTGTATAGGTTCTTGGAACAATAGTTATAAATCTGCAATCTTGCAACGACACCAGTCCTCAAAAATGTTTCAGTTAGCAAAAATTGAATACCGTGCGGTCGTGAATTTTTTTACAAAAAAGGTGATTACCGCTAATTAAATTAAATAATGTTTAGACGGGGTTTATGGTAATTTATCTCTTTCATTTTCTATTTCAAACAAGTGGGCAAAATGTTTTCGTCTGGGACAAGAATCCTTTGAAGATGATGAACATCCTGTTCCAGTCAACCAAATGCAGTCGTAACGCCACATGATTTCGTTTAATTGAAGATCGGCATTTGAATGTAAAGTAATTATCAGCATTGGCTGTTTGCCGAATTCTGCTTGAACATTTGGATATGAATAAGGTTAATGCAAGATAGGTACTACGACGTTTTTCTGCTCTTCAACATTAATGTCGTGTTGTTTATGCACGCTTATTTTTAACCATGTGTGGAGACGACCCACAGTCGATTTTGAAGACCATTGTCACAGGAGATGAAACAATATTTGTACATTATTGTCCTCTATCCAGAAAGTCGACGGAATGGAGGCGACCAGATAAACCTCGTCCCATAAAGGCAAAAGTCGTTCAATCGACGAGAAAGATTTATGGTCACAATAGTTTGAGATTGTAAAGACATTTTACTGATTGACTTTAAACATAGCAATACAATTATCAACAGCATATATTATGCTTGCTTGTTGCATAAATTGAGTCGCAATGTTCGTGAAAAACGTTGAAGAAACTTGTCAAAAGGTATTTGACAACTGCACGTGCCCGTTCATGCAATTCGCAAATGTTTCAAAGAAATGTAATGGCTCATAGAGACTTATTTATTTTCCTATTTAAAAAAAATCTTAGGGACGTTATTTTTATAACGATATTGAGTTGCAAACAGTAAAAATAACATTTCGAGGGTAAAACATATTATTTTTCCAAGGGTTATAGAGTTATTAATTAATCGTTGTGAAAATTCATCGAATTTAATGGAAATTTTATTGAAAAATATAAATTTTAAAAACTTATATGTGTATGTTTATACACTTGCGTCGTAGGTTGAATTCCCTATACTGATAACACTACTTTACACCGAAAATGTACATTTGATGAGAGATAGATTTCCTTATGTATTTTCTTCCGCTGAATTCGAAAATCAAGGTTAATTTTTTTTTTTATGGAACAGTTTTTGAGATATTGTAATTTTTTCATTTTTTCGACCTTTTTTCACTTGACAAATCATATCTCGAGCTAGAAATGTCCGATTGGGCCGTTCTTGGTACCCAAATGCAAGGTATTGAGATGACGAACAAATATGTATAATCGGATCTTTGATTGGTAAAGCGGTTCAAAATATATCGATGAAAATAAGGCACATTTTCAAAAAAATCATATTTTACAGTGATTCTGTGCCGACAGAAAAGTACAAATCGTTAAAAAAACGTCTGGTTTCTGTTCATGTACGTAAAGATGATACTTTTACGTAAGAACTAAGACCAACCAGAAGAAAATCGACCGAAAAATGACAAAGTTATAAGCAATTGAGTGAATAAATCCAAATCCCATATTTTCCGAATATTTTATTTTTTTCGACAATTTATTGGGTTTAAACGCTTGCAATACATTCTTGACATTTTTGTGTGATATAAATAGTTGTGGCTCTTGCTTTGTCTTCGGTTGCTTTTGGGATCCGTTTCTCTAGTGAGAAACCATACATAGTCTCCCAACATTGCTTCATCCCAAAATCCTTGATAGCGCCGCTCAATGGTCTTAATTTGTTGGTGAAATCTCTCGCCGTGTTCGTTACTTACGTCACCAAGATTGTCCGGAAAGAAATTCAAATACGAATGCAAGAAATGGATTTTTAGAGACATATTTACACCTGTAAGAAATAAATAAAATGGTAAAAACAATACAATATAAAACAACCAGGAATGAAATTAAATAATGGCATTCCGTACCCATCTTGTTGTAGTTCTTCAGCAAATCGGTAATAATTCCCTCGTAGTTAGAGCTTTTATTGTTCCCAAGAAAATTGGTAACAACCCGCTGAAATGAATTCCAGGCCTCGTTTTCAACGGGTGTTAAATATTTTGGAAAATCTGTGCTTTTTACCAATTTCTTTATGTGTGGACCATCGAAGACGCCTTCCTTGATTTTTGCTAAAGAAAGCTGCGGGAAAAGGGTTTTCAAATAGGAAAATACTTGGCCTTCCTTGTCTAAGGCCTTTACAAAATTTTTAATGAGGCCAAGTTTAATGTGCAACGCTGGAAGGATTATATTTTCTTTTTTGACAAGAGGCACGTATTTAATATTGTCTTTGCCCACTGTGACGTTCTCCCTTTCTGGACAGTCTTTTCTTCTATAATGATGTTCACGAGCACGACTATCCCAGAGGCAAAGAAAGCAGCAATATTTTGTATATCCACCCTGCATTCCACACAACATGCCGACGACTTTGAGATCGGAACATATTTTCCAGTTGTGATGCTCATATTGAATGTATTTTAGCAAACTGGCCATTGTGGCGTACGATTCTTTAGTGTTGATGGCATGAGCCATGGGGATAGAAGGTTTTTCATTTCCAATATGCAGTAGGACTGCTTTCAAACTCTCCTTACTACCGTCAATGAACAAGCGCCACTCATTTGGATCATAAGGCTCTCCGAGTTGCTCAAACAATGCAGGAATATCGTTGCAGTAGCATATGTCGTTTTCCTTCTTAAAATGTTGTGCGTAAGGTTTATCACGGTTTCTGTAAAATGTTCCATTTACTCCCGGAGCCAAACAGTTCCGTTGCTTCAGGCGAGATGCAAGTAACTCCGGTTTTTCCTTTGACAGCTCGAGATCTCTCACCAAATCATTCAGTTCAGGCTGCGTAAAATGTTGCAATTGGGACTCCTGTTGAAATTCATTATCACTGCTTGTGTCTGTCTGTAGTAATGATTCGAAAAATTCAATCGTTGAATCGGGGCACTTAGGATGAGGAAATTCACTTGAATGTGGAACTGGAAGCGAAACAGATGCTACTGTTGCATAAACCCATTTGGCACTCTTTCCAAAACCAGTGGATTTGCTCAGGCAAAAGTAACACAATCAACCGAATGGCAGAGCGGCTCTCTCCATATCATCGGTACACCGAATTTCATGTATCGTCTAATTTGGAATAAAAATTCACTTTATTATTAATTCATTTGTATATATAAATTTAATCTTACTGTGATGAACCAGAAGCCCACGCGGCAAGAGTTATATGACACGATAAACAAACATTATTTGGTGTCCATTGCTCATGAAAAGTTGCAGGTGCTATTCCAAAATATTGCAGATAATTATATGTTGTAATGAATCGGTGAATCTACGTCTATTTGGTTGGGGGACAAAATTGCCACACACGTAACAGAAATTATTTGGATTGTTTACGCACTTAAATTCTTGTTTTCTTTTAGGCATTTTGGTGAACACAATGAAATATAATTTCAATCAAATTTGTGAGTTCCTATAATATACAAACAACCGACACTACGTTTTATAGAAGATGTCAAAACAAAATGTCAGGTTTCTAAGGTTCCTAAATGTGATGTGTTGTTGTTTTGTTTGGAATAAAATCTAAGAACTCTAGCGTCAACGTGAGAACTAATATACGTTGCCAATATACCAACAGGCTATCGATATAAAATCATGTTCCTATACGAAAGACATATAAATATCAAGATATAGCAAGAGTAAGCTGTTTTTTGGTACGAATAATAATAATTATTATTATAATAGTAATAAGAAAGTCAAAATACATAAAAATAACAAATAATAAATTCAATATATTTGCGTGTGAGCAACCGAACTCATAAACTGTCGAAAAAAATAAAATATTCGGAAAATATGGGATTTGGATATATTCACTCAATTGCTTATAACTTTGTCATTTTTCGGTCGATTTTCTTCTGGTTGGTCTTAGTTCTTACGTAAAAGTATCATCTTTACTCGAACACATGAACAGAAACCAGACGTTTTTTTAACGACTTGTACTTTTCTGTCGGCACAGAATCACTGTAAATTATGATTTTTTTGAAAATGTGCCCTATTTTCATCGATATATTTTGAACCGCTTTACCAATCAAAGATCCGATTATACATATTTGTTCGTCATCTCAATACCTTGCATTTGGGTACCAAGAACGACCCAATCGGACATTTCTAGCTCGAGATATGATTTGTCAAGTGAAAAAAGGTCGAAAAAATGAAAAAATTACAATATCTCAAAAACTGTTCCATAAAAAAAAATTTAACCTTGATTTTCGAATTCAGCGGAAGAAAATACATAAGGAAATCTACCTCTCATCAAATGTACATGAAAAAAATGTCATTTTGTAAACTAGTGTAATAGGCGTAGTAGAAATTTATTTAATTTAGAAGCTAATGATCTATTCTAGAAATAATAGCATAGTAACAAAAAGATATATGGGTTTAAACTTGGCAATTAATTCCTCATAATTTATGTCTAATTCTAATTAAGCCATAAAACAGAAAAGTGTTTAATTGAAGATAAGAATTAATGGCAATAAACAAACCTATTAATAATTACGTTGGCATATTTAAAATATTACTTTAATTTGCATTTAAAATTAGGAACTATTTCGCTTTATATATACAGAATACGACAAAAATATATGGTTAATTGACGAAGGAGATACTTGTTGAAACTTCATTACAACGCTAAGAAATAAGTAATTTAACTTCTAGTTTCAAAAATTCTTTTATTATACTGTATTTACAATAAAAGAATTTTTGAAACTAGAAGTTTAATTACTTATTTCTTAGCGTTAAAAATATATGGTTCTTACAGGGCTATATGGTGTTTGTTAAAAGATCAAATCTTTGTTAGTGTTAGATAAACACAAAGTAATGAAAAATAAGTGGCTAACAGGAATCAATACCGTTAACCGGATTATCTCTAATTACAATATCAATATTTTTCCGGTAGTTTCAAATATAGTTATGAATTTTTTATATTAATTTGGTAATTATAGAAATAAAAAAAATGATTTATCGCATTTTACACGCAGCGTCTGATGTTTATTATCATTTTGAAATTGAGCTTAGAATCGTATTCAGAAATGCGTCAATAATACTGTGTTTGCTTCATAAACTGTCCATTTTTAACTGGCTAAATAAAAAAATTTAGACAGTGTAAAAATTTACCAACGAATATTTTCTGTTGAAGTTTTTGCAGAAACTGGGTCAATTATTTGGAGTTCAATGTCGTTTTAGACGAAAATTTAATGTTCAAAACTGATTTCACGTTTTACAATTAAAAATGGATTGCAAAGTGGCGTACAAACAGATCTGGGTGTGATGGAAAGCTCTCAAATCGGCCTATACTTTTGGTAACGATAAACATACTAATAGCAATAATAATTTATTAAATGCCCAACAGATCATATTCCGAACTAGACGAAAAACAGAAGTATAATAGTTAATACAAAAGTATATATAATATACGAGGTGTGATTATAAAACAGCAAAGCAGATGCTTCTACAGATGCACTACGCATGCGCCAAAGTCGTACGACCGACAGCTATGTACCGTTAACTCCTCTCTTTCGATCGCCGCCCATTTCGTGTCTGTAGACATAAGCAATGATGCCAGATCTCACGAAAATTCGTGAGATTGAAATTTGACTTGACTTGAATTTTGACTTGAAATTTCTAAATTGAAGTTTGATTTTGCTACATTAAATAACCGATGTTAAAATGCAATATTTAAAGAAATATGATTAAAAAGTATTAATTTTTCTAATGAAAATTTCAAACACTTCGCTACTGCTATAGATGCACATTTGTGCTACATACGAGGGTATATCAGATATAAACGAAACTGATTTTTTAATGACTCGTACAAAAGTTTTTTGAATTGGCGAAGTAGGTGGCTATGTAGACAAAGCACTTAGAGTGGGGAGAGCAACGTCTGAAATTCCGTCGAGACCGTTCAGTAGTGCAGTGACCATGAGTGAGCAAGCAGTGCACGTTTCCATGGAGCAGCGGATAATTATTAAGTTTTTGACCAATGAGGGGGTGAATCCAACAGACATTTTACGCAGATTGCACGCACAGTTCGGGGAGAACACCCTTTCACGACCTCGCGTGTTTGCATGGCATAAACAATTTTCTGGAGGCCGGGAGAAAGTTGAAAACCACAGCCACGTTCGACGCCCACGGACGAGCGTTACCGAAGCCAACATTGAGGCTTGATTTTCTTCATGATCGCCGCACAATTAATGCCCAATATTATTGCGACGTTTTGGATGCCGCAAAATTGTCTTTACGACGAAAAAGAAAGACGCAATCCGTTAAAAATGTCATTCTCCCTCACGACAACGCCAGACCACATTCGGCAAACATTACGAGGCAAAAAGTGGAACAATTCGGCTGGGAAATCTTGGAACATCCTGCTTACAGTCCAGACTTGTCACCCTGTGACTACCATTTGTTTGGACCTCTAAAAGAAGCTCTTGGAGCCCAGCGTTTCGACAGCGACCAAGCGGTAGAGACATTTGTGCTCCAGTGGCTGTGTGACCTAAAACTTTTTACGATAACGGGATTAAAAAGCTTCCAATCAGTTGGGAAAAATGTATTGCGCGGGCGGGAGATTATGTAGAAATATAGTACATTTGTATTAACCTTGTTCAATAAAGCATTAATAGTTTAAAAAAATCAGTCTCGTTTATATCTGATATACCCTCGTATTATAATATGATGTAATTAAAGAATGCCCGTATATTAAATTAGAAATGGTACATATTATAACAAACCATTCATAGTATTCGTTACAATTGATATATACTTACACATCAAATCTTACTCGTTACAATTAAATATTAATCTAAATGTATTAAACCCATATGTATCCATTAAAAACCGTTCGTATGCAAAATTTTAGTAGGTCTTTCAATTTCTCATCATAAGATTATTGCAGTTACCATAGTTTCTCAAGCGTATATGTATCATTTATAAATAAACTATCTTGACTCGTTTGCGATGCTCTACGCAAGGGGATTTTTTTAAATTGCTATAAGTTTAATACGTTATTGCTCCAACGCGGCAATAAAAAATTCCAATATTATTCGTCATTGAGATTAGTATCAGTGCAACGCTAATGATAGTATACATTTTAGACTTAATATAAATGTTGATAGGGTCTTTGGAATAAGTAATAAAGAATTAAGAGTTTCAATATTGTAAACCAAGGTTTTTCATTGCATTAAGGTGAATTTTCCTTTAAAATGTCGGATCTTGTTCTGTTTTTTTTTTATTAGTGTTTATAGCCAGTCAGACCGACTAGCTCCTGAAGATGACGAGTGCGATCTCGTTGAAACGTAGAGTAAATAGTGCTTTTCAGGACAAAACTCACACGCGGCCAAGAACCCGAGAAACTACACCTTCATATATATATATATATATATATATATATATATATATATATATATATATAATCATGTGTCAATCAAGGCAAATCCAATCTCAGAATATTAAAATTCTGTGTTTAATGTACATACTATAGGCGCCTTTAACAATATAATTCGTCCTTGCTGCGAGTATATGAAACAATTGAGTTGATGTTGATTCCAAACGTGGCACAAGAAAATCGACTTTGGACAGCAGGTTAGGTGAATCTACCTTATCAATAACGGCACTCGGCGTCGGCAATACAACGCTAGTGGTCTTTCTTTTTTCTGAGTGAGACGGTGCCATGTCGCTCAAGTGACTAGTTGTAATTAATTCCACGCACGAGATAGCATCCATCACACATAAAAGAAAGGTATTTCAAGAGATTAGTCTGAGCACAATAGAAGGGACACCAGGATGGATGCATATTCGAACTTAGAAATAACGTAAGCAAAGAAAAGAGTCTTAATAGACTCCATATTATTGAAGTATCTGTATGTACGAATAATGAATCCGAGAGATCTGAAAGCAGCAACTGTGATACTAAGGGCATGATCCGAAAATGTAAATTTTTCGTTATATGTCACACTCAAGTCTTTAATCGAAGACTAACGAAAAATCCCAACGTTATTATTGAGAAACTATCGTTCAAAGCCCTGAAAATGTACAAATTTTAATTTTTGAGAATGAAAGGCTCGCAGAATGCTAATGAAATTCCATCCTTACAAAATGGTACTTGTAAAAGAACAAATCGATATCATGGGTTTCATCCCAATAGACAAAATTTTCGCTATTGAGCTCTGGAAAACCAATACGAAATACGAAATTCACCAAAGATAACTTCACACTCATAAAAATACAATATTGTGCGCAAGATCCACAATTGTTGGACCTTATTTGTTCGAAGAAAATGACCACATACCTACAATATCTTCACAAAGATATGCAGAAATGTTTCGAAAGTCTTTCAGATATCAAATTGAACAATTATCAAAAGATTACTGGTTCCAGTGAGACAATGCTACGAGCCATGTGAGAGCTTTTTCCTCGGTGATTAATTTCGCGACATGATGATTTGCCGTGGTCAGCAAAATAATCCAATCCCAACTATCCGAAGTGTGATTGGAAAGTTTGAAGATAGGAGTCGCCGCTGCTCAATACTTCTAGCTTTGTCCTTCAAATCTTCTAAAAATAACACCACGTTATTTTTGCTCAGAAGAGAGAAACAGCCTGGTAAGTGAATACGTGTTTCCAGTTCTCGGCGGATTTTACGGTTTCAAACATTTATGAAAAAACGGAGCCAAAGAATTTGTGTAAAATTTTGTTTTAAAACCGAAACCGGGAAGTCAGCTTAGTGACATATAATATCTTGAAAACTCTAACCGTCAACTTATAACTTAAAGTGGCTGATGAACTGGTTATTACAAGGTTCGGTAAATTTTAATTGAAGATTTGAACATGAGTCGAGTTTCCGCGAAATTCATTCCGAAATTGCTGCCAAACGACCAGAAAGAGCACCTGCTTCAAGTGCCCCGAGAACTGCTTAATAGGGCTGAAAGTGGCCCAAAAGTGAATAGTTATTATAGGCGACGAATCAAGGGTATGACCCACAAACAGAGGCACAATCATCGCAGAGGAAGAGTCCAAGTTCGCCACGACCAGAAACAAAAGTGTCAGAGTCGGCCGAACGTAAAGACAATTCTTTCTTGATTCTACGGGTATTGTGCGAGATCTTAAGCGTTTACGTTAAAGTCTGGGGAAGGAAAGACCTGCACTCTGGCTAGACAAGTATAGCATTCTTGACCACGATAACCCACTGACTCATTGTGCGTTCTTAATTAGGAAATTTTTGGCAAAATTCAAAAATCCCGTACTTCAGCAATCCTCGAAATTTTACAAATAAATTAATAAGTCGGTACCATCATATACTTTCAGTGTAGACCTCGATTTGATGAAAATTAAAAATTTTGTTATATGCAAGGGATAATATATTATCTAGTAAATCCTGTAAATTCATAAATCAATTTTATAATTCTAAATTCTAATTACAGCTTAAACTCAGTTAGATTAAACCTGATTTTGTAATGATAAATATTACCGCACACGAGTATGGATACACGGATTTCCATATGTTGAGATTAAATTTATAAATAGAATAGTATATGTTCACTGTAATATAGTGTTTGGAAATTCATAAATAAATTTTAAAATAATAATTTAATTAAATTAAAGCTTATTGGCTATAAACACTATTAAAAAAAAACAGAACAAGATCCGGGATTTTAAAGGAAAATTCACCTTAATGCAATGAAAAACCTTGGTTTACAATATTGAAAACCTTAATTCTTTATTACTTATTCCAAAGACCCTATCAACATTTATATTAAGTCTCAAATGTATACTATCATTAGCGTTACACTGATACTAATCTCAAAGACGAATAATATTGGAATTCTTTATTGCCGCGTTGGAGCAAAAAAATTTTATAAACCACATTGCATTTTCTACATTATTATATCTGAATACAGTAAAGAATTAACGTATAAAACATATAGCAATTTAAAAAAATTCCCTTGCGTAGAGCATCGCAAACGAGTCAAGATAGTTTATTTATAAATGATACATATACGCTTGAGAAACTATGGTAACTGCTATAATCTTATGATCGAGAAATTGAAAGACCTACTAAAAATTTTGCATACGAACGGTTTTTAATGGATACATATGGGTTTAATACATTTAGATTAATATTTAATTGTAACAACTAAGATTTGATGTGTAAGTATATATCAATTGTAACGAATACTATGAATGGTTTGTTATAATATGTACCATTTCTAATTTAATATACGGGCATTCTTTAATTACATCATATTATAATAATATGTAGCACAAATGTGCATCTATAGCAGTAGCGAAGTTTTGAAATTTTCATTAGAAAAATTAATACTTTTTAACAATATTTCTTTAAATATTGCATTTTAACATCGAAGCTATTTAATGTAGCAAAATCAAACTTCAATTTAGAAATTTCAAAATTCTCTATTTACGAAGTGTGGCTACAAAATCACGAGACAGATGCTACTACAGACGAACTACACTTGCGTTAAAGTTCTAAGACTCACAGCTGCGCGTAAACCCTTCTTTTTCAATTAGCGCTCCTCACGTGTATATAGACATAATAGTCTAGCAGTGGCCTTCGTTTGTATAAGATCTACTTTTTTGTTTTGACGGAAAAACGATAAGTGTTTTAATAGAGCAAAGTGTCGCGAAATTTCATAATGAAACTTAGAAAAGTTGCTACTGAGAATTATCTTCTATTAAAAGAAGTAGAGGACAATGAATGTTCATCACATGCCCGGGTATCTGAGTGGTTTAAGCGTTTCCAGAATGGCCCAAAAGACGTTGAAGATGACACGCTCGGGACAGCCTTCCACGTCAAAAATGGATGAAAATATTGAAAAAAATGGGTAATCTGATCCTATCTAACCGTCGATACGTAAGGCAAATTTTACATAAAAATTTAAACATGCAAAAAGTGTGTGCGGAAATGGCGCCGAAAATTCTCAGAATCGAATAAAAAGAAGCTGGTGAAAATATTTATACTGACACTTTTAAGTGCCGTTGAAAGTGACCCCAAACTTCTTGGAAAGAGTGATAACTAGAGAACGGACACGCTTACCACCCAGTGCAGTACTGGCGAAAGGCTATATTTCTAAAATATTTAATTTTATTTATATAATTGGAAAACGAACGGGTGGTGATCTATAAAATTACGAAATACATATTTATTTGTTGAAAAGTTGTATTTTTAAAGTTTTTAATTTTATTTCTATAATTGGAACATTTTTATTTGTTCATTTTGTCGTTCAAGTTGAGTAAAGGAGTATTAATATTGACTAGCAATAGTTTCTCAAGGTTTTCTTCGGTCAATTTTGTTCTCTTTGAATTAAGTACATCCTTATAAATAGAAAACGTCCTTTCTACATCGCAACTGGTTATAGGTGCATACTGGAAATATTCTTTTATTTCTTCATATTTAGCCGTTAGGTTTTGTGGAATTGTCTCTATACATAATTGCTGCAATGTAATTAAATCTGGATTTCTATTAAGAATTGCTTCAAACTTTTGCCGAAGGCCACATCCGAAGTCACTTGGAATACTTTTCAAATTATTAACAGCCACATCTAATGTGGTTAATCCGTCATTTAATTTGAGATTTAGATTTTCAAAATAAGTGATTAGTTCTGGCAATTTTCCAAAGTGTTCGTGAAGAAAGTACAACTGATTTTTTAAATTTGGGATTTGTGTGAGCTCCTTGCACTCACCAATACTTCTAGCATCCTCCTTTAACAGTGTTACGAAATGTTTTAGACTATCGAAATTCTCAGCATAATAACTAGTAGCTTCCAGCCATGTTCCTCATCTAGTTATTACTGGAGTGGGAGGCAGTGACAGAGATGGAAATTTTTCCCTGAAAAGAGCTACTCTCAATGGTGCTTTTCTGAAAACTTTTTTAAAAGCTGATACAAGTCTATCAACTTCCGGAAAAGTGTCTCTGAAATATTCACAGATTCTGTGAAGAGCATGTGCTACACAAGTAATATGCAGCATATTAGGATATGTTTTCTTCAATAGTCTGCCTGTTTTTAACATATACGCAGCACTATCACTGACAAGTAAAAGTATTTTTTCTTTGTACGTGGCGTCCGAATGAACAATTTTTTGCATATTCTCCTTAATGGTTTCAGCATCAACTCTATTTATAACACTTGTTGCTATTACATATGAGTTATAGGGAATAGTTGGATGTAGTACACCAGCTACAACATTTACCACACAGCGTCCTAACATATCCACCGTTTCGTCGGCGCTTATCCATATGTATTGATTTAAAAGCTGGCTTCTAATGCGTTCTACTGTTCTCGTATAGCACCTAGAAACATAATATTTGCGTAAAGTTGATTCATCAGGAAGATTTCGACCAGTATATTTTTTCAGAAATATTTTTAAATATTTTTAAAGGAATTGCTAAGTTTATTTAATGGAATATTAGCCGCCATAAAAGTTTTACAGAGTTCAGATGTGTTTGCGATCCTAAGTGACGAATTTTTGACGATATTTTACGGATTTTGTAATAAATTTCGGAATCACTGACAATGGACATACAATCAGTATGACCGTCAATCCAACTCGCCATTGTTTTACAATGCCGTTCTCGACATTCTTCCATATCATGTCTGAAAAAGTAACTTAAACAATGCTCTAGATCTAAATAAATGAAAACTAAAAATGTGTGCGTAAGTTATTGAAACTGAACGAAATTCAATGCACACTCTTACGTCGAAATAATTGGTAGAAATAGATTCAATCAAACGATATTAAACAGGATCTATCACAAAAATTACGATGTAATTAACAGTTAAAACTATGAAAACAAGAAACTTACTCACAGCACTTTATTTATCTTACGAAATATAAACTAATAAATAAAATACATTATAAAAACCCCGCTTCTATCTACGCTCATGAAAACACTTTAAAAAGCACTATATTCTCGGAATACAATAGCTGGCTTGTCCATTGTTATCGCGGCGAGACCAGGTGTCCGAGTAAGTCAAACAAATACTTCATTGAATTACGCCAGGATGTACTGAGCGACGATATACACAATTCCAATTGCCGATTGCGTTTTATGGAAATTGCGTCCGTTCTCTAGTGATAACTAGAGAACGGACATTCTTACCACATGACTATATTGTTATTGTTATCGCTGCGAGAGCAGGTGTCCGAGTAAGTCAAACACAAAATCTTCATTGTATTACGCCGGGATGTTCTGAGCGAAGTTTATAAACATTTCCAAGAAGTTTATAAACATTTCCAATTGCCGATTGCGTCTAATGGAATATATTCTCCGAATACAATAGCGGGCTTGTGCATTGTTAACGCTGCGGACCAGATGGCCGGGTAAGTCTAACAAATACTTCATTGAATTACGCCGAGTCATGTGGTAAGAATGTCCGTTCCCTAGTGATAACATTTGATGAATCTTGGGTTTTCACATATGATCCAGAAACTAAGCGTCGATCCACCGACAGCTAAAAGCTATAATGATTTTTTTTTCGATATCCATGGGATTATGTGCTTTAACTAGGTTCCTGAAGGTCAAACTGTTAATCAGCATTACTACATTGAAGTTCTTGCGCAACTCCGTGAGAAAATTTAAAAAAGACCCAAATTGTGGAAAAAAAGTCAGGGCACATTGAATTGTCTATTAAGACGTTTCTAGCCAAGTATGACATCCCAGTGTTAGATCATCCGCCTTATTCACCTGACCTGGCACCATGTGATTTTTATGTTCCCCAAGGTTAAATCTGCATTAAATGGACCACGATTTCAGACCCTTGAAGCTATGAAAGAAAAAGCGGCACGCGTTATAAACAAGCTCGCAGAACCAAAAACAAATTAGTATATCGATGCGAGAGCTCGCATCAAACGTTGTTACAAAGGATACAAATCTGTATTTGTAGACGTGGACGTAACATCACGTATTTACTATTAGCGTTAACTTCTCAACCACAGACGCATGCGTTTCTGTCTAACGAGTTTGTCAATGCGGATTTACGAAGGAAATAACGACTTATAGTTCGCTCTCTGGCCTAGTAATGAATTTTGTCGTATCAAGTGACACCAGATAACCTCGTGACATCTCGCATCGATATGCTAATTTGTTTTTGGTATATCACGCCACCTGGCGACGAGTTAATGGACTTACAGGAATATGCGTATTTTTCTTCTTTTGTAATAGCTTAGCTATTCGAGAAGAAATCGCTTTCATCAGCGTAGTCTGTTTTGTCCGTCAGATGTCACGAGGTTATCTGGTGTCACTTGATAGAAAAAAAATCATTACTAGGCCAGAGAGCCAACTATAAGTCGTTACTTCCTTCGTAACTCCGCATTGACAAGGTCGTTAGACGAAACGCATACGTCTATGGTTGAGAAGTTAACACTAGTAGTAAATACGTGCTGCTGTTATGTCCATGTTTACATATACAGATTTGTTTTATACGTATTTGTATCATTTGTAAGCTCACAAAGAAGATTTCCAGCAGTCTTGCACAATGGAAAATTCGAAGGAGTAGTGTAGGGATAGAGGAGGGGTGTATATTGAAGGAGATAATAATTAAACACGAATGAATTGAAAATAATAAGTTTTACAGAATCAGTCCCGTTATTTTATGGCCACACCTCGTACTTGGTATAGTGTGTTTACGTGTAGATTCCTGTAAATCGCACTCCTCTCAACATATCCTTGACATGTGAGAATAAAAGGGAACTGTTTGGTGTTCCTGATTAAATGGTAAATAAATAATCATTAGTTTGATATTTTATTCGTTTAAATAATGCATTTTTTAGCGTCAGTATATGAGTGAACGTTACCATGTGCAGCATTGCACCTCTTTGTTTTCAACGATTATCGCGAATCTCTTGAAGAACAACAACATACAATATAGTAGAATTTACCATACCATAATAATCCGAGTTTAAAATTGCAACATGCTCAGTAGTATTAAAAAAAGTGGAGATTTTGTTTTTTCATATACGACTGTTATTTCCATCTGGTATACATTGTAAACCCAATGGAATAATTCACGTGTAAAACGCAAAGAGTGGCTTTGTTGTAGGATATCAAAAGAGCATACAACTTTCACTGAACCAAATGATTATGCCAAATTGTATTCCCCGTAATACCAATGCTTAGGCTTGCTTGAATTGAGTAAAGAAGATCATGACCATGTTGCTCTACCACTATGCGCGATATTATTGAACGCCTGTGCAAAAATTTTCCTTCATAGATTCACGGCCGAAACGAAATTTATTACAATAATTAATAAACATGATCCACTACTACACTTTTGTTAGATTATCTAAACTTTCTTACCGGCTTAATCCGCCCTTGAATTTGCAGAAAATTACTCCAAGAAAATGCTCGTTATTACAAGATTGAACTGGTTTTTTGAAGACCAAACGATTTTTTTGGAAAGTATATATAGCCTTAGTAAAAAAAAAAAACGCTGGAATAAGTGTGTAAACGTTAGTAGATCATATGTTGTTCATAGCTGGGTAGATAACATATAATATATATATAATAATAAAGTTTATTTTAAACAAGAATTTAAATTTAAACCCGCTTAGAATATCTGCACATTACTAAACGATATAACAAAAACATCGTATAATTGTTAAAGGCCGTTTTCTGTGTGTAGAAGAATTTATTAGATACTATATAATGGATATATATTTATCTCATTTAACGACATAACATACGAATGTAAATAATTTATGGCATATTCACATGCAGCATAAACTTTAATATATGTAAAAGCACCACTGAATAAAGACAGATATATAAAACTGTACATTCGTTTCATATATCTGGCAATTACAGACATTCGATTAAAATCATGTTAAAAAGCTATCGATTAATTATAAAAGTTAAATATTTGATGCATTCTATAGAGTCTAGCATGTGCTTTTTAACTACATGCATACGAGGGGTGGTAATTTAATTCACGGAATGCATCTTCAAAAAATATACGCGAGCAGTTTGACGGAAGAGTGACTTTCAAAGATTGGCAACACTTTGGCTACGGTGATTACGTTGCTGGCTTCCGCCATGTTTCTGATATCTACTGTTAAAATTTTAAACAAATCTGACAGATAGGTTGTGTTTTATGCTCATTTAGAGAACTGTTTTCGTTGTGTAAATATGGAGAAAAAGTAATTCCCAGTGTTAAAACATTATCTTTTACGTGAAAAAACAATTAAAGAAACTGAGAAAAAGTTATGTAAATATTAGTCTTGCGAGGGGATTATGTCGAAAAATAAATAATATTTTTTACGCTCAAAAAAATATTTGATTGAAGTCACTCTCTCGTCAAACTACCGTCGTACATGGACAACAATGAATTGGACACTACTATCGCCTTCAAAGTATTCCTTTGTGCATTCATTACCTAAAATGACTAGCTCTCTTACATTCTCTTAATTCTGATTACTAACAGATACACAAATTAGAAAATCGTATTTTCAACGCATTTTGGTTTAGTTAGAAGAGGGAGCCACTCACAGCACACCATATTTCATTGGCAAATCCCAAATTTTTGAATTACCTTTATGTTAAACATTCGTTGTTGTAAATACAAAAATTATAATTAAAGTTTTACAATGAATAATAGACATATGACTTCCTGCTACGCTACCCTTAATCACCTAAAATGGTTAAAGGATTAAAACTTTAACTTAAGTATTTTTTGAGGCGAACCCGAAGATTAACTTCCATGACATGCTCTAGCGTTTATTCTGGGTTGTACTGGAAGCATTGTGTTTCATCAAAGGTAAGCCGCAGCATCAAGCCTACCTCCTCCTATCTCGCCGACCACGGCAAATCACTGGGTATGGTGCGAAATTAACCGAAATATTTTTTTTAATTAATAAATAAAAACGCTTGCTGTATGACTTGTAGCCCTTGCTGAAATCAATAATCTTTTGCTGACTGTTTAATTAGAGGTCTGAAAATATTTTGTATAATGCCACAGTTCAAGACCATGTTGGTGTGTCTTTTCAATCACAATAAAATAGTGCACGATTAATTAATTGAGCGGGAGTATACAGTCGAACAACAGTGAGTTACTGAAAAGTACTGAAAGTTCTGAATTGTGACCGGCAAGTGGATCATTTATCAAAACTATACCTAAAGCCCCAGTCCATTGTGACAAACTGTTCCAAATAAAGTGATTAATAAGGACCGCTATTTTCAATCAGCTCACAGAGGCATGGATAAGCGAGAGGTTCGGGAGACTCACTTTACCAGCGCTTCGCGTGCTATATGTATACCATGCGGCCGCGTGCGTCTGCACTATAGCGAAACCTGTAGTGTAAGCAAAACACACAGAGGTGTCCGTGTGTTAGAACGGTAAAGAAGTAGACGCAATGTTCCAATGGATTACAAGAGAGCCTAGTATATCGCATATCCCTATGATGCAGTCGTATTTGTCCAATAAATTCACATTTAGACGGTGTAGTCGCGCAAGCGCATTAGCTGTCGCTCCCGCATATGGGTGTTAGTTGCAATGTTTATATCGTCAGGGGAACTACTCGCTCACAATATTTAATAAACCGCGTTGTTGGTATACGTAACGGTCATTTAAAAAATGGAGTATTATACACCGGAGCAAAAACTCTTTATGATTAAACAATTTTACGGTGGTAATTCCGCGGAAGTAACTCGAGCTTTATTTGCAGCTAATTACCCTGAAAGTCAAATTCCCAATGCAAGCACCATTCGTAGGACAGTTAATCGGTTCGAAACTACATTTTCTATAGTAACTAATAAAAGCAAAGTTGTTTCGGATAAGAATATAAGTGATATAGAAATTCGAGTATGTGCTTTAGTCGAAGTAAATCCCACTATGTCGTCTCGATAAATTGCCCGCGAATTGGGTATCAGCAAAACAACGGCTCAAAATATTTTACGTACTAATAAATATCGTTCATACAAATTTACAAGTTCACAAGTACCTTTTCCCGATGATTATTATCGCCGTATACAATTTTGCGAAAGAATAAAGAAATAAATATCACGAAAATGAATTCTTTCTTAATAACGTATTGTTCACAGATGAAAAAACATTTCGGCTACACGGACCTCATAACCGCGCAGTTTGTCGTTACTGGTCGCGTAAAAATCTACATTTGAATATACCAACGCGAACGCAGTATCCAGAGAAGCTAAACGTATGGGCAGGTATAATTGGGGATCATATAATTGGGCCTTTTTTTATTGACGGTAATTTAAACGGAAATATAGATCTACAGTTACTTGAAAATAGTATTATCCCCGCAGTACGGGAGCGGTTCAATATTAATGAAGTTTGGTTCCAGCAAGATGGTTGCCCAGCGCACAATACCCGTTATGTAACAAACTTTTTAAACGTGGTTTTTGGAAACAGATGGATCGGTAACTCGGGTCCTATTAAATGGCCAGCGCGATCTCCTGATCTAGCCCCTAACGATTTCTTTTTATGGCCCTTTTTACATAATTCGATCTACGGATACGGTGATGAACGTCCATCAAATCTAGAGGAACTTCGCGCGAGAATTACCGAAGTCACTAAGACTGTCACAGCAGATATGTTAACAAATGTGCGTCGGAATTTTTATAATCGGTTGGGTTACTGTTCGTGTCAAGAAGGAGGTTTATTTGAATACTTAACTAATTAATTTATTTAGAATTTAATTATTGCTTAAGAATAACATTTTCTTTTAGCTAATTGCAGGTTTATTGCACTGTTGAATTACAATTCTGTTTTAAGAAGCAAATATTTTATTTTTAAGTATTTTATTATTGTTAAGTTTTTAGAGTGTAATACTACTATAATACTAAATATTATTTTCGTTAAGAAGTTTTTTTATGTTAAAGTCTAGTAGTTCTGTTTATGTATGTTTGTTTTTTTGTTGTTGTTTTATGAAGCTGTGATGAGTTACTTCACTGAGATGTTATCAGTGATTATCTGATGCTTCAAACAACTGCAAATATTTACTTATATCGGGAACAAAATACCTCCTACACTGCTTTTCACTTGCTTTGCCTACGAATACATTTATACGTATAACTTAATAATACGCCCGCTGTCGGTGTGGCAATTCAAGTTGACACGCCCATTATAGTCGACCAGTAGTTACTAATACATGCATCGCGCTATGGATGGCGGCCACACTGTATAGTCAATCAACAGCTATCATAGTGTGGAGTTGTTTATAGGCGTAACGTGTGTTCATTTGAAAAGTCAATTTAGTGTGTGCACAATGTTATTGTTTGAATTTTTTCAGCTATCAATTTCACACTTAAATGCGTGTCGCATCGTATTGCATTTCGCAATTTAATATTAACATCCGTCATTTTTGTTGTTCACTTCTGGCGTCACATCTTTGAAAGCCTTATGTTTATTTAAACTTAAATAACTTTTTTTTTTACCAATGTTACTTTTGGAACAGTTGTAATGTTTGTCAATAGCATGCTATTCTGATTTCGATCGCCCACTTTTTCATCAAAGCACGCACGTAGACGTCTATTATCTTCTCAATAGCTCTCAATAACAACTGGTTATATCATCTTTAAATTTCCGCATGTATTAGTTCAAACGTGTTGAAATTCATGTGATTTCGAGGTAATTACGACAAATCCGGGAATTAAATTATCACACCTTGTACATATCTGTTCAAAATGAGATGTTTTAAATGATAGACGATAATATTTATTCATGAAGCACTAAAAACTTAAATAAAAACTTCGAAATTTGCACTGTGTATATGTAATACTTAGATATTTTTAAAGAGTATCATACACAATGTGTCATTATATACACATTTTCGTTTTTTACATATACAAAGCTATAAAATAGACTAATAATCGTTTCTACATACATGTGTAAGTGTGAAATGATTGTTTGATTGAAAGCAGCAAAAATGACTTTCGAAAAAAAAATACGTAGTTATCTAATGAAATATATCTTACTAACAGTACAGAATATCAATAAAACAAACGACGGATTTCCTTAATACATTTTTCAATTTGATGGACGACGTTTATAGGTGGCGAACAAACGAGTTTCATTGGCGATAGATTCTTATACGAGGGTGGATCCCATTGCTCCACCCCTGACCCACTCACAATAAAAAATTGACAAATATCTTACTTTTATTTATCACAAATTTTTCCCATCGATGTTCTAGCATTTCTAATGCTTCTCGAAGAAAGATTATTCAACCTCCGCAAACAACTGATTTACCGCATATATCATTATCTGACAGAAATCGTTTACCACGCAAATGTGCTTTAAGTTTTGAAACAGTAGGTAATCGCTGGGGGTCAAATCTTGCGAATATGGCGGATGCTCTACTAATTCGAAGTCTGCTTGAACTATTGCAGCTATTGCAATGGTGGACCTGTGATTGGTGCGTTATCCTGACGCAAGTTCCTCCGACGTTTTTTATCGAATGACACAATTTGGAAATTAAATTGACATAATAAGCACCAGTAATTGTGACCCCCTTTCGCTGGAAATCTACTAACATTACGCCTTCAGTATCCCAAAATACGGATAGCATGACGTTCCTTGCCGAATGTTGCATCTTGAATTTTTTCGGCGGTGGCAAACCTGATGTGTCCACTCCTTACTCTATTTTTTGGTCTCTAATCATAATGATGGATCCAGGACTCGTCCATTGTCACTAATCTTTCAAGAAAATTTTCTTTGCCCTGTCTATACTGCGTTAAAAGACGACTGCAAATGGCATTTTGAGTTTGCTTGTGTGCATCTGTTAGCATTCGTGGTACCTATCTTGCAGACAATTTTTTCATGTTCAATTCGGCTGTAATTATATTAGATACCACATAGTATGAGACCAGTATCTTCAACATGTCTAATAGTCGCACGTCGATCGTGCAGCACGAGATCAGGGATCTTTTTAAAAGTTTCTTGGATGGTGACGGTTGTGGGCCCTCCACCTACGTGTTTGTCTGCAAACGACTGTCTGCCACTTTTAAACCCATGACACCACCCTTTAACTATGTCATATGATACTGCAGATTCCCCTTACGTATCCACCAAATCTTGATGAATTAGAGTTGGGATCTCTTTTAAGCGTAAGTATTTAATCACCGCTCGTTGCTCGACACGATCCATTTTTATATCGATATATGACTCTCTCGACTTCGGGCGTCTACTATAGGCACGCTTATATGGATCCACCAGGGGTTTTCCTAAATTACACAATTTGGGAACGAAAATTGGTAACCATTCTGGTTCTATTGCAGTAATTCCCCTAATATACATCTTGTTCGCTTCGTATGCTTCTTGATATATTACATATTCCGGTAAATTTTCTTTCAAAACCGACCTCTATGCAAAAATACGGGTTCTTCCATGTTATGAACTTGATAAGCGTACTTATATTTGCGTTTATATTCTTTGTTACTAATCTCACTCTGGTCCATTTTCTTAGCAACCCGATCGCGCAATCCACAAAGTAATAGTTGCCTCATCAATTTTGCCTGTAGGTCTGTTGGTGGCTTCAATTCAGGATCTACAACTACATCAATTTATGGAATATTTGCTTTGATCTCGTTGGTTAATTGCAATCGTAATTTTCTAACTTCCAAAACGGCCTTGTAGCGCAGCCCATTTTTCTCACAAAATGCTTCGAGATTTCCTACGACCTACGGCTTTTAAAAGCACCACGGGATCGCCCATTAATAAGGAATTCCCCTGACCGACCCAACTGCGTCTCTTTGCGATCCATTTTCCTATCGTTCCATCACCCGATAAACTTACAGGAGTTTCTATTAGTACTTCTTGTACGCTAAGAGCAGCGACCAAGCAAATTGTATAAGGTAATAAATCAAATTGCAGTGATAAAGTCAACATTTTCCCAAAACGAGGTGATACGGGAAATTTTACAACAGAACGTCCTATTTTAGTAACTTTCGAGTTTTCCAATAATTCTAAAGTGTCCAGTGTGCTTTCTGCCGTCTTTAGTTGCATTAAATCCGGTGCTGTAGGAAAAGGAAAATTTGCAATTTTATCCAGGTGCATACATTTTATTTGTAAATAAAGTTCATCGATTGGTTTTCGTTGTATTTCCGGGTCTGAAAATTGTTTGAAAACATCATTAAATACAGCGCTGGAATAAAGTCTGCAGCAATGTCCCGGGCCTGTTCTACCCGCTCTGCCGGCTCTTTGATCTGCAGAAGCTTTACTCGTCCAATCTACGACGTAAGTCGTAACTCCTGTTATTTTATCGTAAAGTTTAATTTTAGTTTTTTCTGTATCCACGGGTTCAGAGTTATAAGTTTCTAGCGTTAGTCTATATATAGCAGGTGAAGATAAATAATTGTTTTGGTTTATAAATGGGTCAAGGACGGAGCAAAAGGATCAGCCCTCGTATAACGTTTTCATGAAATAATAATAATAATAATTCACTCCTTAGCATCCCCCAACAGCTTAACGTCAATTATAGGGGGCATTAGCAGGCCATACGCCCGCGTCAGTATTAATAAAATTAGAAGTTATTTCTCACTAGCACATAAATAGCACATTATTCATTTTATAAACAAGAACTCCAATTTTCAGGAAATTTAGCTTAAAATGTGGATGTATTAATTTGGAGCAATATTGTGCAATGCCATCCTAAGCGACAGCCTCCCAATTAATTACTAATTTACGATATTTTATAAATGTTTATTTTCTAGCGCAAAAGACAACTACAATTATAATAATGTTTAGAATAAACAAAGATTAAATTACTATGCTATGTTATTATATTATCATACAACATATTTAAGATAATGAACATGTGACTAAGAAATATGGACTATGACAAACGACAGATTTAAAAAATGAATAGAAATTATAAAGTTAAAAACAAAGCGCTAAAACTGAAATTTATGAATTGTATTACAGATATGAGACAAATTAACGTCAGAATAACAAATACTGTAAAATCTTTATATTTGACATGACACAAATATTATTTCATAGTATTTTGACAACGAATTGTCAGCTTCAGCAGTGATGTTAAATTCAGAGAACATAATTGGCGAAGTACGTACCGTGTTATAATTATTTGGAGAGTGTAAGTACGGCGTGGCGCAAAAGTACCTTAACGAATTTTAATTTCAATAATTCTTTCTGGAATTAATATTTATTGAGTTTCTCTTTTTTAGATTAAAATATACACGCCTGCAGAAAGGATAAAGATAGTTACTTTTTACTTGGAAAACAGAAGAAGCATTATTTCTACTTAGAGAAACTTTCGTTGATATTTTAATGTTAAATATGCTCCTTCTTCCGATATCGCAACTTGTAGCCAAATTTGAAGAGACAGGATCAGTAGGAGACGCAAGAGGGAGAGGAAGACCGCAAAAATCAAGATCCGTTGAAAATATTTAACGTGTGCAGGAAAGTGTTCATGAAACACCAGCAACTTCATCATGAAGACGTTCCTTGCAATTAGGAATCAAACGACGATCACTGCAAAGCATTTTGAAAGATAATCTCCACATGCATCCGCATAAAATCCAGCTAGTGCAACAACTGAGTTCACAAGACGTTAATGTGCGTCTAGAATATAGCCGAGCAATATTTAATCTTGCAAATACAGAGGAAGGTTTTGTAAACTAATTTTAGATGACATACGAGACACATTTTCACCTACGTGGCTTCGTAAGCAAGCAAAATTCGCGATATTGGAGTGCACAATTAATTTACCAGCGAATATAATTCATAATAATTCATCCATAGCGAAAAGGTTACAGTATGGTGTGCAATTTCATCCCAAAGAATAATCAGGCCCTATTTTTTACAAAATGAAGTTGGTCACACACTATCGGTAAATGGAGATCGATACAGGGAAATGCTCGCAAACTTTTTTTTACCAAGACAAAAAGAAGATCACCACTACTGGTTTCAACAAGATGGTGCCACCGCTCATACTGTCAGAGCCACAATTGTTCTCTTGAGGGCATATTTCCCGAACCGATTAATTTCAAGAAATGGATGATGAGATGGCCCCAAGATCTCCAGATCTCACTGCTCCAGATTATTTGGGGTTATCTGAAAAAAATGTTTATGGTAAACAAGCCGCAATTCCTGAAACAACTTAGAGCGAATATTAGGCGAGAGATTTTGAAGATATCGCAAGAAACTTACTTACAAAAGGGCATGGGAGATGTTCTAAATGGAGCTCATATTTATCATAGCGAAAGGCGACATATTTTTTTTTAAATATTTTTATCAAGAATCACACCTCCTATTATGAGTTTCAAAATATAAATTTTTCTATTTTGCGTTAGATATGAACTCATTATGACACCCAAAACAGTATCGAAATGAGCATAATTTCGATACGCTTTTTTTCATTTTTCAATGTTGGCGTTGTTCGAACACAGAAATAAATATCATTGCTGCTATTTATATATATATATATATATATATATATACCTCACGATAGTACCTATATAGTAGTTACATGTTGCATTATACGAGTTCTGTTTGATTTCTCAGAGTTTTCTTTTAAGCAGGCACCTCCCATAAGCGGGCAAAAATCCTGGAACCGTGACTGCCCGCTTATGAGAGCTTTCACTGTATATATATATATATATATATATATATATATATATATATATATATATACACAGGGTGAGTTTTTTTTAATGTTTAGCATTGGGATCTCAGAAACTACTGGAGATAGAAAAACGCTTAAATGGGGAAAGATGCGCAGTTTTACGAGTTTGATTTAAAACTGCTTTTGTTTCTCCGATAACTTTCATGGCTTATTGGATATTCAAAGAAAACTAAATTTTACGATTTTCTTTAAACATGCTTAGCATCCTTAATAGTAATTTTAGAGAAAAAGTGTTCAGACAAAAGTTTTAGATAATTTTACGCCAAATAAAACTATGTAGCTAATTTTTTTTTGCGTTCACCATTATCGAGTTATGACACAAACTTGTGTTTTTTTAAATGGAAACCATAGTTGGTTTTGATATCATTAAAAAGCTTATTTTTTGCTGATTACAATGATATAAGGTTTGATATGGTTATTTTAAAAAATAAAGAGGATTATAGACATTTCTATGATTGTTCACTTTATAAGATGAAAACTTAAAAAAAAAATGTTTGGTGTTTTGTAATTCAAAAAACGAAAAATCTGAGTTACAATAGTATTCGTTGGAGCAGTCGAGATAAATATACTAACATTGCTTTCACGTTGAGTCACAGAAGTGAGAGCTGTTAATTTTTACTTTTAAGTCAAGTTAATTGTCAAACATTGACAATTAACTATTAAGAATAGAAATAAAACTACAGTTTTAATCTTCACTTTTAACCATTACTCGTAAAACGACAATTGTTTCGCCAACACAGTGGCTTCCTCAGGTGTTTACCTCTAAACAGTACGTTACAAACTGTAATAAAATAAGTAGAACTTGTAATAGGCAGATAAATGGTTGTGGAGGACAATAATGTCCGCCATAGGCGAAGCCGCAACTCAGGCCGGAGCAGCTAGAAGTTGTACACAGGGAGATGAGCAATTAACCATGTATCATGAAAATCCATACCAATCAAAAGAAGCCACATAAACTCGGTAACTGCATTCCCGACATCATTTTCGAAAAAGTACGGTCCAATCATTCCTCTTTCCCAAAGGCCACACTACTCAGTGATTGATTGAGGAAGCATTCGTTTCTCCTAAATATCTCAAGAAGTTTGCGTGTCTAAAATGCGACAGTTTTGGTGGCATAGCTATCCAGATGAAAGTAAGCCTCATTATTCAAAATGATTATCTTAACAAAATCATCGTCTTCATTCTGGTTATCCAGAGGCCAATTGAGGAAGATTCGGTGCTTAAAATGGTCGGTTAGCTTAAGTTTCGGGAGCAACTGAATTTCTAAGCATGGAGAGCTTCTCGAAATGCTTAATTGCTTTGCATGACACTGAATTAATATTCTGGGACGCCATTTACAACAGTGATGTCCATTGACCGGACTTAACGAAGAAGCACTCACTTGAGGGACTCACTTGATTCATAACCTAGACATTTTCTTCAAAATTTCTTAACCAAACTTGAAACTGTCATCCAATTTGGTGTTTTTTTTTTTGTTTTCTCGACCAAAAATTGCAGAAATTTTGAGGAAAAAATGGCGGGCAATTTAAACTGTGCGCTTTTGTTGGGTACACTATTTTTTTTAATAACGTCTATTACTTTATAAAATTCATAAGAAAAAATTCTTGTTATATACCAACTTTTTATGCACGTTGGTAAACAAGTTACCAACGCCCATAGGCAATCAGATCAAATTACCAAACATGTTAGAAATCCTGTAATGTACTTCCTTTCTAAAAGTTTTTTCTGAATTTATTCTGCGATGTTATTTAATTGTAAGTTTTATTAAATTTAATGATCTACCAGAATATTCAATTCGGGATCTGAAGTGAAATTGAATGTTTAAATAAGTAAAATGTTTTATTTCCTGAAAATACTGAAATAGTCCAGATAAAACGCTTAAACATTTATTATCTGAATAAAACTAATGTTTTAAAAGCGGATATTCAGTAATTTCTTTTGAAATATAATTGAATCGTCCTATATATATTTTTCATTTTTATCTCGTTATCGAATTGAATTTTTATCTTATAATTGAATTTATGTAAAACACACAGCCTGGGGCGTCTAATAAGATAGGACAGTATTTTTTTATCTATGTTAAGCCTACGCTCAATCCTGAATATCAAAGCGATTTAGCATACACCATACATACACAAACCGTGTTTTCTACAACCATTCGTCATTGTAGTTGGTTCGTGTTTTTACTAATTCCGTAAGCTCTAAAATGTATTATTTGTTTTGCGTGGATATCCGTTTTTGATCCCATTTGATTTAGTTCAAGCTTTTATTAGTCGCCAGGCTATTCATTTACTGGATAACTAGAATTACATGGAAAGCGTTCGATTTGCAAAACGTATTACCGAAGATACGTAAACAGGCGAAAGTAATTTGAGATTTTATTTGTTTTCTTCGATATATTTTGATGGAAGTAATTTAAGATTCACATTAGATTAAAAAATTTAATTACTGAGGTGTCTTTATTTATATAGAGTGTTCCTTATTGATATGCGAATATTTAAAGGTGTGAATCTACATTAAAAATAAATGATGTTCCGTTACAAAAATACAGGGTGTTGGAAAATGGCCTATGGTTTATTTTCAAAATATAAATTATTTTTAAATTCCCCATTCAATTTAAAACATAACAGAATTTGAAACTAAGAAGTCTTCGACTTGGTGTAGCACCGCTTTCTCAATGTCAGGTGTCCTCATACTAAGAGGTCTACCTTCAGATGTACCTCTTCGGACATTACCAGTTCCAACAAGAGGACGATGAATATTAGGAAAGGTTTAACTATCTAGCAAAATACGATTGGGATATCTCTGGTAATAAATAGGTATGGCTAGCTCACCATTACCATCGGCGAGGCCATTACACGTAATGCATTTCCGCCATTTTTGCATTTGAATAAATCACCATTATTAACAAGATTGCAATAACAAAAAAAAAGATAATTCACATCAAACAAATTTGAATGACAGAGACTTACTAACAAATGTCGCATGTAAAAAGCAAGTGACAGGGCAACTAGATTTATTGCGAAATTATATTCGTCAATACTTACATTCATTTTGTAAAACGGCGCATTACAGGAAAACAACTAAAGAGAGCTCTTATGTTGCAAATTGAACAAGAAATTCAAAAATAATTTATATTTTCGAAAAACCATAGGCGTACCATTTTTTTCTTCAAAAATATAAATATGTCCGTACGCACGCCACTGTTAGAGCTAAAAAAAAATTTTTTTTTTAAATATGCACCTTCATTAACAGTCACTACATATTAAATTTAACTGATATATCAAGCAGTTTTGAAAATATTAATTACCGTTTTTTTCCTAATACTTCAACACCCTGTATTTTCGTAACGGAAGATTTTTGGATCATAGTTTATAAAGCAAACTATAATTTACATTTCATGTGGATTCACACCCTTAAATATTCGCATATCAATAAGGAACAAACGGTATACTGTTAATAATGAAGGTATTCATCAAAGTATGTTTTTTGGAAGAGATTTATTGATTTCACTTGAAATCTTATTTTCGTTTATTATAACACAAAAATATTTCTCCAGGCAATAAGAAAACAAATTATAATAAATTATCTAAAGGCCATAAAAACAAATACGCAGGCAATTCAAATTCAAACCAGACAAAATATTGGATTACAGCATACTAATCTGAATTAAGAGTATAAAGTAAATTTATATAGTATTGTGTGTATTTTATTGAACGACCTTCTTTAACAATACTAGCCAACAATATTTTTGCCCAGAAGTAGTGACCTATGATATCACCTAAAAGCAAACATAAATATTATTATGAAAACCACAGGTTGATAGCGCTAAAAATGTTATAAACATGTAATTAAATTGTACCACGTTGCGGCTTTAAAATGATATAAAAATTTTAGACATTGAAAAGTACTTATAAATGATTAAAGTTATCTCAGAATCGTACGCTCATTTTCCGAAATTGAATTGCCTAATTCGATCAAATAAAAAATGTGTTTCAAATGCATATAGAATTTCTTCTATTTACTTTATTTTTTTTTCTTTCAGTATATAAACAAATAGATAAGCATAAATTTACAATTATACTAACCTAACACAAGTTTCTTAAAACTATAAAAACCTTACTGATATTCTTCAATCTCCCGTCAAATCCTTTGTCATCCGTCAAATATGCAACTGTTCCACAACACCCAAATAATTAAATCTTCTCAAATTTATTTCTATTCTCCACTTTCTAGTATCTGTATGCTCCTTTTACAGTACACCCTCCTTATAGTAATACTTCTTATTATGGTCCTCATTATCACCCTTTTAAATCATACTTAAATTCCTCTTATACTAACACATATTCTCAGCTCAACCTATATAATATCTTCTTTACATATTAAATTCTCGAATCCTTTCTATTTCGATGCAACAATTCTTCTATTCTTTAGTTATATATATATATATATATATATATATATATATATATATATATATATATATATATATATTGCTCAAAATCGTACGGGAATATTTACATCATTAAAAGAAAAAAGATTATTATACCGCCTAATTCTGAGCAAACGCAACGATGCGAATGTATGAATATTTCTCCCGCTCCAAATAGAATTCCCCTAAATGCTGTAGGCGTGTCAACATCGATGTCATATATACTTACATATTATGGAGCCGCGTAAGAAAAATTATCTGATTACCAAATTACTATTAAAGGACTATCAATTGTTTAGTCCTGTGTTATTGTAATGATTTTATAATAAATAAATTGCAATACGTTATACTGACGATGGTCACACAAAGCGTAATGAAATTATTAATAAGCGGTTAAGAAAATAGCAAATAAGGCATCAAGAGTTATAATAAATTAAATTTTAATAATAAAGGTCACAAAAACTATTCATAGAAAACTAAATAAACTTCAGAAATAAATATAAACTAAATTAAATTCTACTAAGGTAAAGAAAAATTGACTCTTACAAATAATAAAATAAGTTGTTCATAATGAGAAATTAATTATTATTAATAACGGTAGGCAACTATTTACTTTTGAAAATATAAACTTAATTTTCTTCAAAAATGCACTGCCCTTAAATAAAAGATTCAAAGTTAGTCCCTTCTTTAGCTAGACAATATCCCAATCTGTCACAGAAATTAATTCGAACCAGTAAAATCTATTTTCTTTTTAAGCCTAAAAATTGTAGCTTTGTTCGGGATGGGCCTGTCAGGATACCTTCCGGCAAATAAATCGCATACTCTTTGATAAGAATTATCAGCGTGGTAGCATTTCATCATTTCGGCTTTCTCTTCTAGTGTATAACGCGGCATGATCACTATTCAAACGCCTAAGAAACACCGTATAGGGTGACAGTGGTGACACTAATTTGTGACATTAATTGTCAAATCGTTGCGCGACAGACTGTTTTGTGATTGGCTAAACGCGTTCAGGGGATTTGTATTCGAAGCGGGAGAAATATTCATACATTCGCATCGTTGCGTTTGCTCAGAATTAGGCGGTATATTGTTAAGCAACTTTATTGACCTGATTTATATATTCACAGGCAATTCAACTAAAAAAGTACAAAATTAAAAGTAAATTCAAAGAGTTCTAATAAATTTAAGTTTGCAACCACGAATTTTGTAAACAACGATATAATCTTAAATCTTAAAGATGTTTAAATTTGGAAAGCAATCATAAACATATCATCAAAAGCAACTTCTTGTGATCGGTATTACCTCCACGATTGTTTATTACTGCCCTAATACGGTTACGTCTTGTTAAAATTAAATTGTCAATCTCTTCTTGTGGTATTGCTCTTCATTCTCTTTGAAGAACTTTAAAAAGGTCTCGGAGACCATTAATGTGATCAATTGAATTTGTAACCCTCTTTGTAACTTATCCCACAGATGCTCAACGGATACATATCCGGAGACTGAGCTGACCACTCTAACAACTGTTCTAGCACATTCATTACAGTTCGAGTCACATGTGGACGTGCATTACCTTGCATCAAATTGAAATGTTCTCCTACTGTTCCCGCATATGGCACAAAGATAGGTAAAATGACATAAATTTGAGCTGTTATATTACGTTCAATCAAAACGAGATCTGTTCCTCCACCAATATTTATGCCAGCCCATACCATGATTGTACCACCTCTGAAAGAATGGACTTCTTGGACTGCATTCAAACGATTTAAGTGCCAGGACACGTAAATCATCTTCGTCTGCATTTGGCCGAGAAAGGTCGTAAATTAAATCTTTTAGAGTCACTTGAAATTTTTAAAAGCGGAAACAACACAATAGATAATGTTCTTAACGACCAGTTGGATCTTATATATACACCTCTTTTCCAATGTTGTATATAATAGTAGTAATTTTAAATAACATCATATACCACCCCCATTTATTTAATGTGAAAATGGTAAAAGGAAGAATATAATAAATCTACTTACATGAAATTTTTGTGGGATTTACATATTGTGATTATTTGTGACACATTTCTAAGACTAAACTTTTGCCGGTAGACCGTTTTTTCGGACACGTGTTAGTTTAACTGTTATCGTACATGTGTTTTTTTGTTTATATTGTCGTTATACGAAGGGTGTAAAAACTCCATAAACGACAGAACAGATTTAGTAAATCTGTCAGCAATACATGTCCGAAAAAAATGTGTTACAAATAATCACATATTGTTAATATCACAAAAATTTCATGTAAGTAGATTTATTACAATATTGTTCCTATCACTTTCGCAATATTGGCTAACACTTTTTAATTTATAATAAGCATAATTTTTGTTTCAGTATATGATGCTTAATCAATTTTTATGACTTTCTTCTTCAAAATTTTTCTGTCGCTATCAAAAATCAATAATATTTTACGTTCTTTTTTGATTTTACAAAATTCCCGGTTACCTATTTTATAATAAAAAAAATTAATTTTATTAAAAACTTAACTTTCACTTTGACAATGTCATAATCTTTTAACATCATTTTTCTTTGCCAAAGATTGCTTGAATGGAGCAAATAATTATTACGTAGCGTGAAATCATAACTTTTCTGTCGGTGGCCGTTGTCTTTAGACGCCCTGTGCGACACCGATCCTTCGAAGTCTTAACGATAAAAACGAGTGCTTTCTGATAGCTAACGAACATAACAGTAGCATAACTAAGAGAGTACAGGATCAGAAACCCATAGGATTCAACACAGGGGTCTAAATTCACATTTTATCCCCTACATTTTTTCTCCCTCATGCGACCACGTCGCAACACGTGCGAAATTCGAACATAAGGAACAGGTATGAACTGATGACAATCAGGTTAATCTGTTCAGACTTGTTTTATATCTACAGATTACTTGTTCGATCGAATCTGTTTTATATCTGTTCAGATCTGTTAAATACATGTTCCCGGCGTTTGAATTTCGTGAGTGCTGTCGTCGCGTGAGGTAGAAGGAAATGGAGATAAAATGTTAATTTAGACCCCTGTGTGAATTTTATGGAATTTAGTCCAGTACTCTCTTATCTATACTACTCATGACCCTATTATTAAACACGTTCTTGAGTTCATCCAAACATTTTTGCAGGCTTGATTAATGCTTTTAAGACGTTATTCAATTTTATATTTCTCAAAAAAGTGTTCGATTTAAATGATTATAACCTTAAAACAATAAAATATTTTCTCAATCTACCACTCGATGTGCCTCACTAAGTACGTAAAAGATGGAATAAAATTGTTACGAAAACATTGGAAACAATAAATCATCACCTTGTGATTAGGTTTAACATCAAAACAACATTCCTCGTAACGGCTTGCTTTTTATAGTTCCATTCAACAGAATGCATATCCAAAAACGTTTTTTAATTTATTTTATTTAGTTTTTGTAAATAAACGAAAATGTACATGTTTTAAAATTAAATCAATAAATACCAACAACAGTGGCGTAAATATACTCGCTCAACCAAACACTTTTTTATGCCCTAATGGCAGAAAACATCATGATAAGTATGATAACAGTGATAACATTTTAACTTTTTTTTCAAGCAACCTGACTGACATTCAATATGTGATATTTGAACTAAAACTGAAATGTCATCAATTTATATTTAAAGAACTTTGTAAATAAGTTAAATACATACCTAGTTTGTACTAAATTTGTTTAATTGATTTGATCTTAAGAGTTACTAGTAATATTCTACGAATCGCAAGAAAAAAATTAAACAAACATAAAAAACAATGAATGTTACTACTCAAACAGTATTTAATACTTTAACGAAATGTTAATTTGTTAAAATATTTCATTTTGATATAAGATACTGTTCTTTTTTCTAACAATTTTTATCGAGTAAAAGTAATCAAGTACATTGAATTCTTAAAATATTTACATGTCTCAAAGAGCTCAAAACGCTAATACCATTTTAGGCATATCACCGTATTTTCGAATTTTATTAAGGAAAAATAGCAACGGCAAAAGAATTTAATTTATTTTTAATAAATATTAATAAATCTGGGCGATGTTTGCCGTCGACATGTCCGGAACACTACTTTAAACTCCTTCTTGTCTTCCGACCATGGATATCAAAAAGAGTTAAAAGCAGTCAAGTTAATGAGATTTTCGGGGATTTATTTCATCATGTCAGAATATTAAAACCAAGTTGATTCCGAAGTTTGGTAAAGTACGTCTCCCTTCGCCAAACTTAATATGAGATCTTGATGTATTTCTCCTTTTATATCGTCCTTCTTTGTAAATTTTGTTTATTTGACGGATCTTTTCTTTTTATGAATTTAATTTATTAAAAATAAAGAATTTTCTTTGTACATTTTTGGATTTTTATTGCGTTTTGTTGACAATAAATGTTTATTCGAAAGTGTATGCTCGATAAATAGGCTGTAGGTAACTCTGGTAACAATTCCAAAGTATAGATTAAAAAACAATAGGAAAAAATGGCGGCCATCCCATGATAATACAAACCAATGTTTACTGAATAAATGTTGGAAATTGTACGATAACAATCTCGGCCACAGATAAAAACACGAAGACAAAGCAAGATTATGAAAAAAAACATGCGTCGAGTAAAAATACATCGACGGTGTTCAAAAGAAACATCAAACCACTCGCCAGGGTGAACAAATAAGTAAATGTGAACATTGTTAAACACAAAAACTAGAAAAACAAAGTTGAAATAAAAATTTAGTATAAATATGGTTGTTACAATCATACTATTAGGACAATGTGATAAAATAACAATAAATTTGTAAATTTTTATTGTGAAATTTTCCAACTTAATTAAATTACCACTGGAAATTTACTAATCTCGTATTATACCGGGTGCCTTTGAAATAAAAAGACGACGTATGAAAAATGGAAAGATTAAATTATATAGAATATATATCCCAAAATATTTTCCCAAAATTCCCTCTCATAAATAAGATATTTAGAAAATGTTTGTCACGCCACTGTGCGATGGACTATATTATAAAGGACGATACCTTAAAGTTGAACAACCATCACAATAGTTTTGTTGATTTTGTTATTGTCCAATCTCGCTTTAAGTTTCGTTGAGTTGTCGATCGTTACGTAAATTCGATTTAAAGATAGATTGTTACCAAATGGGATGTTAAATACTCGTAGAGCACACATCTTACATGTACTTTTAATATATCATCTTTAAAAATTCCTAAGGAAGTATACATTTTTAACAGATGACTTTCTTACCAGGTTGCCATAACAAAATTTAGACACAGCATTTTTATAATTTTTTTTTTTATTAATTATATTTTTTAATACGTAGTTTTTTTTATTTAAAGGATACTATATAAGAGATTATTCACTCTAGCCTTCCTTGCGTCTATACTTCTATGATCCAATTGTTAAACTTGCGTATATACACGTTGAACTTTATAGATATTTTCTTTGAATGAAAATATGAGTAGAACATGAATAAAACAGGCATATTACTTTTTACTGATACACATAGTAGCGAACAATTGACACTTTTAAAATTGGATAATATAGGGCAAGTTTCACATATTTCATAGAACACCAAAAACCAAATACTTTGGTATATCAAAGTATTGGTCAGAATTTTCAGAAAATATCACTATTGTTACATTACCTAGCAACAGTACCTATCAAAAGCATTTATGAAAATGTCATGAAATTTAATACTATTATATTTTTCAAATTTAGTGATTTAATAGTTTATATAATTATTAATGACTAACCGATCGTGAGTAAAATAGTATACAAACCTCGGCGAAAAGATTCATTCTCGTCTCGAGATTGCTAATCTCTCGACGGTAATGAACCACTTTCCGCCTCAGTATGTAATATACTATTCGCCTCCTTAATACGCTTTTCGGCACGCAATAATAATTTTAAATATGCCCTATCGTGGACTACTCACTCAGTTTTTTTTTTATTTTCGGGTTGAAAACCTTTCCTTGTAACTAATAACTGCAATCGCGCTCAAATTATAACAAAAATGTTTAGTTATTCCTTTGTGACCCGATTGATGTCTATAGAATAAAGATATGATATATCAGTATGTAATTAAAAACTGCATAGCTATATTTTTTAGTCATTTATGATATTAGTTGAGGATAGGTTTTATGTACAAATCAATTAATATATTGTTTAGAAGAAAATATAATTAAATGTAAGAATTTTACGCAGACCTAACTTTTAATAAAGGGATTTTCACGGCCATCGTCTGAAATGATAAAAGTGTCTTCTATCGAGTTCTTCCGTGTTGGTCCTGTAGACTGACGTTTCGCCTGCTACTGTTAATAACGTTGATCATAGGACGCCTCCTTATATACCTCCGTCCGCTTCCCCTATTGTGGGGCTCTCTCGGTCACAATAGCAAATCAATCGTCGGCGTCCATAAGACCAACTCAGCAGAGCCCGATAGACAACACTTTTACCATTTCGAGAAAAGCTGAATATGGTATGGTATGTGTATAAACAATTTTTCATAGTATTAGTAGTAAAATAATACAATTATAGTATTTTATTAAGTCTGTGCATATGTATTGGTAGACGTGTTCAATGTTGTTAACAATAAAAACAGAATAATTAAGTTATAATAAAAGCAAAATAATAATTATTATTAATATTAAAGGAAATAGTTATTATCGCATTATTATTACTGCATTTACGATAAGTAACAACAGCTTTCCATATAGTGGCAATATTGTAGATGTATCACTCTTAAGCCTCGCAGTATGCTAAAGTGGAAACCCTGAGTCGAGCTGGAGCCGGAAAAAAACGCCATCGAGTTTATAGAATGTATCAAAGAGGTTCATTCAAGTAACATCCCACGAGCAAAGTGCCCTTAACGTTGTCCGGCGGCGACTGACAAAATATATGCAGTCGCTAATATGTATGGAAACGATCAAAGATCTCGAGAACGGTTTGAGATATCTAAATGAAATTTTATATACGGATATAAGGAAATGTTTGGATCTTTTTGACAATATTTTCATTTTTTCTTATCGCATATTTAAAATCCAAGGTTTACTTGATTTTTTTTTAAATGGCTACAGCCCATGAATTGGGCTTCGTTAGAAAGATAATTTTTTTCTGAATTCACTGATGTAAATATAGTATGCCTTTTCCAAAAATAGTTAAAAAAATGCATAAAAAGTGTTTCGTTTGTTTTGGGATAAATGCATTTTGCATTTAGTTGGCTATGAAACTACGGATGACGGATCAAGTATTTAATTATACTTGACAGCCGTTAACGTCCATCTGTGAGTTTTAGATTTCTTTCAATTATCATACGGAATTAAAATGTATTTAACTGTAAGAGAAAGAATTCTAATAATAGCAATGGTTGGATACGGCGACAGAAAACGTACTTATGCTGAAGTTTGTCGATTATCTAATGAGGTACATCCAAATAAAAACATCATTAAATCAACGGTTTCAAAAACGGTGAAAAGATACATGTAGGCAGCGTTAACAATCGTCCAAAATCAGGAAAACAAAAAACTAATGACGAAAATTAACTGAATGTCTTTACCGATGTAATAGACAATGGTAAGGTTTCTGTCCAACAATTAGCTTTAAACCATAACATGTGTAGCCGCTCAGTTCAAAAAATAATAAAAAAAAAGATTTTTGTCCATACAAAATACAATTACTGCAAGAATTAAGTGAAGATGATTTTGATCGTAGGATTGAATTTTGCAAAGTGATAATGGAAAAAATGAGTACCAATCCAAATTTAGTTTCAAATATAATTTTCACGGATGAAGCAACATTTTGTTTAAATGGTCATGATAACAGACACAACTGTAGATACTGGGCTGATACAAATTCGCGCTAGATCAGGTTCATACACAGTATCCCAAAAAATGAAATATTTGGATGGGATTTAGTAGCAACAATATTGTAGGACATTTTTTTCATTGATGGCAACCTGACAGCAGATAAGTATTTAGAACTAATGGAAGAAAATATCATCTCTGAACTTAATCAAAACCAGGAAATATGGGTTCAGCAAGATGGTGCACCAGCACACTATGCCATTAACGTTAGAAATTTTCTTAACGCTACTTTCGAAAACCGATGGATCGACCGACGGGTACCTATCGAATAGCCAACAAGGTCCCCAGAATTGGCACCACCTGATTTTTTTTGTGTGTATTTAAAAAGTCGGGTTTACGATAATAGGTCAGAAAATCTCGAAGATCTCAAATAACGAATTCGGCAAGAAATTTCCGATATACCTTTCATTCATTACTGCTAGGAAGTTTAATGGTGGACACTTTGAACACCATTTTTTAATAGTTTCTTATTTAATAAAGGTTTTTTTAATTATTGTTACCCCAAAAGGGACAAACACTTTTTATCCACTTTTTTAACTACTTTGGAAAATAGACATACTATATTTACAATCGCTGAATTAAAAAAAAAACTATATCTTTTCAACGATGCCAAACTCAAGCACTGTTGTCATTAATAAAAAATAAAGTTAGCCTTGGATTACTCTAGCATTATTAGCGACAAGTAGTGATCCTACAGTGGCATCGCATTATCTCCAAACATCACTAAATAACCTTCAGGAGTGGCAAAGAAACTGGAAAATAAAAACCAATGAACTAAAATCAATGCATGTAACATATACATTACGTCGAGGTACTTGTCCTCCTGTTTCATTAAACAGTGTTCAGATACCCCAGAGTGAAAGCGCCAAATATCTTGGAATTCATTTGAATAGACGGCTAACGTGGACTAAGCACATCTTCTCGAAGAGAATGCAGCTAGGGCTTATATTCTCTAAATTACAGTGGCTCATTGGCCAGCGATCTTCACTATATCTGCAAAACAAACTTATTGTGTACAAGGTGATTTTGAAGCCAGTGTGTTCAGCTGTGGGGAACTGCGAGTGTCTCTAATCTGGAAATTCTTCAACGGTTTCAATCCAAAGTACTGAGAACAATTACAAATGCACCCTTGTTTGTATCAAATGCCACACTACATCATGATCTTCACATGCGGACAGTGCGCGAGGAAGCAAAACACGTAAGTATTAAGTATCTCACACGCCTTGAAGAACATCCAAATCCTTTGGCATTGAACCTTTTGGATAATAGTCCACAAACATACCGTCTAAAACGTGTAACGCCTTTAGATGTAGTGAACACACACAGCTAATTGACTTATATTTATAGTAGCGAATTGTTATCGATATTTTCATTCGTTAGGACCTTGCTGTAGGTTTCTAACTCATGTCCTTTTGTATAAAATTACAACATTCATTTACTACCAACCCTCAGGTAGATCATGAAATTTACAAAGAGTTATTAAAAAAAAAGCCTAGGATTTCAAATATGCGATAAGAAAAAAAATTAAAATATAGCCAAAAAGATCCAAACATTTCCTTATGTTCGTGTACAAAATTTTACTAAGATATCTCGAACCGTTCTCGAGATACTTGACCGTTTTCATACATACTAGCGACCTATATGCGATGTTACTCGAATAAACCTCTCTCTAATCATCACATATATACATAGCTAGAAACTAACACGACCTCATACTTACGATAAATAAAAGCTTAAAAAAAAATTACAACTCAAAATTTGGAATCATATCTTCAAATCTGTTTCAGATAAAATTATGAAAATTTTAATTAAATATATTTACATTATATGAATTTTAAATAATCAAGAAATGCTTTAAAGCTTAAAAGTTTTAAGCTACTACTTTTTCAGTAATACTAAAGCACCCGTAGTATTGCTTGTGGATTATTTGTAGCCAACAAAGCAGTAAACAAGAATAACTAACGTCTCTTGAAATAATTTGACAGCTCGAAATAGTATTTTTGAGATCAAGTATGTATTATCTATTTTATTATTCGTGGCACACTGGTATAACTTGTAACAAAATTGTGTTTTCACATGTCCTAAGGGAAATTTTCGAACGAATGCTATATTAGTAGAAAGAAGAAAGGGGACAAGTGCATACGTAATAAAATCGATAGTTGTAATTCAAATATGAAAACAATTTTAGAAAGAAACTTGACAACACCACTATTTAATTCGAAAAAAACATTACGTTTTCTCTATTAAAAGGTATAGACAAAATTCAATACACAATGTCACAATTTTAATTTTTTCTTTAATGAATAAGGTGATATCCAAAAGTTCCTAAAGTTTGAATGACGCATACACAGAAGTAGTTACAATCAAAGTCCGCTATGTAAAGTTATCCACACCCTTTGTGAGCCAGTAACCCACGCGGCGTCATTGTAAATGAAAACATATTCTTATGTACGGTGTCGAAGCTCGCCCATGTATAGTGGAGGCACTTTAATACGGCTTCCATCGGTTGCGGCTGTGATCTTCCGATGGAGATGGTGCCATGAGGACGGCGATGGTTGATTTGCCGTTCGTGCTGTCAAAATTAGTCAATGAGCGGCGCTGAATGTTCTTTTATGATGTCTTTTGTGTCATGCATGATTGTATGCAGTAAGGAAATTTTGTCTTTTCCAGCATCGTGCACTGACGAGTCTATAGCAAGACAAAACACATCTGCATGTCTGGATAGCAATTTTCACATAAATATGAACTTTCCACGCTCAATTAATAATAATATTTTTATATATATATATATTTGGGGATGACGCTTAGGATCAAACACAAACTTACGGGTAGTTAAAACATTCCGAATGACCATCAACCAGCTTTACACCAGAACATGTTGCAGTTCGGAATGCAGTTAATGATCGTATGCGTACCATCGAAGTCATCTGTATTACCTTATGATTTTATTCAAAGACAAAAGACAACTTCTAACTGAACCAAATTTTCTTTGTAAAGTAAATTTGTTTATCGCAACATTTTCGGAACTTTCATTTGCTATTCTGATGGTCTACAATTTATCTAATTTAAGTAAACGTGCACCTCTTATATTACGCAAGATTCCCACGTTCACAATACTGGAAAAAAACTGTATATGGACGTTAGCAGCAATTACAAAAAAATATATCTTCGGAAGGCTATAACAAAACAGACAAAACACGTTTCTAATCCCAAAATCAGAAAAATATCAACTTCAGTACATATTACTGCTGGTCTAAGTACAATATATATTCCAAAATAATTGCAATTTTGAAACCGAACAAACTCAAGAACCTGCCTGAAAGCTTTCGTCCAATAGCCTTAAGTTCATGTTATAAGCTTCTGTAAAGATTACTATTAAACCGACTTAGCCCACTGATATTGGAGCATGTCCCCATTGAACAGTCTGGGTTCAGACCCAACCGTAGTTGTGTTGACCAGGTGCTCACCTTAGCAACGCACATTGAGGTAGGGTTTGAAAAACGGCACAAGACATGTTGACCTGACTGCGGCATACGATACGGTCTGGAGAGAAGGCCTGGAGAAGAATAACAGGATAGAGTAAGAGTAAAATGAGACGTCTTAATAATGGACTGCCTGAAGAATCTGTACTTGCGTCTGGCTGTTTAATCTGCATATATCTGATATACCACACACAATGTCAAAAAAGTTTGGATATGCCGATGACCTGGCTCTTGCATTCCGGAGTATAACAATAGAGGAAACTAATAACATACTTTCAGACGACCTGTCCGTGCTGGGAAAATGCTTCGCCGACTGAAGACTAATCCCGAATACGAATAAAACACAAGTGTTGTGTTTTCACCTCAATAATAAACAAGCATGTCTAGAGCTGCAAGTGTACGTCAATAACAACCTGCTACGTTATAATCCTTACCCAAAACATCTAGGAGTAACAATGAATCGAACACTTTCATATAAAAAACATTTAGAACACCGCGGCTAAAATAAATACTTGAAATAACATAATCCACAAAATCTACGGTACAGCTTGGGGCGCGAACGTATCCACCCTTAAAACGCCAGCTCTCAGCCTTGTTTACCCGGTAGCTGAATACTGCGCCCGAGTATGGCTAAACAGCTGTCATGCAAAGATGATCGACATCAAACTCAATGAGACTATGAGAATAATTAGTGGTGTTTTACCGTGGCTCCCCGTTCTAATCCAAACTGCACCTTCCACCATCTGGAAACAAGAAAACCTGGCTAGAGAATATAACAAAATCGAATACCCACCTCCCAGAACACAGTAACCTACCTGATGCTGGCTTATCGAGACTGAAATCTAGATCTCCTTCACTACTGCTAGCAGAACTTATAAATTTCAACACAAACGATAGATGGAAAGAGTATTTGGGAAGCCTTGAAACTCACTCAAACGGCTCATATCACCAGTCCTACGCTACCCTTCCCGAACTGGTTCTACTGCCTCGCCACGAATGGATGACACTGAATAAGAATGTCTCACGGCATCTGTCGTGACTCATTCTATAAATGGGGACTGATTGAGGCACCAACTTGCGCATGCGGAGAACATCGCCATACTATTCACCATATTGCTGCTGAAGGCGCCCTTACAGCGTATGGAGATGAGATGAGTAACTTCTTTGAAGGCACAGATTCCGTGTTGGACTGAATCAAAGTCCTTGATCTAAAAATTTAACTCTATTCTGTGTTGATGTTCATATAACTTTAAATTTCAATCCATGTAAGCTATACGCTAAATAAATAATAACTTTGTGTTCTAGAAACGGAGACAACATGGTGGTTGTTCATCTCTATTGCATTAGTTACCAATTTATAGTAACAGTCTAAAGAAATGTTGGATTCAAATTTAGTTTTACAAAACTGTATATGACAATTTGCTGCAGAGCTTAACATGCATGTTCAATTTAATAAAGTATTTATTAAAATTCTATGTAAATTGCCTATATGACATTTCATATAGAACAACCTTTAAAAATATGGATATAGAAGATAAAAAATATTTCCGTATCAAAAGTCAACACTTATTTAATAATCAAAGAGCAAAACGCAATTTACTTGAAAGTCCATAGCGCAAACACAAGTAGTACATGACGGTTATACGTGCATAAAATAGGTCAGGTTATTATCTGACCTATGGAAAAGTATTTTCGGCGGGCTTTAGAGTTCGCTGAAAAGCGGAGCTTTTAAAAGATAAATACGACGTTGAAAAGGAGCTGTGCAATTATTAAAATATGTGGACGTCTCTAATACTGAATATTTCTTTGTTTCAACATGTTCTGTGTCGCATGTAAATAAATAAAAATACGTTTTAAGAAATGAATAATGTACTTATTCTGTGAACAATAAACTAACAAGTGTCCTTACGTCCTGGACAGCCATGGACTGCAAAACACATTTCTGTACTTAAATATATTCAATGTAATCTTAAATAAAACGTTATTCAAAGTAATATAGATTTGACTTATATCAAATAAATTGTAATTTATAAATTTATAGAAATATAGTACAGATCTTGAACACACATTATCTAAAAATTCAAATTCAAATTGCCAAGTAACAACATACTTTATGGTTGATAAATAATATCGATTTGTTTATAAAAACAATTGACTGTCATTCTCTTTAGTCTATAGATCGACAGTTAGGGGTACATGACGTTAGTGCCAGGGGCATAGCGAGGATATGATGAATCACGATTTAACATTTTTCACACGCGAATCAAAATACTTATAGAAACGCAAGTACTTACCAAGTAAGAGTAAGTACATCTTCTCTAGAAGAAATATTGTAAGGTTTCTAAAATATATCACACATCCTGAATGTTCACCGTTTACATCCAAAGTTTAAATGATGTAAATTACCAATAATTAATTGTTCCATAATATGATGATGTTTTAGTAATTGTCTGTCATCATAAATTTCTACATTTAAAACGACGGTTCAACGTCTACCGATGAAATAGGGGCATATTTAGGCATATCTAAAGTACATAAAGTTTTTAGTGACGGCACATTTATCCCCGATTCGAAAAAATCTACTTCTTCACCATCAAACAAGACAAAAAATTCGGTGTACAGTACAAAATCCTGGTTTGTTATTTAGAACTGCTTTTTACATTACCAACAGCAGCTCCAGGTAATTAGGAAAGGAATTGACGAAGATCATATACAATATTCATGGCGTTTATTATAGAATATTGTGGGTTGATCGGAGTAACCTCTAAATGGCAGATGCCTTCAGGTACTCTAAAATTATGTCCACGAATATTGGCTAAATCTTTATGTATAGTTGGGATTTCGGATTCATTCATTCGGATCCAGTAGCTATATTATACTTCTAACGTCGTAAAAATGCATGTGATAATAGGATATTGCTTCTATACACGCGCTCCAGCGCGATATAACAGGTTCTGGTGGTAGTGGCACATGTGGCAGTTTTTCATGCAATAAATTCTTCTGCGTGCAGATGCCCGCACAAAAACTTTCTTGACAGAAGATATCAATTTATCTACATTCGGATAGCATTTTCTGACTTCCGCTGATACTCGATTAAGAACATGTACGAAACATGTGATATGCGTTATACTACTGTATGTTTGTTGTAAGAGTCGACCAACCGCTTTCATATATGTATGTAGTTCCATATATTACAAATAATAACACTTTTTCTTTATTTATATCGTGCTTGTCATCACTAGAGCTGAGGATGTTTGCGGTATAACCATGGTTATACCGCAAACATCCTCAGCTCTAGTCATCACATAGCGATTTCAAACACTAAGTTAGGTTACGTGATATAAATTCTGCATTAGTTGTTTCGATTCCTTTAGATGCAAATAGATGTGTAGACATTGCCGTGTTACTTGAATTCTATTGCGTAAATATGTACGCAATAGAATTCAAGTAACTGATAAAACTAAACAATAGATCGGCCCGCCACAAATTCATTTAAGTTCCTTCCTGGAATGTACCGCTGACTGCCAATCCCTACTTTGCATACAAAAAAATGCCACAAGTGCAATATCTCAAAAATAAAAATCTCGATAAAAGTGTTACTAATCCAATTATTTGATTTCCCAAGATGCACTAATGCGTATGTTCAATTCCTTTGGGTACCGACATCATCCGTTCGCATTGTTGGATACCTTCTCCTACTATGCAATGGAATTATTAATAATGTAAACATATTCAAAGTTCATAAAAAATGTAATATGTGTAAGGTAAGGATTTTCTTATCGTTTTCCATAATTTCAGCAAGCCCTTCCACATTTGCATCATCAAATTCTTTTGTCTGTACTAAGTACACGGATGCTGTACAATTTATTAATCACGTTTTGATGAGGAGGAACACAATGTGCTAAAATTAGTAATGGTGCATTTGATCCTTTTCCCGCTTTGCGCGATATTCCTTTGGGTTTCTCTACTTTTTATAATTTATCATAAGTGATCATATAAATTCTCACTCGTAGCAGACCGTGAATATAAAAAGTATGTCGTAACTTAAATCAATAAGATGTTAATTCGAACGTCTATGAATGTCAATTATATATGGCGTCAAAAAAAGTTATTCGGAAATTTTACTCACTAATGGTTCTCATTAAGATAAAGAAAAAAGTCTTAATAAATCTACGTCCTAAAATCAGTCGTTTCGGAGATATAAACAATTCCAATATTGTTAATGAATAAAGCGGTTTTGTCATTAAATGTTCTTTTAATAGGAAAACATACATACAAAAATTAACAACTCAACAAGCGATGCTTAAATTAAATGTGCGACATGACCTCCTTCCATGTACAAACATACTTGACATCTGCGCACAAAAGAACCTCGCACTCTTTCGAAGATTCCTGGAGAGTGTTGGATTGTCTCACATGCGCTTTGTATTCGTCGCTGGAGATCTTCTATGTTATTTATGAGGAAAGATCAGTAAATACCCGTGTTTGAAGACAGGTGGCGCTGCTGAGGGAAGTTGGCATTACCGTCGTGTACTACCATCTGTCAGACAACACCATAATAAATTTCAGACTGATTCATAGGTTAGTTTTTATTTGGCAGCCAGTTGTATCACACGTGTTTCGTGTTTCTCGATAAAATGGAAAAAGAACAATATCGATCCGTAATTCGCTTTTTATTTTTGGATGGAAAAACATGCGAAGAAATAAAAGCGAAGTTGGACGCTGTCTATGGGGACCCTTCACCATCTATGACAACCGTAAGATATTGGTTCAACGAATTTAAACGTGGTCGTACATCTGTTTTTGATGAGGAGCGCCCAGGCCGCCCGGCAGACGTGGTTACCGAGGAAATCGTTGAAAAGGTCCACATGATTCTCGCTGATCGCCGAACGAAAGTGCGCGAAGTAGCAGAGGCCGTAGGCGTGTCGTACGGAACGGCAATTAATATTTTACATGATAAGTTATCGGTGAGAAAGGTGTCGGCCCGATGGGTGCCGCGATTGCTTACGGTGGACAACAAGCGGATACGGTTGTCAATGTCGAAGCAGTGTTTGGACCTCTTTAAGAGAAATTCGCAGGAGTTTTTGCGTCGAGTCGTCACCGTTGATGAAACCTGGATCCATTATTATACGCCAGAGTCCAAGCGACAGTCAAAACAATGGATTTTTCGGGGTGAATCTGCTCCGAAGAAGGCAAAGACGGTCCCATCGGCCGGAAAGGTCATGGCCACGATTTTTTGTATTCCAACGGAATAATCCTCATGGACTTTTTGCAGAAAGGAAGAACGGTCACGGGGCAGTACTACAGTGAATTATTGGACCGATTCGATATAAAATTGAAGGAGACACGGCCCCATTTGGCTAAGAAAAAAGTGCTGTTTCACCACGATAATGCACCAGCACATTCATCCAGAATTGTCGCGGCAAAGTTGCATGAACTGCACTACGAATTGCTGCCGCACCCACCGTACTCGCCTGACTTGGCTCCCTGCGACTTCTTTCTGTTCCCCAACATGAAAACGTGGCTCGGGGGTAAAAGATTCAGCGCTCAAACGAGGAGGATATCGTCGAGACAGAAGCGTATTTTGCAGAGTTTGACAAATCGTATTTTTTGGAGGGGTTAAAGAAATGGCAGAAACGTTGGGAAAAGTGTATTGTACTAAAAGGTGATTACGTTGAAAAATAAATAAAAAATTTGTGAAAAACTTGCGTCTTCTTTCCTAACACGGGTATTTATTGATCCACCCTCGTACATGTGTGGAATAAATTAACGACTTTAAATAACCCCAAGCAAAAAAATCTAGCGGATTAAAATCTGGTGATCTAGGTGGCCAAGGATTTGGACTCCATTCATTATTTAAACAATTACGAACAATGTGCGCGAAATGTGCGGGCACGCCATCATGCATAAACCACATGTGTAACCTATCCTGGAGGAGTACATCTTCTAATAATATTAAAGTTCACCAGTTCAGCGATTAGGAAGAAAAGCTGGTTCTATCAGTCGATCGTTTAGAATACCAAGCCAAACATTAACAGAAAACCTATGCTAACTCCTTGATTCCACAACAGCGTGAGGATTTTCGTCCGCCCAAACGTGACTATTATGAAAATTAATAATGCCGTCTTTAGTAAATGCAGCTTCATCGCTGAATAAACTATAGCAGGAGAGATAGGTTATTATACAATTTTCTGCAAAATCATTTCGCAAAACACACTTCACGAAACGTAGTTAGGAGCGGATAGTGCTTGCACTCGTTGAAGGTGATAAGGATACAGTTGTTGCTGATGTAAAGTCCTCCAAAGTAGAGGAGCGCTAATATTTACTGCAGCAGAGATCCCTCTAACACTAATACCTGGATATTTATTCTTCAACCTATCTTAAAACATCCTTCTACTGCAGGAGTAATAACAAATCGAGGTCTACCAGCATCGCGACAATTTGGTTTAAATGAACCTACCTCTGACATACGTTGATACACTTTTGCAAAAAATTTATCACTAGGCAAAATACGGTTAGGGTAAGCTTCCGCATAAAGGCGACGCGCCTCACAAGCATTACCATTAGTAGCACCATACATAAAGTGAATGTCTGCCGTTTCTGCATTCGTGTATCTATTCATTTAAGCTACAACAAAAGCGAGATCGATATGACATATGACATGAGAGTAAATAACGAAAAATAAAAGCTAGGATACACATTTATTGTACGTGGGTAACATAAGCAAAAGTATTATAGTTATGCTTTTGATGAAAAAATGTAAAATCAATTATAACTCAGAAACGAGTGGTTTTAGGATCTAGGTTTACTAAGACTTTTTTCTTTAACTTAATGAGAACCATTAGTGGGTAAAATTTCAGAAAAACCTTTTAACACCCTGTAAATCATATATGTGTGTAGTTTGATCAAAAGAATAAATAATGGCTTTTAACGATATGGATAGGTAGAATGTTATTTCCTCACATCTCAAAAAATTATATAAATTAAAATCCAACATTTGAATTTATTTTATGACAAACATGATGTTTGAAAATATATTGACTGATCTCCTCTAGTAACTTAAGTTACGACATGCTTTTTGTATACATGGCTTACTTAAGTGGAAATTTTAATGATCACTCGTTACAATATTGCTTGCGAAATCGGTAAAATCTGTAAAATTTACGCGTACGAAGGCGATATACAACTTTACCTTATTACATTTAAAATAAACAATATTTCTGAGAGGGGCTCAGTGGCATTCGTTGTTTCTAAATCGACTGCTCACATTTTTTGCCGACAGTTATAGGGAGCTACATACGCTAATTAATTTTTTAATTAACGGTATTCTTGTATCTGTGATTGGAATCCTAACAATTGCAAATGGTTTTGGTAAATATAATCATGTTTATAAATATTTCATTTGAATAGGACAAAATTGACACAGATTCAATTTATATGCATAGCAAGGTATGGAAGCCAAATTGTACACCAATATTCGAAACAGACAGAAACAATGAAAATCCCTAACCACAATATAAAAAAAACAAAATACGTATTTCGGCAACTATGTTGCTATCTTCAGAAGAACAGTCTATAAAAGAAAATGGTATTAAATGTAACGTATTTGGTTAAGGTACAACCTTTGAAGATATGCTCTTCACCAAATCGCCAGTGGGGTAACACTAGATTCCTAACATTAAAACAAACCCTTATAGACTACCTGAACCTAGCATAAAAACGAAACTGAAGCGTCAAAATACTACAATCACAATAAAAATCATATAAACTGTTCCGAGGTATTCGTCCAGTACAGAATGCGACTCGGGAATTGTCAATTTTTAATTTTGATAGTACTCTGAGAGGGTAGGTGATAGAAAAATGGGGGAACGATTCTTTAGCTCTACGAGGTTCGCCATTATCGTAGTCAGTATCCAACATGGCGTTGTGGAGGTTAAAACATCGCATTTTCGCGTATGACACGTACATCAGAATGGGCGAGTAAGTTATCAACGCACAGCGAGAATTCCGACGGCATTTCAACATCGAGCGTCACGGAAATCTTACAGAACAATTATGCATTGGGTTACCGGCTTCAGAACCAAAGGAACCGTAATTGAAAAGAAATCTCAAGGCCAACAGAGAAGTGTCCGGATCCCAGAGAATGCAAGCTCAATGAGTGTGACTATCCACAAAGAGTTGCGTTCGCAGAAACCATACAAACCATTTAAGAGGAAAACGAAAATGCAGTGATCATGACGAGTGATGAAACGCAGTTTTATCTAAATAGAGATTTAAACAAACAAAATTGCCGATATTTGGTGACACACAATCCCCGTCAGTGGATGAACGCCCTCTACACAGCGCAAAAGATACGGTTTGGTGTGGGATCACTAAGCATTGCATCGCTGACCTTTACTTCTTCCAAGAGAACGAAGTGACAATGAGGGTCAACTCTGTTCGCTACATAAATATGTTAAACAACTATTTTGTTTCGGAACTCCGTAGATGACGAACTGGTGGATATAATTTGTGGTACCAACAAGATGGCGCCCACCGCCCACACAGCAAGAACTTCGATGGCAGCCGTACGAGCTTTGTTTCCGAATCGAGTCATTTCCAGATTCGGCGATGTTTTGTGGCCTCCTCGCTCGTCGGATTTGTCAACCTGCGGCTTCTTCCTATGGTGCTACCTCAAATCGCATGTTTTTTGGAGGAAACCGAGAACACTGGAAGAATTGAAGGCTGCAATACGACGTAGATTAACAACATCGTGGACAACCTTCTTGAAAGAGTGGATACCAAGTTTAAGGAGACAAATTTGTATTCAATAAAATGGTCGTCACCTTTCAGACATAATTTTTCACACATAATATTCTTTAATGGTATTACATAACCTATTTTTTTTTAAATAAATTATTTTCTCGCAAAATTGATCATGTACTGGTCAATTCAAAAATTGACTATTCCCGAGTCGCACCCTGTATATAAGTACTTTCGTAGCTATCTTTCTGCACGCTAATATTTTAGAATCCATATCCTTTCTAACTTTTGTGGGGTACCAAAGCATTAAGTGTGTATCATACCATCCCATTCTATACTCGCACTGTGTAATTTACTGAGCATATTTGTATTACCTGACATTAGGTTATTTGGCATTGTTCTCAAAACGTCCTAACAAAAAAATCTCTTGAACAGCCATTAAGAGGCACGGTATTTGAGGAAGCTCATGTATCTGAACCTCTTTGTTGTCCGCGTTAGAAAAAAACACGTTTGCAAACAATTTTTTCATTTTTATTTTAATAAAATTATTTCTAATAAAACCTAATATATCAGACTATTCAATTTTTCATGGTTACTCTTACAAAATTAGTAATAAATAAACTTGCAACAATATAATTCTAAGTCGAGCCCAACAAAGCGTTTCGTACTTCTATTGCATTTGACAACAAAGGCATGTATTAACAGGAGTATGAACGGCAAGGAGAATAAGAAAGGCTTTGCTGAACTAGTTTGAGATAGTTACGTTAATTCGTGTTTGATGATATATCACGAAACATTTCTTTTCTTCATTATAGTAAATAAATTTTACAAAGTACTAACCCGGGATCACTAATATTAATTGTGTTAAAATACTCAACCTCAGTAACTAAATGGTAATTAAAAAATCTCACCGCAATGTATGTAGTTTCATCCTGGACACAAATTTGACAACTAAATTGTCATTTTTTGCAATATAAAAAGTATTACACTTTAGAAAAGCAAACCATATCACTATAACACGCCATATTAACTACTCCCTTTAATTAAATTATTAAAAAATAGCAGAACCTACAAATAAGTAGCGTTGGTAAATTTTTACATTTTCCGTTACATAGTCAACTAAGAGTTAAATATTGTGAGAAAAAAACCTGAAGGTTAAATTGAAGTCTATGAGAAGTGTATGGAGTCTGTAAAATAAGTGAATTAATGTGATACAAAATTGTCAAACATAAGACATAGAAAGACACTAATAGACATGTGATATTACTTTCCAACCCCCAGACATCGATTTTAATGAAACATGCCAGTTAACTAGTCCAATAAACGTTTTTCCATTAAGGTATTATTTTAAATTAAAAATAAAACTTCTTTATTATTGATATTTTTATCAATTTTTATCGAGTTTAAAGTACGAACTCTCCGATTACATGTGGAATACAATATCATGTAAATGATCGCTTCGGCTTCTATTGTACATAGTAATTTTTTGAGAAAAGAATGCATTCATTACCTTTTTTCATAATTAGCGTAGACTTTGTCCTTCACGTAGCCCCAAACAAAAAAGTCTAGCGGTGTGAGATCACACGATGATCTGGGCAGCCAATTAATCTATTCCGCTAAATAACACGTCCAGAAAATTTCTCACATAATAAGGCTATTGTTCGACTGCTTTGTTTAATATAGCCCACAAAAAGTCAGTTAGCATTATACAGTAGCGTTTTGCAATGACTTTAATTGTAACATCTTCATTAGTATCGAAAAATACGGACAGATTGCACCGCCAGCCCACAAACTGTCACACTTTACATCACCACACTTGTGAATAAATTGGTTTCTCAACAATTGTTCTAGGGTTATCGGAATCTCAGATGCGACATTTTATTAACGAACCCACTAAGGTTGAAATGGCGTTATCTCTTAGAATAATTTTCCTGATAAAAAAACAGGTGATCTGCGTCTCCAATAACCAATCATGTAACGTATAGCGATGTACATAGTCTGACACCTGTAGTTCTTGCGTCGATTGTACTTTCTACGCATGCAGGCACAAGATATTTGTGCAAAATGTTATGCAAACTGGTTGTTGAGATATCCACTTGCTGTGAACGTCTTGGAATCGACAAACCTGGATTTATTACACTTTCACGCAGCATCGATATTTGGGCTAAAATGGCATTACGACGGAGGACTGGCATTTTAAGATCAGTAACCTTGATTGACCGTGTTGTTCGAATTTAATGATTAGCTTCACAATTGCTGTACAGGGACAGTCCTTGAATTCCATGAACTCTGCGAACTATCTCCGCATAATCTTCACCATACTTGTAATGAATTTTCAATATTTGTATGCGTTGTTGGATTGTATATCGTTCCATTCTCTCAAATCCCAGTTTTAACTACACATATGTGAAGGAATGACAACGGTATATTCGACAGTTAATAAAAGGTGCCAACTTTAGAATGAAGCCTCTTAATGGAAAATCCTTGAACACCGATTTATGGATAAAAATAGCGAGGTTATGGATACAATTAGCAAGGAGAGACAAGTTACATAGAGAAATACTATAGAGGCCTTAGATATGATACACAGTAGTACGAGCGCCTGAAGACGTATCAATAAACTATCAAATGGTCACCGACTGCTTCTAAATGGAAAGTCAGATCAAACCGCCAAAAGAATGACAATCCTTACTTCACTTCAGCTGAACTGCAAACAGCAATCTTGAATCAATCAATTTTCAACATCATGAAAAATAACGCGACATGACCAACACAAACAGCTGTTGCTATGCGACTGAGATAAATACGCGCCTAAAATTTTTACCAATCCTTCACAGAACGTGGCGCTACAGAAGGCTGTCAATATTTGTCTTATATCATTACCGGAACATGGTTAGGCCGGAAACTTCTGGCGCTTACCTCGTATGTTTCCTTTCTTGTATCTGTTTAGTAGTACTATATGTTATGTTATATTATCTTATTTACTACTGCATAATGTAATTGTATAGCTCAGACACAACTAAATAACTAAATGGAGAACCCTAAGTAAGATATTTTCGGTCGTTGCGGTAAAAGCGTTTGAAGGGGTGAAAAGCGACTTTGAAATTTAGCCCAATTTAACAAACATCAATTTTGGCATATTAATTTTTCTCTTATAAAAACTGTATGCATATGTTAATCAATATTTTTTTTCCTGTAATGTTTTCGAAGCAATTTATACGCGTATGTTGAAGAATAAAATATAGCTTTTCTTATAACTAGGGACCGGACAGGAGAGGCCGATGACTCATCGCCCACGGGCGTAATATTGAAAATTTGTATTTTTAACTGTTTTGAATTTTCTTTATATAATTGGAAAACAAACGGGTGGTGATCTGAAATACATTTTTATTTATTCATTTTGTAGTTCAAGTTAAGTAAAGGAGTATTAATATTATCTAGCAATACTTTCTCAATGTAAAATTTGTTCTCTTTGAATGAAATACCGTGATATCATAAAGTTTCTAGGACGAAGATGGCTTTGTAATATAAATTGTATGTCTGAACTTAAGTTAGGAACTATAACTCTGTTTTGTAAATTATTTTGAGAGTGACATTATCTGTCATCCATTAATTTGTTAGAATTGCTGAAAGCAAGTTTGAACGTCGAGTTTGAAACATAGCACATTCGAGTAAATTCAAATATGGTTTACAATATAGTGCAAAAAGCGTACATGATTGAAGCCTATTTTCGGAGTGGAGTGCGAATTGATGGAATTTGGGTGTACAGTCAACGTGCATGTTTGGATGATTTTAGAGAGCACTTTCCAGAGTTAGCTGTAATTCCCAAAGATTTTTATAATTGCCTTTCCAATTGTGTTGGTGTGTTTCGTGAGACTGGTTCTGTGGGTCATAAATCACGTACTGGTAGACCAACTGTTCGTTCGGAACAAGTTATAAATGATGTTCGTCAACGTATGGTAAATGAACCCACAAAACCTTTGAAACGCCTTTCTCAAGAGATTGGACTTTCTTATGGAACATGTCAGAAAATTGTAAAGAAAAACTTACACATGCATCCGTATAAGATGCAATCACATCAGGCTATTTTGCCGGTAGACTACCCTAGACGTCGTGCGTACTGCCAGTGGTTTGCAAATAACTTAATAGAAGATGATGACCTGCTAAATTTGTCATTTTTCTCTGATGAAGCATGGTTTCATCTTTCGGGGTATGTCAATTCCCAAAATACTCGAATGTGGAGTAGTGAAAATCCTCATATTTTTATTGAATCGTTTCTCCATAATGCGAAACTTGGTGTTTGGCTAGCAGTTTCTCGCCGCAGAGTTGTTGGCCCTATTTTTTTTAATTTCACAATTAATGCTGAGAGGTATAGAAACATTCTGAATGAATTTATTGAACAGTTGCATGATGATGAATTGCAATATGGATACTTTCAACAAGATGGTGCAACGGCACACACAACACGAGAAAATATTGCTTTTCTTCGTGAGTTTTTTGACGATCGGATCATAAGTTTACATACGAAAGTTGAGTTTCCACCACGATCACCTTGTTTGACCATTATGGACTTTTTCGAGTTTCCTCACCTAAAGAATAGAATATTTAAAACTCCTGTTGGTAATTTGCAAGATATGCAACAAAGAATTATTGACGAATGTGCATTAATAACGCCCGCAATGCTGCAAAATGCCTTTAACAGCATGAAAAGGCGTGTCACATTGGGAATTGAAAATAACGGACAACAATTTCAACATTTGCTTTAATTTTGCCTTTTTTTATTAATAAAATTTTGAATACAAGCTGAGCTTGTTGTTTTATTGTATCTTTATTAAATCAAATGACATATTTATTGATGTCACGATGACACTATCAAAATAATTTTCAAAAATTAAGGTTAAGTTACCAGTATGATAATATAGATAAAGTTCAGACATATATTTTCTATTTCAATGCCATCTTGGACCCAGAAACTTTATGATATCGCGGTACAACCTTGTAGATAGAAAACGTTCTTTCTACATCGCAACTGGTTATAGGTGCATACTGGAAATATTCTTTTATTTCAGCGTATTTAGCAGTTAGATTTCGAGGCATTGTCCCCTTGCACAATTGCCGCAATGTTATTAAAAACTGCGTCTAATCGTTGCCGAAGGCCACATCCGAAGTCACTTGGAATATTTTTCAAATTATTAATAGCCACATCTAATGTGGTTAATCCATCATTTAATTCGAGATTTGTATTTTCAAAATAAGTGATTAATTTTGGCAAATTTGCAAAGTGTTCCTGAAGAAAGTACAACTGATTTTTTAAATTTGGAATTTGTATTAGTTCCTTGCACTCAGAAATACTTCGAGCATTGTCATTTAAACATGTAAGAAATTTTGTAAACTATTGAAATTCTCTGCATAAAAACTAGTAGCTTCCAAGCATGTTCCCCATCTAGTTATTACTTGAGAGGGAGGCAGTGACAAAGATGGAAGTTTTTCCCTGTAAAGAGCTACTTTCAATGGTGCTTTTCTGCAAACTTTTTTAAAAGCGGATACAAGTCTATGAACTTCCGTGGTCTCTGTTATATTTACAGATTCTGTGGAGAACATGTGCTACATAAGTAATATGCAGTATATTAGGAAATGTTTCCTTTAATAGTCTGCCTGTTTTTAACATATATGCAGCACTGTCATTGACAAATAAAAGTATTTTTTTTTAGATGCATATTCTTGTAAATGGCTTTAGCTACTGTTTCCGCATCAACTGCATTTAAAACTTTTGTTGCTATTACATATGCAATATATAAAATAGTTGGATGTAGTACACCAGCTACAACATTTAGCACACAGCGCCCTAATATATCGACAGTTTCGTCGGCACTATCCATAGGTACTGATTTGAAAGATGGCTACTAATGCGTTCTACTGCTTTCGTGTAGCACTTAGAAACATAATATTTGCGGAAGGTGGATTCATCAGGCACATTTCGACCAGTCTATTTTTGGAGAAATGTTTTGAAGGTTGTATTGTTAAGTTTATTTAATGGAATATTTGCCGCCATAAGTTTCACAGAGTTCTTCGTAAAAATTGACAGATTCCAACGGGTCTAATATCTGTTATGTGTTTGCGATGCTAAGTGACGTTTTCTTGGAATTTTTTTACGATATTTGACAGACTTTGCATTAAATTTCGGAATCACTGGCAATGAACATACAATCAGTATGACCCTTAATCCAACTCGCCATTATTTCACAACGCCATTTCTCGACGTTGTTCCATATCATATCTGAAAAATTAAGTTAAACAATGTTCCAGATCTAAATAAGTTAAAAATGTATGCGTAAGATATTGAAACTTAACGAAATTCACTGGAAACTTGCCTTAAAATAATTGGGAGAAGTAGATTCGATGAAACTATATTAAACAGGATCTATTACAAAAAATACGAAGTATGTAATTAACAGTTCAAACAATGAAAAAAAGAAACTAACTCACCGTACTTTATTTATCTTACAAAATATAAAATTAAAAATTAAAATAAATTATAAAAACTCCTCACGCTTCTATCTACGCCCATGAAGATAGGAATTTAGTTGTAATATTAAAGTAATTGCGTCACAATTCAACGACAAAAAACAGATGTGCAGTTAACCGAATAAATAGTGCTATCCAATAACTGCGTGTTGTACTTAGCGATGTTATTGATTATAATATGGTCTCTACTTATAACGCGTTTCATTCATAACTGGGTAGATAATAAAAAAATCTCCCTTATATAATCAAAGTTGGGAACTGGATAACATATTTAGTTTTCAACAAAACAAATCCCTAGTAAAAACCCTCGGAAACATCCCTCGTAAAAACCCGAAATAGGTCAAATTTAAAGGTCACTTTTCAACTCAAAACGCACCGTTTCTTACATTATTCTCTTATAGCTATTTAACTGTAAAGTTTCATACAAACCGGTGTTTCAGGGTTGGGGAGACTTTCCCTGTTAGTTTAATTTACTACATAGTTTTGTTACTGGTCGAAATCTAGTTTATGCACTTCGATCGAGCTTTCAAATTATTACTTATTCAACAGATTATAAGTCAATGTAAAAAAAGTTTAAAAATTCACGATTGGGATAATTCACGACACAGGATTCGTGAACTTGAACTAAAATTAGGCGCAGATATTTTATGTTTCCGGGTTCTGTAATATTCTCTATAATTGTTCTAAAATTAAGCATATCATTACTTTTTTCTTATACTCTGTACACATATATTACATATTCATTGTTTAATAAATAACATTCAGTCAATTAAAGTTATTACACAGTCAAAATAAATATTTACTAAAGTTAAATAATTCACTTTTTTTAGTTACTTATTTACGGCTATTTTTTACTCTCGATCTCAAATAAACTACTAACACAATAAAACAGGTTTTCGCGTACATTATTTTCTCCTACACATTTAGTTTACGATTTCATTTATATTTAACACAGAACAACGGCAATGTAACAACATCTGCTGTTGCAAAGATGTAACTTCAAACATTATAAGGAATTACATGAATAACAATGCAATTCTCTTTAGGTCATTTCTTTTTTTTTTTTTTTCCGAAACATAAAAAGCGACAACCTGTCAAGTTTTAACCGAAAAATTACATGTAACATGCGCTCTGGAGATATTTTCTTCTTCACATGGCGAAAGTATGTCGCAATTATGAAATACCTCTTATATTGGATTCTAAGTCTACGGGGTTATTTGACCATGATGGTACACGATACAAATAAATAGTTGATTTTTGTGGATAGAAAAAAAATATTCTACATAATTTATCTTATTTTTTATATAATTTTTTTTACGCGCGTAAAGCCACTGAAAGGTTTTTCTAAAAATGCTCGATAGTTTCTTTGTCCGTACAAGAAAAAAGCCATCAAAACGTTTTCCTTCTCGGGAAATTTTTAATTTTGGAAACAAAAAAGTTCGTCGGCGAATACAGTGGTCAATCACTGACACAGAATTTCATCCAAAAACTGAGTAACAAATAAAGACAGTGTCTTCGGTGGGTTGTCATGAAGAAAAGACCAGTCACAGAAATGGTAAAGATTTGTATTCGTTTGAAAGGACGATCTAAACATTTCTTTTAAAACAACTGCATTGATCTAGAAAGACGAATTCGAAGTGGATTAAGTTTTGAACGCCGAAAAAAAACGATTAGCATTCCTTTCGTTTTGTAGCATAAACCTTCGCAGACGGTCCTTACGGTCGTATCACGTGTTTAGTAAATAGATCGAATTGGAAGCAATATGATTCGCATCCGATAATAATGTTAAGACATCTACCTTCTCTAGAATAGTCTTTCAGTTATTTCATAACCGCATATACATCGCATGCCTTATTTGGACCCACAAACACAACTGCTTGATACATTCTTAATACATTAATACAGTTATCGTTCCGAAATGCTTATAATAATTTGAGGAGGCGGCCACACTAAATATGTAGTTCCGTTGGTAAAACATAGGGAGCGCTGTTTCTACATACGTAAAGAGATCGAACCATAAAATTTTGAATACAATATTTATTGAAAACATTTCGAGGTTCTTTACCTATTATATAAATTTATATTTTCCTCAAATTCCCTATAAAAGAAACATATAGTACTACCTACTATGGCGTTTATCCTGCTATTTTAGAATTTCTTCGATGGCTGATTCCTTTGACCCATTTATAAACCAAAACAATAATTTATCTTCATGTCGCATTGTAACCTGTTACGTAGAGACTAACGCTAGAAATTTACAAGTCTGAACCTGTTAAAGCGGGTCTACAGTAGACACCCGAGTTCGAGAGAGTCACATATCGGTATTAAAACAGATCGTGTTGAGCAATGAGCGGTTATTAAATACTTACGTTTAAAAGAGATGGTCATATACAGACGAAGATGCCGGTGGAGCTCCCACAACCGTCACTACCCAAGAAACTGTTAAAAAGATCCATGATCTCGGACTGCACGATGTGTGATTATTAGACAAATAGTTGAATATATAATACAGGGTGGCCCAAAATGACCGAAGGGGTTTTAATTCCTTATAACTTTTTTATTATAATTTTTGTTTTGTTTTCAGTAGTTTGTAAAGAAGACTTGGGGAATTTAAAATGGAACAGTACACAATTGAACAACGTGCCAAAATCGTTGAACTTTATTTCTCAAATCAATGATCCATTTCGAGATATAATTTTTTTAAAAATATTCTCCATTAATATACTGTATTTAAAATTAAAAAAATTTAATAATTATGTCTTAAATAAGAAGTTATAATGAACTCAAACCCCTTCGGTCATTTTGGGCCACCCTGTATAATTACAGCCGAATTGAACATGAAAAAATTATCTGCAAAATAGGTGCCACGAATGTTAACAGATGAACACAAGTAAAATCGAAAAGACATTTGCAGTCGTCTTTTAACGGGGTATACACACGACAAAGAAAAATTTCTTTTGCAAGGTTAGGACAATGGATGAGTCCTAGGTCCATTATTATGACGTAGAGGCCAAAATACAAAGTAAGGAGTAGACATATCAAGGTTCACCACCGTCGAAAAAATTCAAGATGCAACCTTCACCAGGAAGACCCTATCAGTATTTTGGGATACTGAAGGCGTAATTTTAGTAGATTTCCCGCAGAAGAGGGCCACTGTTACAGGTGCTTATTATGCCAATTTAATTCCCAAATTACGTGACTTGATAAAACCGAAGCCGATTGGTGTAAGTCATCAAATGAGTTATTAGCATTACCGCAAGTTGAATACTTTATCTACGACTATAACAATAAATATCTTCACTATCCATTGTTTTTAGCGCAAAATATATTTGGAAACGTCAAAATTCAAAACTACTTATATCATTACCAAGCTGACACGGTTGACATTTACCGCATGTTGAATACTTTGCTTTATCTACGACTAACGATAAATTGAGATGCAAGTCCACAGAAAGAATACTTAATTTACAAATCTTAACAGATATAATAATGATATATAAATTTTTGTTTTAATTACCTACGCATTTTATTAAGGAAATTAATTGTGAAGTTTGAACAACCAGCAAAGTGAACAACCAGCAAAGTGAACAACCAGCAAAGTGAATAACCAGCAAACTGAATTATGCAAGTTTACTGATTCTTGTGTTTGTTGTGTGGATGCTTTAGATGCAGTAACTAGTTGAGGTACTATAAAATGATGTATTTTATCCCCAGCATCTGTCTTATTTTTTGGGGAATCATCAATGTATCAGCAATAGTACTTGAACGCCAACCACTATTGCATTTCAAGGTCGTTATGTTTCCTCCAGCATCTACTAGTAAAGTCGCTGACGAGCGGCGAAAACAATGTCCAGTATATAAATTACTATTCGGTAATTTTAAAAATGTAGCAATGTCTTTTCCCGTAGCACCAAATTTGTTAATGCCAATTCTCTGTGAATATTTTCCATTTTGGAATTTAAAAAATAATGTCGTGTGTGCTATATTTGTTGGACGAAGACTTCAATATTTTTTAACTTTGGTATAAAAATTTCCTGTGACAGTAAATTTTCTGGTAATTTTGGTTTTCGTATTTGGTACACTGCCCACAACAATAGACTCATGACCCTCTAAATCTGTAATTTTAATAGAGTGCAATATTATTATTAAAGCAATCCAAGATAAAGATTGAGTACACAGCAAAAATTTGGAACTACTATAGCCAGATAGTTGTCAGATATTTGTCATCAGGAGCTTCATTTATATAATTATTTAGTTGTTCTGGTGTAAATGTTTTTGCCTTTTTCGCTATATGCTTCTCCGATTAACGTTTAAAGAACACACGCAATTTTAAATAATTTTTGATGTTAATTCTATTATTTATGTTGAGTGTACTTCTGAGAATTGAGTAGAAAGTCCATAGAGACGATGCTTTATATTTACTTTTCATTTCATTAAAATATGCCAAAAGTACATCTTCTGTACATGACGTTCTTACAGCTACACCAATCTCGAAAATTTTTGTAAACACATTTGTGATTTTTCAGGTACAAATTCTGTATTGTTGCATTAGCTACTTCTCTTAATTCTGGAGGTGTACACAATAATAATTAATCTTCACTATCCATCGTTTTTAGCGCAATATATAAAATTGTCAAGTCGACACACAACATTTGCGTCAATTTAATTGCTAGCGTGACAAGTTATAATAACTTTTGCTTATGGATACTATAAATTCCTCACAAGCAGTTGAATAATAAATATGTCAATAAGAGTAGATAATAGTATAATGTGTAACGAGTGACGAAAGTAACATTTTTTTAAACAAGAGAACAGTTTACCAAACGAGGCGAAGTCGAGTTTGGAAATGTTCGCGAGATTAAAAAAATGATTTCGACCCTATACTTTCGACACTATACTTTTTCTACGACCTCGCCTATGGCATTATAACAAACTTAAAAAAAATATGTAAACAAATACTTTATTTTCAATTAAAAATTACAAAACTGTAAGTCATATTTAAATTAGTTATGATTTAAACATTGATACATAGAATATGTAGACCATAAGGTCGATGACTTCAAATTTTCCCACAATTTTGCAAAATATGCAAGCAGCGCAATTTCCGAATATGCATTTACGCTATTATCAGCCCTCTATTCAATGAATTTTACATAGATTTCTTCATACCTCTTTCTCGATTTTTCTCGTAATAAGTCCGCATAAGTTTTCTCAACTTGAGTTACTATTTCTAATTGTGTATTGGCAATATCTAAATCACTTTCTGAATCAGAAATCATGATAAAGCTACAAACAGCACAAACTGATGTGATTTAAAAATGACGCGATATAGCAGGCAACTAGACACAGGTGAAAATTAGCAGATAATTTTAGTCACTAAGAACGAGGATATAGCAGACAACTAGACACAGGTGAAAATTAGTAGGTAATTTTCGTCACTAAGAACGAAAGTTAACGATATGGGATTACCTCTCACTAGTGACGGAAATCAAATTTTCGCTGCAGCATTCGGTGACGAAAAATGTCTTTTGATAAAGGGTCGTAGAAAATGTAATATTAACTGAGGCATTTAGTACAATAATCCGTAATACGAAAAAAAAATTAACTTCAAAGAAAAGTTCCGTAAAATCTAACTGTCTACTTTATCACATAAGAAATCAAAAAGATCTAATCCAAAAGAATGTCATGAATCACATATTTGACCTTAGCCGAGTCATTACAATAAATGTATTTTGATCGACAGTAAAAAGTATTTTGAAAATTCAAACAATCGTTTTATTCATTTACTCGTTTGACATTTATTTTGTCAAATTTTTGACAAATTTGGAAATCAGACCTGTCACCATAAATTTGCAGTATTGTTGCCATCTTCGTTCCCGTTACTTAAAAAAAAAAAACAAAGCAAAAATAAAAAATTGTGTTTTATTTATGGCTTTGTGGAAAAATTTCGGTATCAAATCATATACATAAGATAATAACGTCAACATTACATAACCTGACGAAATCTATGTTTATTATTTATTTCTATTATCTTCATTATCAAAACTGAAACTGATATCGGACAATGACTTTAGATCATACGGGGTGTAACCAAAAGTATTAGTTTCGAAAATTAGTATTCACATTTATTTGATTTATATGTACACAAGTTGTTCATATAACCAGTCAAGAAATCTTACAGAGCTCACTAATTCTCACACACAGGCATAGATATCTTTAGTAGTATCTCAAACATCGGTCCGTTTCTAAAATTAACAAACCTTGAAGAATACACAAGAGATTGCGTGAACCGGTCACACACTTGCGTATTCGGGAATAGGTCTTTTAATTATAAAATATGCAGTGGATGTAAATCTAACACAGATCCAGAGAATACTTCGACAGAAAGTAAAAATACAGCCAGAATTTAATGAAACAATAAATTTTCAACAATTAATAATTATAACAATCAATCGTAAAAAACAATTAGTTGCCTCATTTGGAACAAATTTACTACCATCGAAAATGTATAGTCAATGTTTATAAGAAAGGCTTTTTTCTATTGATTTTTTATTTAAGTAAATTTTAACGGCATTTTGTTCATAGTCCGTGACAAAAAAAACAAAATATATTAGGTAATGCGTCTATTATTTAACTAGAATGGTAATGAACTGCGTTGCGTAATTTAAATAAATAAATTCTTATCTAAACGCTGAGAGATTAAAGATATGTATTATTTCAAGAAACAGCAAAATTTCCAAAATTTGGAAAGAGATAAGTAAATTAAACAGAATTATATTTTTTTTACCGCGCTATGTTAATTATTATCATTTAATCTAAAAACGATGTCTTGTTCAACCACATCTGCAATTACACATTGCAACTAACCTGTTTTCTACTACTTGGGTTTCATTTAATATAAATAGATTTAAGGTTTTTTCACTTCGAATTCTTATACATGTACATACATATTTTTAGTTATTGTTCCATTTTCATCTAAAGATCATGAAAATTGAACATTCTGTTCCAATTACAAATTCTGTCAAGCACTAATGTCAATTCTAACAACTTTCATTTCGTTTTTAAGGAATTCAAAAATTAATTCGAGCTGCGATATTGGCTTCATTCGCATCGGAATAGTATTAAGATGCATCGGTATACATTGACGATTTGAATGACGTATTTACAGTGCTTAGTCAGTTATTAATAAAAAAAAAAACAATAAAATAGAAATATTCTGAAGAAATTGCATTGGTAGTTGGAATATACACAAATACTTAAAAAAAAAATTCTGTAGGTTTATTCTGAAGAAATTGTATTGGTAGCTGAAATACATATACATAAATATTTAAAAAAAATTCTGTATGCTTTTACGGCCGTTGTCGCTTGAACTACAATCTTCTTGCAGGTTTCGCCGCGTTGTCGTAATTTCACTCGACGTTTCGCTGTTTTATACTGCCAGCTTCTTCAGACTGTATCAGACCGGTCTGATACTAGATCCTGAAGAAGCTGACAGTATGAACAGCGAAACCTCGAGTGAAATTACGATAACACGGCCAAACTGCAAGAAAATTGTGCTACATAAATACTTGAACTTTCTAATAAATATAATTTAATGGTTCAACTCCATTGTAAAGTTAAAAATCTACTGTTTATTAATATATCGTGTCTTAACGCGGGGCTTGATCTCTATACTCCACACCTAAACACCTTTCTATAAAAAATTATTCAAGAAAAATGTTATTTCTCAATATAGTCTAGCTTAGCTATAACATACTTATTGTAATGATGCGGCAGTATTTCCAAAAACTATTAGGCAAAAGCTTGTCAATATTCAGAACACTACTTTTTTACAACAAAATTTCTTTGTCATCTGAAAACGTTTTCCATGGAGTTTCTTTTTATTTTGGAAAAAATCGATAGTTGCTGGAGACCAACTCGAAACACGTTTGATCATTTTTAGTCATTAACACACGAAAGGTCCCAGTGAGACCTTTCTTCTAGCAAAACAAAACATCTTTACGCTATTTCACATACCATTTTACCGTTAAAGTTTCTCACAATTTGATCAGCTGCGTCTAATGGCTGAATGCAAGCCTAACATTCCTATGGAGTTGAAAGCCTGATTAATGGTACTACTTTAAATATGCAGTCCTTAAATAGCGCCTGAACTCCTTCTACATAATTAATTAAGATTCGGCAATGCAGTTATTTATTCAAAAGAGAAGATTATATTGACGAATGAAATATATTTCCAAAGTATATTCTATTTTTCTAACTTTTATTAACTATGGTTATTTATATATTTATATTTAATTCAAACGATTTCTTGCTATATGACGCCTATGTCAATGCTTCTAATAGGCAAAGTAAGACAAGTTTACGCCGACGTACGGTTACATCTACATGGTGTTGTCCAGCATTTTTCGAGCGGCATTGATTATTCACTTGCTATTAACGTCAGCAAGAGTGAGATACCATACTCGTACTATACTGTTTTAGTGAGCCGACAAAATATATTTTGCCGATACCTACTTATGACTTTTCCCTGTTTTGTTTTTGGTTTGTTGTTAATAAACTCTTTCTTGTTATTGTTATTATACTTCTTGTTTTATTGTTGTGGTAGCAACTGTCCACGTATATACCTACGATTTAGCGGTCTGTGTTCAATGTAACGGCTCTATAGTTTAGACACGGTGGCGCCTATTATAAGAACCTCCCTAGTGCTCGTGAGGGGACATAGCAATCTCAATTCATAAAACTAATGAATATATTACCAGACAGTTACAACTGATGTCATATACGAGATTCAAAAATACGACCAAAGAATTCTTAACTCAAAAGTGCTACTACTCAATAACATAATTTTTAGATGATATATTGTGATTTTTATTATTTATTAGTGTATATGTATATATTTTTTTTCCTTGAATTGATCTTTCCCATCCTCCTCTGCGAGTCTGGAGAAATAAATTATTATAACTATTATGTGCGACTTCCCTAGATAATGTTTTAGATTTCTTTGAATACGTAGAACATCTAACTCGACATTTTCATTAAATTGTCTTTGCTCTTTCTTGAAATTTTAAATGGTTCCTAATTTCGTGTAAATTTTGTTTAAGTCTTCTGAATTTCTGATTTTCACGCATCCGTCTATTCGGATAACGTGCGACTTGAAGACGTATTGCTTGACCAGAATTTTTGTAGCACTCGAAAAATACTTGCAACATATGAGTTTTCAAATGATTATCCATTATTAAATAACAATATCGGCTGTTTCTAAATGAATATCTGGGTTTTAACGTTTTGTAGTATTTATTACGTAAAACTTAAAATCATAATTAATACATGAAATGAAAGAGCAACTCAAACAGTTACACGTACAAGCCTACAAGTGTTCAATGTGAGCACCTTTCGTCACACGGCACACGTCAAGTCGATAGCTCAGTTCTTCCCAAACGTTGTTTAGTGTTTGTGGTGTAATTGTTGGAACAGCTGCCTCAATCCTGTTTCTTAGGTTGGGTAGGTCAGCTGGAGTCAGTGGAGGCACAAACACACGATCCTTTATGAACCCCTACAGATAGAAATCAGGAGGCCATGAGAAACAAGCTCTGCCATTGGGCCCTTTACGGCTAATCCAGTGTTCGGGTATAGTGACGTTCAACCATTTCTGTACGCCGTTTTGCCAGTGAGGCGGTACACCATCTTGCTGCCAAATTAAGTTAATTGGTTCGTCTTCTACCAATTGGGGAAATAGCCATAGTTGTATAACATCGAGATAGGAAGAACATGTTACAGTTGCTTCTCGAAAAAAAGGCCCATAAACTTTCCGCCGAGATATGGCACAAAAAACATTCAATTTAAGGGAGTCTCGTTGCAATTATACCATCTAGTGAGGATTTTCTGTGCCCCAGATGCGCACATGAGTGTTCACATGTACACTTATGTGAAATGTCGATTCATCACTGAAAACAACACGATCCAGAAAGTCGTCGTACAACAACATTTCATGAGCAAAGTTGGCACGTAAACCATGGCCTGTAGGCTTTAGAGCCTGTAATAACCGCAAACGATAAGGACGTAGTTGTAAGCGTTTCCGTATAACTTTCCAAACAGTCGTCACCGGAATTGCTAATTCACGACTAGCCTTCCGAACAGATTTCGCCGGACTACGCGTGAAAGACGTTCTCACTCGCTCAACACTCTCTTCAGAAACCCTTGGTCGTCCCGTACTCTTTCCTTTGTAAAGGTAGCCGGTATTTTCAAACTGATGGTACGATCTACGGATGTTATTATCACTTGAGGGATCACATCTGTACTTAATCCAGAACGCACGTTACAGCAACTACAGATTCGGTCTTTGAACATAAAGAGCTTTCTGTTCACTAGCGCTTTCTAGCGCATGCGCGTACCAACAAACAGAACTGTTTTGAGTTGCTCTTTCATTTCATGTATTAATTATGATTATAAGTTTGACGTTATAAATACTACAAAGCGTTAAAATCCCGATATTCATTTGGAAACACGCCGTATAACAAAGTATGTAATAACATAGCGACAAATTACATAAACAACAATAATTGAAAATAAGCTGACAAAAAATATAGAATAACATACTAGGCTGTTTCTTTGGTGACTGTATAGCATGCAGGAAAATATTTTTTAATTTTTTTATAATAGTTTATTTAACAAAAATGCACTTATTGCATTTATTGCATTTTATATAAATGAACGCAGAAAGAAAAGATCTATCACGCAAAATTTAAAAAATATACGTTGGCATTTACAAAAACGTTGACTGTTTTACATTAAGGAAAATCAAAATTCAGGATAGCTTATAGTATTTTTCTCGTTTTTATTTCACTTAAATAATATCAATACCAAAGTATATTAACAAGAAATAATTAACAGATTATAGCGCGGTACATTTTTCATAAGACACCCCCTGTATAACTTATATGTAAACTCAATTCATTAAATGTTCAAAATATCAAACAAATCCTTCAAGAATTGCAAGTAAGAGCACATGCACAACAGAAAACTGAAAGATGGTCAAATAATTACAAACGCAAGAAAGGAATAACATTTATCGAAAAAAACAGTAACCTTGGCACAAACACTGAGGAAATTAGAAACAAAAACGACTGTAAGAAATTTTAAATAAGACTTACAGGAGCCATAATTTTTTCAAATGCACAGTTTTTATTTCATTTTAAGATAATATCTCCATGTATAAAATAACTAAATCGTGATAAAATAATTTAATAACAATTCGGGTACAATATTTTTAATCACGTTTTTACAGAGCTTATCGTAACTGCTCGCCTGAGCCCTGTTATCAATTCTCAATATCAAGAATGCCAGAGAGAGAGAGAGAGAGAGAGAGAGAGAGAGAGAGAGAGAGAGAGAGAGAGAGAGAGAGAGAGAGAGAGAGAGAGAGAGAGAGAGAGAGAGAGAGAGAGAGAGAGAGAGAGAGAGAGAGAGAGAGAGAGAGAAAGAACGCGAGAAATATGTATTCGTAAATTTAAAATATCGTAAACACATAACTAAATTCTTTAAATCGAATAAAATGAACCTTAAATGCATATGGATGTCATAAAGAAAAAATAAATCAAACAAATAACATAAACGATGTTCATATTTAATCTTTTTTATCAAGCTCGTACGTACTCATTAATTATTATCTCCATTAGGTACAGTTGCGGGCAAAATAATTGCTTTGACGCAAAATGAATGGAAAAAGCATTCACTGCATTTAAACTCTTGCCAAGTAAGTTACTAAAATAAATTATTCATTTTTTGTATGATTATTTAGTTGGACTTATCTAACTTAAAACGACAAGCAATGCAATTTTATGATTCAATCAGGGCCAAATAAAGTTATATTTAATATTAATTTTTCAATTCCTCTTCGAAACTTTGGAAGAGGAATTGAGATTTTAATTCCCCATCATTTTTCTGTAAATTTATTTCTTTCATTAAATTTTATATTTTTTAATCGTGTTATCTTTATCTTGCGCTCTATACAAACTAATATGATATTTAAAATTCATCCACACTCGTGGACAAAAAATTCCGAACATCAAAGTAAATATCTGTTAGTATTTTTTTCTAACAAGACATGAAACATTATCTACAAAGTAAGAATGAGAAATAAAAAAGTACTCAACATTTCATTCAATAAGAAAAAGTCGCGAAACAGTAAATTGTGCAAAATTAATTGGTCTTATCGGCTAGGTTTTAATCTACGTCTTAACACAATTTAAGTGATTAATAGTGCATACTACCTCCACGAACTCTAATGACTTCTGCCATACGGCGTGGTAAACTTTGAATGCAGTTGGCGACCTCTTCTTATGTAATGTTTTCCCATTCCTCGCGAAGAGCCATTCGAAGATCCCGGTATGGGTTGTTGATGCCGAACACGTCGCCCTAATAAATTCCAGAGATTTTCGATAGAATTCAGGACCGTGCTTCAAACCAGCCATTGCAAACGGCGAAAGTTAACCGCATCCAAACATTCCCCAACCACACATACGGTGTGAGGTCGCGCGATATCGTGCATTAGAGTAAAGTTCTCACCTACGAATGGAGCAAATGGTACATGATCAGCTAAACACTCGTTGATGGATCTAACAGCCGTCATGCTACCATTTTCAATGAGAACAAGGTCGGTTTTCGCGTACAGTGAAATGCCAGCCCTAACCATTATACTGTCTCCCCCAAATGCCATTATTGGAAATATACAACACGCTGAAAATCGTTCACCGGGCCTTCTCCACACATGTTCTCGTCTATCTGGTGAAAAACGAGACTCATCCGTGATCAATACGGAGCTCCATTGATTCATTGTCCAATGTCTATGATCAGGGACAAATCGTAGTCGCTGAACACAATGAGCTGGGGGTGAAAGTGGACAAGCAGCCGGTTTCCTTGACATCAATCCATATTCCTTCAATCTTAGGCAAACGGTTCGTGCAGAAACTGCAAAACCGTAAACGTCTTCGACTTGGCAAGACACAATTGTCTTCTCGCCGGTTTGTGGTCCGAGGTTTGCCTGATCCTGGCCTTCTTGTGTATTCCCCAGTTTGACGATGTCGCTGTATTTCGTCTTGGGCGGTACTCTTGGGAATATTCACGACAGCAGCGCTGTATCGAATACTGCGTCTATCTTCGTTTAAAGCTATTGCCCGAGCTACATTTTTTGCTTGCATTTTGTCAACCAATAAGTGTCAGTATTGACACTTCAAATGGTCTTTCAACACAGCAGATAAAAGCTGAATAAAGAGCACACCAAGATTTTTTTAGGTCCGTCTTTATTTTTGTTTTTCTTTTGACTGTTTCGATAAATTAAATGTTTTGTATCTTCTTTAATTTCCAATTCTTATTTCATAGATAATATTTCATGTCTTGTGATAAAAAACAAAAAAAAAGGAATTTCAATGAGTGTATATTAGGCTGATTTAGCAATTACGATGGAAAATTATGTTTCTTACTATATTTACTGCGAAAAAAATATACAGGGTGTTTTGAAACATCGTTTAAAGATTTTAAGGGCATGTAGTACGATCAAAAATAAGGTTAATAGTCTTAATAAACATATGTCCGCAAATTTACCGTTTTTTAGATAACATCGATTTTATCGCAATTGCAGAATAAATTTGCTTTAGCAATCCTGTGTCGAAATGACGTCCTTCCATTTCGACACAGGATCTACATCTTCTTTCAAAGGAAACGCGCACTCTTTCAAAAAACAAGGGTTTATCTCGAATTATTTGGCAACAGCGTTCTATTCGTTGGCGCAACTCTGGAAGATCGTTTACCGGTGTTGCGTACACTAAACTTTTCAAATAACCCCTGATACTAAAGTCCAACGGGGTTAGCTCGGGAGATCTTGGAGGCCAAGCAATGGGACCTCCTCGCCCTATCCATCTCCCAGGAAATTCATTGTTAAGATGTTCCCTAACAGCACGCGTAAAGTGCGGTGGGGCTCCATCTTGCATAAACCAGAGGTTCAGTCTCAGATTTATAGGTAAATCTTCCAAAAGCTCAGGTAAAGTATTTTCCAAGAACTCGAGGTATGCAGGACCTGTTAAGCGTTGTGGCAAAACAATCGGTCCTAACAACCGGTCCCCTATCATGCCTAACCTAAGATGTTTAGAGATGTTTAGAGAGAAACGTTGCTGGTGTCTGGCTTCAACGGTAACGTGAGGATTCTCGTCACACCAAACGTGATTGTTGTGGAAATTAAATATTCCATTTTTAGTAAAACCAGCTTCATCAGTGAAAAGGATGTTATCAGCGAAATCTGGCCGATCAGCAGCTGTTCGCAAAAACCACTCACAGAAAGTCCTTCTCGCTTGATAATCCGGAGCAGTAAGGGCTTGTACCCGTTGGATATGATAGGGGAATAGGAGTTGCTCATGAAGAGTTCTCCAAACAAGATTGCTGCTTACACCCACTTGAGTCGAAATTCTTCTAACACTAGCTTCGGGATTTTCATCGATAATATTCAAAATTTTATCTTCTATCTGTGGAGTACATGCTGTTCTCTGCCGTCCAGTATCATAAGACCGCTTCTCAAACGAACCAGTTTCTCTTAGTCGTTGAAACACCGTCTAAAACATCACATGCGAAGGCAGTTGGCGATCAGGAAACGTTTCAGCATAGAGGCGACGTGCTTGTAAAGAATTCCCATTGGCACGACCGTACATGAACACCATATCGCTCATTTCAGCATTAGAATACGCTACCATTGTAATTGTTACAAATTGGACAAAACGTCAAATTAAACTGTCATAAAACAATAGCAGATAAGCACCTGTTTACTGGGATATGCTATCGTTAACTATTTCATGTACTACTAGGAACACTCGCTGTTATCTCGTAAACAGTTAAGTTGCGGACATATGTTTATTATGACTATAACCTTATTTTCGATTGTACTAAATGCCCTTAAAATTTTTAAACGATTTTTTTTAAACATCCTGTATAACCGAAAGTAAATATAGAAATTGCAGAAGCATCAGACATTAAATACAGTATAGAAGTGATTGAACAAGTCAATAAGTTTGTCTCCCTAGTAACGGAACTGTAAAGGAATATTCCGCCTTAATAACGCCTACAACGTATTTATCGTCACACTTTAAAAAAAGACGGAATATAATTACGTTTGCCATTGGTGAATGTAAAGCAAATTCTAAATTATGCTGCAAAATTGATATATGTATATTAAATATTTGTCCGTTTCCGCTAGAAAAAAAAACCTGCTTGCTAATAAACTTATCAAAACTGACGAAAGATTTCGAAGAATTTTCCAAAATTATAACGATATTGAAACGATTTTTTGTATACTGGAAAACGTAATCAGAAAGCGCAGAAATAATCAAATTCTTATCTTGACTGACAAACAATTTTCATTAAAGACACCTGCGTATTATATAAGCAAATCATGTTTGGCAATCCTTAACAGAACACAACCATATCAGAATGGGTGTCTAAATATAAATGGTGAATTGGAAACGTAATGTGGCATATAAATGGTAGATAAAATTAGCGAGCACGATATTGAAACACCTGAATGTACAAACCACTATTCGAATTTCAATATATTCAAGTGCAAACTACAGTGGCACCGGGGACCAAAACTCAAACCAGGTAAGTTAATAATATGGGTTCAGTTAGAAATAAATCATTAACCAAAAAATTTACTATAACTTGACACCAATTCAAGCTATTGACAGAACTAGAATGGGTAAACAATGTAATGAAGAAGAAGAAACGGTCACTGACATTATTTTCGAATATAAGTGGCTGCACTTTCAATTTGGTGATATAACTGAAAAAACAAATACAACAATAAACTGGTGAACAACCTGATAATGATGGAAACTCGTAACAGATCAGATCTGTGGGTTTGAAACAAAGCAGGTGTGTCACAACTAGACCCGTTTAGTACACTAGAATAGTAACGTGATTAGCGCTACGTATCGACCGATAAAAGGCCATCTATGGGTCAGGGCTCAAACCCAGAATTTTAAACAAGATGAACACGAATAATAATCATTGATTTTACTTACCTTATAATCTATGTACAAAACGTTCAAATTTAAAGTAAACCCAGAAATTGCCCACATTTCCGGAATATCTAATAAAACAATTCTAATAATAAATTTAATCTTGTCCCCTCTCTTTTAATCAAAATGCTTAACTAAAATATAAATCCTGAGATTAGCCAAATCTACAGTATAGCCTAGACGAATCTTGGATTCATCATTATCACTCCAAAACAGCGGCAGTGAATGAGAAAATCATGATGAGATGCAACGGGACTCATTCATATCGAATATTTTCCGAAAGAATCAACGATTAATTCTATAAGATACTGTAAAACTTTACGATCACTAAAGGATCGGATGAAGACAGCAACGAGCCTGAAATTCACGGTTGTTTCGTACCTTCCGTAACCTGATTATTCCTGATTTGGCACCTACAAATTTCTGGTTGTTCCCAGAGTTAAAGGAGGTATTGAAAGGTCAACAGTTTCTATCAGACACTGAAGTTCAGGGTGCTGTGCGCAACTGGATCAACAAGAAAGTTTTATCACGGACGGAATGAAGAAATGGATTCAGTGTTGGGAAATGTGTTGCGCTAAATGGTGATTATCTGTAAAAGTAATTATGTTCATTGGTGGTACAGTAAGTTTACTTTATTTTGAGACCGGTTTCCAAATTTGGAAAGACATTGACGAATTGAAGCAATTGCTTCAATTCGGCAATGTACTTTATGCTGATGACAATACCATGTTTTGGGTAGACTTGACATCGTGCCATTACTCTAAAGATACTCAAAACTGGTTTCGACAACACCACATATCTTTTGTTTTTAAAAACAATAACCCTCCAAACTTGCCTCAGGCCCATCCAATAGAGGATTCTTGGGCTTTACTGTCGCGTAAGGTTAACATGGAGAGTGATAAGTCCAAAATGAGAAACAACTAAGACGGCGAATTTATGAAAAACTGAGAGAAATTTATTTGTAGTCCGCCCAGCGCCTGATGAGACTTATTCGTAGAAATTTGCGTCTGGTAGGTAAATGAGAATGAGCCACTTTACATAGTTTAATCATGTAGTTTAGTTAAGTATTAAGTTGTACATTATGGTAACTAATAATGTTTGAATAAATTTGATCTAAAAAAGCTCATATTTTGTGCCAAAAGTTTTAGGACATACGTTATATTTACATCAATAAAATTACTAGTTATGCCAAACAAGAGAAAGTACATTACTTAGTTGTAACACTCGAAACTGGTGGTATTAAGAAATTGTTTTTCATAAAAGAAAAATATTTCTCAAACTCATAATATAGAAATTAAATTACTTGAAGCAAATACTTTCTTGTTCATACCAGGATGTTTTATATTTCGGGAATAGAGAACAGAAACTAAAGTTAATCATAGTACATGGCTTTATTGTTTTTGAAAATATTCCCCATTAAGATCAATACACTTTTGCATGCGCTTGAACCAATTTTCTAAGCACTTTTTCCACTCCGATTGAGGTACCTTCAAAACATGCGTTTTGAAAGCATCAACCACTTCTTCAGGCGTCAAAAAACGTTGACCTCGTATTTTATTTTTATTTGCGGGAATAAAAAAAAGTTAAAAGCTCTCTTGTTTGAGCGGATATGTGAGAGCATTGTATTGATGGCAAAGGATCCGTTTTCGGCGGTTGGTTTCCCTTATTTTTCCGAATACTTCTGGCAAGCAAATGCTTGTGTACCATTCAAAATTGACTGTTCAACGTTCGACAAATGATACAGTTACCACATGTCCGTTTTTTCAGAAGAAACAATCGACCATTTGGTTCGAAGTGCTTTGTGCGAGAACAATTTTTGTTGGATTTGGCTTATCTTGAAAGACCCATACAGTTGGCTGCTATTTACTTTCGGGCTCGTAAGCGTAGATCCATGATTCGTCACCTGTTACGATGTCATAGACATGTTTTGAAGTACCCCGATATTTTTTTTTGCATTTCTTTCGACCAATCGGCACGAGCCTTTTTTGAGCGATTGTCAAATTATGTGGGATCCAACGCAAACAAATTATTATTGTCGGCCAAATGTTTATCCAAAACTGAATGTATACTGGTCCCACTAACGCCCAAGGATACCTCTATCTCACGATAGGTCACATGACGATCTTGCAATATCAGTTCACGCACAGCAGCAATGTTTTTCAACGACCTTCACGAAATTCGTCAGAAAAGCACGGCTACGATTGAATTCAGTATGTCTACCACCGATATACGCTGGTTCTTTTATGGTGATTCATCGCCAAAACTCGAATTAAGTTTATGGATGCACCGTTGTTGTGATAATCCACGTCGAAAGTTGTAAAAAATAATCGTACGGAAATTCCATTTTTAAGCCGAGATTAATTTTTCAAGTCACTGTAAACAACACAAATAGCACCTTTACGTCAAAACGTTCTGAGTAAGTATTCTGTCGAAAATACCGAACTTTATGATAGAGACATCGGTTGTCAGATGGCAGCACCAGGATGGCCTATTCCCGAAATATAAAATGCATCCCTCGTGTATGAAAATGAAAGTTATATGATTCAAGTGATTCTACTTGACTTTAGTAATTATTTGTTATCTGTGTGCAGATACGACCACAAAACATGTTAAAAACCAATAGTAGATACACTAAACTTCGACAAAAACGACCGACAAGTCACACTATTAAAATGGAAGATCAGGAACCAAATTTTCTATCGTAATATGTCTTATAAATAATAAGTAGAATATTATGAAAAATATAAAAGATGAAACAAGATCTGCAATCCGAACTTGATCAAAAATCAGGTTCATTTTACACGCAAAAAATACAATATAATCAAGCGCTATCAATTTCATAATTGAATTCAGTTAATAGAAATAGAATACGAATTTCCCCAAAGGTATGCAGCCACACCTTACTTTCTGTCTTTCTCGAATGAAATATTTCATTGAATACTATTCTGAATAAATGCACAACATTAGCAATTTATTCAAATTCAATAACCTCACGCAGTTCATACCCTCTATAAATGTCCTTACATAATTAACTGAAAAGCTAAACTTATTTGCTAACGTCTTTATTATTTGAAATGGTTATTAATAAACAATAAACTAAAAAAAAACAAAACAAAAAAATTATTCGGTGCATTTTATATGCATCGAATTAAATGTAAATGTGGTTAAACGTGAAAAACAGAGGTTATTTATACTGTTTTTTTGTTTGACATAAAAATATTATCTATCAGAAACCGGATTATTTGGCACGTAGTTTAAACATCGGAATGATGTTCAAAACATGAACATTCGTAGATATACTCTTCTTCCTCACAGAGCTTAAATTTATGAGAGATCCTTTTCCTTTAATGTCACTAGACTCATTAACTTATTACCGTTACGTTTTAGAGAAATGTCAATAAATAAGTTCAAAGTCAAAATATGCAAATTTTTATTTCATTTTCAATTTACAGCAGAAGGCATTTAATATGATTAATACGTATAACCATTATGTGTCTAGGTATTCATTTTGCCTTTCTTTTGAAAATGTATATACGTAATATTTATTTTTTATTTCGAGTCAAATTATATACAACCCACACGTTTTCCTATTATATGGTAATACTCCTTAAGACATTTACATACACATTTACATTTTTACTTCTTATAGGATTAGAAAGAATAACAGAATTTTATCTAAATCCCATACCAATTGATCAAGCTTAATATCTCCAGTATTCTTTAGTTTTGTTTATCTTTCTCAAATAGACCAAGTTAGTTTGTTATTATTCTATTATTATCTGTTAAATATGGCAACACTCTTAAGATACGAACGTAGCTATTTATTTATCCAAGAGAATTATAATTCCATTTACAGGATAAAATAAAAATAAAATTGTAAATCATACACATACATACATAACAAGTATGTACTACTAGTAACCAAAAAAAGTATCATTATAAATACTAACCTCTCCTAAATATAAAAAAAGCATACACAACCTTCACAAATTCTACGCTGATCCCTTCTCTCGGTGATTTGAGATAATTTTGGCTACTTTACATGTGTCTACGAATTGTCATTTGGTATTTGTTTTGTACTTGAATTGTATTTTTTATTTCTATTATTTACTATTATTTTTTAACAGTGCCTTATACATGTAACTATTTTATGGTACACTGTATGTATTTACTTAGAATATGTTTTGTCCTGTAATTGGAATATTTCTGTTCGACAATAAAGAATATTATTATTATAAAACAATAAACAATATGAAACTAATAAAATATATGAATATAAATACAAGTCTGGGCATGTGAACAAAAGTACTAGAAACAAAAAACAAGAACAACCAGGAATTAATTAAATCAAGATAAATGCTCAACGAATATTTGTCGCAAGTGTCATAGAGAAGCCGTTTGAAGGTCAACAAACTATGGAAATGTATATCTGTATCCAAAGAAACCCGATTGAAGTTGCTACCTATAACGTAGACAGGAGACCTGACCAACACATTGGTTTGATGAAAAGGAAGATAGAAAGCATGGGAAGCACGTGTGAAGAATGGTGAGACAGGAAAATTAAAAAAAGATAACAGCGTTGCGCAGTCAACTTCGTTGTGAAGAAGCCTATGAAGGAAGTTGAAGCTGCCTAGAAAACGTCTAAAGGAGAGAAGGCACGTTGAAGTGAGAAAGGAGTTGAGTGTGATCAAAGTCCCTAGGAGAATAAACACCGTCCACCTTAAACCACGTATACTTCAAAAATTGTCGCTGAACTTGCTCAGGTAGATGTTATTGTGCTTAATAAAATGGATACCATATCAAACTGGCATATTCAAAACGTGATCTCACTAATGTGTTAAATAAGGAAGTCGATGCGCCCACGTTAAAAAATTCACGGCAGTTACGGATAATAAATCCAAGAGTTTGTGTAGTCTACTTAGACAGATTGCTGATATGCTCATTGAAGGTCAGTTTCATATCGAAGGTAACGCCCGCCCAAGTCTTTATTTGATTCAACACGTGATATACTCATATCCCGAAGTTGATAAATAAAGTTTATAAGATTTAATCTTTTCGTGAAAAGCAAATCTTGCACTTAACGGGGGTTCAAAGGTAAATTGTTAGTTTTGCACCAAGTCTGCATTTATGTAAGTCTGCATTTATGTAAGTCTGCACATATGTATCCAGAACTGCAGAACTGGCACTAGTGTTGCCAGGCGCCACCTAACATATCCATCGTAAAGTTTGACATTTTTTACGGTAAACGTACTCAGAACGTTTTGTCATACGGACGCTTTTGTGTTGTTTCCAGTGACTTGAAAATTTAATCTCAGCCAAAAAATTAACTCATCAAAATTCGCGCATCATATTCGCGCCTTGATTTATTACGACTTTCGACGTTAATTACCTCAACAATGCATCGATCAACTCACTTCGACTTTTGATATCTAAAGCCACTGTAAATTGATGGTTAGTGTATTCAATAGTGGTCATCGTTCACTCACGGCCAAATTTAAAAAGTCATCTAAAATTAGTGGCTGTGCCAGAAAACATCGATGCTGTGCGCGAACTGATAATGCAATATCATCGTATATACTGTAAAATTACTGTAATACTGTAAAATTGAGGCATTTGGACATTAGTATAACAAGGATACATAAGGATACATGAATATTTAGCCGTGAAAAAGACTTGCTCGCGTTGAATGCCACATAATTTGACAATCGCTCAAAAAAAAAAGGCTCGTGCCTATTGGCACAAACAAATGCTCAAAAATTCAATGGAGGTGCGTTAACAGCCGTGTATAACATCTGCACAAGTGAATATTGGATATATGGGCATGAATCTGAAAGCAAACAGCAGTCGATGGTGCAAATGTTCCAAAATGAACCAAACCCAACAAAAATTGTTCGCGAAAGAAGCACTTCGAAGCAAATCGTGGCCTCTTTTTGGTGAGTAAAAATGGATATGTGCTTACAGTTCCACTAGAGGTCAATTCTGAATGGCACACAACCATTTGTTCGCCAGAAATCTTTGGAGAAATAAAAAAAACAACCTGGGACGCAGGACCATTCTTCACCGTAACAATAATGCGAGCCCTCACACATCGACACAAACAACTCAATATTTGACAGGTTAAAACATCGAATTGATGGGTCACCCGTCGTATAGCCCTGATTTGGCTTCTAATGTTTCCGTATGTGAAGAATAAATTGCATGGCCAACAATTTTCGACGCCAGAAGAAGCAATTTATGCGTTCAAAGTTCATGTTTTGGAGATACCTTAATGGAAATGACAAAAGAGCTGTGAAAATTGGTTCAAAAGTATGCAAAAGTGCATCGATCATAACGCAGAATATTTAGAAAAAAATAAAATCATTTTCAATGATAAATATTTAATTTTGTTTATTTCGGTTACATAAACAGCAACCCTCGTATGCACAATTTTTCTATTATTTCTTCTTTTAGTATTTTAGGATTAAATTCCACACCAGTTAATCAAATGTTTGGTTTTTTAACTTTTTTTAAATTTTGTTTACCTTTTCCAAATAGATCAATAAAGTTTGCTACTATAATAGCAAACTTGCAAACTTAATAGCAATGAATAATAATTATTTTTCATTAAATTTGCATGGAAATGGCGATTATTTAGAGATTCTGGGAAATAATGTATAATTAGATTCGGCTCCATCTTTTAGTTTTGCTTACTAATGCAATTATAATAAGATTATCAAAATATTAATCAAAATGGTGTCAAATTGTAAAATGTTCAGTTTATTTAAGTTGACGTATTTATTCTTTTTCAATATTATAGTTAATAATTGGAGTAAATTGCATGAATTATGTATTTCAGAAAAATCAATAACAATTTCCTAAACGAAGGATTATTTTTCCTTTTAGTTTTTATTAAGTAATAAAATCTTAAAAATATTTCAATATTGAAGGATTTTTTAAGAGAAATTTGTATATTAGAAAGTTACCATAAAAGCTTAAGGAAGTACTTGGTTACAGTAGAAACTGCCGTAAATACATGGATCCTTCAAGATCGCATATATACAGAATATTATTCTAATTTATTATGGCTATTATAGGCTTTCTAAATCTTTAATAACTATAATATACTAACGATCTTTTCTTATCTGATTAATCGCTTTCTTAATAACACTTTATACTGCTCCCGCTTCCACGACCTTCAGCAGTAAAATTTTAAGACAATTATTGAACTAATATTGTGGGCATCTTTATTTATATTTTTCGTATCAATTTTTAAATATCTCGCTAATAGCAAGTATAGTATTATTATATATGTACTATATTATTTGTGTATAGCACAACGAAAAAAAGGGGTGAAAGAAACATATGAGTAATGCCTTCACATAAAAACTCACGGTTCAATGTTCACGTAGTAACGAGAAAATGATTTTTCTTTATTCGACTCCGGCCATGTCGCAGTTAAATATACGGACGGCAATACGGGCTTTCACCTCTAATTCATCAGTAATTCTCTTTACTGATGAATTACATTGTTCTTTCGGTATTTGTCAGTACCACCACAAATTTAATGAATAAATATACAAATATATACAAATAATTAAAAACTGGGTATCTATTCCACTGAACACGCCATGGACACGCTACATACAGCTTTTCGTTTTATGACGATTTGTGTTTTAATATAAACATAATTCTATTTTAAAAGAAGTTTAACGTTCAAACTAGTTAGCTATAACTTCATTAATTAAAATGTGCCATAAGCTTGTCGACATGTTCAACGTAAAGGTTATTATTGATATCCACAAAATCCGCAATAAAAACGATATATGTGCGAACATATTTTAATATGAAAACATCAACATTCACTATTCTTGTGAATAGGAAATTATGTTAGACGTATCGTCTAACCAACGTCTAGGAATTTCATCGATTTTTTTTGCAGTTCAATGAACTTGAATAACAGCTGTATTCTGGTAAATATAGAACAAACAAACCGACTACACTTTGGCCTTAAAAATTTGAAATTTTTTTATGAATTACAAAAAATTACTTTTTTAATTTCCAGTTAAACAATTGTACGTATTCTTCAGATTCGCATAGCTTTGTCGCTAGTCAGCGGTAATATTCCTTACATAAAATTTAGCCGATTTAAGAAAACTTACCTTAGTACAAAGTTGCTTAGTTTGGGCACTATACGGCGCTGAAGTTACAATTCTGAAATCGTTTTTTTTTTATTATAAATATAAAACGGCTGATGCCGTTTTACTAAAGTCCACAGGATTAGAAAACTTAGGTTTTTTAACAATTACTCATTTCGAATTTCCATTTCAATGAAAGAAGAAGGGTTTAAGAGTAAAATTTAAATTGTGTAACTTATTTACTACAGAAAAGGTATATTCTATGTAAGACTCGATTACTATCACGGTTTTTTTTTTAATTTGTATTTTAGTAATTCTAAGTAACAGTTAACAAAAAAATTATGTTAGTAAAACATGAAAAAAATAATAAAGATGTCATAGTCCATATACAAATATTTACAAGATGAAAAAAATTAAAATGTATTCTTTGCATAACTTCTTCATCACCTTTAACATTATTTGTTGCATCTTGAATACATTTCCAAAGTTGTTCTTCATTATCTAACGATGTCATGTAAACTGTGGACTTAAGATGTCCCCATAAAAAATAATCCATATGAGTTAAGTCTGGTGAACGCGGTGGCCTATTTATTGGGACGTCATCCTCTACCTACAAATTTGTTTGGGTACAATTGATTAAAGTGGTTTTGAGCATTTAATGAAAACAGTAAACAAAACAATTTGTCATAGATTAACTAAGACTAAACTAGCATGTGAATCTTGTAATAGTAATTGGATCTTGTATTGACTGCAAAATTAGTCAACGGTTCGCCCGCTGTCACAAGAGCTAGGAACGCGAGGCCCTGGACTCTAGTCCAGCAATCCCACATGTGAAGATGGAATGGGGTTTTTAAGTAAATACGGTTCGTTATGTGCCTTGTTGATAATTTCAATTCGTCCCATATATTTGATGGGGTTTAAATCCTGCGACTGCTGGGGAAAGAAATTGTTTTCAAACATTATATAACACTCTTTTGCCAGTAAGAGTGTATACTTGGAATCGTTATCTTGCTAGAACACCCAGCCTTCCAGAATCTGTAATTTTCTGCACTTCCTCGCTAGCTTCTTAAAATGCTAATGTATTTATATTTGTCCATAATTTCCTCAATAAACTCAATATTCCCTATTTCAATCACCAACATACAATCCCAAATCAAAACTGGTTGTAATCCTGTAGGTTGCGCATTTTCTTTTTGAAACACAATAATTGGTTTCGCCAAAACATTAACAAAAAAAATTTTTATTTTAAAAAAATTTGAAAGTTACGAGTTATTGCTTTGTTTACATTCAGGGAATTCTGGGTAGCACCTCGTATAATTGTATATATGAAGTGAAAAATCACAGACTGCCACCATTTATATCTGCTTCTTAGAATATGAAATTGTAAATATGTATTGCTAGTAGTTACAACCATATCCAAACCTGATACAAAATTCTTCGATAATTCTATATAAACAGCATAAAACAAATAACTAATAAACTTCTACTCAATTTTGTTATCACAAAAATTTTAAATAAATCATTTCCACATTAAGGCATAACTAATATTTCTTCAACACTTTCTTTCAAAGGTACACCGATTGCAATCTTATTCGTTTGAGAGTTTTGTTCAAACCGACCACGCACGACGCTTGCTGTCAATTTACAAACACAAATGAGCGCTATTTCGTTGCCGCTAACGTAAACATACTGTACATGAGTAAAAATAATAACATAACAAGTTACATATCATGTCTCTTTGCTATGTTTATTGTCACTGTTTTATAAATACATAAATATAAATTGGAATGTGGTTGAAATAAGTTGTGTTAAGTTTATTTTACGAAGCAGCCTCTTTCTTGTTCTGTTTTTATTAACAGAAGAAGAAAATACTTTGTAAAGGAAGATAAATGGTGTGAGGGTAACTCAAACACTTTCATAAAAATAAAGAAAAAATATAAATGTGAGTATTTATATATATTATTTTAGGACGAATAAATGAAATAAACCGAAAAATGTCTAACATGCAGGCTATACGTTTAAGGCATCTCCTGTGAAACTCAACATTATCTGCGATAAGGTACTCATTGTTTTGTAACAAATGTTTGCAAATTCAGATTTTATTATACTGTAGAAGTTTTATTTGCAGTTTATTCAAATTGAATGTATTTGTAAACGTTAACGTTATCAATCTTTGGAAGTCTTTCAGTAAGATGTAGGAAAAGTGGTATTACAAGTAGGGATGCAACATCGCTCATAAAAACATCGATGTTAGAACATCGATGTTTTTCAAAAGTAAAACATCGATGTCGAAAATATCGACGTTTACTAACGATACATCGATGTTTCTTCGATGTTTTTGAAAAATTATTGAGAAGCTGAATTTTTAGTATAAGAATTAAAACACATAGATAATATTAATTAAATTTATTTGTGAAAGTATGATTTTTAATAATGGAATTCAAAAACATTAATTTTGATACCCTGGTGCCCAATAAGCGGTTTCTCTTGGGTTATTGTTGCCCCAGCTTCAGAGAACAACCGCTCACTGGGCACCGAAGTTGCCACGATTGGCAAATACTTCATGGCGATTTTGAATAGGAATGGAAACATTGTACGCATGTCATGCCATATTTCTATAGGATCTCCTTTGATAGGAGTGACCGGTGATGATAGAAACATATGAAATTCTGAATCAACTTTTGTTTTGTCATTGTCGCTAGTTCTGTTTTTATGTTTTTATGTGATAATTGTGTGTGGTAACTCCATATGTCCGGTTCCATGTTATCGTCCTTTTCAGATTCGTCAGAACTGTCAGAAGACTCAGTTCTGGCAATCGTTGCTTGCATACTGGTTACGTAATTGTTTATATAACTGAAGACTTTAGCTTTAGCAGTCGCATCTCTAAAATGTAGCATCTTAAAACTGGGCATCTAGTGCATATCCCGTGAACGAGACGTTTGCAAAAATTTGCAAACAGTAATAGTGATGTGATTCGCTTCCGCAAATAGTATGCAGATGGCGCTATTATAAACAAACATCGACGTTAAAACATCGTTCATTGATTAACGATGTATCGATGTTTTTGGGGCTTCGACATCGATACTAAAACATCGATGTTTATGATACATCGATGTTTGGAAACATCGATGTATCGTTTGCATCCCTAATTACAAGTTGACTTTTGTGAACGAACTGTACTGAATAGTATTAAGTTTTTTATTAAGTAAAAAACACAGGGGTATCACAGACAAAACTTGCAAAGAAAACGAAACGATTTCATTATGCAATATATTGGGGTCTGCAATGTAGAACGATATTAAGAGAAGACAGGTATTTAGAACGGTTATCCTTGCAGAAACTAATAAAAACCTAAAAAAATAATCAGCCGAATTCCTTGAGCTAAGTTATATTTCTATTTTAGCTAAAACATTTAGAAGATAGTCGAAAGCCATACCTGAGCAAGAAAAAAAAATCGACTTTCAAAGACAAAAATATATAAAAATTAAAGTGAAGACGTCTGGTCGAAGATGATTTAGTCCAACGAATCAAATAAATGGTTTTTAATTCGCTAACCAATACATAAAAAAATAGGAAAATAACCTGGAACACAATTTGTAGGTCCTAGAACAAAAGCTTTTCATTGTGACTGCGCACCGTCTTCACCCTAATATACTGTGCTTGGTGAAAGCGCAATGATTTGAGGGTATGATCGCTAATGAAATAGGAAATGTACGTGCGCGAAGGTCGAACGAATGGGGATCGTTACATATCTATTCTAGAAGAAGTTTCAGAAACTTCCTTCGTCAAATTGTTTGACAGAAATGATACATTTTTACATAAAGATGAATGGGCTGTATAAGGCAAGTAAATATTTGAATACGCCAAAGAGAATGGAAATTCCAGGACTGATTTTATTATGGACAAAAGAATAAGGTAAATGAAAGTTTTTATTAATTTTCCACATAAACGCCCCATTTTGCTAGATACATTTTTTATGCTCGAAAGCTACAAAAACGAAATCTTGTTCTGAGATAAATCTCAAAATACTCGTCCCGTTTCTTTATATGGATTCTACGTCATCAAAACGCTCTCTTTGGTGCAATTTACAATTTTAAATATACAAGGAGTCGAACCGATGAATATAGCGGATGGTTAATTGCTAGCGTGGATTTTTTAGCTAAAAACTGCGTTGTGGTAAAGAAGAGACCAATTGCCGTAATGCTAAAAATCTGACAACACTTGCTATATTCGTTTCAAAAAGCTCTGTGCAACCTCTATAAAAAACTGGATGGAAGAATTCAAAGTGGATTATGCTTTGAGTATCAGTAATTAACGACCGTGTTTTTTTAAACTGCAAGTAGGACTCAAGTATCTCATTACCATTTAAGCAAAAGTCTCCACGGGTATTTTTTATCATTGAAAGCTTTTCTACACTTAAAATAAAACTACAAAAGAATGGCAGGCAATGTCACATGTATTTAAACAACTGGCTAAACCAGGAATTAAGGAAAAGGTTGTCACCATATATCACAGCAAACAGAATTATACAGTTTATTTCTTAAAAATTAAATTCTGAAACTATAGCTTCTAATTTAGTACAAAATAATACAAATCTGTAGAAAAACAAATTTGTTTCTGTGTAACCACTTTGTCAATGATAGATTTACGAAGACAAAAGACGGTAGGTACACTTGCGGTCATGTAGCAAGTTTTGTCCTATCCGAAGACATCAGATAACCTCATGCCATCTGACGGACAAAACCGACCACGCCGGTGCAAAGTGTTTCTTCTCGAATAGCAAAGCTATTACTGGAAAAGAAGAAAAATACGCATATTACTGTGAGTCCATTAACTCGTCGCCAGGTGGCGTATGTGTGTCCATGCATATACAGGTACAAATTTGTTTTTCTACAGATTTGTATTATTTTGTATCAAAGCTTGATGTGAATTATGACATCGACATGCAATTTGTTTTTTGCTATACTACGCCACCTGGCGACGAGATAATGGACTCACAGTAATATGCGTATTTTTCTTCTTTTCCAGTAATAGCTTTGCTATTCGAGAAAAAACACTTTGCACCGGCGTGGTCGGTTTTGTCCGTCAGCTGGCATGAGGTTATCTGATGTCTTCGGATAGGACAAAACTTGCTACATGACCGCAAGTGTACCTACAGTCTTTTGTCTTCGTAAATCTATCATTGACAAAGTGATTACACAGAAACGCATGCGTCTGGTAGTTGAAGCAAAAGCTGGTAAATACGTACTGTGTGTCCATGCATATACAGATACAAATTTGTTTTTCTACAGATTTGTATTATTTTGTATCAAAGCTTGATGTGAATTATGACATCGACATGCAATTTATTTTTTTCTAATTTAGTATTGTTTTAAAGAGAAGGCTTTAAATTTATTTAAAAAAAAAACATTAACACCTAACATTGACAGTTGTGAACATGGAAACTTAATCAATTCCAACAAGAACAGCTTCAAGAACCGTATGTAACTGTATTCCAGCAAAAACAGTTTCCATTAAATAAGTAAAGTTATCAGGTGGTTTTCGAAGAAAGTTCAATGTATTAAATTTAATCAATAAGGAGTCCTAGATCTGCTTGTAATCGTCGAATCGAAAAGAGTCCCTTAGATAAACACGAGACTACATTAAATTTATCAAAAACCAATATGCAACTAAGAAATCTTAATACTTAAATACTTGGGAAAATGAAGTTTTATTCGTACAAGATTGCCAAAGTTCAAAAAACCAGCCGATCAAGACAACCAAAATCGAATTCAATTTTGCCGCGAAATTTCACGACTTAGAAATATTATTTGAATCATCTTTTCTTCACTAACATTTCAGCTCGTTTTTATTTTAATTGAAATGTGGGTACGCAGAACTGTTGCTGCTAGTAGACTGAAAACCCAGGCAAAATTTTTGAAAAACTTCAACATTCGTCAAACAACACAGTTTATAGAGCAATATCGTCGTCAAGGATAATTGGACCACCTTTTTTGATGAAAATGGACACTACTATTTTTTTCACTAATTTTTTCTTGTAATGTATTGCAATTTAAATGTTACTTGTTCCGAAGTAACTGTTTATCACATTGTCTCGTCTGTTATCATGAAAGACCTATATCATTGTTTATCTGCAGGTATTAATTTACGGTTGCAAAACAGGGCAGAAGTAAAATTCAGGCTTGTGAAATGCATTTTCTCAAATGGGAAAAACAAGAGACCGAATTCAAAATATTGTGCGGTAGTACAGTGTAGAACCTGTATCAACTAAAACTGAAAGAAGATAATTAGATTGATTTGGTCACATGGTACAAATGGACGAGAGTAGAGGTTAAGCGGGTATGGGAAGAGAACAGCGAAAGTAAACGTAGAAGAGATAGACCAAGTAGATCATGGAATAGTGAAATAGGTAAAGTACTTCGGAAGAAAAAAGTAAACTGGAAACAGACAGAAAATATTGCGAAATGTCGAAAGACATGGCGAGACTTCAACACCATAAGGATTAAGACCGGAAGGAATAAACCGTTTTTTATAGTTTGTAATATCTATCATTAAGTAGTTATTAAGAAATAAAATTATAAAATCCTTTTTGGCGGGCCCTGTAGATGTAGTTTCGTTTTTACGCCTCCCAATTTTCCTCTATATCAATAAATAGGGGATGTCTCAGATATAAAATCAAAACTGTATATAGCATTTTAAGAGTGAACATATTTTATAGTAATGAGTAGAGAACGGGCACGCTTACCACCCAGTGCAGTTCTGGCGAAAGGCTGTATTTCTAAAATATTTAATTTTATTTATATAATTGGAAAATGAACGGGTGGTGATCTATAAAATTACGAAATACATATTTATTTGTTGAAAAGTTGTATTTTTAAAGTTTTTAATTTTATTTCTATAATTGGAACATTTTTATTTGTTCATTGTGTCGTTCAAGTTGAGTAAAGGAGTATTAATATTGACTAGCAATAGTTTCTCAAGGTTTTCTTCTGTCAATTTTGTTCTCTTTGAATTAAGTACATCCTTATAAATAGAAAACGTCCTTTCTACATCGCAAGTGGTTATAGGTGCATACTGTAAATATTTTTTTATTTCTTCATATTTAGCCGTTAGATGTTGTGGAATTGTCTCAATACATAATTGCTGCAATGTAATTAAATCTGAATTTCTATTAAGCATTGCTTCAAACTTTTGCCGAAGGCCACATCCGAAGTCACTTGGAATACTTTTCAAATTATTAACAGCCACATCTAATGTGGCTAATCCGTCAGTTAATTTAAGATTTCGATTTTCAAAATAAGTGATTAGTTTTGGCAATTTTCCAAAGTGTTCGTGAAGAAAGTACAACTGATTTTTTAAATTTGGAATTTGTGCGAGCTCCTTGCACTCACCAACACTTCTAGCATCCTCCTTTAGCAGTGTTACGAAATGTTTTAGACTATCGAAATTCTCAGCATAATAACTAGTAGCTTCCAGCCATGTTCCCCATCTAGTTATTACTGGAGTGGGAGGCAGTGACAGAGATGGAAATTTTTCCCTGAAAAGAGCTACTCTCAATGGTGCTTTTCTGAAAACTTTTTTAAAAGCTGATACAACTTCCGGAAAAGTGTCTCTGATATATTCACAGATTCTGTGGAGAGCATGTGCTACACAAGTAATATGCAGCATATTAGGATATGTTTTCTTCAACAGTCTGCCTGTTTTTAACATATACGCAGCACTATCACTGACAAATAAAAGTATTTTTTCTTTGTACGTGGCGTCTGAATGAAGCATTTTTTGCATATTCTCCTTAATGGTTTCAGCAACTGTTTCCGCATCAACTCTATTTATAACACTTGTTGCTATTACATATGAGTTATAGGGAATAGTTGGATGTAGTTCACCAGCTACAACGTTTACCACACAGCGTCCTAACATATCCACCGTTTCGTCGGCGCTTATCCATATGTATTGATTTAAAAGATCTGTTCTCGTATAGCACCTAGAAACATAATATTTGCGTAAAATTGATTCATCAGGAACATTTCGAGCAGTATATTTTTGAAGAAATATTTTTAAAGTGGGATTGCTAAGTTTATTTAATGGAATATTAGCCGCCATGAAAGTTTTACAGAGTTCAGATGTGTTTGCGATCCTAAGTGACGAATTTTTGATGATATTTTACGGATTTTGTAATAAATTTCGGAATCACTGACAATGGACATACAATCAGTATGACCGTCAATCCAACTCGCCATTGTTTTACAATGCCGTTCTCGACATTCTTCCATATCATGTCTGAAAAAGTAACTTAAACAATGCTCTAGATCTAAATAAATGAAAACTAAAAATGTGTGCGTAAGTTATTGAAACTGAACGAAATTCAATGCACACTCTTACGTCGAAATAATTGGTAGAAATAGATTCAATCAAACCAGTGGCGGCTCTTGATAACGTACGATGTGCGCTGCTGCACGGATGAGACTACTTCGAACTATTTCGGAAGATTTCGGTACGGTTACTTGCTTCTCTGCATATATGAAAGCTTAAACGAAGCAGTCTCATCCGTGCAGCAGCGCACATCGTACGTCATCAAGAGCCGCCACTGAATCAAACGATATTAAACAGGATCTATCACAAAAATTACGATGTAATTAACAGTTAAAACTATGAAAACAAGAAACTTACTCACAGCACTTTATTTATCTTACGAAATAGAAACTAATAAATAAAATACATTATAAAAACCCCGCTTCTATCTACGCTCATGAAAACACTTTAAAAAACACTATATTCTCCGAATACAATAGCTGGCTTGTCCATTGTTATCGCGGCGAGACCAGGTGTCCGAGTAAGTCAAAGAAATTCTTCATTGAATTACGCCGGGATGTACTGAGCGACGTTATACACAATTCCAATTGCCGATTGCGTTTTATGGAAATTGCGTCCGTTCTCTAATAATGAGCAAGCAAAACAATGTAAATTCTGTATATTTGTTAGAAATAAAAATAAAATTACACCTATTCAAGTATCGTATTCATAACACCTGTCACAATTGTATACGTTTAAAAATTCGTGCTCCTCCATCAATACTATAAATTATTCATAAATAAATTTGAATTCTGTCGAAAACTATAATGCATAATATATTAAGAAACACGTAATACCGTACGGAAAATGTCATAATTATTAAGAAAACACAATCGGAATGTCTAAACACCTTTTAATATTTGTTTTCAGGTAAGTATGCTTTGTATAAATTTAAAATATACGAGTATATGTTTTATTTGTATTACAATTTTAGACGCGCATACATAAAAATATTTAATGCAACCGAGGAAGATAAGAAAAAAAATTGGACAGCGATAACCGTTGTAATTAAAATATGTATTTTTTAGACATTTAACAAGGTACGAAAAAAGATTATTTATGTTGTTTAGTAAAAATTCTTCCTTCAGGAGCAGCAACTTTACGGAAATAAATTTACATATTTTCTTCTATATCCTGTTATCTATGTATATACATACATAATGTGTGGATGTAGTTTCTACACAGTTCAGTAATATAAATGTATAGAGAACATAAAAATCTCTTTGAAACTTCTAAGTATTTTTTATGATTCAATTTGAATTTAACTTTGATGAAGCAGTAAAATTTGACTTTGCTTGCATAATATTTTATATATGATAAATTAATTATACTGTCGGCCATTTTGGCAAGGTCAAATTCATGTTTAGTACTATCTCCGAATAAATTACCATGAATATTACAATAAACGTTCTTTAATTATGTTGACTACAAATACGTTATGTTAATTAAATATTCAATAAATTTTCTTTTTGTATTTTGCGTTCGAAATTAACTCATTACGACATCCAAAACAGTATCGAAATGAGCTTCATTACGACACGATTTTTTCATTTTTCAATGTTGGCGTTGTTCGAACACAGAAATAAATATCATTGCTGTCATTTGATTTTAAGAATTTAAGTACATTTGACAGATATGATATATGTACGTACTCTACACAAACAACGTATATTGTATACAATTGACAACAAGATATATTAGTTTCTATGTCACTTATGTTTATATTTTTAAATAAAATATCAAGTAATGTTAACGAAAATTAGAAATAATATGTAATATAATATACTTCGCGGATAGCAAGATTTAAATTTGAAAATGTCAAGTATCAATGTGACCAACTGCATGCTTTATATAAAAATTAAACTCTGAACTTTCAAATTAAATAATTCTAATTTATTAATGTAAAAAATGCAAAATAGAAAAAATAGTATAAAAAACTCGTTTTATAAGGCCTTTTGCCGCAAAATGGTGCCTTATGAAACTTGTATTTTAATATACTATTTTGAGTTCCCTTTCATCAAACAATTAAATATTATAATCTCAATAGATAATTTGCTGCATGGATACCAAAGATTTCAAATTCCGGGAGATATTTTTTTAATATAGAGTCTAACACTAGACAGATTTGTTGATATAAATATGGTTGGCATCTATCTTCATTGTATCTTTTGAGAGTTTAGCAAAGGTGAGTAATCGAAAATATATGGCAATACTTTCAAGTTATATTCCTTTCTAATTGAACACCTAGATGAAAAATTATGGAATATAACAATGAGGCGTGTTTTTCTACAACTTAAGCTAATAATTAGAGAACGGACACGCTTACCACCCAGTGCAGTACTGGCGAAAGGCTGTATTTCTAAAATATTTAATTTTATTTATATAATTGGAAAACGAACGGGTGGTGATCTATAAAATTACGAAATACATATTTATTTGTTGAAAAGTTGTATTTATAAAGTTTTTAATTTTATTTATATATGTAATTGGAAAACAAACGGGTGGTGATCTATAAAATTACGAAATACATATGTATTTGTTGAAAAGTTGTATTTATAAAGTTTTTAATTTTATTTCTATAATTGGAACATTTTTATTTGTTCATTTTGTCGTTCAAGTTGAGTAAAGGAGTATTAATATTGACTAGAAATAGTTTCTCAAGGTTTTCTTCTGTCAATTTGGTTCTCTTTGAATTAAGTACATCCTTATAAATAGAAAACGTCCTTTCTACATCGCAACTGGTTATAGGTGCATACTGGAAATATTCTTTTATTTCTTCATATTTAGCCGTTAGATTTTGTGGAATTGTCTCCATACATAATTGCTGCAATGTAATTAAATCTGGATTTCTATTAAGAATTGCTTCAAACTTTTGCCGAAGGCCACATCCGAAGTCACTTGGAATACTTTTCAAATTATTAACAGCCACATCTAATGTGGTTAATCCGTCATTTAATTTGAGATTTCGATTTTCAAAATAAGTGATTAGTTTTGGCAATTTTCCAAAGTGTTCGTGAAGAAAGTACAACTGATTTTTTAAATTTGGGATTTGTGTGAGTTCCTCGCACTCACCAATACTTCTAGCATCCTCCTTAAGCAGTGTTACAGAATGTTTTAGACTATCGAAATTCTCAGCATAATAACTAGTAGCTTCCAGCCATGTTCCCCATCTAGTTATTACTGGAATGGGAGGCAGTGACAGAGATGGAAATTTTTCGCTGAAAAGAGCTACTCTCAATGGTGCTTTTCTGAAAACTTTTTTAAAAGCTGATACAAGTCTATTAACTTCCGGAAAAGTGTCTCTGATATATTCGCAGATTCTGTGGAGAGCATGTGCTACACAAGTAATATGCAGCATATTAGGATATGTTTTCTTCAATAGTCTGCCTGTTTTTAACATATACGCAGCACTATCACTGACAACTAAAAGTATTTTTTCTTTGTACGTGGCGTCCGAATGAAGCATTTTTTGCATATTCTCCTTAATGGTTTCAGCAACTGTTTCCGCATCAACTCTATTTATAACACTTGTTGCTATTACATATGAGTTATAGGGAATAGTTGGATGTAGTACACCAGCTACGACATTTACCACACAGCGTCCTAACATATCCACCGTTTCATCGGCGCTTATCCATATGTATTGATTTAAAAGATGGCTTCTAATGCGTTCTACTGTTCTCGTATAGCACCTAGAAACATAATATTTTGCGTAAAGTTGATTCATCAGGAACATTTCGACCAGTATATTTTTGAAGAAATATTTTTAAAGTGGGATTGCTATGCTAAGTTTATTTAATGGAATATTAGCCGGCATAAAAGTTTTACAGAGTTCAGATGTGTTTGCGATCCTAAGTGACGAATTTTTGACGATATTTTACGGATTTTGTAATAAATTTCGGAATCACTGACAATGGACATACAATCAGTATGACCGTCAATCCAACTCGCCATTGTTTTAGAATGCCGTTCTCAACATTCTTCCATATCATGTCTGAAAAAGTAACTTAAACAATGCTCTAGATCTAAATAAATGAAAACTAAAAATGTGTGCGTAAGTTATTGAAACTGAACGAAATTCAATGCACACTCTTACGTCGAAATAATTGGTAGAAATAGATTCAATCAAACGATATTAAACAGGATCTATCACAAAAATTACGATGTAATTAACAGTTAAAACTATGAAAACAAGAAACTTACTCACAGCACTTTATTTATCTTACGAAATATAAACTAGTAAACAAAATACATTATAAAAACCCCGCTTCTATCTACGCTCATGAAAACACTTTAAAAAGCACTATATTCTCGGAATACAATAGCTGGCTTGTCCATTGTTATCGCGGCGAGACCAGGTGTCCGAGTAAGTCAAACAAATACTTCATTGAATTACGCCGGGATGTACTGAGCGACGTTATACACAATTCCAATTGCCGATTGCGTTTTATGGAAATTGCGTCCGTTCTCTACTAATAATACACTATCATAAATTACATGTATTTATTGAACAATGTCCCTTGAACTTGTATTACAGCAAATTGTACGTCAAATTTTTAAATACTTACAAATTTTTCTAATTATCTTCCCGTTTGACCAACCGCGTCCACACGTTAATTTATAGTCTCCAGATTTCTTACTTTATTGTTTTGATGTATTTGGAGAAATTAATATAATTATTATTTGGTTACAATATGAAACAAACATGTAAATAATTTACATATCTGTAACTATGCACATGGACAATACACCTCGTATTTTCAGCAATTACTTCTGCTTAATACATATGTTTCTGCCAATATAGGCGTCCTCAGCTAAGCTAGTGAAGCAATTTATACAAATTAATACAAACCTGTTATAAACAACTGGTTTGTATCTGTATTTAAATTTACTGAAATAGCCCGCAAAGATCAAGCAAGTTCCATCCTATAAGAAGACAACTATTTAATAATTGACATTTTACGGGCGAAAGATACATTGTCCGGAGGGCTACCTATCGTTCGAACAGCTATGCTGCTACGGGAAACGATAAAATACGTATGTAGATGTAGTCCATTAACAACCTGCCAGATGGCGGTATATTCGAAAAGGTTTTGTTTAAGTATAACAATACGTTAAGCACGTATAAAGCGTTTGTACAATATGAAACAAACATGTAAATAATTTACATATCTGTAACTATGCACATGGACAATACACCTCGTATTTTCAGCAATTATTTGGTTGTTTATTTGGTTGTTGAAAACCGTGTTTATATTAAGTTTTGTCAAATAAAAATATGTCAATTGTAAATTGAAATAAAAAACAAGTGTTAGGGAAATGAGAATTTTTTTTTAAAACCGGTAAGATAGTTTTATGACAATGATGAAAGATGAGTTCAGGCATATTGCCATCGCGGGAGCGTCTGAGGCACGTCATCCTGGAGCACCAACTTTAGACTACTTTTTCGAGCGTTTGAGGGGCTGTATGTTACGAATGATGCGCCAGATGTTGGTTTCCCAGGCTGAAATAGTTGTTGGCTTGTTTGCATAGACCAATGACTTCAAATAGCCATACAAAAAAATAGTCTAGAGGCGTCAAATCACATAATCTTGAAGACCAACGTGCAGGTCCATTTTATGGAGATAATCTTATGGCCGAACACTAACTTCAATAAATCGATGGTTTCGTAATGTGGCACCGTCCTGCTGAAACCAAGGGTCTTGCAGACCATCTTCATGCACTCAATTTGACCATAAAACAGTGGATCGACTTCGAACTGATCAAGCGTCCAATTACTGAACTGACGTTGAAAATGATGGTGGGTTGGCTTCAATTCTTGCACCAATTTAATCTTGTAGGCATGTAAACCAAGATCCTTGCGCAAAATCTTGCACAAAGTCGATGGGTACAGGCCAAGTTCTTGCACACGGTGACAAATCGATGAATTTGGATCATCCTCAACACTCGCCTAAATGGCGACGATATTTTCTTCAGTGCGCATTCTACGCAATCTCGCTAGTGGGAATCCAAAAGAGTAAATTAAGTGCAAAATTTTTCAATTTTGTTGCGAATAGTAGTCTCATTTGGCCCGATGATATATGCCGTAAATTTAGTGAAGCACTGATTTTAGAAATAAATTTCCACAATTTGAAGACGCTGCTTGGCCGTAAGTTTTTGTAATGTCAAACAATACTGAATAAAATAGCGGTACTACTTGTCAAATTAATATTGAAAAAGAAAGGTATTAAAAAAACACATTATATTGAAATATCTTCATTAGATTCGCCAGTGTAAGTTTGTAATCTAAATTTTGAATTTTGCTTATGATTTATTGCAGGATATACCATAGAGAGGGCTTTTTAAATACCTTTTTTGTTAGGATATTATTATTATTTATTGCTAATTGTTTGATTAAATTTAGTTCTTTTTTACAATTTTCTTTAGATAATGGATAATTACTTAATCTATGTAAGAAGCTATAGAAGCCTGCTAATTTATATTTTATGGGATGTGTTGACGAATTATGTAGTGTTATCTCTGTACGGGATTCTTTTTGGTATATTGAAAATTTTTGTGTATAGAATTGACAAATTGACTACTACGTACCTGACGAAGCCACTGTGTTGGCAGAACAATTATCGTTTTACGATCACATATTAATAAAGATGTTAACTATTAGTTTCTATTTCTATTTTAAATTAAGGATCTTCATAAACCAAAAGCCAAATCATTCCAAAAATTTGAAAAGATAAGTAAACAATATAAAATTAAATTGTAAACCTAAGAAATTAATTATTTATACAATAAATGTATTATAATGTAAGGAGTTTTGGAACGTTATCAGCCTGACAGAGATGACGCAAACATTACCGAATGAATGACTAGCATTTGTCAAGTCCTTAGTCGATCCTTAGCTGACGTTCTGCGATGCGTATCTTTAATTGCTTTTTTATGGTGATCAAATAAAGCAAATAAGTATTAACATTTTGTGAAAAATAGATAAAATCGAATTATTATACTGCGTTTTAAAAGATTTTAACACGGACAGACATAAAAACGAATTAGATTCCACTTCAAAAGGTTCTTCCCTTTCGTTTTTTGGGGGTAAAGAAAGTGGGTTGCTGAATTTAATTAAACGTAATTGTACATCAATTACTAATGACGCCCAAAAACCGCTATGACCGAAGAAATCGTAAAAAAAAGCAATGCCGAATTAAATTTCGCCGATTGTAGGTACGTGATCTTGCTAACATTGCAAGAATCTCGACAGACCATGTTCACTACATTTTAGCCGATGTTTTTCCGGTGGCGCTGCGTTTATTAGCAGCCGTACAATTATCACATTCGAGTGAACACTTCTTAAGTATTTAAGAGTATTTAAACTTGTTTAAACGCAATTTCACTAAATTTCTTGACGTTTTATAATAGTAAATAAAGCACAGATTCGCCATTACAAATCAGAGACAAAGCAGTTGTCTAAACAGTGGATGGAAACAGGTGAAAGTGTCCCAAAGAAAGCAAAAACAGTTTGATCAACAGAAAGTCATACTACAGTTTTGTGGAATTCTCATTGATTACCTAGAATAAGACAGGACCATCACCAGGGAGGAATTATTACACTTCATTACAGGAGCATTTAGAGGTTGCCATTCAAAATAAGCGTCGCCACGATAATGGGCCCGCGCACAGGTCTCGAATTATTGCTGCAAAAGTCTTTTCTAAAACTATTGGTCGGACTTAATCTTCCATCGATTACTACTTCTTCGCAAATCTAAAGAATTGGGCTTTTTGAACGAAGGATTCACTTCAAATAATGAAGTCTAAGACAATTGCTTATTTTGCAAAGGCTGGACAAATCAGGGTATTGGGAATAAAATGAATTTAGTTCAAGAGTTGTCTGAGGACGATTTTGATCGGCGTTTGGAATATTGTGAACGGTTGATGCAAATTTATGATAATGACCCTCTATTTCTCTTCAACATTTTGTTTTCTGACGAAGCTACTTTCACATTGAATGGCACTGTGAATAGACAAAATTGCCGATTTTGGTCGAGTGATAATCCCCATTGGATGCAAGAGACACATACCCAATATCCGCAAAAATTAAATGTATGGGCACAGATTATCGGCGATCGCATTGTGAGACCGTTTTTCTTTCATGGAAACTTGACTGGGAAAATATACTTGAATTTTTTTAGGAATGAATTGGTACCCATTCTAGAGGTTCTTTTTCCAAATAATGAGGATCCACATTTGCCAGATCGTAGAATTTGGTATCAACATGATGGTGCTCCTCCGCACTATACGCTACCAGTAAGGCAATACCTCAATAATACATTTCCTAACACATGGATTGGAAGAAAAGGATTGAATGGCCAGCTAGATCGCCAGATTTAACCCCATTGGACTTCTTCTGGGGTTACTTAAAATCAAAAGTCTATTCGACACAACCGGAAAATTTGGACGTTTTACGACAACGCATCATTGACGAAACCAGACTGAACACTCCCGAAATATTACAGAATGTGCGAAATGGAATTTATCATCGCTTAGGATTTTGTCAACAAAATGAAGGAAAACATTTTGAGCATTTGTTATAAATTTGATACTGAAAATGTCAAATATAAAACTTAGAATTAGAACATAATTTACTCAAAAATTTTCTAATGTAACATACCAAAATTTTTACATAATCGAATAAAGAATTGTAAAAGCTTTGAAAGTCCATAAAAAAAATGGGGTTGTCATTTAAAAAAATTATCAATGACGTTATAACTTATTCAAGGTAGACGAAAAAACAAAATGGTAGCATCTAAATATAGCAAATAAAAAAACATTAATCCACATATCTTTGCATTTTGTCAAATAATGCTCAATAACGTGACTACGGGCTTGTGTCCATACTTTATGGACGCACTGTATACACGACACGACTGCATACTAATTTATAATTCATTCGCACGGCTAGCTAGCGATATCAAACACGATAACGCCTAAAATATCTCCGGCTATGTGGCTATGTATGTGGCATCAATATGCCATCTCTAGTTATTGAAGCTACGAAGTAAGTTAAAATCGACATAGTACTAGGATTTTATATGGTGATTGCAGTGATAAAATCACAAAAAACAATTGAACTTGGCATTTTCGAAATATTGAATAAAACCATCTTCTTTAAATGGAACAACCTGTATGTATTATAAGTTTCATTTAGAATTCGATTCTGAACAAAAACGTTCCCGCGTTCAGGATACTTCTCGTTATAATATTCATGAGCTCGCTTTCCATTTTTTCCACATACATACTATGATGTATACTTTTAATAATCATATTTTTCTAGATGTATGAACGGTATCTTTAGATATAAAACAACAAACGACGCTTAAGCATTTTCACTACGACAGAAAATAAACACAACAAATTATTTTTTCATTACTATGTTGTTTTGTCAAAAATATAAAATATCACAAAAACTTCATTTCCGATTTTTTAGAATTGAATTCTCAATGAAATTGTTAAAAAATATAAAGGTATTCCATTTAAGAAAAGATTGTTTTAGTGAATATCTCGAAAATGCGATGCTCAATTTTTTTTTTGTTTTCGTCATTGCAATCGACATTAAAATCTACTATGTCCATTTAACCGACTCCATAGCTCCAATAACAAAATTAGCAATAATGCGCATTTAAATTTGACCAATCTGTATACATCAATGTACACCAATGTCATTACACTTGTTACAGAGCGTTGAAGCTTTCTTAATTATGACAATATGCGCAACGTGTTTGTTTTTGTTGTGGTATTACATTACCAAGCGATCCAGTCGATCAAAACACGTTTTATTTTGAATAAGTTATAAAGATTGTTCTATTTGTAATGAAACTCCTTTTTATTTTTAAACACAAATTTTGTAGTCATCAAAGTTTTGCGCAGTAAGTGAAAAATACCGTTTCTTGCTTTACATAGAAATATTATATAAACTACCTCTATGTTGATATTATATTTGTTAACATACGGTTACTCTACCGCCTAATTTTGAGCAAACGCAACGGCCTGAATGTACGAATATTTCTCCCGCTTCGAATACAATTCCCCTGAATGCTGTAGGCGTGTCAACATCAATGTCATATATCATACATACTTACATATTATGGAGCCGCGTAAGAAAAATTATCGGATTACCAAATTACTATTAAAGGACTATAAATTGTTTAGTCCTGTGTTATGGTAATGAGTAAATTGCAATACGTTATTCTACAAAGCGTAATGAAATTATTAATAAGCGGTTAAGAAAATTGCAAATAAGGCATCAAGAGATTTAATAAATTAAATTTTAATAATAAAGGTCACAAAAACTGTTCATAGTAAACTAAATAAACTTCAGAAATAAATAAAAACTAAATTAAATTCTAGTAATGTAAAGAAAAATTTACTCTTACAGATAATAAAATAAATTGTTCATAATGAGAAATTAATTATATAATAACGGAAATTCATCCGTTTAAACTCATCACCGTAAAATAATTGATGATGTTTGGAATATTTATAATTACGAAAACCATTTAATTTTAGTATGCGGTTAACGGAAGAGCAGCATATGCCTAAATCGTTGGAAATATCGCTAACTGTCAAATTTGAATTTAGTTCTATTGCAGCGCATACTAAAATGAACGTATCATTAGGAACTCTGCGATTTGGGAATAATGGTTTTAAATTTTGTACAGAACCAGTAATGTCTATTTTCTTTTCTTATTTTCTTATTTTCACTATTCATACGCTTAAGAGACTCCGTATAGGGTGACAGTGGTGACACTAATTTGTGACATTAGTTGTTAAATGGTTGCGCGACAGACTGGTTTGTGATTGGCTAAACGCGTTCAGGGGAATTGTATTCGAAGCGGGAGAAATATTCATACGTTCGGATCGTTGCGTTTGCTCAGAATCAGGCGGTATATTAACAAATGCTGTCTTTCCGTAAATATTTTCAAATATGTAATGGATGCACTCAAAATGATATGGATCTAAAAGTGACAATTTCATCATTTCACTTTATAAATATTATATTGCTATCTTGTACTTTTATATAATCACTAGGGATCGGCAGTCAGGGCTGCTACATAACGCCAGTGCCGGGGACGGAGCAAGAACATCATAAATCCCGATTTAACATGAATCAAGATACGTATAGTCCTTGGTAAATACGACATTTACTTACCAAGTAAGAGTAAATACATCTTCTCCAGAAGGAATAAAACATATTACACGTCTTGACTGATCAAGTCTATATCCAGAGTTCAAATGATAGCAAATCACCAATAACTGTTCCACATGCTAATGTGTTAATAACACAGGCCTGCATAAAATTTGTGATGACGTGATTTTTGTTTGTTAAGCTCAGTTTGTATATAGCAATAACTAATTAAAATACAGTTGGTCTGCACAAAAGAAAAAGAAAAAAATATAAAAAAAATCTTATAATAGGCGTTTTAATACATTTTAAAATGAATGTACTACTTCAAATTCTAGGTATTAACCCAAAAATGATTTTCTGTTGTGGTTTTAAAGAAATTTGTTAAAGAGGCTCTCATTACCTGATGTAAATCTTTTATTACATGTATTAATTTTGGACAAGATTTCCGGGAATTTTTACCTGCTAAATCTTATTTATTATGCTTTCACTTTATTAGTACTGCGAAGAAGGATTTCAAGTTAACACTCCAAACAAAATGTATATTTTAATGTCATTTACTTCATTATAGCTCTGAGTGTCGATCAGTAAACAAGTAAAATTAATTTGTCTTTAGTGTTGTGCGTGGTATTTGATAAATAAACATTGCTTAAAAATATGTCTAGCCGGTGTTGCAAAAACAAACCAGATGATTTCTGTTATATTTGTGGATATTTCGTCTTGAAAAAGTTTAAGAGACCAATTGGTGAATTTGTGAAAAATGCATATTATGCTTATTTCAAAATCAAATTAGGAGATCAAGATAAAGATTGGGCACCGCACGTTGTTTGTAAGGTATGTGAAGAAGGTTTCAGACATTGGACCAAAGGGAATAGAAAAAGCCTTCCTTTTGGAATACCGACGGTTTGGAGAGAACCACAAAATCATCATGAAGATTGATACTTTTGTCTTTGTGATATTAAGGGGCATAATAGAAAAACTTTGAAACATATTTTGTACCCAAACAATATTAAATCAGCTATCAGACCAGTTCCTCACAGTGATCATGTACCATACCTATACCCCCCAAAGTACTACAAGAAGATATTGAAACATCTTCAACTTCCGGCTCTGTACAGATGGATAGTGATTTTGAACCATCAACCTCAGGTCAAAACCAACCTCAGCTATTTTCACAAGCCGAATTGAATGATTTAGTAAGAGATTTGGGACTTTCAAAAGATCTTTCTGAAGTACTGGGGTCTAGGTTGAAACAAAAAAATTTGCTTGCCCCAGAAGAAACTACCTTCAGATCTTCCTTTAGCTGAATGTGACAGAAAAACAACCAAACGAAGCTTTTCTGAAAAACGAAAACGTTTTTTTAAGAAGCATAAAGAATAAATAACTATTTCTAATAGTTTCTATGTGTATATTTTTGTATTTTTTTAAATATAATATAAAACTAGCTTATAAATGAAATAGATCGTGTTTTTTCTATATTTTTTGATTTTACTGGTTTGAAAAATAACCTTACGTGCTACAAAAAAAAAATAAAAGCAGATTTGAAATCAGCGCTACCCAATTACTAGAAAACAGTTAAAATTTTTAAATCAACATTCAAAGAGTTGAAAAATGCAGGCCTATGTAATTGTCTGTCACCGTAAATCCATTTAAGCGACCGTTTAACATCTACCGATGAAATATGGGCATACTTAAAGTACTCTTGCATTCAAAAAAATCGCGTACACCATTTAAATCAAGTCAACATTTTTTAATATTTTTTTATCGTTTAAAAACGGACTTTCTGTCATTTAGACAAAAGTTATTATAAAGGTTATGTATTTTTTTTTAGATAATTTTATTTGAATATTACATTAATATTTAGTCTTGGCACCGTTTGCATTTAAAACCGCATTGAGTCTACGCATTCAGTCTATAGACTGCACTAAATTCCTACACAATTCGTTGTGATTTTCATATAAATCTTCCCAAGCCTGATGAATAATTTCCCAAAACTCATTTGCGTTTTGGGTTCTGAAACTTTTTTTATAAATGCCTTTTACTAATAAACGCCAAATATTTTCTATAGGGTTAACATCAGGACTATAAGATGGCCAAGGTAATACTTCTATGTTATGATCTTGAAACCATTTTCTCACATCATTCGCAACGTGAACAGAACAATTGGCCAGTTGATAAATAAAATTGTTATCAGGATAAATTTGAAGCATTACGTTTTCTAATATATTAATGTAATTGTTTCTATTAAAACGCCCTCCAACACGCCAAAATACAGCTGGACCATAAACACACATCCAAGCCCACACGTTCACCGAGAAGCGACCAGAACTATTTGATGGATTTACTTACATATCGCTACTCGAATCTACAATTACAATTTACAATTCGTCTGTAAACCCAGATTCTTCCATCATTTGACGATTTAAAAATTTTTTCATCCGAAAAAATCACTCGCCCAAAATTCTAAGGATCGATAAATGTAATTGAGACAAAAAAATGATTCGCCCTTGTTTTTGTGTAGCTATCAAAAAATGTTTTTTTTTGCGCTAGCTGAATTTCTAAGCTCCGACTCTTTAATTCTACGTAATACCGTTGACTGGGATCCAGGAAAATCGGTATGAAAAGCCGCCAGAACTCCGTATTCAAAAGGATTTTATCTTAAACGATTTAATAGTTCTTCATCTTGATTAGGAGTAGAAATTCGTTTTCGACCAGAGCCTATTTTCCTTCGGGTAGAATGTTCCTGTTCCCATCTTCTTTTAATTCTTAAAATTGTGCTCTTATTGTAATGGAAATGAAATGCAACATCTCTAATTGACCAACCTTCTTCAATTTTTGCTATAATAAAATACTTTTCTTGTTCGGAAACTTTTGGAATCTACATTTTTGATTAATTTAATTGTCACGGTATGACGTTCATAAACGTCAGAAAAATACAAAATTAAACGGGAAAAAAATAGATGTACGCGATTTCTTTGAATACAAGCGTATCTACATAGAGTTTTTTAGTGGCTGCACATTTATCCCTGGTTCACCATCAAACAAGTCAACAATTCGGAGTACAGTGTGAAATCCTGGATTGTTATTTAGAATTGATACGATTTTATTTTTTTACATTAACAGCAGCAGCTCCAGGTACTTGAGAAAGGAATTGACGAAGATCTTATACAATATTCATGGTGTTAGTTATAGAATATTTGGGTTGGGTAGTATAGCTAAGAGAATTCTAGGCCGAAATTCCATAACATTTAACATATAGATCTAAATTATAAGTCTTTTTATCTCCCCCACTATCTACCTCTCGTGATGTCATCATATGACCACGTCCACAACCGGCGCGAAATTCAAACGAAACGGGACCGTAATGAGGACTTTCAGCATAGGGGCTATTTACATGAGGACTTTAGCAAACATCGTGTTACGGGGGGTGGGGTGGAGAGTGGATGAGATCAAAACAGCTCTAACTGCTATGGGGAGTAGAGTAATACCCACGGAGTATTCTATCAAATACGAAATTTCGGGCAAGATATGGGCGCTATCTCGGCTTCATATGGCATACTAAATAGAGTATTTTGGCCAAATCTTTGTAGTCTCTGTATCTTATTATAATCAAACATCAAAGAAGGTATTGGTATAAAGAATGATATAGTTTTTAGCGTTATTTTCACCAAAAGTCTGTTGCTCATATTCTTAAAAAATCTACGAATAAAAATGGTTAACTATAATAGTATGCGATAGGCCAACAGTGCACGGTACCGAGGAGACAATAAGGGCCCCCGCAGACTACAGATTTTCTATCGGCCGATAGTTTAGTCGGGTTCTTAATCAGCCTGAAGCCTATATGCAAGTGCGCACATTACAACAATTCGATATCGGCTAATAAATAAGTTTGATGGGCCACACGATTGCCTTTAAACTAAACTGTCAGTGAACTATCGGCCGACTACTTAATCAGCATGGCGTTCTTTGCATGCGAGCACACATGGCGATTGTTTGGTCGGCCGATAGTCTCAATCCTCTCCGAATTTTGATGCTGAACGGTCGTGCGTGTTTCATGATGGCGCTGCTTGCCGAAACGACTATCGCAAATTTGATTGAAGAAATTGAAAAAAGATCTGCGCTTTATAAGAAAAGGTTGAACGAGTATGCTGACGCAAATCTTAAGAAAAAAGTATGGGTGGAAGTCTGTGAAGCAGTTGTTCCCGATTGGAATAAGTTTAGTTCCGAGCATAAATTTTCCGAAAAATTTTTTTCTTGCAATAATCTATCACTGTAGATGGGATGCACCCCATACTCTCGGTTTCTCTTCTTGATTCTTCTCCTCCGTTGGAATAAGAATAACAAGTTCTGGACAACATTTTATTAATTATCAGTTCCAATCGCTCTCTTCAAGAGCACCGCCGCACCAAATAGCAAATTGTTTGAGAGTAATCGGCCGACTGTTGGCAGGTCTGCGCACTCACCACCAACCAAACTGTTGGCTCAATGTGCATGCTAGCAATCCAACCCGACTAAAATATCGGCCGATAAAAAGTTTGTAGTCTCCGGGGGCCCTAAAAATGCCAAGTCATAATGACGCAATGTTCATGAATTATTTTTTAAGAGGAACACGCTTTTGGGTAAGTTTTATTATTATTAATTGTTGTTTTGTTATTATTAATTGTTTTTTTGTTATTAGTAATTGTTGTAATAATAATTCATTTTAATATTTTGCATAAAAATTTACTTTTATAATGACTTTTCCAAGTATGCATAAATGTAAAATTCCAGGTTGCGAACATTGATATTATTCCAATATTTTTCCTCATTCGAGTTATCAAAATAAACGTTTCTTCACTCTCTCTTTTAATGATGGTAGAAAACAGGTATAGTTGAATCGTATTAAATGTTTTTCAAATATCGATGTTTCTTCGAATTCAAAACAAATATGTTTGCGAGAATCATTTTGAACAACATCTAAATAATTTAGTGTCTTTTCAATCCATCGGGTTCAATTGTGAGGAGGATAGTGGGCATATCTAAACTAATCTGCAATTATTTATGTCTTCTATTGAGCTTAAAAGTGCATTGAATAAGAATTAAATTTGATGATTCTTCTCTAAATATTCTGATTAATTATCAAACTGTCACCTATGTATGTGGATTCTTCCTAAAAAGCTTAGTTTACCCGATTGTGAGGTTTGTAAATCTTCTTTATTTTCTGCTAACGAAGAACCTCATCACACATGTACAATGTTTAAGGAATTTAGTGAATCAAATAATCTTCTTTATGCCACTCTTAGTTTGGTATTATATTTAAAAAAGGTATATAACCCCTTACCACAATTATTAGTCGTATCCTAAATACGTATTTCGACAACTAAGTTGTCATCATCAGTAGGTAAAAACTACTCGTCTTCAGTCTTTACAGGGTTGCAGTGTATAGTAGTTGTGCGGAAGCGTTTATTTTACTTTACTGTGCCCCATGTGTGACTTTTAATTAGTAGTTTTTACCTACTGATGATGACAACTTAGTTGTCGAAATACGTATTTAGGATACGACTAATAATTGTGGTAAGGGGTTATATACCTTTTTTAAATTGTTATTTAACCACAGTCTCCATTGAAAGAATTTTGGTATTATATGTTAATACCATTTACGCAGGCGCGGCTCGTGATGACGTATTTTGGTTTGCAGTACAATGATCCGAGTGCTTCGTGTATTCTCGTGTACTAACTGTAACGTTTGCTTAGTAAACACCGAAAACACACGAGGCACTCGTATCATTGTACTGCAAACCAAAATACGTCATCACGAGCCGCGCCTGCATTTACGACAGGATGGTTGTATCGTTAAAATCTTTTGGCCATGTTAATTTTATTCACAAGAAAATGGTAACTTTACAGAAAGTTAGTTTTTTATGGTATACTTGTGTTAAATCCAATCAAACTTTAGTTCAAGTTTTAGTTGTTAAATATATCTATGCGTTTAATTATTAGGAAATTTCATGATAACATTTGTCGGTCTTCTACTGATAGATCTCTGAATCAAAACTCGAGAAAAATTAGGCAGCTGATGCATTTGTAGAAGATAAATTGTTCTTGGAACGTTGGCAAGTTTAGGGTTTTCTAATCTTTTGTGCATATGAAGAATTGTCCTTATTTTATGTTGCTGTTTATTAGAATTTCTGTTTATTTATTGTTATAAATATATAGTTTATTTTGTTTTATTGCAAGAATATTGCATTTTTTTTTTAGATATTTGTTGAATTCTAAATATTTATTTTTCTTACACATGAATTTAAATTTTTTTTTAACATAATTAATTTTTATTTATATGCACGTAAATACGTCTGTGATTTCTATATTTATAGATATATCGCACTGATAAGATCAAAAAAGATCGAAACATATATTTAGAGCATATTTAGACGAAAAAAAAACATAGTACTTTAAAAATGCCGCCATCGCGGTAGTTTACGAATTAAGTACTACCATATCAACACCAGGGGCGCTAGCGTAAGGTTCTAATTTTTAACGTGGAATGTAACACTCTTATATGACATACTCCTTGGTAATACCGCCAATCTGGCTCTCACAAAAGCGGAAGTAACGTACACGTTACCGTTACCTTATGAGACTTTTGAGGCCCACTTGGTGCTCACCAGGAGTCCTCCGAAATGTAAAATCCGGTGTCGAAACAGCTCTTGTTGTATCGGTTTTCGGGATAGTGCTGACACTCGGGAATGAGTCACCGCCACTAACGCATCGGATTATGTATATAGACACTAAGGTACAGCTTGTTACGTATTGTTGTATTACTGTTATTTCGGTGCCCAATTTTGAATTTTAAGTCCCCTCCTGGAATGTACCCCGACTGCCGATCGCTAATCATCACATATTCCTATTTTAATTTTCTTCATTACCATTAATGACGCATAGGATACATACAGGAATTCGATTTTCTGTTATCGTTACAGTATCAAAAATTTTTTGTCTTGCAATTTTTTCGATAAATTAGAGGAAGTAAAAAAAAATATCAAAAATAATTGAAATTATTTTTTGTGGCCCACTCGGAAGAATAAAAAACGTAATTTATTAAGTATCATTGAGCATGTTGCAACTACAAACCGGGAAAATTATAGGATGGCCACTTCTGCATAGTGCTCCCCTGAAGCCTTTAGCATTTAAAGATTTATTACTCTTTGTTCAATGAAGTTGTCGATGCTTTCAAATGAGATAAATGACAGGCCTCCAGAAATTATTAACAGCAAAAATAGGAGAAAATGTAAAGCAAAAAAATCGTATCTCAACAATTTGGGAGGAGTAATTGCTTGAAAACTGATTACTTTGAAAATAAGAATGTGTTGGCTGTAATGGGAATATTTTGAGAAAATGTAATAAAAATTACTGTATTAGACTCAGCACTAAAAAAACATGCCTTATAGAAATAATTATGCCGACTTGCCGAAAAAATAAAATGAGTGCGTTTTATAACTACGATGCCTAAATTTCGGCATTTATTGCTTTAAAAAAAATACATGAAACGAAATTTAACAATTTCGACATTTGCTTTTTTTTCTTCCCTGTATATTGACAAAGGAACAACTAGAAATATTAATCACGTGAATCAACAATGCGGAAATCAATTAGGTAATCACTATGCAAGAATTTCATTTTAAATTAAAGAGAAGTCTTTAGAATTTCGTTTTCTTATTTCGACTGTTTCCAAAACGGGGCGACAATTAATGGGACAATGTGGACTTGTGAATAAAAATATGTCAAATTTTAATTAAAAATTGAAATGCTGGACTTTATAAATTCAACTGGAAAGTACAGTGTCTTTATAATACAATAAATGTAGAAGACGTAAATAATTTTTTTTAAATTAATTATAAACGGTTGCAACATTCAAAAATTATACATTACTTGTATATGTATGTCTGAGCTCGAAAATTTGTATATAAACTACGACAGACTTTAATATAAATCTAATTTACGCAAAATACAATTAGTGGAATCTCCAAAACAATTTCGAAATTTTCCTTAAATAATTTTTTTAAGTTTATGACTATCTAGAATCCTACTTTGAATCAGAGGAAAGAAAACACATTAATATTTTTTGGGAAGATAGGATGTCAATGATATACGAGGAGGTGTGGCAATTTAGTTCTCAGAATGCCTTGTAATTTTGTCAAGCACTTGTTTCACTATATCAACTATAGTAGAAAATATTCTAAGACTGATGGAGGGATAAACAAATTGGGTAAATGCTTTTTTGTCAGAAAGTCTATCAAAGTGGAAGTCACTGTGACTTGGCGCATTGCTATGATGAATGGCTCACAATTCTGATCCGAATCGTAATCTCTTCAGCACCTCGAAATAGTATTATGAATCGACTGGTTCCATGTAATGGAAGAAACACACCATCATGATCTTAACACTTAGTTCATGGCGTTTACATTTGTATCCTTTATCTTATATGGCTGTTAGTACTTGAATGACTATACGGTATAATGTCAAAGGTACGTCGCTATTTCCGTTACTTTTATAATATTATATATGCAGAAAAAGACAAGGTAGCTTTGAAGAAGTTCTGAGTATTGAAGGTAATGCCATCATGACCAAATAGTATGATAATAAATCTGAAGTGATGACTTGAAACTATATTAGTATCAAAACAGTTCGCATTATAAACGTATAACCTGTATGTGAAATCACCAAGGATTCCACTAGAAGGAAGATCTGGTTATGACGTGATAGAGAACATAAAAAGAAATGGAGGCTAACGGAAATTTAACTCCATACTTAGACACTAGTAGAGGAGGAATTGGATGCTAGGTTTTCAATCAACCTAATTCGTAGTAATAAAAAATAAATTATTACGAGCTTGATAACAGAGCATTGTCTTTTAAGGAAGCATCTGTGCAGCATGGGCTTGGTTAGCGAGCCCTGGTGTAGAAGACGTGAAAAACAGGAGGTAACTAACCTTCATGTAATAAGCACTTACTTGTGAGGAACTGAAGCATCTCAGACAGAAATATATCGGCAGAGATCTATTGGATCCTTCGAGGATACCCAAATTTCCCTTGAGGAGGATAGTGGCTTTTATCGAGGACACAAGATTAATAGAGTTGAACAGAGAGATATATTGGGAGTGGTGCAAAGAGCATTGTGCTCAACTATTTGGACTTACTGGCGTCTAACCCAAAGAACCAGAAGAAGAAGATGCTTTAACGTTTAGTTTCTGAGTCATACTGAAAGCACTAAGGCACAAACTTCACCGAAAATATCTCATCCTCAACTATTTCTATTTCTCAATTAAGCTGGAATTTTTCAATACACGATTTCGAACTGGTTAATTGATGGAAACAGTCAAGGAACAACGAAGATATATAAGAACCAACAACCATTAACACAATTATCATCACAGTAGGCGAAGATGAGTAAATCATATTGAATGCAAGTAAGTAGGGTTGGGCGAGGTATCGATCCATCGTCCAATATTCAATACCATAACTGGTATCGATTCCCCGATACCTCAGATAACGAAGGTATCGATTCTAAGGTAACGATACTAGGAATCGATACTTGGATATCGATACTAAGAAACCAATACCAGAGTATCGATACCAGGGAATCGATACCAACGAACCGATACTAAGGTATCGATACCAAGAAATCGATGCCAACTATAGAAATTACTGAAATCGATCTTAATGTATACCGAACTTTTCATTCCAAGGCATCGACTCCAAACACGGAGTCCAAAGCATCGATACTAAGATAGTATGTCGGTATCGCTTTATTTTGGAATCGGTTAAACTTCTACAAGCATCTTACCTACATATTGGTATTTGTAGCAATTCCATTTCTTTATTTAATAGGGTCTTTTTATTTATTACATTTGGGTTGCAAGTTAAATTTATGATTCGTACAAATAGAGATTAATACAACGTGCTTAGTTTGTTTCTATTTTGAAATAGAATATTTTAGGCTTTTTGCATAATTTGGTAATAGCATGCATATCTGTATATATTAGCTTACCTTTGTGCATCGCCAAATATCGATACCCGATACCGAAAAAGTCGGTATCGTCCAGCCCTACTAGTAAGATGAGCATACTGAAGTGGAAACAACCGAAAGCATGAAAAATTGTAAAATTAAAATACAGTACAAGCTCGATAGTGTGAACGCAAAAATACCAAGGACCATTCATGTTATAGGGGGTATTCATACAATTGAAGGTACATAAAAATACATGATCAAAATCTCTTTATTTCACAAAGAAAGTTAACATACATAATATGTATAACGGAATAAACATTTATTAAAAAAACAACAAATAAAAATATGTATGTACGATCCTATGTAACAAAAAGTAAATATCTATTTATCGTTACTTCACATTAATTATGTGGACGGTATGCGAGGTACTTCGGCTGTCTGACAACAGGTAGCGCCGAATTTACTTCTGCGCTCGGTCTGGATAATTACGGTGATAGGGCAAGGTGGTTCTTTTCTGTGAATGTGTCTGGAAATATCCTTTCTCCAGCAGGGGCGTACCGATGAGCTTGTAGAAAAGCGAAATACGTATCTACGTTTCTGGGGATAGGATATATTCGGACACGTTCACAGAAAATATTAATAGTGAACCTGCATTTGTGTTCTTCACACCAGATTTTTAATAATATTTTATATTATTAAAAATACCTTTGAATCTATTTATCTCCTTAAGAAAGAAAAAAGTTGTATGTATGTATGTATGTATGTACAACCGTATTACATATTTATTTTAGGTCTGAAAAAATGTGTAATTTTTTTCTGAATCTTTTTAAATTGAATATTCAAAAGGACAGCCTCTTCTAATATATTTTGAAGAAATAAATTTTTACTTATGTCACGATTATTTTCTTGAGCCCATTGCACTGCTAAACCCAAAGCTTCTGCAGCAGCAGCATGTGGAACACGCTGATGATCTAATTCTGCTTCCTCATCCTCAGGAATTTCATCGTCGAAGATTTCGATTTCAGATTCATCTTGACGATCTTCATTCCATATTTCTATGTCTTCAGATGTGTTACCATAATTTATTTCATTAAGTAGTGTAACTGTGTCCTTAAGTGCTTCATTGTAGTCAATCTCTTTAGCGGCATTAATTTGCTTCACAATTTCCGATAGGGGAATATCATCTTCGTCCGGTTCGTTACACTTTAAAATGTTATTCCAACATTTACGAATTATATCAGGATTAAGTTTATTCCACGCAATCGTCAGATGCATTATAGCATCCCGTATTGTTAAAAGTTTCAGACTTTCTGGTAATTGATCACTTTTTCCTACAATTGAACATAAAAGGCTTTTCCTATAGTAAAGTTTTGTTAATTTTAAAACGTTCTGACCTAGCGGTTGTATTAATGGTGTGACATTGGGTGGCATGAATATTACGAATATCATTCCATCGGCTGTTCTTAGCTTCTCTTTTGGTGGGTGACTAGGAGCATTATCTAGTAGAAGAATGGCTCTTGGAGGCAACCCATGGGATTTTAAAAACTTCTTTACCTACAAATGCGTAAGGGAATGTATTATTTGATGTATCTACGTTTTTACATTACATAACATAACCTCAGGGACAAAATTCTCAAAAATCCACCCCTTAAAGATTTCACAAGTCATCCATGCATTTTTTGAATGCTTGTAAATCACAGGATTTTGAAATTTACTTAATGCTCTCGGGTTCCTAGATTTTCCAATAATAAGAGGTGTCAATTTATGTTCGCCTGTAGCATTTGTGCAGCCTAAGAATGTCAATCTTTGCTTTACAATTTTTAACCCTGGGGCTGTTTTTTCTGATAAAGAAACGTAAGTCTTTTCGGGGAGAAGCTTCCAAAATAATCCCGTCTCATCTGCATTATATATTTGTTGGTGACTTAAATTTAGTTCTTGTATAATTCTGTATAATTCCTGTTTAAAGGGGTTGAACAATTCCGACTGCGAAGATAATTTTTCTCCCGTTAACGGGTCTTAAATCTTTGCAGCCAACCATCACTAGCTGTAAATATTTCGTTTCCACATAAGCTTAATGCTTTTTCTCGAATTATGTCGCCACTTACAGGTAAATTACGCTCTCTTTGTTTAAGAAACCATTTGTAAAGTTCTTTTTCCATTAATTTGTATACAGATATCTTCGAGGTACGTCTTTGAGAAGGATCTAACATATTGTCTACAGCTTCTAAAATGACATCTTTTTTCTTTTTTATTAAACAAATAGTTGATTTTGCTATACCATATTTTTTTGGCCAATAACGATACTGTCATACCTTTCTCAATTTCTTCTAATATTTTTGACTTTTCTTTCAATGTTAAACACTTACTGTTTGGCTTAACCATATTTATAATGAATATAAAACCAAATTGATAACAAGTTGACTGCTCGATGGGGTAGATCTAACTACAGTGAATAATATTAATGCTGCTTATATGTATTGTAAACAAGTTCAAACAAGTTAAAAGTCAACAAACACGTATTCATACTATCGAGCGGTAAACGTTGTTCACACTATACGGCTGTTCGTATAAAATGTGGGGGCGAAAAATCTGTTCATGTTATCCAGCTATTCAAACTAACGAGTGTTCATGTTAGCGAGCTTGTACTGTATATCGAGTCAGGTCTATACGGCTATTGAACGTGAGAAAATAATAATTCATATACCAAAAGCTTAACTCCAATTACAGGAGACATTGGCAGGCATGAGTTATTACTTGTCCGTGTAGGATTTGATCCCGAGATACTCGGCACGATAAGACAGAGACTTACGACTGGGCTATCAGCCAGCTAAATTTATGCGTTCGTCACGATAAGTAAATAAACAGAATCACAATTAAATACCCAAATAAATTAATTTCGAAATGAAAATGTGTATTTTTATTCAACGAAACAGTTTGTTTAAAATTTAAGGAATTTGTGCAAAACATCTGCCGTTTACAGTATTTGTAATAGTAGTGTTTAAAAAACGACTTCGAAATTAAGGAGGAAGAAAAGCGATCTAATTTGAAATTCAGCACTAACTAATGAAAAGCAATGGAAGGAGGACGAAACGGAACGAACATCTTGAAATTTTAATTACGTTATTAATCCAATTAAGAAGTGATTACCAAAGTTATAAAAGACAGAATTTTACCCGTAATTGATATAAATACAACTTAACTTGTTTAATTAATAATATATTAATTTTAAAAGTTTCCAAATTTATTATACCTGTATATACAATCAAGAAATTTCCCAAGTGCATGCAGTGATATCTATAATATGTGTAGCCCAATAATATGGAGCAATACCGCCACTTGCTTTCCAGATTTGCAAACATGCTTACAACTAAAAACTCACCCAAAAGTGATACTAATAATAGAGCAGTTTGATAAACATAGATTTATCGAAGAAGAAAAAACCATTAATAAATGTTTAATTAGTATAATTTTATCAGATAAGAGTGATTCTCATTACAAATTATTCAATTATTGTTAATATTAGGACTATCGGAAACATCTGTCGTATTTTTTAAATAGAATAAATTCGAAGTTGAAATATATTTATTACGAAAGATAGTCACCAATATATTATTAAATAATTTTGTAGGGCAGCTTCCCAATCTTGAGACACCAGTTTATGACTCTTTCCAAACAAATTTGGTTGCTTGGAATTCATGTGTTTAAAGAATATAGTGGATATAGTAGCATTTTCCAGTATAATTCTGCCGACTTTTTACTAAAAGTCGCTAAAAGAATGCCAAACATGCCGTTATTATGCTGAAAAATAATTCCCTTCCAATTGGTAAAATAGGACCAATTTTTATGTACTCAAATTTGCTAGTTGTAGGCAATCCTTGTGAGAATTAATAGTATCTTCGGTTACAAAAGTTTATTGCAAATAGGACTTTGTTTATCCCACGAAATACATAGTATTCTCTTGTCTTTATTAAAATGCGGTTAATGACAATTACTGAGAATGATTACCCGGACTCTATATACATACGCTCTCTTTCTTACAGAATTACTATAATCTCTCCTTTCAGCACCTATACTTAAAGATCCAAAAATGGATCATTTTCATTTCGTGCCAGTTAACGATGAATAAATTTCAACCAGGTTCTCCATGCGATGCTCTAAAAATTTCGCCAAATATTAATGTTGTTCTCAGAACTTGTTAGAATTTTCCAAAGGTCAACCAGAACGAGATTATTCATCCAAATTGAATTCACGTTTCTTAAACTTTTCAAAGAATATTCGGACACTACGCACTTTTACAATGTCCATTCCAACAATACCACACAAATTGTCTGTTTTGGCTGACGCATTGTTCCCTTTTTCCAATCCACAAGAGAAATAATGAATTTTATGGACAGGTATCTTTCTAGCGAATAATACACACTGGCTAAACTATGAATTTTAGTCACACTGCAAGAATTTTTTTTGAAACATTTTAATGAAAAACAAAAATATAACAAAACTTTTCAACGAACTTAATATATTACAATTACTTAAAACTAATTCATGGCGGTTATTAGGTGCCTATTGAACAATATAAACTTAAAAATTCTTAATCAAGGAATGTCGCAATAGAAACTGTAAGCGTTTTCGAAAAAATTGGAAAAAAATCATTAAAAACTGGTGAAGATATTAAGAATCGAAATTAAAAATCCGCCGGCGAAAAAAAGAAGAAAAGTGAATTAGAACTAAATATGAGCCCAGAGAGTTCCAAAAACAATCAATGGTAGAAATGATAATGTCGTCAAAAGGATCATTTTCTGAACAAACACAAAAATTAGAATTCTCAAATCAAAAGGCACTTTAAAGTGATAAACGTAAGCTAAATATTATGGACTCTAATAATAAATTATTTATTAGACGAAATCCAAAAACAAAATTAAAAAATATTTACAAAAAAATTATGAGGAAGGAAGCGAAGTAAATATAAACTAAAATATCCGCAGTCTGTTATATTATGATATAATGTTGCCTAACAGTTGAAGACTCCCGACTATTTTTATGAAACGCCCTATGAACCGAAAACAGTATCAACTGGTGTTAGAATCGTTTTTGTTACCACACACTAATGGATTGAGTACAGCAGTAAGTCCTTAGATATACGAGGTTATATCAAAATACACCGAGACTGGTGCTAAAACTTCTTTCACAACTAGAATTTTATAACACAAAGAATGGAACATGAAACCACCATCTCTAATGTACTTATCATCAAGTAGGCTTTGATTTAACTTTTGACATTTATTACAAATTAGTTACGGAATTGTCAGTGTTTGACGTACCCATCGAACGAATGAGAGTGGAGCAAAGATATGCAATAAAATTTTGTGTTCAGTTGGGTAAAACTCCAACTGAAACTATTGAAATGATTAAAACTGCATACTCAGATGATAGTTTATCACGATGTAGAATGTTTGAGTGGCATAAGAAATTCAAAGACGGTTGTGAATCAGTGGAAGTTAAGATCTTCTTTATAGTTGCCGATATTTTGCCAAGTCTTTGGATTTTGTAATTACTATTAAAAATATTTAAATTGTCCTTGAAATAAGAAAGATGAATAATTAACAATTCGGTTTTTATTTATCTTATGAACCTCGATGGGGGCGACCACCGGAGTAAGTCAAAAATTTCAGAAATTAACGACTTGATCCAAAATGATCGTTGGATTAGCATATATCGAATTTCTGACATCGTAAGACATTTGTCTTATGGTTCCACGCAAAAAATTATTCATGAAGATTTAGGGTACCGAAAGGTCGTGGCAAAATGGAGTCCAAAAGTGATGACCGATTAACAAAATGCCAATCGAGTGACAATTGTCGGCAGTGGAAGAGGCAACAGCTACATAATCCACAGTTTTTAAACAATGTAATTACATGTGATGAAAGTTGGTTTTATCATAACGACCCTTAATTAAAGTCTCATAGTATACAATGCAAGCACAAAGGCAACCTAAGACCGCAGAAGGCGAAAACTGAAAAGGGTCGGTAATATGATGCACTTATTTTTTAATGGGGGTTATTTATGATCACATTGTACCTAGAGAACATACAGTAACTGGAGAGTACTATTCTAACGTACTTCGAGGAACCCTAAAGGCAAAATTAAAGAAAAACGGCCGCTTTATCAAGACATCGTTAGATCCTGCATCGACAATGCTCCCACAGATTAGCGATTTCTCAACGAACACTTGAAGAATTAGGGCTGGAAATTATGATTCACTCTCCCTACTCACCTGACCTTGTTCCATGTGACTTCCATTTGTTTCCTGAAGTCAAAACAGTAGTGAGAGGTCGAAAATTTGAGTCGAGGTTAGAGCTCAAGTGATGGGTATACTAAAATGATTTCTCAGATGTTTAAGACAAGCGGACAAAACGATGGGGCAAGTGTATTACACAGAATGGAGAGTACTTTGAAGGATAGTTGTTTCCTTCAAAGTACTTCATTTTTTGTACTACAGCACCAGTCTTGTTATTTTCTGATATTTCCTCGTGCATGCACGATGGTGCACCTTAACATAGAGCGAAAACAATTTTAAAAGAAGTTCGTTAGATTTAGAACTTTTGCTTTGATCCAAAAATTCATTGGCTTTAAATTCAATACAGAGTATATGCCACGAATTAAAAGGAATAGTATTCAAAACTATATACAATAGATCCGAATTAATAAAAAAAATAATGAAGCGTGGAGGAAGGAATAGTAAAAAAATAATTAAATCTAGCATAATCAACATGAAAGCAATAATTGCGAGAGCAATTAATAATGGTGGAATTACCCAAAATTAGTTAAACGAATTTATAATTTTTCTATGTATTCATGTTAACAAGAATTATTATAATTTTCATACGAATTCATTAGTGGTTTACGTGCAATAAAATTCAACCGTGTTTTAAATATTTTGGAACAGCAAATGTATATTCCATAATTCTGCCTTATATAAATTAATCAATTCATGAATATCTGCTTTTAGCCACTCTTTATTGTCACTCATAATTTAATAAACAAGATTTAAAATTAAATATGAATGTTAAAAATTTTAACGTTTGCCTAAACAATTGTATCAAGACACTAGACAGAAAAGTAGGCTTGTTTTTCAACTCACGAAATAAGTGTGGACATGTCGAAGCTTGTTACTCGTAGTGTTTACGAAACAAATGACATACGAGTGTTAGAGATATGATATATAAGTGTCAGATGGAACTTTTCCAGCGATTTACGTTATTCCATATTGACATCACGATAAATATCATGTTAAAAATGTTACATACAAAAATAAAATTAGAGAATATTAAAGGTTTTCATTATTTACAGGCTCTTTCAAAAAAAACATTTGTTTATTTAGCAATTTTATATACTTTTATGTCATTATACCTACGTCACTTATATTGATATTTCCACTTTTGTTTGCTTTTGTTTTAATTCTATTATTTATTTTTGAAAAAATTATTTTCTACATAATCGCTACCGTCACTGTATATATGCCATTTAAACAGATTTTATTAAAAAAAATAAATATTCAACATTAGTGGAAAAAAAATTATTAATTATTACAGGATTATTCACAATCGCTTTAATATCTCTCAAATAATTTTTGATTGCTGCAATTATTTAGAATATTTAGATAATAATCAAGAGATAAGGTTTATAACACCCATATAATAACGACAAAAAATATAGAACTGTCTAAACTTTCCCTCCTTTGCAAACGTCAAATATAATAATTACAGAAATCATAAATGTTTTCCACCTGCCTGATAAAAATGACAACCCAAATAATTAAAATAGTAAATAATTAAAACCATTTAGTCTAGTGACACAATCCCAATTAATGAAGAAATACTTCCTGTGTCAGCAATACGCGCCAGTCAAAACGAAGTAAATTTTATTAAAGTCATTATTTTCGTTTGCTAAACATTTTCAGATTTGAAAAGGTCAAATTGCGTTCGATTCATTATACCCATTCCTAATTTTTATCAACATGCATACATATAAATTTTGTTCATGTGCAACATCATCAAGTAAATCATTATATTATATCACGAAGATTAAACAATAATTACAAAATTTATATCCGACCTATTCACTATAAAACCGTGTATTTGCCACAATCTGAATAAACCTGTTGAAATCTTATTAATTAACTTTTTGTTTATTCATATAAGTGCTCAATAAATAATGTTAAAATAGAAAACTTATAGATGAGAGCAAATATATAATATAAAAGTGAAAACGATAATATGCACTAAAATATAAAAATTATAGTTACATAATGACAAATAACGTTGACATATGTATACGTCGGTGCAAGTACAATTTAGTTAAACAAGAAGCAACAAGCATATGAAAAATAAACGTAAAATAGAAATATGGCACACAAATATTTACATTCTATATTTCCCTAAGCCTAGATTTAATAATTCTGAATAAAATATATATGCATATATTAACCGTTTCACTTTAAGCAGGTACAATTTGCGTTAATATACATATTATCGCGTATTACGTGATAAAATAAGCAATATGTCTTATATACATAAAAAGAAAAAAAGAAAATAGAAGTTTGTTTAGGCGAAAACGGAACAGTCCTTTAATCAGATGAATAATAGACAAATCATCAACGCATCTATAATATCTAAACGCGTACGTATGTATAAATATGTATTATTTGTTTCCACGAGAAGTTGCGTGTTTAAAATTACCGGATATTAACTTTAAAACTTGATAAATACTCGTAACAGATTTCCTTTGATTAATCGAGAAACTCAATTACAAATCACATATAACGGTTAAGAAAGTCGAATGTAATATTAACAATTAAGTAAATAGTCTCGTACCGTATTTACAATGCATATATTTCGATGTGTGTGAGTATAACTATTACCTATTTATAGTGCATCAAAGTTTCTACCCATAATGTTCTTCCAATTAGCGTCGAGAAAAAAAAGGAAAAATAAATTTAAATATTAAAAGAAACTTTACAAACACAAAGATATAACAAAGTTACAATGTATAAATAGGTAAAAATAATAAACTTTTTGAAATGCCTCCCGTGAATCACAATATTCCCGCAAAAAAAACAATCGACGGACATGCGCGCCACGGACCCAAACATGTAGCCACTGCAGTGAATTAATTACTTCAAAGTTTTTCGAAAATTTCTCATGAATATCTAAGTAAAACTTGTTATAAATACCTTTAATGGATGTCACGTCGATTTCCGTAGCGTATAAGCTTCAATTCAATGATGATATCGCTTATGAAACGCACTGAATCGATCACATTTAATAATCACTTCTTTCTAGTTCGCTGTCAGAACGACTACAAATCGTTTCGATGAGAACGCTGCCTCCATTTTCTTTCTTGATATCTTTTACGATATTGACCGAACATAACCGACGTGGTCCTTAAAATATTTTCAAACAATCGAAAAACGATTTCTTATTACATTTTGGCGTCCTTTTAGTGTTCTTTTCAATATTTTCTTTAAAAGCTAGTTTGTCAGTAGTAAGTAAAGTTATTAATCATAATAAAACAGTTTATCCCTTTCGGTACTACCCAAGTTACAGTTAGTGCTCAACAATACACAAGAAACTTCGCTTAAATATTCTTGTTAGAATATTTGCTTCTCCAACTCTCTAAAAATTCTTATAGATATTTTGTTACTATTAAAATAGTCAAGAATATAATATGCCATTATATAAAAGAAAATTGGTTGTGCAAAGGAGCGGTAACGTTAATTTAAATTCTAATACAGAATCGAAGAAAAAACGCGCTTTTCAAACACCTCTAATACAAAACGAAATTCGATTAAATCACTTCAAGAATGAGAAGGAAAGCATTGTTGAAAAGCAGGATCAACAAACTGAAAATTATTTAACAAATAGATATTCTAAAATATCGGCGTCTGCGGAATTTCACCTAAATTTTGAAGATGAGATAGGAAACCCAAATATTTTTTCATGTGAAAATACACAACCAGATAAAACAATACAGAATAGTAACATTAAAAGATCTAAAATTACTACAAAAAGAAATCGTAACAAAAATATGGGTATAAATGATCAAAAAGCTAAGGTTATTTCAAATATATTCGGAAATGTTAAAGAAAAATCATTTGATTCAATAGAAAACAACGTAAACAAAAATGAGAAGATAATTCATAGCAAACATGCAAATAACAATGAAAAAAATAATAAAAGAATCAAAAATAAAGTATTTAAAAGAAGTTTAGATGTTACAAAAAACTCAAGAGATGAAGCCAATAATGCATATAATTCCGATTTGGAAGAATCTATAGTTTCGCTTTGGCGACAAAGTGATGTACCCCCTAGTCTAGAACCACCAGCGCATTTATCACATAAAGAAAGATTATTATGGCTTCAAGACAAAAGAAATGTCGGCTTATATGTGCAGTGTGATAAATGCGATAAATTTAGATATTTGAAAGATACTGTAGATCCCCTAGAATTACCTGATGTATGGTATTGCTACATGAACCCTGGTAAATAAATGAATTATTAATTATATTTTATAGTAATTCGAATATATCATTTTAATAGATAAAAATTACAACAAATGTACTGACCCTGAATATGAAATCCCAGTTTGGGAAGAAGAAGATCTAATACATAATTTATATAATGCAGGAAGTTTAGTATGGGCAAAATTAGATGGTTTTCCGTGGTGGCCAGCTATAGTCGATGATGATCCCGATACAGAAATGTACTATTGGCTCAATGAATGTTCTGATATTCCTGTAAATAATTTTAAATAGCCTTTATTATATATATAATATTTGTCTTATTACAGACTTTTTACCATGTAGCCTTTTTTGATTCCGGAGAGGTATCAAGAGCTTGGATCAAACCGAAAGCTCTCTTGCCATTCAAACTGAACATGGATAATCCAATTGTTGAATTATCTGGATATGAAAAAAAATACAAATTTCGTATAAGTGCTGCTAAAGAACAAGCAAATAATGCATTGAAATTAAATTTAGCTGATCGTTTGAAAAAATATAGTTTTTTGGGAAGATGGAACAAGCCAATAAATACTCCGAAAGATCTTGTTGGAAAAGAACAGAAAAAAAGGAGGAAGCGTATAGTTGAAAACAAATTTTCAAAAAAGGAAAGACAATCTAAAAACAATTTGAAGGAAAATAAGTTTAGTACAGATAAATGTAACAATAATTATCATAAGTCACCAATATCAGAGAGAGCAAATTATAAAATTACAGCAGCTGCAAAACAGTATGGTGATACTCATGCAACTGAGAATGAGATCATTTCACCAGACATATTTGATGGAAACGATGAGCTATTTGATATTTTATAAAAATTGTATATTTCAGTTTTCTGTTGCATTTTCAGTTATAGTTTTAATTATAAACCAATAGTATTTGTTATTTAATTCTAGTTTAGAATGATACCTAAGTAAAACCTGTTTTTGCTATATGTTACCATCCAATGTACCATCTAAGTCAAAATAGCTTGTGTAATGCTAAGGGATTCTTTATTTTTTATTAGCTTAATTTTGTTATTTATTGAGTAAAAATAAATGTTATTTTTGAAAATAGTTTCTCTTTGTTGTACTCTATACTACCAAACAAACTACTAAATAAATTTTTAACATTTTTGCAGTTTCATTATACATTCCAATAAAAAGTCTTTCTTTGGAGACTATGGTTAAGTAAAAACTTAAAAAAGGTATATAACCCCTTACCACAATTATTAATCGTATACGTAATCGTCCACGTATACACTCAGTGTATATGTGGACGCCGTGTAAAGCTGTTGCGTGATCAGTTGTACTAGCTTTACTGTGCCCCATGTGCGACACCTTGATTAGTGGTTTTACCTACTGATGAGGACAACTTAGTTGTCGAAATACGTATTCAGGATACGATTAATAATTGTAGTAAGGGATTATATACCTTTTTTAAGTTTATACATTCCAATAACTGTAATTAGAAACATTCATAAAAAACTAAGAATGATATACACCTTGAAGTTTTTTTAATACGAAATATTGATATCTAATTTGCCTAGGCCATTTTCCTTTAACAAAACAAAATCTTATGACAATGGCAAGAAATGACATCTTAAAAATGGCACTGTAAAATCTTACGTCAAGAAGTGTTATAATTTTGAAAGAAAGCTTGTCGAATGCAAATGTGAAAATCGATAAATTGGAGTATTGAGGCATCATCAAATACTTGTATTTGAACAGGTTAAGTGGTAAGAAAACTTACGAAGATATGCTTAATACACTTGGCGACAATTCCCATCATATGCGACTGTCAAAATTGGATTGCGTTATTCAAAAGAGGAAAACTTTCCGTTGAAGATAAGAAGCGACCAGGAAGACCGATTTCGGTGTCCACCCCCGAAAATATTGACGTAGTTCATGACATGATATTATCAGATTGTCCAATTGGGCTGAAACATATAGCTGAAGCACTAAAGATTTCTTATGAACCTGTCCATCATATAGTTCACATCGAGTTAGATATGAAAAAAATTTCTGCAAAATGGATTCCTAAATGCTTGAACGCCAAACACAAACGCGCTAGAGTGAAATCATCAGTCAATCTGTGCCCATTTTTAAGGAGATCCAGATTTTTTTGAAGCGTCTTGTGACTATGGATGAAACATGAATCCATTTTTACGACCCAGAAATAAAACAGCAATCAATGGAGTGGAAGTGTCATGGTTCTCCAAGGCCTAAGAAGTTTCGAGTTCAAAAATCTGCTGGAAAAGTTCTTGCTTTAATTTTTTGGGATATCCGTGGAATAATTATATGATCGATTACCTAAAAAATGGTCTGACCATCACTGGAGATTCTCATTCTAAATTACTAACCACCCTTAGAGAAGAGAAAATTAAGGAAACAAGACGTGGCGTGATAGCGACAGGTGCGTTGTTTTTGCAGGACAATGCGCCTGCACACAAATGGCGCATTACCATGAATACAATTCGGGATCTAAAATTCTAATTATTGGAACACCCGCCCTATTCCCCACACTTAGCCCCCTCAGACTATTATCTGTTCCCTCGATTGAAAAAAGTTTAAAAGGACGTCAATTTTTGTGTAACAAAGAGGTAATAGAAGGGCTGGTTTGCAAACCAATAAGAATATTTTTTTTACAAGGGTTAAAGGCGTTGCAGGATCGCTGTATTAAGTGTAAGAGGCGACTATGTTGAATAATAAAATATTCTAGGTCCTTATTTCAAATTGTTTAAATAGTAGACTAAGAATATATCAATGCTCCTCGCATAAGTATATGTAGCAAAACCCAATATATTTTATATCTCATCATAATGGCTTCAACAAAATATATTGTGTACTGCCACACGTTTAATCTAGTAAATTCAGTCCTTACGACATCACCATATAAGTAAGTCAAAAGTTAGGTCCTTTTTAGCCACAAACCTTTCCCGAAAGTAATTATCAAAAGCTTGGAATTCAATTCTTAGAAAATGCGGACGGTGTGGGACACAGCATAATGTTTCCAAAAATACAATACATACTGCTTTCTTGAGTTATAAGGAAGAATAGTTATGTATTGGGTTTGTATTTTGAACGTGTATAATTTTAATTTTTGTCTATAATACATTTTTATACATATTTGTAGATTTAATAAAAATTAAACGAAATAAACCGCCATTTGTATCTAGTACGTTCAAACGATCTTCAGGAAGGCTAAGAGATGGAAAAAGCGAACTGTTTACTATAAGTTAACATTTAAGAATTATTTTACTTGTTAGGTATTTTTTCTACGAATTTTAGATTGTTCATTTTCATTAAGTATATCACAAATTTAATTTTAATAATGAATCAGAAATACAATAATTATATAAATAAATTGTGCGATATATTTTCTCATATACAGGGTGCGGCAAAATAACCGCCCTATTTTTTTACGTAAATAAGAAAAGCATTTTTCCAGATAAAACAATTTTATTTTTACCAACTTATTCTTTAAGGGAATTTTTTTTTACTTGTTTTGAAAATAATATCTGACAAATGGTGGCCGTGGCTGTTGATACACTGCTGCAAGCGAACATTGAAGCACTCGTGGACTCTCTCAAGCATCGCTTGAGGTATGCGATGAATTTCCTCGCGAATTGCGTCTTTCAGGTCTAGCAGGTTTCCGGGACGATGTTTGAACAATGCTGTCTGGGGGAAGACTTTCCAAGATGAGTTGACATGCTTCCGTGCGACTCTGGCAATCACGTTGTGACAGTTCTTGCACAACAACCATCTTGTAAGGATGGAAATGAAGATCCTTGTGTAGGATTCGACGAGCACTACGGTCAGACATTCGAAGGGCGGCTGCATGTTTACGAGCTGATCTTTTAGGAGATTGCAAAACTGATTGTCTAACCGCATTGATGTTTTCAGGTGTACGGGCACTACGAGGTCTTCCACCCCGTTTTTTAACAACAGAACCAGTCTCTCTAAAGTTTTTTACCCACAACAAAATAGACTTTCTGTCCGGTACCGACTCACGCGGAGGAATTTGAAATCGCGTTCGAAAAGCACGCTGTGCCGTGACAACCGACTCATTGTTGCGAATGAACGCTTCGGCCGCATAAGCTCTGTGCTCGTTCATCCAGGCCATGATGGCGACTGGTGCCACCGTTCCGGATGCAACGTAAACTTACCACTCTCCTGCGTCGACTGCTGCTATCCCCACTACTCTAAGTGTCTCCAGTTACTTACTACCGAGCATCGAAAATAGGGAGGTTATTTTGCCGCACCCTGTATAAATATAAGCACAAAATGTCAAATACTAATAATTATAAATGAACAATTATGCTAGAATTTCCACTTGAGTGGAAAAAATTACTCTATAGAAAATTATGCAAGATACATATGCCATAAAAATCTACCTATAATTTTGAAATTAAATCGATAGAAACTATTCAGAAATTCCTCTATTTTTCTGTAATGACAATTCGGGTTATGTTGATGGTTGAAATTCAAATAGCCGCAATCGCAATCTACAAACACATCTGAGCAAGTAGATACAAATGGCGACATTTTGCCATGGGTGCCATGTATTAGTGCATGATATTTGTGACTATATAAGTAACAACCAAAAATATTTATTGAAGATTATTACAATACATAAAGAACACCAATCTATAGGTAGGTATAGCAAGCGCCAAATAAGATCGGAGGGGGTGCGCAGTAGTCGCTTTTAAAAACGTGCACCCCCACTTACTCAAGTAATTGTCAGAATTTATTTGTCAGTGACGGAACATAATGTCTTTGCTAGGGGATCATAAAATGATATACGCTCAAAGGCGAGAAGTAGTTTTGAATGTTCACAATTATTTTTATAAACATAAAAGTACATCATTGCTATTAAGTGAAATAAATATTTAGAATCAGAAATATTAGTTGATGAAACGACAGAAACTTTAATTATTAATGTATATAATAAGACGATAACTTCAGTTCCGAAGATTAATTTGTTTAATCTATTGTACTGTTAGTAATAAAGGAATAAACTATTTATAAATTAAATATTCTTTATATGTAGGTATGCAAGCAAATGGATTTGTGTTTTGCGATATTCTTAACTATCTGTTTGTACATTTAAATCTCATTTCATATGTAAATTGTTTAATTAATTATAATATCAAATAGCTTCCTCTGTACATTTATGCAGTCTTAAAAATATTCTTAAAAACCTGTTTATACATTACAAATCTCATTATTACTGTCAACACAAAAAAAAATGGAAATCTAAAATTTGATCGTGTGCTATTATTTGTCAGTTTATGTCAGTTTTATTCGTGTCAAACGTTACTAGTTTTAAGTATGCCAAAAGCCCGAATCTTAATCCAATTGAAAATTTGTGGGGCACATGGAAAAAACAATGCATCGTAATAATTTTAGACAGACAGGAATTGATTAATGGCATAAACGAGTGGTGGCAAAATTTAACTGCACAATATTGTGAAGCTCAAATTAAATCTATGCCTAGAAGGATTAATTTGGTGATAGAAAGTTATGGCAATGCAACAAAATACTAAAGTATTATATTTCTGTTAATAACTTTTCTTGCCGCATATTATTTTACTACGTCTAATTAAAGTATTTTGATTAATCATTCGGATGGCAATGTCAGATAATTCAAACCTCTTTGAAAAAAGCCATAATTAAACAGATTAAAAAAACATAAAACACAAATTTCTGAGTACGTCAAGTTTCCATTTTTTTTGGTGGGAAGCATAATATCATTTCGTTTGGCAATGAACGTATATATATATTATACATATGTTTAATTGTTTCTGTAATGTCTAATTGCAATAAATTCACAATAAATCTATACTGTTAAAAAAATAAGTTTTTATATATTTAACTCTAATAAATTATTAATTTATTAAGTGATAGATGATACGAGGCCTATTTTTTTTTCAAGGCCCGATCGGTCGTGAAATTAAAACCACAGTGAAATTCAAATATGTTTTATTTGTAACATTTAGGTACACCTCCCATCTACTTCTCTACATAGTCGCCGTTCCGATTTAGGCATTTTTCGTAGCGCGGTATCAACTTTTCAATCCCCTCTTCATAGAAGGTAGCCGCCTGTGCTTTCAGCCAAGTTTGTACGCTGGTCTGCAGCTCATTGTCTGTAGCAAAATGGTGTCCTCCTAAGCTCTTTTTCATACGAGGAAAGGGATGGAAATCGGAAGGAGCTAAGTCCGGGCTGAATGGAGGGTGATCGAATACTTCCCATCTAAAACGCTGCAGGAGGTTCTTTGTTGCATTTGCAGTATGGGGCCGAGTTTTGTCATGAAGAAGAACAAAGCCTGATGGCAACATTCTTCTTCGCTTGTTCTGAATTGCCCTTCGTAGATTTTGAAGAGTCGCCGTATGAGGCTGCTGTGATGGTCGTACCACGTTCCATGAATTCCACCAAGAGAACTCCTTTTCGGTCCCAGAACACAGTAGCCATACACTTTCTGTTGGAAAATGTTCGCTTAAACTTCTTTGGTTTTGATGGGGAAGAAGAATGCATCCACTGTTTGGATTGCTCTTTTGTTTCTTCCGTTTCGTAGAGAACCCATGTCTCGTCGCCTGTGACAATTTTGCTCAAAAAATCTTCTCCTTCATCATGGTAGCGCTGGAGAAACGTTAAGGCGGCACCCATTCGCTGTGTTTTGTGATGGTCGGACAGCATCTTGGGAACCCATCTCGCACACAATTTGCGGTACTGAAGTGTCCCACCCACGATGGTGTACAGAGCTGACCTTGACATTTCGGGAAACGACTCATGCAACACAGAAATTGTGAACCCACGATTTTCTCTAATCGCCTGATCCACTCGCTGAACGAGATCATTGGTTGACATTCGCTTCCTTCCCTGACCGCCTGCATCTTGAACGTCTGTACGCCCTGCTTCAAAGTTCCTGCACGATTGCCGCACTTTACTATCATTCATGAATGTTTCACCATACACAATTCACATTTGGCGGGTGACGCTATTGTTCTCGGCATGTTTACGTGTACACTGCGCGCTTGTAACTGACATGTACAACGTGACGCGATCTGCTGTTATACTAGAGACACTGCGCAAAGCTTCATCTGATTGTCACTGTGGTTTTAATTTCACGACCGATCGGACCTTGAAAAAAAAATAGCCCTCGTATCTTGCAATTTTATGTAAAACCAAATACAAATCTCCCCACTACTTCTAATGCTGCGCGAACTTACTCCCACCGCTCGCCATATTATTTGGCGCTTGCTATACCTATCTGTTAAACTTAAAATAAAATAAAAACATCATATATATAGATACATACTAAATATTTCTGGCTTTGTATACATTAGTCGCCGTTTAATGAATTGCAGATTAAAAAATGTATTCATATAAACAAAAAATACTAATTACGAAAAGTCCCTAAATTATTTCACAGAATATTCCAGATTCTTTTTTATTAAATTATTTTTTTTAATTAAATTTAAAATGTATTTTAGTTACATTCATTTACCAAAAATATTATGTTGTCTAGTTTGCAAGTATAGCCTGTAAATCATAGACGAATTCCTAATATAACTGCTTATTCATATGAATATTAAATTAAAGCTTTTTATATCTTTATTAATCTTGTTTGTGTAATAATTGTAATAAACTTTATAAGCCAAACACAACTAGCGCACAACAAGCTAACTTACGTTACTATACATAGTACGTATGGTTAGTAACCATACGTTATGATATCGATAACCATTGGCTACCGATATCATAACTGCCTATTATCTGAGAGATAGCATGTGCTTCTAAGAGATTTTCCTTAAAAAAATATTCAGTTATCGCCGATTTCTTAAATTATTCTAAAGAAACGTGGCCGCAATAAATTCCATGCTTTTAGCGTTATTTTCTCTAAAAAGTATTCCTAATATCTTGACTTGGAAGACTCGACTGAAGATGTTCCACGGCGTCAGGAATTAACACAAGTACTATTCATAGTCCTATTAATACTTCACTTGATACTCCTTTTTATTTCCTAACACCCACTTTCTCTCTTCATATTTTTTTAGGATACATAGATTATATTTCGTAATTGCTTTAATAAATGTGAATGAATCTATATGAAACAAAAGTAAAACATTAAGAGACGATATAGTCGCATTTTAATTATTAAAGTTGGACAGTAACTTTATGGCTATAGTTCTAAAAATAGTAAATACAAAATTTTGTTTGATATTGAGAATAGTGGTAGGTATAAATAGAAACTAATAAAATACAAATATTCTGTAATATGTAGGTACTGCATAATATGACTCATTAAAAACGTAAAAATGTTCCTGCGTGGGAGATAAAAGATGATCTAAAAATATTGTCATACATACGAGGGAAGATCAGTAAGTACCCGTGTTTGAAGACAGGTGGCGCTGCTGAGGGAAGTTGGCATTACCGTCGTGTACTACCATCTGTCAGACAACACCATAATAAATTTCAGACTGATTCATAGGTTAGTTTTTATTTGGCAGCCAGTTGTATCACACGTGTTTCGTGTTTCTCGATAAAATGGAAAAAGAGCAATATCGATCCGTAATTCGCTTTTTATTTTTGGATGGAAAAACATGCGAAGAAATAAAAGCGGAGTTGGACCCTTCACCATCTATGACAACCGTAAGATATTGGTTCAACGAATTTAAACGTGGTCGTACATCTGTTTTTGATGAGGAGCGCCCAGGCCGCCCGGCAGACGTGGTTACCGAGGAAATCGTTGAAAAGGTCCACGACATGATTCTCGCTGATCGCCGAACGAAAGTGCGCGAAGTAGCAGAGGCCGTAGGCGTGTCGTACGGAACGGCAATTAATATTTTACATGATAAGTTATCGGTGAGAAAGGTGTCGGCCCGATGGGTGCCGCGATTGCTTACGGTGGACAACAAGCGGATACGGTTGTCAATGTCGAAGCAGTGTTTGGACCTCTTTAAGAGAAATTCGCAGGAGTTTTTGCGTCGAGTCGTCACCGTTGATGAAACCTGGATCCATTATTGTACGCCAGAGTCCAAGCGACAGTCAAAACAATGGATTTTTCGGGGTGAATCTGCTTCGAAGAAGGCAAAGACGGTCCCATCGGCCGGAAAGGTCATGGCCACGATTTTTTGGGATTTCAACGGAATAATCCTCATGGACTTTTTGCAGAAAGGAAGAACGGTCACGGGGCAGTACTACAGTGAATTATTGGACCGATTCGATATAAAATTGAAGGAGACACGGCCCCATTTGGCCAAGAAAAAAGTGCCGTTTCACCACGATAATGCACCAGCACATTCATCCAGAATTGTCGCGGCAAAGTTGCATGAACTGCACTACGAATTGCTGCCGCATCCACCGTACTCGCCTGACTTGGCTCCCTGCGACTTCTTTCTGTTCCCCAACATGAAAACGTGGCTCGGGGGAAAAAGATTCAGCTCAAACGGGGAGGTTATCGTCGAGACAGAAGCGTATTTTGCAGAGTTTGACAAATCGTATTTTTTGGAGGGGTTAAAGAAATGGCAGAAACGTTGGGAAAAGTGTATTGTACTAAAAGGTGATTACGTTGAAAAATAAATAAAAAATTTGTGAAAAACTTGCGTCTTCTTTCCTAACACGGGTATTTATTGATCCACCCTCGTAATATACTTACATAGATAGAAAACTATGAATGGTGTGAATTATATCTTTAAATATGTGACATGATTTAATTACACTGTTTTTAGTAAAGCGCCACAAGTTTTGTAACATAAAACATACGTTGAATGTTCCGGCACTCACTTTAACAATTAGTTTTAATTTGTAGGATATGGCTGATTAGAAACGGTTACTAATAAGTAGTTTTGTTCAGATACTCGCAGGCAATAAAGTTTAATTGTAGATGGTGTAGTGAATGAAAAAGTATTAACAAAATGTGGTAGATTTTAAGTGAATGAGGCAGCTATAGTCTGCTTCACTCAGTATATCGTAACTTTTTTACTTTATTGCAGAATAGAGCGCCCACGAAGTGCTGTTTTTGATATGTGGTCTTTCTTTATTACTGTGTTCGTCTGGCTTCCACCTGAGAGTACATCTTGTGTTCGTTGTTTTCATCTAGAGTGGGCTCTATCAAATTCCATTCAAACTACATTACCTTTTACACGTTCTTGTTGTGGTTACGTTAGACCAGAAAATCTTATCTTCGAATTCTGCGAAGATATATTTATTTGCAAAAATGTGAACCTATTTCGAAACTTTCTGTATTGTGACCATGCGCGATACTACTACCTTCACAATATTATTGTAGATTTTAATTTCCCGACTGATTTGCGCCAATCTCTATATAAGTAGATATTAACAAATGTTGCGTTCTTTCTTAACCTTTGCATTAGTATGTTGAATATTTCTTTATCTTTGGTTACACCGGGTGCGTTGATTACTTTCTGCCTAAGCAGCGAATAATTCTCATTTCTATCGTTTCTCTACGTTCCAAATTCCACCTTAGAAACTTACCTACTCTAACATATATTCAATGACTTTTTTATTATGCGACTTAGTACAAGCGGAGATTTTTATATTATCGACTTAGCTTATTGCAGCGTTTTTCTAATAAGACTATACCTTCCAAAAAATATTCTTCTGGTAAGTTTTCAAAAAACTCTTCCACTGCTTCTCTTAGGCAATCATCTGAAGAAAAACGTCATCCACGCAGATGCTTTTTAATTTAGGCAAGAGATAATATTCACTAGGTGCTAAGTCGGGGCTGTAGGCTGGATGTTCCTTCTCTATAGAGCCAGTCATGGAGCAACATAATCTTTTGAGCAAAGTTTTAAGGTCTTTTTTGCTGTATGCCGGTTTTAAAATGTCGGATTACTTCCTTATATACTTCTGTAATGATAGGGCCTTTCTTCATGTATTCAATTAACAAGATTCCTTTTGTATCTCAAAATACTGTGGCCATCAGTTTTCCAGATGAATTTGGCGCCCTTTTTTGGTGGCGAGGATTCTTTGTGAACCCACTGCATGGATTCTTGTTTTGTCGGTGGATCCCAATAATGCACCCACGTCGCATCATGTTATAGTTTTCGAAAAAAACGTCTTTATCGTCAGCTAAAACCCATAAGTTTTCCTCACAAATTTGTTGCCGACACAAATTTTGTTCGGGACTTAGCAATCTGGGAATCCGCCATCGTACTGACAATTGGTTCATTCTTAAATCGTCTTGTAAAATTCATAATACTGTGGCTTCTAATGTTTGCACTTCAACAGCAATTCATTTAATATTATTCATTTAAAATCTATTCAGACTTTCTTGATATTTTCCTTAGTTCTTGCTTCAATAGGCCTTCCGCATCTTAGATGGTCTTGAATTGATTCCTTACCCCATCGAAATTGCTTAGACCACGATTATACATAAAATACTAAGGCGCATCTTCGTTATACACGGTAGTCATTCTTTGATAAATATTTTTGGGGGGTCCATTTCCTTTCGTCAAAAATTTCCTCACGTTTCTATGTTCCAACTCAATTTTAGTTATTTTTTGGTTGAATAAAACTCTTTGGATTTGGTCACTATAAATCCAGATGACAGCTATTTGAGACCACTTAATTAGATAATATAAAAATTTATTCTCGTATATAATAATATACTCTAAATTATTGTTTTGTTTCCATATTCATTTTTTTTTTGATAGTGTTTTAAAGTATGTGATTTATATATATATATATATATATATATATATATATATATATATATATATATATATATATATATATATGTATGTTGAAAAAGAGCGCAATATAATCATCATTCATTACTTCATAGTTGTTTAAATATGGCTAATCCTTTTCTAGAATTAGAATTATTACTGAGTTTACGTATTACTAACATTACTAATTACATATATTCAAAACGACAATATACTTACTATAATTCCATGGTATAAACACGACCTTCTTATTTATTGGCCAACTCACATCATTAAATATAGCTATGTTCACTATTATTACAATTATTAAGATGAGTATATGCTTTACTATTTCTCTATGGTACTCAACTCTTTCAAGAACTACGAAACAATGTTTATGTATTTACTTCATTTTCTGTGTAAATATTAAATGCAACGTTTCTTATTTTATTTTAACCTGCAGAATAAAGAAAAATTAAACAAACATTTTTATTTTATATTCAATATTTATTCATTTAAATAGGATTAATTTTACATTTTAAAAATCTTACGATTGTATTGGATTGGGATACCTATTACATATATACCATACCCTAGCTCTCACCAAGCCGAATAGGATTGCCATCAAAGTATTACCCTGATCTGAAAGTGAAACATGCTATAGTTGTGTACGACTCAATCATAAAAGTGGTTATTAACTTTCAAAATATGATGCGTGATGTGATGTATAATGAATAAGGTTGCGGAACTTGCCGGCCCACTGCCCGATATATAAAACCCGTATACTAACATATTATCAATGTAAGCTAGGCTTATCAAATTTGACACATCTTACTTGAATTGTCAAATTTGACTTAAGTTATAGGTAATTATGGCACTGTATGTATAACTTATAAAGCCTATAACTGACAGTATGAATATATTTGTCCCGTTTACGCAAAAAAACTCTGATTTTAAGCTCATAAGAGTTGTACGGGTTTTTTATTCGCGCAGTGTACAACAGACTCGAACGCATCCAGCGTCAACGTGACCGTGTGAAGCAAATATTAATGTCGATCGCTGAAGTTTGTCAGTCGCAGATCAATTGTTAATGGTGCACCGTGCATATCTATACGAGAGTTTGTACGTTGCAAAGTGCATATTAATGATGTCTGGTATACGTAGAAACAGAAAACGAGTCATCAAGTAAATAAGTTTATTGGGGAATTTCTTCACTTGAAACTGTGCAAAATAATAATGCGCATATTAATTGATTTACGGCATTTGTTTAAATATACTTTCATTCTCCCGTATTTATTATATACGACCGTAAGGTGAAAAATTATCGGCCTGACACATAGATGGCGCTCCAATCAGCAAAAATGTATGATTCCTGTCTGGGTGCACCTGTTATTACAAGTTTCAACTTGTTCTGTCAAGTAGTTTGTTTACACGAATTTTCGCAGTGGACGTCTTGCGTGTTTTTCGTTAAAATGGATAAACTTGAATATCGTGCGGTCATAAAATTCTTCGTTTTGGATGGATTAACCCCTAACGAAATTAATCCGAAGATGACAAAAGTTTACGGGGACTCTGCTCCTTCAATGTCAACCGTTAAAAGTGGGCAGCTGATTTTAAACGTAGTCGCACGTCCCTCGAAGATGACCCACGTGAAGGACGGCTAAAAACAGCAACCACACCGGAAACCATCGAAAAGGTGGACGATATCGTGTTGGACAATAGGCGTGTGAGGGTAAGTGAGATAGCTGAGGACGTGGAGATATCGGAAGAAAGGGTGCGAAACATCTTGCACGAAGAATTAGGGATGCGAAAGCTCTGCGCAAGGTGGGTGCCGCATTTGCTGAATGCCGATCAAAAGCAAATGCGCAAACGATTTTCGCAGCAATGTTTGGACCGATTCAATAGCGATCCGACCGATGTTGTGCGTCGATTTATTACCATTGATGAGACATGGGTCCACCACTACACGCCAGAAACAAAACAGCAGTCGAAGCAGTGGATGGAAGCCGGTGGTTCAGCGCTAAAGAAAGCGAAGTCGATCGCATCTGTCCGAAAGGTCATGGCCAGTGTGTTTTGAGATGCGAAAGGGATCCTGTTAATTAATTACCTTGAAAAGGGCAGAACAATTACAGGCGAATATTACTCCACCTTCTTGACCAGCTGGATGCCAAAATTCGCGAGAAGAGACCTGCCTTGAAGAAGAAAAAAATAATGTTTCACCAGGATAGCGCACCTACTCACGAAAGTGCGTTGGCAATGAGAAAACTGCGGGATTTGGGGTATTATTTGCTCGGCCATACCTCTAGTCTCATGATTTGGCAATCACAGACTTCCATCTGTTCCCAAATTTGAAGAAATTCGTTTCTGGGAAGCGCTTCGCGTCCAATGAAGAAGTTGAGAGGGCCGTAAATAGATATTTTCACAGCCTTCCAGACTCTCACTTCCAGGAAGGAATACTGATGTTGGAGAAACGCTGGACCAAGTGTGTTGAAGTCAAGGGAGATTATGTAGAAATATTAAATAATTTTTTAACTGAAAATCGCAGTATTTCATTGTCAGGTCGAGAATTGTTCACCTTACCCTCGTAAATATAATCTCTATTTATAAAGTACATAACGCATAAGTAGCTATTTAGTATTATATTTTTTACTTCGCATGTTTGAATTAGTCCGAAGCCGTAAACAAGACGTCTGGTCCGATTCTGTTGTACGGACGAAATATCGCAATTCTAATGATGAAATTAGTAACACAATATTCCAAATGATTCTGAAACAAATTAAAATTTTTGAAGACTTGAAAAAGCAAAATTAAAACAATTAGTATGGTTAAATGACTATGAATGTTAATGTTAATAAAGCCTATTGCCTTGTTCGATTGTTCACTTGAAAGAAATATTTTCATGATATAGATAAAACTGCAGAGATAGAAAATTGTTTTTCACTATGATTATGCATTACCTTAGTCATCTTCCCTCTAACTTTTATTGAAGGCTAAGAAGAATTGTTGCATCCAACTTTCAACTCCAATTGAAAATACTTTTTCAGTCTTCCGAAAATTCGGCTTATGCTTGGTAAACTTCACTTCAACAGCCTGGAGAAGGTTTAAAAATGCTCGTGTGCCTGTTTGGTAGTTTTTAAATCCTCGTTTTAAGGCTTAGATTTGTGTTGAATAAACTGTTACGCATTCCTTACCATTTTGGATACATCCCAAGAATTTACTTGCATAATTAATTTACTTGATGAAGAAATTATAGTTTACAAGCAAGAAATGACAAATTACCTAAATATCTAAGTTAGCCAGTTTTTATCTTCGAATTGTATATGTATCGTGTTACTTCATATTTTATTAAGCATTTTTAGTTGTTATATTAACCGCAATCCACGTGATCTCAATGTTGTACTAACACCCAAGATGAAATTATGTTATTTAATATCGTCAAAATTTTGTTTCAGTTTAAATTCTCTATAACAAATAGTTTACTTCTTTAGACTGATTTTCTTTTCTGTAGTTGTTCTTTATACATATTGAAACTTTATTGAACTTACATACTCATTGATCATTTGTAGTAAAATCTTCTAAGTATTGCTAAATTTGTGGTCATCTTGTACGTTTTGATGGTTCTCTAATGACTCTCACTTTATTTCATATTTTTTCCTGTGCACATATTCCGCAAACGCAGGTTTCCCGATTCCTTTCTCATAACACTCTGGTGCTCTTTTATCCTCTATTCAACAGTTTTTCTTATTTATCCAACGTACACCACCTCTTCCCGCTTTTGCAAATTAATCTAACGACTTCTGTTTCAGTCTTAAGTTGTTTATTATTAGTTTGGTCGAACCAATTCTAATTTCTATGCTACAAAGTACCAGCACTAACTTGCCAATAATTTTTCCACGCTCGCAAATTAATATGTAGACTACTTCTCTTTTCGCTAAGAGTAGTTTGACTTTAATACATAATCAAGCACCAGAACAGTTTACGAAGAAACGAATCGAGTAGTCGTTGATTGTAGAATAATTGTACACAAACGGATATAAAATATATTTCGATAGAATTGAAGCATTAGTTATTGAGAATAATGTCCAAGAAACATTAGAGAAATCATCGGATTCAGTACATCATCAAAGCTTTAACCGACAGGACAACTACAAACTTAGCAACACTTGAAAAAACGTACTACGGTAAATGAAACTCCAATAGATACGAAGAGAAACAACTAAAAATTGAAACAAACTTATAACAGAGCTTGGAGATAACAGTATGAACGACGGCACAATGTAACTTAAAAAAATGGAAAGATGAAATTATATAGAATATGAATTCAAAAAATTGTAAGTCAATTACGACGCGAACTCCAAAACCAAAAACACCCTGAAAATTGTATTATGTGCCACCTATGAATTCAGAATATCTATAACTCTATTAAACTTACACACACACATACGCTACAGCGTATGTGTTACATACGTAATAGCTGTCGATGTTATAAAAACTACAACATTGTTGTATGCTAATGTCCAATAACCTCAACGTACGAAATCAACTGTTTATACTCTTATTTTGTATTCAAGTGAATTATTAAAAATTAAGGTGTGCTTTACGGGGCATTTCACATTTTTCAACTGTACGATTACTTTCGTGAGATTATTTTATTATTTTGTTCAGTTACAGTTTTTTTTGCTCTAAATAAATACTATGTTACACAAACTTAGCATTAATTTGCAAACCCATTTTAAAAATCATAATAAAAATAATTTGTGAACAGACTTTTAAAACTGATCACTTCATGTGTATTACGTGAATGTTTTTTTTTTTGTTACGAGAAGAAACAAATAAAAAATATTGAGATCGTGTTGGTCCGCAACATTCGTAATTTGGTAACAATGTATTTGTTTCACTTAGGACCGGTTTATTTACCTTCCAGTAAAGTATCGAGCAACGCTACTTGTAAGATAAAGCCTTACTTGACAGATTAAATGTTTATTCACCGTCAGTAAAATATATTTGTATTACAGTCATATTAACAAAAAGGTTGACAATCTAAGACACAAAATTAATAAAATATTTTTAGGTTTGGCCTTATTTTTTTTTATGAATGAAATTTTATTATAAACGATAGCGTTCAAGTTATATGTATATAGAAGAGCGGTGGGTCCCCAGTGTTCGTAATCTAAATATGCTTGTATGTTATGCTTATTTCTTTATTATATACAATACCAGTGCTGCAAAATAAACAACATTAAGTGGGGTGTTCTATGTTCGTTAAATTTGGATAACGTGTAGACATGCTATTATTAGCTTTGTTCGCGGAGCGGTTTTCGAATATATTCGGGATGTCAGATTTGTTTAGGATATTTTTATTGCGCATGCGGGCCTCTGAATATGTCAAAGAATTTCTTCCACCGCAAACGTTAATCAAATACAATTTTGACTTGCTGTTATATTCACCAGATGGCGTTGGCATGCGTATTGATACGAAGTTAGCATCGTTAGCTTTGCTCCTTGTTATTTGTTCTTATCATCTGGGTTTTGCGGTTAGATTTTGTCTATAAAAAATAATCATTTAAAATTTTATTCCATTAAATTTATTATTACATATTTATATTATATATATTATTTTCTATAATATCTGAAGCAGTTCTTTCAACTCTTTACACTTGCTGTGAAATTGTCAGACATCTAGAATTTCGCTCTTATAAGTATGTATATATTTATCTAATAACAATATATATATATATAACGAGCTATCGAAAAAATTCATAATTGGAGTAGACTGTGAAATTGGGTTGGTACTTTAACCACTTCCACATAATGACACATTACTTGATGCTTGACAGTTTCATTTGGTTTCATTGTAAAAAAAGGTTATGACATTGAAATGATACTACAACAAAAAAGAAAACAAATAATTTATTTAATATCCAAATCATAATCAAAATTTACATATAGCTACAGAAGTTGTTGAAAATGTTGTCCATTTACATCTAAACACAAACAATTTTCTTAATAAGAGTTTTGAAAAATTTGACACAAACTTATAGTTTCAATGTCAATTAATAAATGTCATTATGTGGAAGTGGCTAAAGTACCAACCCAATTTCACAGTCCACTCCAATTATGAATTTTTTCGATGGCTCGTTATATATATATATATATATATATATATATATATATATATATATAAACAAAATAAAAACCTATCTTTAAATTCTTTTATTTAAAATCTTTAAATTGTACCTTTAATTTGCTATAATAAAAAAAATAAAACTATAAACGACTAACGATTCCAACCGATTCTCTAATTTCAAGAATTACTTATCTCAGAATTCAGAGCGCATGCTTAGGATATATAATTCTTACCCTTTATTCGGGATCTAAAGAACGTGTAACGAACTTATTCGGGATTTGAGAAAAGGGTTGCGCGAAGAGGTAATATTTTGTACGGTGTTACCGCGAACGATGAAATTTTCAGTGCGCAGGTCTCATACCCGAACACGTCGAAGATACACTCCGCGAACAAAACTATTATAAGTGATATTGTTATCTTATAAATTTTACTTTATTATATTTGGCGTTTTAATGCCTGTCTATAGTTTAATAAAACGTTCCTTTCATAAATCAACGTGTCAAAGAAATATAAAGTATATTTTACCCTTGCCTAAATTTAAAACACAGGTTACAGTAGGTTACTACTATTCATCCCGATAATGGATAGCTGTTTATATTTCGGGTAGACGTATCTCTTCAACAAAATTTGTTGTTAAATGGAAAACATCCAAAAAAATGTATTGTTTTTATTAATTTTTGGTAAGACAATTGTGTAGTAAGTTGTAAAATGAATTAGAAACACATATGTTGATTTTCAATTAATTATGTAGTAGTTTACAAGAATATTCAGGTAGAATTTTTTTAATTAAAAAAAAATTATTTACGACAACCAAATTTCAAAGAAGATTAGTTCCTTTTTTTAGATGATATTTTCAATTGAAATTTAGCGCGAAAACCAGAAGAAATATGGAATTAGAGTATTAATTATTTCAATGCATTTTAAAATATGTAGTCAATAATTTTTTTTTATATTTTTTAAATTCACTAAATAACTTATAATATAAGAAAATATTTGTTTTGACAAAATTATCTTTTATCATTAAATAATTCTTGTAAGATTCAGAACTCTCCAACGACCTACGAAAGAAGTTTAAATTATATATTCGTAAATGTGACATTTTTTGAATTTTTTTTTTAATTTAATTTGAAAATAATTTTTCTTTTCTTTTTGTTTGAAACTTTTTTTAACAATATTAATAAAAAAGTAAAAGTTCTACTGTATGGCAGTAGAATTAAAAAAATATATTCATAACAATTTAAAATCATAAAATTCAATTTGTATATACATAAGTTATATTTCATATCTACAAAATTAAAAAAAAAAAAACAATAAAATAAATAATTCTGTTTTGTATCTCCAAAGCCCAACAACTATTAAACAAGAAAAAAAACTTATTGAATAAATACTATCCGTATGACACGATGCGAAATTTTGCAATATATTTAAATGGAAATTTTCTTGAAAAATATTCTAAGGCCCGTATGACACGATGCGAAATTTAGCAATAAATTTACATGTCAATTTTCTTGCAAAATATTCTAACAATTTTTTATTTTTTCGATATTGTTGTACAATCGTGTAAGATACCCATGCATTATTATACACAAAAAAATTGCACTTGCGCATGCGTAACTGTGGTGTTATCGTGGTAAATGTTGGCGGTCCTTGGTAAATTAAATTGTCAAATTCTTCGATTAGCTGACCTACTAAATTTATAACATAATTCCTTTGAATAACTTAGTCAAAAATCTCAAACATCACAACATGTGTTAACTTTGCCACTTATATTACTTTGCGCAGTTTTTCACGCAGACTTGGCAAAAAATTTAGAACCGATTCTAAATAATGTCGCTGCTAAGTTTTGCAGAAAATTTAGCACATATTGTTCTGTTTTGCACGTTGCGAAATTTGCATGTAAATTTTCATAAAAATTTACAAGCAAATTTATTGCAAAATTTCGCATCTTGTCATACAGGCCTAAGGAAATATACTAAAAACAAGACGCGAGAATTAGTTCACATTTATATGTTTCTGGTAAAGGATATTGCGTGTTTATATTTAAACAAACATATGTTTACTAAACAAACGCGTGAACTGTTCGCTTTATCAATGAACGAAGCCTGTGCATAAAAGTCTTAAATGAGATCGGCTCTTGTAGATTGTCAACCTTATGTTAATATGACTGCACTTTAAAATTAGATCAACCAAAATTCTTTATTCCTCGTTAGAGAAATTTGCTGATCTATCACGTTTCTTACTTTCAATTTTCTTTGAAATTAAATTAGTTGTAACGATAAAATGGAAACGATAGCTTGGGATTAGGTCATCATTTAGGTAATAATAAGAGATACCTTTTCTATATTGTTACTGTTTATGTCAACACGACCAACACGTGATACAACGCAACAAACGCTTAAGATTTGAGGTTATATTAGATGCACGGACACATTTGTCATCTAAAGACGGCAGACTAAGTGCTGTGAAATTTAATAATACACGGTTAAATTTTTTTAAAATTGAGAAGGGTTGTTCGACGTTGAGAGATGTTATATTTGCATAGTTAAAGTGCTCTTTGTATCTGTACAATGGATCTTCAGTATTGGTAAAAAGTTGCCCTAATTTTGTAAAATCTACATTTTTATCTAATACACCTTATGTGTATTATTAAATTTAACAGTGTGGGGCACATAGTCTGCCGTCTTTAGACTCATGACGGCAACTAGAACTACAAATTACGGGAAGCTATACATCCTTCTCTATCCCATATACCGTGAGTTTTTTATATCACTGAACATAACACATGAATACACCATGTTCAGCTTTAAAATAAACGTTTCAATGAATGGGAACCTTATGCAACCAACAATGCGAGTGTCATCACTTGTCGTAATAAGACATTTTAGTTGTCAGTATCAATCAACAAAGTGTGTAAATAATTTATTTAACATTTAACTTACACAAACAATATTAAAATTAATTTTATGGTAAATTGAAAAAAAGTTTGTTTTTATTTATAATTCTTTAACTTTTTCATAAATCTTCGAAATATCCACCTTCACATTCCATACAATATGCGAGCCGATTATGAAATTCCTGCAAAGAGTGAGTTAAAAAATTCGGTTTGGTTCGTAATTCGTCACAGGCTGTGCTTTTAAATCTTCAATGTTAGTGAAAAATACATTATCATAAATTTTAGATTGAAGGTATCCCCAAAGAAAAGTCATTTGGCGATAAACCTCCCTATCCATCGATTAGGAAGACTTTAATTTAGAAAACTTGTAATTGCTGCAGTTGAATGATTTGGGGCTCAATCCATTTGAAACCAGGAACCAATGGATACGTGTTTGAAGAAAAAGACACTTCATCGGTGAAAAGTATTTTCTTCAACATATTATGATTTTCATTTAATAAATGAAATAGTGTTTTGCAAAAATTAACACATCTTATTCTATCTTCAGAGAAATAATTGTCGGTAATTAGAAAACTTGTAAGATTTATATTTGTACTGTTTAAGAATTTTAAATACAAACGTCTTAGAAATATTAAATTGTTGTGCTATTTTACTTAATGGTTTTATGAGGCATTCGTCAATGTAACAAAACACATTTAATTTAAGGTCTTCTGAAGGATTGTGGGTGGTTTTAATTTTCTTTCTGTATGTATTTATTATGCAGCCATCAGAATCAAATTTCCTAGTAATCGTCTGAATTTTTCTGTTAGACGGTATGGGCCTGTCAAAATATTTGATAGAAAACAGATCCCGCACTTTCCTTAAACTGCTTCCAGTTTTATACTAGTTCAAAATTTCTATTTTTTCATATTTTATATATATATATATATATATATATGTATATATATATATATATGTATATATATATATATATATGTATATATATATATATATATATATTCAATTAGGTGAATACAAATGTCAAATGCTAAAATATTTAAAATGTTATTTCGTTTATGCACATTACCGACATTGATTTTGACATTTGTTGAAACACATAATTGAGCGATGTTGGTTGCACAACATTCCCATGCATTGAAACGTTCTTTTTGAAACTGAACATAGGCTATGTGTAGAGATAGGAAAAACTCACGGTATATGTTTGTGGTATATTACATCTTTCTCTATTTTCTCCTAAGCATACTACTGTAGTAATACCATTAGTTCTTTTCAGTAACTTACTGATCTTTAAAATTTCATGAATGAACACAAAAATAGTAAATGTGCCAAGTAACTAACAAAATACTTTACCGGGCCTTAATCGGAACACTATTATGAGAACCCGTAAATGTAAATCATATCGAACGCAAACATGTAACGATCGAAACTGAATCAGGGAACAATTCTTTCGCTACTTACGCTACCCCTACTCTTTATACAGAGAGACCCATCTCAAGTGAAGTGTGGTGGTACATAAAATTCACTAGATTAGAACATTTTCACGTTTGTCAGATACCGATCCTATTTACAGTTTGTTTGGTAATCCTGTCATATGTATGTATGTTAGTTGTTATTTAACGACATAATCTTTAAACATTCAAAATTGCGAATTATTGAAACGTGCTACTGCCAACTGCACAATGATGCCAAACTAATTTTTCTCATACCAACCTCCTTCACTTGAAATGGATCACTCTATAGTCGGTCACACTTCTTTAAATGCAGTGGCGAGACAAATGTTTTATAAATATCGTCGTCATTTTTTTCCTAGCGTTTGCGATGGAATTTGGGGAAAATATTTTGGATTCATATTCTATAAAATTACATATTTCCATTTTTCATACGTTGTCTTCTCCCTTCAAGGACAGGCGGTATTATAGTGACACTGACCGCGAAATCCTATGGAATTTCCATACAGTTATCACGTGATGTATATTAATTTTTCAAGTTTGTAATAATGATGAAAAATTACAAAAAAATTGCTGAAAATATGAAGGCAGCTTCTACCACTTTGATAGTTTCTGCATGAACAAGAGGCCACATTTTACATCACTGGAAGGCTTATCAAGTTCTACATAAATAGATCAATACTTCGTAGTGTACCCCTGTAAATACACTTATTAAAAAAGTAACTAAATAAGTAAATATGAATATCTTCGAGTTAGAATGGATCGCATTCCATCCTGTCAAATTTATAGACCCCCCTCTGGTGGGGTTAATATTTCTTTGCGCTTATTTTGTGTGTATATTTTTTAAATACGATAATGGAAAAAGAGTGGTATGCGAAAAATTAATTCAGGTCTGCAAATTACATTAAGGAATACGTAAATAATACGCAATAAAAATACAAAAACGATTTATTAAATTAATCAAATCAAGTCTTTTTTCAGAAGGATGACATTATTGTACTATTTCATCATTTTCCCTTTCTTTTTTTTTATAAAATTTATATTTTCTTAAAGGCACAACCGCGACAAAGAAAATAAATTATGCCAAATAATTTCTTTTATTTTTTAAAGTTTTTTAATATGTAAAATTCTATGTGCTATACTCAAATGCTGTTATGTAAAGTAATAATAAATACTATCCCTTAAGTATAATTCAATTTCGAAAATATATATTTGTACGAATTAGTAAAATAACATCATCCTAGTTTACATGAAGAAGAAATTATATTATCGTGTTCTCCAATACTTAAAATATTAAAATTTTTTATATAATACAATTTGGTACAAAAAATACATTAATAGAAATGAACGAAGTTATTATTTTCCTTTTTTGCTTTTAAAAATACATTTGAAAAATAAATAATTAATAATAATAGCAATGATAGAAACAGAATCAATTTACGTTCTCTCTCTCTTTTTTTTAAATATATTTTTTGTTATTTCTAACGCTAAGACTTATCTTTCACGATACCAACGGCCCCTAGGTTGTCTCAACATTCTTGGCGATTTAGGGGATGGTGGCATCCTACGAGGCCTTTTAACTGTCCTGTGCGGTGAGGAACTGTTTCTTAAGCGCCTGCTATTTTTCGCACTAACATCACTGTTATCCAATTTCTGCACACGCACATAAGGTTGAAATTGAATGTCATTGTTAATTTCATTGTTCGCCATCTTTGACGATAACACTTTTTCCGCGTTCTCCCACCTGTCCAAGTCCACAATTCTATCGTTCGATTCGTCATTAATGTTCGTACAATTCTCATTTGCGCGCACTGTATTTACCCTGTTTTGCTGTTGCTTATGATGGTTATTCTCATTAACCACCGATAACCTGCTAGTTTGTACATTGTTCGCACTGTTATTTACATTTTTGCTTTGGTCTATTATACTGTTGTTCTTCGCAGCGTTGATACGATTGTCCTTTGCTATAATACTATCGACCTCTTCGGCTCCATCATCACAATGGTCTTCGTTAAAGTCGGAGTCCGCGTTGACACTTAACGAATCCACTGTGCTATCGTCAGGTTCTTCTTCTTTAAGAGTTTCCGGACCCTTCTTTGTCGTCCTTCGATTCTTGTTAGGCCATCCGGTTCGGTTCTTCTTTTTCTTTTTCCGGCCTGGCTTCTTACCGTTGGCGAATATCCTTTTTAGTGAATTGTTCCCACCGCCTTCTTTCTGCTTCTTATCGTAATCTTCCAAAAGTTCAATGGCACTCAACTTGCGGCTCAAGTCGATCACTAAGTTATCGTCCACTGATATTTCCAACTGGTCTAATTCGTTCATAGAACACAACACTTCGTCCATACTTTTGGCTATTCGCTCGTAATCCGGTTCCTCTTTAGATGCCGCTACTTTCTTATCCTCGTCCATCTCGAGTATTACTGGTAGATGTTGCTTGGAAACGTTTAAATCTGAACCTCTCGACCTGCATTGAAATAAAAATTAAAATAACTGTAAACGCTATAAATTCAAAAACAAAACATTTAAAGAAATTGTAGTTTAATTTCAGTAGATAATTGAGGAGCTTGGAAGCAAAAGGGTTTAAGTACATAGTTAAGTTAAAAACAGTGAACTGTGCAATCTGCTACAAATGGAATGTATATGTACTTGGTGGTAAATAGATTGAAGTGAATTTCGCATTCTCTATCGCCATCTTTCGTGATCATAATGAACTCATGCATGTTTTTATACATTTCTTATTTTGGATAAACATATCCATATTCAGTGTCTTGGTATTCACGAATCCACTTATGTATTTTATTATAGTATAAAGTATTCATTTGAAAAGTCAATCTAGGTTACTTTGAAATTTTGATAGAATAAGACGCAAATATATTAGTATGTGTTTGTTGTTCCGTAAACGTAAATCCAAATGACATTTGATAATGTCAATCACAAATATCAGTTAGTGCATAAAATAATCGTGCGTCGATTCTGGTTTAAATAAATTGCTTCTCAGTTTTAAAATGGCTTTCACTTTAGAACATAAAATTTTTTTAGTCCAGGCTTATTTTCGAAGTGGTAATAAAATTGATGGTTTATGGGTTTATTCAGTTCAAGATTGCATGGTAGAATTTCAAGTTGAGTTTCCACATTTTGTAATAGATTATATACAATTTAAGAATACTTTGGATAGAACTTTAAAACTTTTTTCTGAAACTAGTAGTCTCTTAAGAAAATCAGGCAGCGGAGCAGTTAAGAAACGTACACCTCAAGTTGTCAATCGTGTTGAAGAAATAATGGAAAATGAATCACAAACATCTGTTCGACATTTGAGTCAACAAATAAACCTTTCTGTTGGTACAACTCACAAGTTATTAAAAAAAGATATGCAACTTTATCCATATCGTGTCACAGCAGTACAAGAATTGTTAGAAATTGATTACCCATGTAGACTACAGTTTTGTAATTGGTTGCATGATGATGAACTTCAAAATGCATATTTCCAACGGCGTACCTTGTCACTGTACTGCAGAATCTTTGGATTATTTAAGAGAATTTTTGATGAGCGTATAATTAGTCGAAATACTGAAATTGCCTGGCCTGCACGTTCATGCGATTTAACACCTTGCGACTTCTTTTTGTGGCCTTATCTAAAAAATAACATATTTCGAACACCTATATTGAATTTGAATGATATGCTACAGAGAATCGAACAGAAATGCATGGAAATTAATAACAATCCAGTAATGTTGCAGAATATCATCAGAAATTTTGAACAGAGGATTTTAAAGTGCATTGATCTTGAAGGACAACATTTTCAACATTTGTTATAGTTTTCAATAAATACCTATTATTTGTTATTTATTTGTATGTATGAAACTGTCAAAATATACGACTTCGTAGGTCAAGTAGTAAATTTTAATTTACAACATACTTCAAAATGTTCTCAGTAAATCACATGCTACTAGATTGACTTTTCAAATGAACACTTGTTATATATTTTTGAGTCAAATATTTATATACAGAGCGGTTCAAACCTTGACTTACTATTTTTGCATTCTGTGTTACAATCGTTTAAAATAACCTTATTACATGTTATTTGGGTTGTCGTTCGTTTTCTTTTAATTCCTATAGCTCCTTGGGCCTGGGACTTACGTGGGTACGTTATCGCATGTACAGCTGCGAGCAATAAATTTTGGTCGTCAATGTCATTGTAAAATTTGAGGAAATTGTCACAATGTAGATTTTTGCTCTGATTGATTATTGTCAATGAAATGTCAATATAAATTTGCAGTGTGTCAAAGTCTTGTTTTAAAAATTATTTTTAATATGGTCTCAATATCATACTTTAACAAAGTAAGGATTATTTTCTTAATAGAAACTCGACTCTCTGAAGCTATTATAGCATCCCGTCTAGAACTTGCAAAAAGTTTCGTAAATTTGATTAACATGTGACAGATTAAATTATAGGTTATTACCATTACGACCGTTTCACAATACAGCAACTTACATTTTGTCGAAGAATGACATTGACGACCAAAATTTATTGCTCGCAGCTGTACGTCCTCAGTTTAACAAAGTTCCGTCCAGAACACTCGAGCTAGATCCGTGGTACTGGTCGGCTGACTTGTAGGTTTAACAGCAACCAGCCACGAAAGGTAAATCGGAGGAGGGCTATTTGATTTCGGAAATTTAGTAAGGCCCGTTTTCATGAGTTTTGATGCTTGTACGTTGTGTAGGTAGCAATCTATTTTAGCGCTCGTAACACTGGTTGAAATCAGGCCAGTCTGTAGAACCTATTGTGTGAAAGTGATGGATACTCTGCAATTGGTGGAATTACGAAATATCCATTTTTAGCTAGTACCTGAGTGATAAACGCTGCACTGTAAACAATTAATTGAATACATGTATTCAGTTTTATTAGCCAGATATCTCGCATTGATCAACAGAAATCATTTAATTTTCCAGCATGCCACATGCTACTCAAAGTAAATGGAAAACTTGATGGACCAAAGTAGCTGTCATATTCTGTACACAGCGCTGACTCTGCACGACGCACTTTGTTTCATGACGCCACCTTATCAATGTCATTTTGACATGTAACTCAGGGGAATAGTATAAGGCACGAACTGGAAATTTCGCTAGACAGCGGCAGCAAACCATGCAACATAATAGGCATTTTGATTTTCTTGTTTTATTCAATTAAGGTTTTTTTAATTAAAAACACCACCACCATATCGTTTATGTAAAAAATAATTGATAAATGACAAAATTTAATTGCCTCTCACTTTTAAGGATTAACTAGCTGCAATTGGGTTAGCTTATGGAACATACGAAGAAAATCAATTCAAAAAGCACTCTTCTAGAGACATGTATGTACTTCATTATAAATACCAATATTATATAAAGTACTGCAAAAATAATTTGCCATACTAACATGAAGTTTGTAATTCCAAAATATTAACAAATGATCATTTACATTTGCTTACATTGAAACAAGAGTTCAAAGAATTTGTGCGATCGCTTTTTATTGCGAGAATTGTCCACCATGTTTACCATGGCTTTGTAACGCAATTCCATCGCATCGCAAAGTGACAGAGTGCGTATACCGCTCGCTAAACTATCAGCATAATTGTAAGTAGCACTAAAAAAAACGGCATGGCTTGAAAAATGGTGCTACTCCAACAATAATACGTTTATTACCCAACAGTCACAGTAACTAATTACAGGATAATATAATATTGATACTAAACAAAACGAAGTGAGTGTTTGTTGCAAAAAAAAGAAAATGTTCCAATAACTATACCGAAAATATAAAATAAAAATAAACACAGATGCAATTATAGCAAGGTGAAGTGATTGTTAATAATAGTGACAAATTGATTGTAATTTAGATCACAAATATCTATGTCTAGCCTTCTGATTATGTTATTCATGGTACAAATCATACCAATCACAGGCGAATGTTGATGATATAAAGAGCGAGACTTGGGGACATTAAAAGCCTTGAGACAAATTGAGGAAGTCGGAGATTAAGTAGAGACAGGAAATGGGAGTCAAGGATAATACCTTTAATGAGCTTAAACCCGAAAAGCAACTGTGATATTGTGCGTCTATCTTGCAAGCTTATTACATTGAATTCCTGGATTAATTCCTGACATGAGTAGCCTCTCTCAGGATATATACCATGCTTACGAAAATAAGTAATTCAGAAACTTCCGCTGAACCTTTTCAACATCATCAACAGCCTTCACATAATATGGTGACCAAATCAAACTCTCATACTCTAACGTACTTCTGATATAGCTTTCATAAAATAATTTCAAGAGCTGTATTGTTTTAAACACCTTGGTATTCCGAGAAAGGAAACCAAGGTACTTGTAGGCCTTATTGCATACCTGACGAATATGTTACTTAAATGTGAGCGAGTTATCAAACCAAGATCCTTAAGAAGTTCCATTCTGCCCAAACTACTACTATTTACCATTGTAATGGTACTGAACCGTGATTTCCTTCTTAGAAAAAGACAGAGCCTTAAACTTGTTAACATTTAGTTCCAATCCCTTATTCGCACACCAATCATTTATAATAATTAAATCAGTTTGAAGTTGTTCATAGTCAGCAAAAGTGTTAATTTTACCATAAATCTTCATATCATCAGCGTACAATAAACAGTTTGACCTGAACATAGCTGGCAATTCACTTATGTACAGTACAAAAAGCAGAGGACCCAAAACAGACCCCTGTGGAACTCCACTCCCCGCAGGAAATCTATGCGATTTAGTGCCGTCACATTCAACAAACAAAAAACACCATAGCAATGTTTCCAAAAACAAATCATGCTAGTTAGCACAAGTTAAATAAGTTGCGATTCCAAGTTATCTCCCATCGTAAACTTTCACTTGATTTTGTAAAGAATGATTGTCAAGTGTTCCAACGCCATGTAAACTTTTGTAATTCCCAAATACATGTTTTACGTAAGCAAGTTAATTTAATGTCATATAAACTCATCAAAAAACAGAATAAACATCTAATGAAAATTACCTATTCAAATCACTTCTTCGTTTCCGCTGATGGATTAAACTACTTAATATGGCTAAAGTGGAAGCATGCTGCCTCGGCGATTTTCGTGGATTTTTACCGGCAACCATCGATCTCTTCTTTTTACGTTTATTATGCTGGCTGGTTTCTACTTTACTTTCATCGTCCGTTTTGGTGTTACTTGTCAGGTCTGAATCATCGCTGGCTTTGCTGCATTCTTCCTGGAAATCTATGGAATTCTCGTCTTGGCAGTTAAAATCGGGCGTATTAGTACCGGCGGACGTGGAAGCCGAGCATGATTCCATGAAATGTTTCTTGACCTCTTGATAGGCTTTTATGCATTGCCTTGGGTCTAGGGGGGGAATTGGACCCATCTGGTACGGTAAAAGGAATGGTTTCCAATAGCCTATAAGAGAAACAAAATTGTTATACTTGTAATAAAATAGAAATATTGGTCGAATTATTTACTTTTAAATAATAAATATATAATAATGTAGTATTAAAACAGTGGAATAAGTAGTCAGAAAGAATTTTTAAAATACTTATGACCAGAATTGTCATTCACTTTTAACAAAAACATATAAAGAAAAACTGTCGACTTAAGATGGCTTTAAACGATCAAAGTAATTCATGAATTTTGTGACCTTGAATTTATTCATACGTATAACACAAAATTGTCGTGAATTTATTGACAATAAATTCATGAAAATTTGACGAATTAGAACCAGCTCTAATTTTTCATTAAGTTTTTAAGGAATTGTGGTTACATTTTGGTTTAAAAGTTTTTGACAACTTTAGCAACATCAGTTCATAACTGTTGTGGGTATTGCAGGTATCGTTTACATAGGTCAAGTAAGATAGCTATAATAAATCTAAGATAAGTGAAATGAATCTAATTTGTGAACAAATATGCTTGAAAACAGTATGATTTTACGAGTACAAAAACAAATAGATTGGGAGTAAGTAAAAGTCACTATTTCATGGTTGGTATTAACTGAATAACTTCAATAAAATATTTGATCGTGTAATACAAGGATGAATTTTCAGTAAAGTCATGAACTTCTTTGACCATGTAAAGTCGGCTTTAGATAAAGTTCCGTGAAACCAACAAAAAAAATAATAAGTGAGAAAAAATATATTCCAACAAGCTAGAATGAAGAAGTAGACTATCTAAAAGCAAACAATTAAAACAAAGAATGGACATAAAGTGTCAAAAGCTGAAAGATTGTAGCATTTTACCATTTCTGGACATATACAAGGAATGTCTTTTATATTTTGCATATAGAGCTGGAATAAAGCAGTAGATAGCTTTTAAAGACTTTATTGTTTTTCGAAGTATTCTCCATGAAGATTAATGCACTCGAACCAACTCTGGAAGCGGTTATTCCACTCTTTTGTTGGTACAGCCAAAATTACGTTTTGAAGTCATTGACTGCTCTTTTTGATAAATGGAATCTTTGACCACGCAATCCGTCATTGATTTTCGGAAAGGTAAAGAAATCGTTGAGACTTAGATCGGGACTGTACGGAGGATGGTCAAACAATTTGACGTTTTGTTGCGTTAAAAATTCAATAGTCTTGTGAGCTGTGTGCGAACTTGGATCGTCTTGGTGGAGGATGATTCGTCGTTGTGGATTGGTTTCGCGGAGCTAAGCGATTACTTGCGGCAAACAAATAGATGTATGCCAATCGGCAGTAACAGCTCTTTGATCTTGTAAAGAAATTGTTGCTACATGACCTGCTTTCGAAACAAATATCGCGATCATGTTTTTGGAGATTCTTCGAGAACGTGTGACTTTTGTTGGCTTTTCTTCACCTTGGAACATCCAAACAGACGACTGGCGTTATTTTCTGGCTGGTATGAGTAAATTCAAGATTCATCACCACTCACGATGTTGTACACGTTTTTAGAGTTTCCTGCGTCGAAGCGGTATAGAGTTTTTTGACACCAATTCGCCCTAGCTGTTTTCTGTTCTTCGGTTAACAGATGCTGTATCCAATGGGAATCCCAATTTCGCGATATGTCACATATCGATCTTCCTTGGTGAGCTTGCGTACAGCATCGACGTTTTCCGTTTTTGGTTCACCTGCTCTTAGATCGTCGCTAAGACTAATCTGTCCACGTTTGAATCCTCCATGCCAACGAGAAATTGTTGACTGATGTGGTGCTTCATTACCGAAAACAGAATCCAACTCGGCGAAGCATTTTTGTTGAGATAATTGTCACCGTTTAATTCCATTTTTCGACTAACTTGTCAACTTTTAACAGTTCGTTATAACTACAAACACTACACGTATCGCATTGAAATTTTGGATTTAGGCCAACTAAAGATGGAGGTTAGTACTGACATTTGATTAGTGGCGTCCTCTATATCCCAGTGTGCAAAACATAAAAGACATCCCTCGTACGCAACGCCTACAATGAAGTCTAACAGTGGCAAATTTCTGTTTGAATGCCTTTATTTATAGTTAAGCTCACATAAATCTAGTATAACCTAACTTGTCAAAATTTTCTAATATTGCTTAGTGTTTATTAAACTTTTTTTGAAAGACAAGTCAAATGTCAAGTAATTTTTCAATACAATTTAGAAAACACAAATAAACTCTAATACTTAATTGATCCGCCATTCGCATCAATTACTGCCCTTAACAGTATGTATAAGTACAGAATCAATGCGACTTCTTAAAAAATGAGGTTTTTCAACAATATTTTCCCAGGTATTTTCAATAGATTCCCATAGTTGTTCCCTATTAGTAAATCTTATACGAGATCTATGAATTTGCTTTGTCAGTTTTTGGTTTTCTCTCAAAAATTCAAACAAATTGTAATCTTCTATATCAGTTGATATTCTTTTAAGATCAGTTCCTCGTTTGCGATATATACTGCATTCATTTTCCCATCTTTTTTTAACTTCAAATGAAATTCTTGGTGTAACTTTCCAAATTTAACAAAATTTGTACTTTGCCGGAGTCAGTTTTCTTGCCCTTTTGGATATCAAAAAGTGACAAATGTCATTTTGACGTTACAAGAATGAATTACAACAAAACAAACATTTAAAAATGGTTTATACTAGATTTACGTGAGCTTAACTGTACTTTAAATTGCCAAAAAAATTTTTAAAATTAATTTTGAAGAAAATAAAAAAAGAAATATTAAAAAAATAATAAATTCTGAGATAGAAAACAGATTAAAAGCAATAGCAATAATGTATTCAAGGCATGTCAAAATGGGATAGAATTGGAAATTAAAGAATAAGAGACATAGCGAGATAAGAATACTTAAAGAGTAGTAAATACTAGAAACAAAAAGCTTAGGCAAATAAAGGAGGCAAAAGCTCCGAAAAAATCTTAAACAAACAAGTCACAAAGATGAGTAAAACATAGGCAGAAACGAACTGTTAATGAGGAATAAACAAGACTGCAAGTCCAAAGCCTGGAGGAAAACAAAAATTTCATAAAAATCATTATGACTAAAATAAAGATACACAGATATCTTTCCTTTATTTAAATTTTAGCTTTTAATACCATATTTTTTGTTAAAAAACTGTTTGTTTAAATATATTCTTTGTTTTGCTATAATTTATTTTTTTAAACTAGAAAATGGAGGTTGACTAAAACATTTAAACGCAACAATACTTTAGATTTATACGTAGGTGGTCTGTATTAAGGTAAATAGGATGCTACGCTCTGTATATCGAGACAATAGAAAAGAGAGGAACTCAAGTTTCGGGCGACGAGGATTGCCTCACCTACCCGCCCCCGCCAACGTCTAGCGGCCCACCCGGCTTTAGAGACGCCTCAGTCCAAGGGTGGAGAGACCCAAAGGTACTTCAGGACACGAATAAAGGTGATGTAGGGCGCCACCGAATTTAGAACCACTAGACGTCGCAAAATTCGGAAATGGTGATCAACAAAAGTAAGCAAGACGCGCAGCGAATAGGGTACGCAACCAGGCCGTCCGAAACGTAAAAAAAAAGAAAGAAAGAAAAAGGCGGATTTCAGCCAGATGTAATTAGACTTTATTTATGACACCAACTTAAAATAAAAAAAAAAGAATTAAATTTGCTAGTTACAAAAAAAAGACAAATTAAGTATGTTAACAAACCGTTTGTGCACAGAAGTTCACACCCCAGCAAAATACGTATTTCGTTGGTTCACAGATGATTTAAAACCAAAAATGGAAAGTCCGATCATTTGAACAGACCCGGTACATATAGAGAGAGATTTTGTTACAGGCAAATATTGATAAGAGTAATAAATTTGTGCAAATTCGCAAAGTTGTGGTCTGAGAATATAATTAATTAAAGTTAACGGTTAGATATAATTAGAGAAAAAAAAATTATTAATGAAAGCTTACATTAAAATGAAGGAATATGCAAAACTAAAATTTTAATGTACAGATTTACAAATCTAGAAAACAAGTTTAATACACACAAAATAATACCCACGTTTTCTACGCTAAAGAAAACGCAGCAAAAAAAAAACAACTCTTTCGATATTTTCGAAGTAAAAATAAGTTCTTGTTCCCGTGAGAAACAGATGTATTATTTAAATAAACTCTGTCGAAATAAATTTAACAAACAAAAAAAAGATACGTATTGCAATTTGAAATGAGAAAAACTAATTAGAAAGGCAATTGAATTTACTAAATAAAAATTGAAAAATGATGTCTGTAGCGACGCAATAACTAAGTTAAATAACTAAACAAAGAAAAAAAAATAAAATAAAATTGAATCTAAAAATTTTCAACAAAGAAAACTAATTGCAAAACATTACAGTTTAAATTAATAAAGGAATATTTTAAAGTCTTAGCTGTGTCAGTGTCTTTCCAGCAAGCGGGATGTTCGTTAGCGTCGTCGGTTTCCTTCCTGTGAACGACGTTTACGTCGGTAGAGGAAAAGACACCAGGATAATGTCTGATGGTTAACAACGCAATATAGTGTATCGTAGAGAAGGAGTCAATCGGCTCTAATCGGCATCAAGTAATCCCCTGCCGGGTAATTGTAGTTTACAATTAAAAATTGTAGCGACTAAATTATAACCTCGCTCAAACGAGAGGGCTGCCAAAAAAAACAGAATACTTCTTAAAGCAATCAAGCCCTACATTAAGCCGTTACAAAACAATGACGAAATGACAACCATCGACCTTCTCTCTATCGATAGCGATCTGTCTCTTCCGTCTAGAAGCTATCGCCACTCGATCGCTTTTGTTTGTGAGGATATACACAAACAAGCGAAAGTACTACAGTTCGGTTCAAAATAAACATAACGAAATAAAATACAAGACGCTAATAATGTTTGTGATTTGAATTACGTACTAAACGTGTTAAATAAGGCGGCGCCAAAGGATATTTTGGAACTTCCATGTTAGGTATAAATACGAACGAAAACAAAAGGAAACAGAAAATTCTTTGATGTTTGTTGTCTTGGTCCCAAAAATTAAAGCTCAAAGTATTCTAAATACATCAAATATATTCCACTATAATTTCTAATTTTTAGTGTTTTAATATCGATAAATTTAGAAACTTTAAGTTCACCAATTAAAAAAATTTATGTAAGTTAGACATACCTGAATCACTGAAGCATTTATAATATTCTTGGCCTTGATCTTGCCTTCTAAAGGTTTGATACCAAGGCTCGGAATAAGGTACCCTCTCAAACGAAAATTGTAACTCATTCAAATCGAATTTCACCGGTTTGGACTCCTGTTTATCCCCTTTCGACTGTTGTTCTCTCTCATGCAATTTCGAATTTCGATGTGAATGTTCGCCGTTGTGTTTAGGAGACTTTTGGTCTGTCGTAATTGGTGGCAAGTAGGAACCATGATATCTCAATCTGATTGATGAAAATAGTTAATCGTCAAAAATTTTACATTTCTTATTATTGAAATACTTACCTAGAACCAGGTGTTTCGAACTTGTAATACTTTTGATTATCCGAAATAAAAGCTTCTGCATGAGTTCTTCTTTTCTTTTTCTTTACGCTACTTTCCGACCAGTTACTATCAAGGGAGGCTTCGTCCAAATGCTTAACTTCCTCTTCTCTAGGTTCGTCAGGTTCACTCGACAACAGCAATGTACTATCTCCACCTTTTTCACTTGCAGTAGTATTTGGTCCGTCAGCATCAAGATCATCTTCAGAGCTTGATTCGTCCTTCTTAGGAAATAAGAAATTTTCGGCCTCATTGTTCAGCTGTTGCAATTCCGAGGATCTCATTCGTTTAAACTTGACGATCAAACTTTTTTCTTTGCTACTTTCTTTGTGTTCTTGTGGCGGCGGTATTGGCGTCTGAGGCCTTTTCGCCACTGCCTGTTCTTCCTTAATTTTATCACTGCTCGATCGTAATTTGCTGGAAAGAACTTCAACTTTGTAATACATTCGGTTATCTAACACGAGTCTTTCTTCGGCGGAAGACCTTTTTTGCTTGATACAAGTTCTCTTCGGTCTACCGGAATCCCAAGTGTCCTTTTGTTCATTTTCAACAAGTTTCTAGTAGAAAATTTCAAATTATTAGTTAGATGTAGTACAAAATACCGATGATATATTGAACAAGTTATTAGTGGTAAAATATATAAAGAAACATAATGCATACAAATAGCAAAGTGAACTATGGCTAAAATTCATATATACATAAGCAGAAATCTACGCCCTTTCCTTTTGACTTGTATCTTACGAGTTTGATCCCTTGACAAACTTAACATTTAAATGTAGAAATGTAATTTTTTGCAAAACATTAAAGCATTCAAATGCATTAAAATAGATCAGTAACAAATACAGCAAAGGAAAACGCAATCTAACATTTTCCAAAATTTTCGAAAATAATTCTTATTATACTAGGTGGCTTAAAAAATGCGACACTTAATTGGAATTATTAAATTTTCATAAATACTTGGTAATACATACATTATGTTGGCGAGTGACAAATTATAAAAGTTTGAAAGAAAACATATGACTTCTCCGGTTTTATTATTAATGTATCGGCCCTCCCCGCTTATTGACGTGTCTGTGACATAGATTCCAACCAATATCTTCTTGTGGAATCTTATCCCAGGCTACCAGGGCCTCATATCGGGAAGTCTCCAGTGCTAAATTGATTTACCTTTTAACGATAATGTCCATAACGTGTTCTACTGAGGAAATATCGGAAAATTTGGAAGACCATAGCGAAAGATTGACGAGCATTTCTTGAAAAGATGTTTACGACAAGGCATAAGGCTCGCCACGTGAGAATGCGAATTATTTTGTTGAAAAATCGGATCCTTCAGCCTCTGAAGATGAAAAAGAAGAGTTACAAGAATTTCTTCGAAGTAAGACTGGGTGGTCAGAGTACCTCTGATGAACACCAGAGGGGACCTATTCCCATGGGGAATGACGTCCCGTACCATAACTCCAACAATTTGGAGAACAAACGTTTCCAGAACATCAAAAATGGCACCATTCTCTACGTCACCGCCTAGCCATCTAATGCATCCAAACAGAATCTAGATTTGTCACTGAAGACATTTCCTGCACCAGTTTGAACATTGTCTTCGGTGTTCAGCAGTGAGGGATAACAGTAAATGTGACTGGTTGAACTTATGTCAAAAAGTTCTTATTCTGCGATAGACTATTCGAAGAGTTATTAAGCAACTTTTTTGACCCAACTAAACATTACTAATTAATGTGGCAGTTAAAAGCCGATCTCTTGAAGCCAGCAGTTTTAAACGACAGTGTGAACAGTTGTTTGTCTTCTTTCGGCTTCACCACCTTTGTTTCGATGTTGTTAACCATTCTAACCAGTCTCAAGACACGCTGGATAACATCTCATAATGATGGTCCGGTTTTGATTTGCACGGTTTGTCATTCAGCAACCGGTTCCTCTTAGACCAAAAATTTTGCCCTCCCTGAAATTGACATCATTTCCACGATCTTGGACTCTAGACATGCGGAATTCAAATCAAATTAAACTAACCAATACTATATTTACATATTTAAACCTAAAACAACAGCAGTTATTTCATGTAAATTCATTGCAGTACTGTAATTTGTTTATTACTTATAAATTGTAGTTTATGCTTTAATAATTTAGAAGGGTCTAATACATACTATGTTCTAACCACTTTTATCACCTTTAAAATTATTTCGAATTAGTTTATAATATACATAATCATAAAACTTCGCTGCTGGAACAGAATTAGGACGCGTATAACAATATTTATAAAGTGTAAATTGCTCATGATTTTGTAATGGAGTTTTTTCATTTCAATTATAACTTAGTCCATAGTAATAACGTAAAAACCAAATGTCACCCATCGTAAAGTCATATGAAATCAGGTACCTTTGAAAGAAGATATATTTGCTTCAACTACTTCCATTACTTTAAGTTTTAAAAACTATTGTTGGTAGACATCTGTTGGTGAGTCTTTGAAATTTACAGAATTAGTTTAGAGGCGCTTTCCTAAAGTACCTTTCAATTATTAACAGTAGCGATTAATTTTATAATTAAAGTGTTTTCTGATAGATCAGGCTCAGGTACAAGTTAGATTCTATTTAAAACATCGGAGAGAAAGGCGTTACGTTCTACTTTGAATATCGCCTTTTTATAATTACAATCTCAGGAATGAATAAGATAGTTCTTCGTAAATCCCAATTTTACTTTTTTTATTTACAATTTCTTAACCTTAGGTATTAAGTTTAAGAGTTTAGCGTAAAGTGTTAAAATTAAATATTTTGTGGCGAAATCAAATTTGTATAAGTATTAATGCTAAGAATTAAATAGAAATGCATACGGTCTCACACAAGTGCACAAGCGACAAAATAATCCACGGTTGTACTTTCCTTTCCGACAACTAATGGATGCTTTCTGCTCAGATAGAATTTACGAAACGAATAACTGTCAAACGAGCTGTCATACGTTCATTTTTTGATATTTATGATGAATTTATTCTAGCAAACCATCATAAATGAACTCACCTTTGAACAACGCTATTTATACCAAATTATCCAAATTTATTTATAATATAAAATATTATAAAAAATCTGGTGTGAAGAACACAAATACAGGTTCACTATTAATATTTTTTGTGAACGTGTCCGAACATATCCCTCCCCAGAGACGCAGATACGTATTTCACCTTTCTACAGGATCAACTGTGCGCCCCTGCTGAAGAAAGGATATCTTCAGACACATTCACAAAAAAGAACCACATCGCTATCTCACAGAAATTATCCAGACCGAGCGTAGAAATAACTTCAACGCTGCCTGTTGTTAGACGGCCGAAGTACCTCGCTCTGTCCACATAACCAATGCGAACCAACGACGCTCTTCCTCTCTCTGTGGAAGGATATGTTCGGACACGTTCACAAAAAATATTAATAGCGAACCTGTATTTGTGTTCTTCACACCAGATTTTTAACGTACATTCCTTTTCTTTTCATTTAAGCAACATCTTCCAATTATTTTCACGTAAGTGTGCATAAAATTTCGTTATTTAATTTCGTTTATTTGGATCTAGAATATTCTTACTTTTTCAGACAATGGAAGAGCGTCGAGAATGGCATCGTGAAACAATGGCGAGTTGGATTGAAGGCCATACTGATTGTATGTACATTGCCAGTGATTCCGAAATTTATTGATAAGTGTGTGAAACGTTATTGAAAAATTGCAATAAATCAACCGTAAAACGTCACGTAGGATCGTTAAAGCACGAAAAAAAATTGAACCCGTTGGAATCTGACAATTTTAACGAAGAACTCTGTGAAACTTTTATGGCAGCTAATATTCCATTATTTAAATTGAACAATCCAATTTTGAAGACATTTCTGAAAAAATATACTGGTCGAAATGTTCCTGATGAATCAACTTTACGCAAATATTATGTTTCTAGGTGCTATACGAGAACAGTAGAACGCATTAGAAGCCATCTTTTAAATCAATACATATCAATAAGCGCCGACGAAAAGGTGGATATGTTAGGACGCTGTGTGGTAAATGTTGTAGCTGGTGTACTACATCCAACTATTCCCTATAACTCATATGTAATAGCAACAAGTGTTATAAATAGAGTTGATGCGGAAACAGTTGCTGAAACCATTAAGGAGAATATGCAAAAAATGCTTCATTCGGACGCCACGTACAAAGAAAAAATACTTTTATTTGTGCTATTATATTTATATCCTAATATGCTGCATATTACTTGTGTAGCACATGCTCTCCACAGAATCTGTGAATATATCAGAGACACTTTTCCGGAAGTTGATGGACTTGTATCAGCTTTTAAAAAAGTTTTCAGAAAAGCACCATTGAAAGTAGCTCTTTTCAGGGAAAAATTTCCATCTCTGTCACTGCCTCCCACTCCAGTAATAACTAGATGGGGAACATGGCTGGAAGCTACTAGTTATTATGCTGAGAATTTCGATAGTCTAAAACATTTAGTAACACTGCTAAAGGAGGATGCTAGAAGTATTGGTGAGTGCAAGGAGCTCACACAAATCCCAAATTTAAAAAATCAGTTGTACTTTCTTCACGAACACTTTGGAAAATTGCCAAAACTAATCACTTATTTTGAAAATCGAAATCTCAAATTATATGACGGATTAACAACATTAGAAGTGGCTGTTAATAATTTGAAAAGTATTCCAAGTGACTTCGGATGTGGCCTTCGGCAAAAGTTTGAAGCAATTCTTAATAGAAATCCAGATTTAATTACATTGCAGCAATTATGTATGGAGACAATTCCACAAAATCTAACGGCTAAATATGAAGAAATAAAAGAATATTTCCAGTATGCACCTATAACCAGTTGCGATGTAGAAAGGACGTTTTCTATTTATAAGGATGTACTTAATTCAAAGAGAACAAAATTGACGAAGAAAACCTTGAGAAACTATTGCTAGTCAATATTAATACTCCTTTACTCAACTTGAACGACAAAATGAACAAATAAAAATGTTCCAATTATAGAAATAAAATTAAAAACTTTAAAAATACAACTTTTCAACAAATACATATTGTTATGAATTTTTCCCTGCAGAAGAAATTAAAGAAGATATGAAAATTATTGTATTTATTTGTAAAATTTTATTCCAGGGAAATAATGTTAAAAATTGAGAATTTTTATAATAAGTTATTGTAATATGTATTTTTGTCCATGTCTGTAGATTGCACGAGCCTATGTAGATGTTCGAAGTCCGCGCCAAGCTGGAAGTCATAATAAGACAGATATATATATTATTATTATGTTGATTTATTTATGTTAGGTAGGGATGTCTTGCTGTTTCCTGTGGCTTCATCATGTTAGAGATTTGATAGTCCTTTTACAGATAGGAGGTCTTTTTTTTTGTATTAATATTGAACAGAACTTAATTTTGTTTAATATAGTTTGGATAACTTCGTTTGGTATTTTTGAAGTGCTTTGATGTGATTAAAATTCAATTACGGGTTATTACAAGTCTTTTAAACTTGTAATTTGAATAAATTGACCTATCTGGAATCTCTCAGATAATAGTTTTTGTGGCGTAACGTGTACAAATCTAAAATGTATGTATTGTTAATATGATATGTATTTATATAGATATATTTGTAGTAATAATTCTATTGAAATTTGAAGCTTCTTAAATTTATAAATTTAATTTATAATATTTTTTGTAATAATTTGAAATATTAACAAAACGTATTAGACTGTTTTTTTTTAATATAGTTTTTGTTCATTTAAGTTATCGTAGTATAGTAGGAAGGGGGGAAAATTTATTTTGTTACAAGCTTGACTTGCGCTTGTTAAATTTTGGTTGCGTGCGAAAAATAGAGAAAGTTCTATTTTTGACGTTTGATTTTTTTGAGGGAATAAAGTAATTGATGACAGCTAATAAAGTTTGTTTATATTTATTTAGATTTTTGTTCGGAATTCAGTTGAGTTTTTTTCCTCTCTTGTACAGTCATATTGTACAAGAGTTTTTTCTCTATATTGCGGCGAAATTTAGTCACAATTCTGCTTTATACTTGATAAAGTAGTTTTTTTTTTTTTTTTATGTAAATTAAATGTTTGTGGTGTTAATGTTAGTTTTATTTCTTGAGTTTAATTTGTATTATTTCTCTTTTACACCACGATATTCCTGAGAATAACCCTGACGATTAAGAAGCTCAAGGAAGGTTAGAAGTTCTCAAGTTAGAAGTTATAACTTATAACTTCTAACTTCATTCACCTAGTTCAAGTAGGTAGTATATATAAAATATATGCAAAATATGTGCTGCGAGGCTTTGAAAGGCTGTGTGACAAGATTTTAATAAATCGAGGTTTCTTTTGTTTTTGTAGCTTTTATTGCATTTGGTTATAAAAATAATATAATAAATAGTAATAAACACAGCTTCTAATCTAGTAATATATTATCAGAATGTGTTTTTCTGGATTTTAGTTAAATTTACACCTTGTTTTAGAATATTGTGAATGAACACTTTACAATTGACTACTTACAACATGGAAATTCAATGAAACTAAAACTTCAACACTAATAAAAGGCCTTTGTTGTTTATAATAATAGTTCTTAACGACAGTAATAAAATTTTCTAAGAATAGGGGCTTTACTTCAGCTCCAAAATGTCCATTTTCGATCAATTATGGAAGTTATTCGTAGAGTTGCACACTTTGTCTCGAATGCATGTATTGTAAGGACGGCTTATCGTTAAAATATTACGATTCGTTTTAAGTTTAAATTGAATTCACAACCAAATACAAATACATGCGTATTATTATTTATGATCCATAAATACAAATGGCTATTATGATTTTGTATAATAACAATATCCAGTGCATACTAAAATATCACTCTATTAATTTATGAGATCCGGCAAATCATTTCAGAGAATATTTAGATAAATAGTTAAATGTGGGGATGCACTACATACGGTCCTGCCGTACCGCAAACATCCTCAGCTCTAGTCATATGTACACGACCAACTCATAAAAGACATCATTACCATCATAGGTGTTGTTTACTTAAAGAAGCATACATTATAATGAACAATTTTTTTTATAAATTGATGCAAACTGTTAAGAGTATGTATTTCCAAAAAGGTCGAAAAATTTAGGAAACACGTAAGTGTTAAATACATAAGCTGCGAAAGGAACGATTAAATAGTATGAAACAATATTACATAAAACAAAAATAGGTTACGAAAATGACTTGAGATTTATGCAAATCTAAGAAATATTTAACAAAGTATTATTATGTATGCTTCTTTAAGTAAACAACACTTACGATGGTAATGATGTCTTTTATGAGTTGGTCGTGTACATATGACTGAACAAAAATATATGCTCGTTAATGACAAATCGCAATACCGATACTAAATTCACTGAACTTATAGAGTGGCAAAAACGCGTGATCACTAGGTGATCTTTAATACATACTGCCTTTCTATTGGTTCTTATAGCTGCATAGAAATCCCACAACAAACGATGTAAATCAGCATGTGTTTGTGAGGTATATATTTTAGTTACCTAAAAAGACAAAAAAATTCATGAATTTTAAATTAGTTTAGTATTTTATATAAACTAATACATTTTTTTTTAAATTTAAGCATAACCATAAAATTTTATTGTTTATATAGTACAATTATTCTATTGTAAATTGGGCTGTACACGCGTTACAGGCGTGAACACCTCGTAATTACTCTATACGTTCGAGGAATAAGGTATAGTATATATGAATGTAATTTTTTTTTTGCAAATTCTAACAGAAATGTTGCACTACTAAAGTACCATAGTTGATTAAAATTTCGAATCCATACAGGTTACAGTGTTATAATATATTGTGAATCTGTCCACGTAAATGGATTGTTTGTTAATTCTCACTGATTTTGAAGTAATTAAATCGTATTTGAAAGTTATAAAGTGTGCTTTTTAAGCCCGACGGAATTTGAAATTTTTATTCGTTTATTTTTTATTTAATATTTGAAAATTATTTCGGGCATATTGCCGCGTGGTTCTTCTTGACGAAGCATACTGTGGAATTCCAATTTTTGGTCATCAGCATAAACAAGTGGCCTGACGTAGCCCTATAGGTAATAATCAAGTGGTGTCAAATCGCACAACTTTGGAAGCCATTTCTCGAAATCAACTCTTCATTAAATTTTATTTCCAATAAGTCGATGTTTATGGTCGCCGTTTGGGACGTAGCGCTATTTTGTTGAAACCACGTCTTGTTCGGGTCAATGTCAACCATATTTTCAAACAAAAAATCATTTATCATGGTACTGTAATGATCTCCATTGACCATAAAGCGAGCGCCAGCCTCATTTTTTTAAGAAATAAATAATTTATAAAGCAAAATTGTTAATAAGCAATTCAGTCAAACGTGAGCTTCACTGCTGAACACAGTTTTGCTAGTCAGTTTCTAATTGCTCCTGGGCCCAATCGGCGAAGGAACGACGTATATGGTGGTTTTGAAGCATTCATTCCTTTATTAGCTAGATCTTATACGGGTATAGGTCAAGATCTTTACGCAAAATTTTCCAGATAGTGATGAACAGAGCCGATAAATGGATAACTTTGGATTATCTTTCACACTTTCGTTTACAGCGTCAATATTTTCTTCTGTACGCAAATAGTATGAAACAATATTATATCAAACAAAAATAGGTTACAAAAATGACTTGAGATTTATGCAAATCTAAGAAATATTTAACAAAGTATCAATAAATGTTAATACGAGGGATGTCTTTTATGTTTTGCATACTGGAACATAGAGGACGTCACTAATCAAATGTCAGCACTAAAAAATTAACCCCCATCTTTAGTTAGCCTAAATCCAAAGTTTCAGTGCGATACGTGTTGTGTTGTAGCTACAACGAACTGTCAAAGTTGACGAGTTAGTAGAAAAATGAAATTAAACCGTAAAAATTTTCGCGCAATAATTTTTTATAATTTTCGCAGACAATTATTTCTACAAAAATGTTTCGCCGTGTTGGTTTCTGTTTTCGATAATGAAATACATCAGTCAATAATTTCTCGTTGGTATGGAGAATTCGAGCGTGGACGGATTAGTCTCAGCGACCATCCCAGAGCATGTGAACTAAAAACTGCAGTCACTGAGTGTTCCAAGGTGATGAAAAGCCGACAGAAGTAATCCGTTGTCGAAGTGTCTCCAAAAAGATGGTGACGACATTTGTCTCGAAAGTAGGTCATGTAGCAACAATTTCTCTACAAGATCAAAGAACTGTTACTGCCGATTGATATACAAGCATTTGTTTGCCGCAAGTCATCGCTGAGCCTCGAGAAACCAATACACAACGCGAATCATGCTCCATCAAGACAATACAAGTTCGCACTCAGCTCTCATGACAATTGAATTTTTAACGCAACGAAAAGTGAAATCGTTAGGCCATCCTCCGTACAGTCCCGACCTAAGTCCCAACGATTTCTTTACCTTTCCGAAAATCAAAGACGGATTGCGTGGTCAAAGTTTCCAGCCGCTAGAAGGAACAGTCGATGCCTTCAAAAACGCAATTTTGACTGTGCCAACAAACGAATTGAACGAATGGCTTCCAGAGTTGGTTCGAACGTATGCAAAAGTGCATTAATGTTCGTGAAGAATACTTCTAAAAACAATAGTTTTTAAAAGTTATCTACGGTTTGATTCCAGCTCTATATGAAAAATATAAAAAACTACTCCGATGTTTAGCAAAGACTACTTTCAGAAGTCTAGTGGTTATCAAAAACTGATACTATGAACTAAAAGTCAGATAAAGTTAACTTGAAGAACAGAAAAATGTTGCCACTGGAATCTGCTCAATAGGCTTTTGAACACATAAAAACAATTTTAATGCCTTTTTGTAAAAGACATTATTCCTTAAATCTGAGATGGGAAAATATGGATATGGATTCCAACATATGCAGTATTTTTTTTTTATTATTATTTATGTCCACTTTCCTCGCCTTTAAATATCTAACGGATCAAGTTATCTTCTAGATAACTACAAGAGAAACGCATAAATGGCTTTCTTCGCTTCTAGATAGACTTTAATCTACAAGACAAACTCGCCTAGAGGATAAAGTTATCGGTAAATATATCCTTTAAATATACCATTGCCCGCGAAAGCTTCTAAACAAGGTTAGATAGTGTTTACATTCTTCAATTATATATTAGCAGATCGTTGAAATCGGTGTTGATTGATTAGTATTTGTGTGCATTTTGGTAAAATTATTCCTTCACAATAGACCTATTAATGGTAGATATTAATTTTTTGGGGGGAACATAAAGATATATTTGAAAAGGTTAGAAGACTATATACAATTAAATATCGATCGAATTATATAGCGGAATTTAGACCACAGTTTCTTTTTAAAAAAATAAACGATAATGATTTTATTTCAACAAGTATAGAAGCATTTACAAGTACAGTGTTCGCACCTTAAAAAACACTACAGGCTCTTATGGGACTATATGTATTCCTTTCTAATTATAGAATTGACGTATATAACTATCTCATTTGCTAGTGTCCAATATTATCGGATTCTATTAAACAAAATGAATAAGTGAAATTAGCATCATTCACCATCCTTTATTGTTGTCATATGTCTTTATTTGATGTTTCTGTTTATATTTGTTCTTATTAAAATGAACAATACCGCTTTAAAAGTGTTATATGCTGACTATATGATTAAGTTTTATGCCAATAATGTACTAATTACGTTAATCGGGTAAAATAAGGTATATGCATGGTTAACATTCTTATTTGCTATAATTATTGTATTATATATTTCAGTAGAGCAAGAAATTCTACAGGTATATTAAATTGAAGATAATATACAGGAATTAATCATACCCTTAAATGATAATACAAGTAGCACACATACCAAAATAACAGCAGCGATAATTAAAAAATTATATGATTTGTCAAAATTCCAGTACTTGAGATTCCTACATTCCTTTGATGACCTACAATAACAGGTGATACTTGAAATACACCATAATATACAGGGTGGTCCTTAATTTCTTCGAGAAATTTTAGGGTGCGATTCCTTGGGTAATCTCGAGAGAAATAGTCCCTATAAACATTTGTCCTAAAGTTTTCCGTTGTAGAGATAAAGACTGATTAATTTTTCACAAAAAAAATTTTTATTTCAAAAATTTAGAAATCGATTTAGGGAACTGTTGTGTTGGTTGTCATGTTTACAGCATTTATTTGTACTTACGTAACTGTCATAAGTATTGTCAAACAATAATTAATTTGAAAGTTCGTACCTTTAAATCTTTTTTTGTAATTATGGTGAATTATACAAATGCTGAAATGGCAGATATGCATTTTGTGTACGGTCTAGCTAATGGAAATAGTTATGAAGCAAGGCGTATTTACCAACAAAAATATCCTCGACGACTTGTACCTTGTGCGGAAACCTTCAGTAATATTCACCGTCGTCTAGCAGAAACTGGTACATTTGAGAGAAACAAAAATACTCCGGGAAGACCTCAAACTAAAAGAACACTCGATTTAGAGGAAGCTGTTCTGTTGATCCGAAATGAACTTTGGTTTATGCATGACGGCGCTACAGCACACTTTAGTTTACAAGCGAGACAATTTTTAAATAGGACATATCAGAATAGATGGATAGGTCGAGGAGTGGAAGTTCCGAATCAGCCGTGGCCTCCAAGGTCACCTGATTTGAACCCTCTAGACTTTTTTCTGTGGGGACATTTAACATCCCTTGTTTATACTTCGCCAATTCAAGATCTCGATGACTTAAGAAATCGCATAATTGTTGGATGCGAAACAATTCGAAACACTCCCGGACTTCTTCAGCGTGTGAGTATGCAATTGAATAGGAGGATAGAAGCCTGCATATTAGCTATTGGTGGTCATTTTCAACAGTACCTTTAGGGTTTATTGTAACCGTTTCTTAAATTTTTGAAATAAATTTTTTTTTTTGAAAAATTAAAAAGCCTGTATCTCTACAACGGAAAACTTTAGGACACATGTTTATAGGAACTATTTCTCTCGAGATAACCCAAGGAATCGCACCCTAAAATTTCTCGACAAACTTAAGGACCAACCTGTATATGTTCATAAGTGTGTCTGTTATAGACCAAAAAATTACTAAACAAATTTACGCGTGTTTTTTTTTGCAAAATGTCCGGAGAAGGTTTAAAGCTATTAAAATACTCGATCTCGCCAGTAAAAAGAAAGGTAGGGGCCTAATAGTATAATATCAATAGTAGTAGTAGTACTATTATTTAAATGTAGATGGCTCCCTCCGCGAGACAATACTTCTCACATTGAAGTGCTATTATAAATCGGGTGTGGAGAAGACAATACAAGTTCATATTTGTGTGAGAATATAATTTCGACAAAAATCAACAATGTAAATTCATTGTTGTTTGTTATTAATTAGGGACAATACAATACTGTTGTATTGCACTATGAGAAGCGCCCTGCATATCCATTGCTATAGTTACATCAAATACAAAAAAATATCCGTTACATATGCCATCTTTTTTTAATAGTTGTTACTAATTTTCGATTATGTAAGACAATTGTCAAAATAAACGTTGGGAAGAATGCAACAGTGAAAATATAGGTAAATAATCAAAAATGTTCGGTTAAAAACGGAACGAAATCAAAGAAGTATTTGGAAGCGGTTTATTGAATGAAAACAAGAAACGATGCACGGCTTCTATTTCAAAATTGTACCTTTAATATTCAAAATTTTAAGTGTAATGATTTTAACAACTGCTAGTCCTTTATGTGTCCCAATTTATTGTTTATATCATATTTTTTAAAAACATTAAAATAAAAATATAAATTTATCTTTGTTAATTAATATGTGTGTCTCATTACACTCTCTTCCTAAATATAATTCGTGGTACGGTTAAGAATCGATAATGTTTTGGAAATGCCAACTCATCCAGCCCCAATCTTTAGAGAATATATTTTCGTCGTTAAACACGTCTTTGTTCCGTCGTCAGTAAGCGCGGCACCCATCTTGCCGAAAACTTTTTCATATCAAGTTCTTCGTGCAAAATATAAAGTTCCCGTTCTTTTGAAATGTGCACTGGCTCTGCTACATCTAACGCCTTCAATTGTCGATCACTTAGCAACAAATCATGGACTTTATCCACTATTTCTAGACTTGTAACCGTTTTCGGCCGTCCAGATCGATGATCATCTTCTAAGCTGCTCCTGCCAGGCATAAATTTATTTCCCCATTTTCTGACGGTTGTATAAGAAGGGCAACCCTCACCCGATGTATCTCGCATATCATCATGGGGATTTCTTTAAAAGATACTTAATCACTGCACGATGTTCAAAATTATCCATTTACTTAATTAGTAGCAGGGTAAAATTTTAAAAATTGCCTATGAAACATGCTTCGTCACAAATTTATCAAACTCTAACAGTAACGTGACAATGACAAGGCATCAGTTGTCAAAATGTAATGTGTATTTTTTCCTACGACCTGCTCTAGGCGATCGCGCGAATAAGTCAAGCCGCCCTCGTATGTTTCAAATTATTTTGTTATAAAAATGTAATTTTATGTGATATTACAATGCCACTTTTCCATAGCATTAGACCGACGATCTATCCTCAAACACAAGTTAGGAAATATCTGGCATATGTAGATGTCCTATGCACCTAATATGAAATGAAAGTATAACTACAATACCATTCTTACTATACTGTAAACAACATACCGAACGAAACAATTTCAAAGCTTCATTAGAAGAATACCACGTGTTGTTTAAACTGTTTTCAATTCTAAAGGAGAAATTCGATGAGAAATGAGTTTAATTAATGCAAGATTATTAATTATTTCATTTTAATAATTCAATAATATTGTTCTTTTTCTATTGTTATTATATATTTTTGGAAAGGTTTTTTTTTGTAGTTTGATTTCTTTTGTATTTTATAATTTTTATGTTTGGGCAAACTTCCATGAAAAAAAAGTGTATATAACGGGTGGGGCAAAAGTCCCGCTACCATTTTGATTGCGCGCCATCTTGGTTATGTGACGTTTAGTTCAGTTTAGCTTTAACCATTGTGTTGTGTAGACGTCCAAATTTTATTATGGATAAATATACGCCACAAGAACGAGCAGAAATAGTGACAATATTTATTGAAAATAATCGTTCCATTATTGCCACTCAGCGGAAATTGCGTCAAAAATATCCTAATCGTCCAGTGCCTCACAAAACCACAATTTATCGTTTACATGCGAATTTTCGACAGTACGGTACGACAGCAGACAGGCCTCGTTCTGGAAGACAACGGACGTCTCGTAACGCTGAAAATGTGGCTCTGGTGCGCGATAGTGTTGCAGAGTCTCCAGAAACATCAATTCGGAGACGTGGTTCCCAGTTACACATATCTGCACGCAGTTTAAGGCGAATTTTGAAAACTGATTTGAAAATGTTCCCGTACAAAATTCAATTAGTCCATAAATTGCTACCGAGAGATCATGATCAACGAGTTGAGTACAGTAATGCAATCCTAAGGCTGTCTGATGAAATTGAAGATTTTTCGTCTAAATTGATAAGAGCGATGAAGCCCATTTTCTTCTGAGTGGCCACGTCAATAAACAGAACAGTCGGTTTTGGGGGGCACAGAATCCTCAATTAATTCATGAAACGTCATTGCATCCACAAAAAACAACTTTATGGTGCGGTATTCATGCTGGAAACATCATTGGTCCCTATTTTTTTGAAACTGACGAAAGTGTTGGAGTTACTGTTACTGCTGAACGGTACCAAGACATGATTCGAAATTTTCTTGTGCCTGAAATGGAAGAGCAAGGACTAGAGGAAATGTGGTTTCAGCAGGATGGGGCCACAGCACACACAGCTCGTGCAACAATTCAATTATTGAATGACGTTTTTCCACGAAGACTAATTTCGCGAAATGGCAATTTAGCATGGCCAGCCAGATCTCCGAAGTTTATGTGAATAAGCCCCAAACGATTCAACATCTTAAAGAGAATATTCGTCAAGAAATTGAAGAAATTCAGCCTGAGATGTTGCAGGATGTCATGAAAAATGCCTTAAAGAGAGCCGAAAGTTGTATAGCGAATCGCGGTCACCATTTAGCCGATATAATTTTCCAATCATAACGAAAAAAAATGTAAAGAGCAAATAAACTTTTTATGAAAACCAAACTTACTTATCTTTTCTTTCAACAAAGTTATAGGCAATCAAAATGGTAGCGGGACTTTTGCCCCACCCGTTATAAAAATATTTTTGTCAACCAAAAATTAATATCTAAAGGTCACTTCTGTTATGATAGCAGAAAAAGCTAGAAATTTATCATTTTCTACTAGATACTTACAAGTAACTGCCTTGTACTTGATCGAAGTTCCCTGGTTTCAGGAGGTGTTTCGAATTTAATACCATCATCATCAGTCGCTGCACTTAAATAACTATTAATGGAGCACTGTCGTCTTGAACGTAACCTATGTCCCGATTCGCTTCCCGTAGGTGATAATGGAGAATTTCTTATTTTATCGCTTAAAGATATCGCCCGTGTTCTAGGCATCTTTTTATGGGAAGCAGTTCGATTTATAGAATTCAGTTCATCAATACTGTCCACTAAAAAAAAAGAGAATAATTTAATTATAAAATAAATCTCGCTACCATTCTCTCTTACCACCATTGATTTTGAGAAAGCTGTCTATGTTCGCTGTATTGCTAATGAGGGTATCCAATTGCAGGAAATTGGAATTGTCCTTGACGAAATTCAAGTGTTTCTCGCTTTCGAGATGTTCGTCTAGACGTGGATATTCCACACGGCACACCTCACAGTAACCTGGCTGCAGGGCAGTGTCGATACGTGGATGAGTTGATCGGGTCTTTCGAGTCATGTTACGCTCAACTAGTGAGCGTGATACTATCCCCGGATCACCAGCAGATCCAAAGATGTTAAACTTGGGCCAGTTGCGTATCTCTTGAAATACTGGTCTTGTCTGTCTGGAATACAGAACACAACATAATTAATAATAATAATCATTAAAAAGATAAGAAGATTAAGTACTTTGAAAAAGCAACTCAATGGTAGCGATTGGCAAGAAAAACATGACATAACTAAACAAGTAACGAGCCATCGAAAACATTCATAATTGTAGTAGACTGTGAAATTGGGTTGGTACTTTAGCCACTTCCACATAATGACATTTATTATTTGACATTGAAACTATAAGTTTGTGTCAAATTTTTCAAAACTCTTATGAAAAAAATTAAATTTATTTAAAAAATGGTATTCAACATAGAACAACATTTTCAACAACTTCTGTAGCTATATTATTATGTAAATTTTGATTATGATTTCGATATTAAATAAATTATTTGTTTTCTTTTTTGTGTTGTAGTATCATTTCAATGCCATAACCTTTTTTTTTATAATGAAACCAAATGAAACTGTCAAGCATCAAGTAATGTGTCATTATGTGGAAGTGGCTAAAGTACCAACCCAATTTCACAGTCTACTCCAATTATGAATTTTTTCGATGGCTCGTTAGTATTGTGGAATAAAAAATATATAAATATATTGCGGATAGAAAAATAATATGCAAAAGTTATTTTTTACTTTTAGAAAGCACCATACACTGCAAAAATTTTCCCACGAAAAATTGGACTTTTATATTGTATGTCTCGGATTGATAAAAAAAAATGCAAATAAAAGATGGAAGTAATAACATCCAAAATATTAAAAATAAAAGAAAACAATTTTAAGAATAAAGATGTGGAGAACAAAACCAATAATAGAAAAGAAAGTAATATTAGAAAATAAAATGACGTAACTAAACCTGGACAAAGCAAAAGAAAAACGACATTATGTATGTTACATGTTGTACATGTAACAATGCAAACAAAGATATATTTTCTCCCACAAACAAAATTTCTGTAAAATACTGCTTTTATTGTGTTGTGGTAGATCAATATTCGGACACGTAATCTGAATTGAGTGATTCTACTGTGTCCTAGATTACGAGTCAGAATATTAATATATGACAACACAATATTTTACAGAACTTTCCATTTATGAGAAAAAAAAACATGCATCCAAATTGCTACATGTTCAGTTGCGGCCCCTACAAACTGACGATAGTTTGACAAATAATAAATGTTTGCTTTGTAACATGGTCTTAATATTGAAGTTTATAAAATGTCACCTAACTGAAAGAAAGTGAGTGGCGTATAAAATACAAAATTTGAAAAATGGAAAAATTAAAATACAAATAACGTTTTTGCAACAATATATGCGTTTTTTAAATGAAAATGCATTCCAGTTTGTTTTTCTTGATGAAATATAGATTTTTCAATATGAAAGCTCTCAAAAATCACGGCAAGATGAGAATATTAAATCTGTAAAAGCAAAATAAGTAGGTGGCAAAAGGTATTAATTATTTAAAAAGTATTGGCATGGGCAATATATCATTGACTTTTATCGTGTTTTTATCAACATTTATTTCATTTGCGATGTGCCTAACGCTCATGCCGCCCTCTAGCCTAGTTCTACTCATCGACTTTTGCAGTTCGTTTAATTAAGGCATTTTAAAAATTGTGTACGCTTCTGACTTACATTTAACTGACACTAACAAATTTACAAATCTCGAATTACTTAAAATTGACAGAATGTGTCAAAAGTGTCTTAGTTTGTAGCGGCAGCAACTGTACATAAGGTAGATATATAGCGTCGTGACGTATATCCTTTCGTTTGTCCAGGTTCAGATATAACACTTTTCTTTCCAATGTTTCGACAGCAATAGGTGTAAAGTCAGTCACAATCAAAATCGAAAGAAAATAATCTAATTTTCATAAAAGCTTATAAATATAATGCAATTATTATTATTATCCCTAATCAGATTTGTTTGCAAAAAATAAACGAGTTCATAGCCTCATAACGACTATACATACTCTAAAGAAGACGCGTTGTGAAAGATATGGCTTAAAATAAACGTTTATGATTGGAATTTACGTAGTCTGTGTAATCTATTAAATGCTTATTGTGCTATTTTTCAACCATATTTATTAAAAAAGCTCCTTTGATAATTGTTAATATGCTAGAAAATTTGACTTTTACTGTAAATACTGGATCGTCCTCAATTTTCATAAGGTTAAGGTTCTGAATCTTGAAAATGTGTATTTTCAATATATTCGACATTAATTATAATCTGTTTATATACATAAAAATAGTACAATAAATGATTGGAAGTTATGGTCATAAGGATTAATTGCATTTACTTCAGATTGATTTAAAAAATTGAGTTTGTGTTTTTTAATATGTACTTACTGTCTTTTGTAAAATAAAAAAATGTTTAAATAAATACATTTTATAGAAAATAGAAACATTTTTACGCAAAAAAGAGTGAAATGATGCGTTGCTAAATGTGTTTTCTTACTGCTGTCTTTTGTTAAGGAAGTATTAATGTTAATAGATACATAAATATTATAATTATATGTACTATCGTGAGCAATTGAAAGTAAACACACTAATATAGCTGCGTAAATTTTACCAAATTGTCAAGCTAATGTCATTTATGTTATAATTAAATGCTGACACTGACACTTCAAAAGTACTGTATACATTAGATAAATTTTGAAATTTCGACATGCCAACATAATAAAGTGTTAACTTTCAATTGCTCACGATAGTACAGTAGTGGACATAATTAACTAGGACAAGTCAAAAAATTAAGTAACCTTTTTTTTATAAAATTTAGTTGTTTAAATTTGGGTTTATAGTTATGACATTTGTCACGTTGATTTGTCAAAAATTTATTTGTCGAACTGAAGTAGAAAAAATGCCTCGAATTAACGATATCGTGAAGTGTTCTGTAATTGCTAGAGCGGAAGAAGGAATGTCGGTCAGACAGATTGTTCAGCGCTATAATATTAACAAAAATTCTGTCACTAACATTGTCAAAAAATGGAGACAAGAAGGGAGAATAGGAAGGAACCCAGGACAAGGACGACATAGGATTTCAAATGAAGAACAGGACAGAAGATTAATTGAGGTACTAAGGGAAAATCCATTTTTCACCGTAGTTAGAGCTGCTGAAGAAACAAATTTCCCGGGATCTGCACGAACTGGACGACGACGTGTTAAAGAGTCGGACTTGCGCTACCGTTCAGCAGCAAAAAAAAATATTTTAAGGCAAGAACACAAAGAGGCGCGTGTGGGATTTGCTCTAGAACACATGGTTTTCCATAATAACTTTTGGAATAATGTCATCTTTACGGATGAAAAGACTTTTCAGTCCACATATAGTGGTGCTATTCGTGTATATCGACCTGCTTATTCGCGGTACGATGAAAGATATATTAACAATTCAGACAAGAGTGGCAGATTTTCCATAAATTTGTGGGCTTGGATATCAGCCCGTGGACCTGGTGTTCTGTGGCATATTGACAGTAGATTTAATAGCGAAGAATACATACGGATCTTAGATAATATCATGTTGCCTTCTGTGTCCCAATTATATCCTAATAATGAATTTATATTTCAACAGGACAATTGTCCCATCCATACAGCTCATGCAGTAAAAAACTGGTTCAGAGAAAACAACATTAATATGCTTAACAGGCCTAGTCGCAGCCCCGACTTAAACTGCATTGAAAATGTTTGGGGACTGTTATTAAGAAACATCCGAAACCAAAATATTAGACCCAGAAATGCCCAAGTATTATTAGAAGTGATTAATAATGCATGGGAAAATGTTGTTACCCAAGAGTATTGTATAAATTTGGTAAACTCGATGCAACGGAGACTTACTGATGTTATCAACCGAAATGGTGCGATGACCAAGTATTAGAAAAGTTGTAGTTTTAAAAAATATATGTGTATTAAATCTTTACCGAAATTAAATTGTTCTGTTTTATATGTATTATAAAATTATTAACTTGCATTTGAATTACAATTCTGGTAAGTGAGGATGTCTATAAAAGCCTAGTTTACATTAGAAAAAAACACTGTCCTATTTATTTATGTCCATTACTGTACATCACTATCACTGTCACTGTGAATCCTTCAAGTTTATTGGTTTTACATTTTCTGGGCGCCCTAATAGTAACATAGCGTCTGTAAACGTGGTAAGTTAACGGCGGAGACATGAACGATACCCCACCAGTACACTAGATAAGAGAGAAGGAAGGTACCATACCAGTCGCCAGGCGTGTCTGTGCCCTGTCTGATTAGATACGTCGACGATGGATACGATGGAAATACGAGTACATACGCAATACGTATGTGTATACCACACCCACTTCTAACCTATCCCTATTGCTTATCTAATCAAATGCTACACTATACATTGAATAAATATATCGGGAAAGTAAAATTGTCGGGGACACGTCTTGCGCAGAAGTGTCGTTAACTTACTACGTTTACATACGGTATATGCTATAAAGGTTATTCAGAACACCCTATTCTTGCTTGAACAAAATTATCAAAGTCTGATCAGCTGCGTTATTTTCCAAAGATCTGAGAATATTTAGACCGTTTGAACACAATATAAGCATTTTTTTAATAATAAAATATATTAATAGAGAATAAAAGTAAAAAAAATAGTCATATTCAGATATGAATATACCTTAACATATGACAGCAAAGCATATGTATACTCGTTTAAAATTACGAAATTTATCCTGTGGAAATTCCATTCCGATTATAGGGTCATCTGCTGCTTTCTTAGACTGAATGAGGTATAGAGATGAAAACGGATCCCACCCAAATATTTCATAACTTAATCAAATCATTTCAAGATAAATCAATAACATTGCTAAATACGTTACGACTAGGTTATATTATATGAACACTCCACCCTCAAAACTATGTCGTTTGATAAAAAATCATAAAAAGCAATGTACATACATTTAGTTGTTTCATATGTTAATAGCCCAGCGAAAAAGGACCTTGACTATATCTACGAACAAAATTGTCTTTGATGTTGAAGTATAGCAAGCGCCAAATAAGATGGCGAGCGGTGGGATGCGCTGTAGTCGTTTTCATAAACGCGCACGCCCACTTACTTGCTACCTTATGTAAAACCAAATACAAAGTTTCCCACTATTTCTAATGCTGCGCCACAGTGGCGGCTCTTGATGACGTACGATGTGCGCTGCTGCACGGATGAGACAACTTCGAACTATTTCGGAAGATTTCGGTACGGTTACTTGCTTCTCTGTATATATGAAAGCTTAAACGAAGCAGTCTCATCCGTGCAGCAGCTCACATCGAACGTCATCAAGAGCCGCCACTGCTGCGCCAACTTAGTCCACCGCTCGCCATCTTATTTGCCGCTTGCTATACATACTATTTAATCTATTACCGCCTGCAATGGTTTTACAGAAAATATCATCGACATCGAAAAAAAAAAGCAAAGATGATAAACTAATAATGAATAAAAATCACTTTATCTTACTGAAATTAATACGCTAGTTCTACATTTTTTTTGAATTCACATCATATAATGTAGCCAACATTATTTTAAAAAAATACTTAACTTTAAAACTAAAAAATGATCGAATTTTATTATCATTAAAAAAGGCAAAAAACTTCTAAATAATTTTTGAGATTGCAAATGTACAGTGTAATGCACAAACAGGCCGCCTTTGTAAGATATAAAGAACCCCTACGTTTCTACAATTAAAAAAAAAACCTATTCCCCTTTTTCAAATCATTCTTGGGAAATACGACATTTTCCCACAAAAGATAATAATGAATTTCTGCATATAAGGCCCATCCTGTCGGCATTTATAGCAAACGGCAATTAAGTTGACGCGAGGAGGTGTAAGTTAGCGCAGGATTAAAAGTAGTGGGGACATTTGTATTTGGTTTTACATCAAATGTCAGAAAATTCTAACCTCTGAGTGTGTGTCACTTTATGATCCCCTAGCAAAGATATTATGTTCCGTCAAACGTCAATGACAAATGTATTCTGACAATTACTTGAGTAGTGGGGGTGGGCGTTTTTAAAAACGGCTTCTGCGCACCCCCTCCTTGCGCCAACTTAATTGGCGCTTGCTATACCTCTATTAATAATGTACAGCTGCGAGCAATAAATTTTGGTCGTCAATGTCATTGTAAAATTTGAGGAAATTGTCACAATGTAGATTTTTGGCCTGATTGCTTATATCCATTGGCAATGAAATGTCAATATAAATTTGCAGTTTGTCAAAGCCTTGTTTCTTGAATTATTTTCTTATAAATAGTGATGAAATTAATTACTTGTTATTAACTTTATCACTATTTCTCTTGATAATAAATTTTAACAGGAGCAGGTAGATACGGTTCATACCATTTAATCTATATCCGTATTTCAAGAATGCAGAACATCATAATTTATAATTATTTTTGAAACGTATTTTTATTAGAGTTTTTGTTTATTACATTTTCAACTGTTTTTGTTTCTTTTTTATGGGAATTTAGACATTTAGTGACATATTTTTATTTATTCAGTACTGATATAATCCTCAAGAATTTTTCTCATCACTAATTAAAGTATGAATATTGAACATGGTTATCAGATATTTTTCAAAACTTATGAATTGTTTCTTGAATTATTTTTAATATGGTCTCAATATCCTATTTTAACAAAGTAGGGTTTATTTTCTTAATAGAAAATGGACTCTCTGAAGCTACGGTAACATCTTGTCTAGGACTTTATTAACATGTGACAGATTAAATTATTGGTTATTACCATTACGACCGTTTTACAATACAGCAACTTTCGTCAAAGAATGACATTGACGACCAAAATTTATTGCTCGCAGCTGTACATGTACCTATGTAATTTTATATACACACCTACTTCTATCTTTTTGTTTTGGAGCAGTTGCTTGAGAATGACATTTGCTTTTGAAATTAATTAATCAACATGATTATCACAAAGTAACTGGTTAAACACTGAATTTTTCATATAATAGAAGTGGTTAGGATCATTTGGACATGCCAAAAAAATGGGTAATAAATAGACTATGTACATACTTAAAAATTTACAAGGACTTAATAATTATATTATAACAATAAGTTTTGACAAATATCTAATAACCATGTTCAATATTCATACTGTAATTAGTGATGAGAAAAATTCTTGAGGATTATATCAGTCAGTAACGCGCCAAGTATCTTCGGCGCCGTTGTGCGAAATACTGATAGGCGCCTTTACCCTATATGTATTGAGCCAAAATTACCAGCCACTCTCCCACAGTACAACATTGAAATTTATGACGAACTCTTTAGACTTGTTAGTACTGGAAGGTATTTTTTATTTGAGGCAAACAATAGGTTCACATACAAAAAAATATTATTAAAATTTTTATTGCACACTGAAACAACAGTAACAAAATAAAAAACAGTATTCCAAATTATTAAAAAACAAAAGGTCAAGTACACTCTTTGAAGTAACAATAAAATTATTGCTGTCAATGCTAAAATAATTGTAATAATTGTTTTATGTAAATTTGTTGATTTGTTTGTAAACTTTAAAAAATGTTTTTAATATTTTTAAAATTTAACTTATCACAAGTGGCCGTAGGCGCCTTTAAGGCCTTGGCGCCGTTGTGCGCTGCACGACCTTGCCCATATGGACGGCGCGTCACTGATATCAGTACTGAATAAATAAAAATATGTCACTAACTGTCTAAATTCCTATAAAAAAGAAACAAAAACAGTTGAAAATGTAATAAACAAAAACTCTAATAAAAATACGTTTCAAAAATAATTATAAATTATGATGTTCAGCATTCTTGAAATACGGATATAGATTAAATGGTATGAACCTTATCTACCTGTCCGTGTTAAAATTTATTATCGAGAGAAATAGTGATGAAATTAATAACAAGTACAATTACGGCCGGTATTATCAACGGAATTAAACGGACATTTATTTTAAATGGCATTTAAAAGTAACGCAAATTATCAACACGTTTGAACGAAGATTTGATTATGTTTAATATTACAGGTGGTCATGATGGAGAAATATATCGTAACCGAAAAGGTTATTTTTCGTACAATGTACAAACAACCTGTGACTACAATTTAAAAATCACAAACATAGTTGCAAGATGGCCTGGTTCCAGTCACGATCAGACTGTATTTAATAACAGCAAGCTAAAAACTAAATTTGATACTGGGATGTATAACGATTGTTTTCTTCTTGGTGATAAAGGGTATGGGAATAATAATTACCTATTGACACCATTATTGCAACCACATACAGCAGCTGAAGAAAAGTATAATTCATGCCACATTATGACCAGAAATACTGTTGAACGCCAGTATGGTGTATGGAAAAGAAAATTTCCAATTTTGTCTCTGGGGATGAGAGTGAATAATGAAACGGCAAAAATTATAATCGTTGCTACTGCAGTGTTGCATAACATTGCAATTAATAGAAATGAGCCTCTACCAGTTCAGGAAAACATTTTGGTAGAAGCAGAGGAAGTGTTTAATGAAGCTAATTATGAAGCTAATAACAATACTCGCCAGAGACATACAAAATTATTTTCAGAATTTATTGGAATTAAAAGAGCATCTGTCATATGATTGTTTACTAGTAAATATTTCGAATAAATTGATGTAACCATTCAATATTTCTTTCCACTTTTTTTATTTATTAGCCAACAAGTCTATAACCTTATGCACAAACAAATAAAACTAGTAACAAAAGTTTTATTAATATATCTTTTTATATTTATATTACTGAACAGTATACAAAAAAAAGTACATTTCATTTTACAACTGAAATTTAATTTTAAAGAAATACATAACATTAGAGATCTGCTCTTAATTTCATATTATGTAACCTCTTTCCTTCCAATTCCTCTTTCAGAAGAGCAAATCTCACCGACTGTGCTTCCTGCTTTTTCGATAGTTCTTGCTCCAGAACTTGATTTTGGAGAACTTTGTTTTTCACTTCTTCTAATTTTAAATTATATTCTACTTCCAACAATTTTGTTTTAGTTTCGTAAAATTTGGCTTTTGCCTCTAATATTTTTTCGATATCATCTGAATCGCGCTTTCTTTTGTTTTTTCGACATTTTGCTTGGTGTTGGTGCCGGTGTACAATTTGATCCACTTGTTTGGACCATTGTATCTGCATCACTTGTCTTCATTGTAACACAAACTAGTTCAGATGGTTCATTTGTAATTTCTCCGGGTACATGTACCGTTATCAGATTATCTGTGTTTCCAAGCTCTTTTTCGACACCAGTGCAGCTGAATACAGCCAGTGATTCACTGTCGCAGTCTAATAAATTTATTTCACCTTCGACAGTCTTGCTTGGGAGTATGCTTAATATGGTATCCAGAACTACATCGATGACTGTCTGCGAAGGGCCACCACCTGTAGAATATAGCGCCTGTTTCTTTTGTGCAGCATATTTTCTGCTACGATGTTTTAAATTTTTACATATTTCGCACTCAGCTGTTCAAGGGTATGTGTTGTTAACGGATGGGAAATGTTGAACTCCTCTGTAATGTTTTTCCATGTACGAGCCTGTAAATTGAATCATCAGTGATTAAATGATAAAAGACGAATTACGGAAGAATTACCTTATCTTGATTAGTCACTGCATTTGTTTGTTTATTTTCTAGAATGTCTATATAATTGACCACCAGTGACAAGAGATCTATAGCCTCTTGTTCACTAAAATTTTTTCCACGACCTTTCTTATTATTCATGTTAACACTAAATATTGTTTCACAAAAATATTCTTGAAGAATCTGGAGACTGACGCGTGTTTGGTATTAAAAGCAGCAACACAATCAAAAGCAAATATAGCCACAGACTGTTTAAATGTGCTAAAATCGTTCATTTGTTCTAAAAGTAAAGCCAATCTTCCTAAATACCACATTTAAGTAAATGCTGCTTAAATTCATTTCATAATACGGAACCCCTAATTTAAGTGACACTTAATTTAAATGTCATTTAACTAAAACTTCTTTTAATAACAGTTGATAATACCGGCCGTTAGATTATTAATTTATTAAATGTGAAAACTTTAAAAAATGGGATATTCATCAAACAACCAAGGTAAATAGCTAATTTGTAGAAATTTTAATGATTATAATTTATAACAAGTATTCAAAATGGTCACCATTCTGTTCAATACATAATGCAATAAGTTTTATGTTATCAAAAATATTTCATCACCTTTAATTGTAATTGTAGTCTTTCTTGTCTTATATACTTATCTTAGCAATCCGAAAATAGAAAATTCAACGGAGTAAGATCTAGTGACCTTGCTGGCCAAACGCCTCTGCTTATAACTCGATGAGGGTAGTTATATTCTAAAAGCGCTAAATTTTCACGAGTTGTATGTGCGTATCTTACTAAAAGTAACCCCCATTGAATTCGTCTCGTTACACTTAAGTTAAAAATGGTCTTAACAACTGTTTTCGGTATCATTGGCTATTAATGTTATTGTGAAAAAATATTGGTCCTATTTTTCTACGACGAGATACAGCTAACCATACTCCAAGTTTAACAGGATGTAAAGGAACTTCGATTAGATCATTTGGATTGTTTATAGACCATGTTCTGTAATTTTGTTTATTTGCAAACCCGCTTAAATGAAACTGTGCTTCATCAGTAAAAAAAACTTCATCAAGAATTTCGTCATTATTTCAATTTTTTTGAAAGAAGTTGCAATATTTAAGCCTACTAGCGTGATCTCCAGGCAATATCTATTGAACAATCGATACATTGTATGTATGCATATGTAAACTACGCTTCAAAATTCTACGAACGGTAGTAGAAGATACATTTGTTTGAACTGATAAACAACCAACTGATATATGTGGGTTTTTTCCAACAAGGTTTTCTACGTGTTCAACAATATTTTGCTGTGTACGTGGACTACCAGAACTTTTGCCTTCTAACACTGATCCTGTAGTTCGAAACTTCTCCACGACTAGACAAATGTGATGATGTAAAGCGGTATTATTCACAACTCTATTAGGAAGCTGCAAGTGGAACTGTCACTTGTATTCCACGAAGGAATATTGCCATCTCCTTTAACAAATTGCACACTTGGGACATATGTTTCAACAACAAAAATATTTTAGTTATAAATAAAATGCAAGTGTTTTATAGTAATTTGCAAGTACTATTTACTCAGTGCCTACTGAGATGAAGTTCTTTTTGAAACACGTTATACTAGCAAGTCTTTAACTTCATAAAAAATTAAAACAAAGACTACTTACTTTAGAAAACACTTAAAATGTCTTTTTAAATATTGTTATCAATTACATCTGCCAGACAAAAATAACTTTTATATAAGCTAAATCGCCTCATTATTTTCATTAGACAATTTGTCTATAATCGAACAGAGTTAACCAAGTAGAAAACTTCATAACGTTTCAATTTAAACTCAAAGCATGTCTTGGAATAACCCATAGTGTTAAGCACATTTTGCAAATGTCTTTAAGGTGATCTTGCTCAAGTAATTCACTTAATATACATTTAACAATTTTGTTTCCTTAACATTCCATTAATTATCACTAGATGTCATATAAATTACCAAAACATACACATAACCTATAATTTTATTTTGTATACAATACCTATTAAAAGCTTCGAATTTTACATAAGGAGCTTTCAATTCAAAAACTTTATAATTTTTCTTCTTTAAAGAAACTTTCACAGATATTGACACTTTATCTAACCATGTAAAGGCCTAAAACAAAGTAAAAAAATATTTTAATGAAAGTTCCAATGGACTTTAATATTATACTTTTTCAATTGTCCATATAGTAACTCCCCAATTACGTGCTTGTTCCAATGGATCTTTTGGTATAACAGTCGGTGTTTTTCTAGCTCTTTCAAGCATTGCATCTGCTCGTGTTTTCTGAAAGAAAAAAGAGTGTATAACCTCTAAATACCCATCGACTGTTTCATAGAACTTACAGGTCTTCCCCTTGTTGGAGTATTTTCGAATATGTTACCAGAATCATTGTGACTAAGCTCATTAATAACAGATTGGGGGGTCCTGGGATTAAACCCTCCCCCCTTAGTACTGTAGCATTCCTCACGATCTGTTATAACATGGGTAATTTCCTTAATCAGAAACAATTCTAATGCCTGCAATAGAGAAGATGCATTCATGTTAAACATGCGTATTGCAAGCGCGGAAATGTTTAAATAAAAATACAGATGATCGGCTGTGTCGTAACCAATTACAAGGTCAAGGTTGCATCAAACAAATGCATTAAGTATGTCAAATTATAATTATGAATATACACGTTAAAAAACATCTTACAAATTTGACACACAGATGTCATGCGCGCTCATCATCTGGGTGTGTAAATAAAAAATTAATGAGATAAGATTTGATATTATCCAATGAAGTAGACCCTTATACTTACAGAATGTAACAAGCCGGGCAATTTGCTAGGTCACAGTTAATAAAGATGCAGAAACCGCATTATCAAACAAGTGAATTAATGGCTTTGATTGAGAACTGTCAATTGCATATACAAAATGGCTTATTCTATAGTTAAATGTTTTCGTCTAGTTGGCGCTGTTTTATTATTATGAAAAGAGAATGAAATGTAGGTTGTTCTCTTATTGTTGTTTATAATTACATACAAACGTATACAATTTCTTACTACAAAAGCAATAATTACTTATGTATAAAGGTTAAAACGTCGAGCCCAGTCACTGTTATCATCGTAATTAGCGATTATAAAAACATTGCCTGTGATGTGTGTTAACTTGGCAACAGTGCTAGGTGCTGTACAGTAACGGAGTATTTCTGACTAAAAACAAATATCGTGAAAGCGGGTCGTATGTTATGTCAGCCATATTCCAGTTTAGTTGTAACTCGACGATAGATATCACAAACGCTACATACAAAAAATTACAACGGCCAAAGAACGCTACTGCGTCGATAAATTTCTGTTTTTTCTACATAAAATCAAAGCACGATAGATTTTTGTTGCGCAACGATACTTTCATATATGGGCTAAGTTTCAATTCCTTTCTCGTGTATTAGTATTTACATGTGCAATTTCAAAATTTAAATAAAAACATGCATAAATAAATTATTGATATTTTACATTGTATACATAACCTATAACGTATTAAAAATAAGATGAGACGTATCATGTTTAAGTTCTTATTTACATAACAAATTTTATAAACAAAACACTCACCCCTCCAAGTTCCTTTATTTTATGTTCAAGTTTATTGGCGGATACGCGATTTTTCACGTCCAAATAGAATCTATATTTAATTAAAGGCTTATTTCGCGACACAAATTGTGTACCTGCAAACCACATCGATTAGAGGTATGTATATTTAAAGGAAAAGTGTTTATATTGTTATGTATTCTAGCCGGATATTTACTTTTATTCACATTTTTACGTCGAAGTGTTGCATCTTCTTTCTTGTCTAATGAACTAGATACCATCACTCAATACTACATTTACGATGTTTCCGACATAATTTTTTGACCGTACACTGAAAATTCTAAGTTCTACCGTATTTGATACCGCTGACACGTCAATAATTTCAACGCCAACTAGTTTAGGCGCACACACAACAAGACTGAGCGCGGTATGCACTGGCTTTTCTCAACGGCCATTAGCCATTACACATTACCGTAGCTTCCATACGCCCAAAAGAACGTTTGAACGGCGTTCTCAATACATTCGAGAGTTTCTCGTTCCAATTACGCACCACACTACATCAAATAATGTCTCACCTCTAAGTATTTTACGTGAAACGCATCTTGCATATTATAACATAGATTCAAAACATCAGAGAGTCCGCCACAACTGAGGTAAACAAATAACCAATCAAAACTCGTAACGACTGCGCCCCCTGCCGAGTAATACAGTAATATAGTGGGGGAAAATTAAATTTTAGATATTTCAAATGAAATATTACTTATGGAATATTATAAAATTTATAATGAGTATATTTCCTGCAGCAATAGAAAAAATATTAATAGTTAAGCTCACTTTACTTTATAGACAAAAGATGGTATCCAAACGCACAATTCCTTCTATCAAAGCATTTTTATATACAGCAAACATGAGGTAAAACAGATATGTTTAAAGATTACAAATTCTAAAGAAACAATATTGATAAAAATGATAAACCACGAAACGGCGGTGATAAAATAACAATAAAATTATGCAAAACATGTACATACATAGACCTGTTATGTAGTATATACATATGTAGTAATGGAAATTTATAAATAAAACTGAGGAAATATTTTAATTGCAATGAATAAATTTCATTAAAAAAATAAATTACTTTCTGTCAATAGTACATAACCTCGAAAAGCTTTTAAAGATAAGTAGGTTTCTTTTTACTGTTTAATTTATTTATTTTTTTGTATTTGTAGATATGATATGATTGATTGCTTGGTATCCTTTTTTCGATTATTTTATTTTCAAATAACAAATAGAAAATATTTCCAAATAAATTTTAAATTCCCGGATTAATAAAAAATGTTTATAGTTTTGGTATTTATACTTTGCCGGTCTCAACAGTATTGTCAAAAACTTTCATTCGTTTTATTCGTAATTCGATTTATTCGGCAAGTATACACTGGCAAACCTAAGGAAAGTATTTCGAAATATTAAAAAACCATATATAAACACAAAACGAATATTAGTATAGATAGTATATAAAGATAGAAGAGATAGGAATAAGAAATCTGGAGTCTATAATTTAATAGCTGGATGCGGTAAAATATACAGGTTAGGCAAATGTATGAATCCATTCGAATATCTTTGATAGGTATGACTACTTAAATTTTAATAAGACCTTCCATGATTAATTAAATGCAAATCGAGGATTCGATAAGTATATCTATCCGAATCAGACTTCCGGTTTAGACGAAAACGAGATTAACTTTATTTTAAATGAAACAAGCTGTATATTTTTACGAATTTCAATAGAGCTCTGCTCTGGGAGTTCAGCAATAATAAAGTCGACATTCATCCCTCGGGCAGGGGCGGCTCGTGATGACGTATTTGGAAGTCCAAGTACAATGATGCGAGTGCCTCGGGTGTTTTCGGTGTTTACTAAGAAAACGTTGCAGTTAGTACACGAGAATACACGAAGCACTCGCATCACTGTACTTGCACTCCCAAATATGTCATCACGAGCCGCGCCTCCCTCGGGCTGAATTAACGTCGACCTTGGAGCAATATAATACGCATATTGGTGCATAAATAATAAATTCACAACAAATTGATTCTTAATGCGAAGGCGATTATTAGGTAAACAACTTTAATCCCTTAACAATAAATAAATATAAATTCAAACCAGTGTACCTTAATTCATTGTCAAGTTTAATGTAAAATAATTATAAATTTAAAATAAATTGAAGCTTAATCCCTAGACAAGTTCAATAATTATCTTAAGACTTAATGCTTTTATTGGTTTACTGTTACCTGCAATTTTACGCACAAAATGGGATTCAACAGGGGCGGCTCGTGACGACGTATTTTGGTTTGCAGTACAATGATCCGAGTGCTTCGTGTATTCTCGTGTACTAACTGTAACGTTTGCTTAGTAAACACCGAAAACACACGAGGCACTCGTATCATTGTACTGCAAACCAAAATACGTCATCACGAGCCGCCCCTGGGATTCAAGAAAAAGAAATATAGTTTGGACGCCCGAAACGGGGAAATGCCGGTACCTACACCTACCAAGAACCAATTTCCCCATAAAGATCAGGTACACCAAAAATTTCGGGGACCGATTTACATATTATATTTTACCATCATTACCTTTGGAACCAATTTACATATATCCCATAGTAGACCTAATAATTTTAAAATTTAAAAAAGTCAGACTCCACACATTTCCCAGTCATTTATTAGAAAATAAGAACTAAATTTAATTAAACTCATAATATTCGGGAATGCATAAAGCAAAGAGAAATTCCAAAACACTCTAGTCCCTAGTTAATGAACGAACTGACTTAATGTAAACGCTTCTCTTTGTCAATCTGTTAATATCTTAATTGTATTTTAATCGACTGAAACGGAGACGTAATTATCAACCGGTCACAGTAGCCTCTCAAAAATCGTCGGCCTATGTTCCAGTATTATCCTACTTAGTTCTCAAGGGTGATTAACTTTAAAGAGGGTGAATAATAAAATTAAAAAACCCTTACCACAATAGATTCTATTGTGGTAAGGGTTTTTTAATTTTATTATTCACTTATAAGCCACAGTCTCCGATTTGTTAGTTAAAGAGGGTAATTAGTAATTATGTAAACTGCTGGTATTATTATATTTATTCACATTAAAATATTAGATGATACAATATTTATTTATTATTACCTGTACTTTCTTAGATTTTAACACCGTCTTCAGAAATTCAAAATTGATAATTTCTTAACTTAACGACATTGAGACATTAAAGTACTTAGCGATAAGAGAGAATATCTATATCGGACGCTACTAGTCTCCGGATTAAAGCAGGTAAGCGGGACGCCACTCGGACCCGTCTATAATTATAGCCTTTACTGGAAATTATCTATTTATTACAATTCGTTTTACAGATAATACTATGTGTTCGTTAATTCTTGATTTACTTTTCTTCGGTTGCTGTGACAGGATCTTTCGGTTCTCTCCACACCCTTGGTACTGCAAATAAGCGCATTTTGCATTATCTACTTTCCAATCAACATGTTTACAATGTCACACAAGTTTTACACCATATGTGAGAGGCACATGACGTATCTTTATCTCCTACTTTAACTCCGAAATAAACTTCGTAAGCTCTTCATACAAGTTCGTTGAAAGTGAGTTTTTACGATTTGAAAGTGACTTCCCTACACACATGACAAAAACTGTTGATATTATTTATACACTGCCTAGGTAGTGGCACTTACTTGTTAATTAATAAAAAAAGAAAACAAAAAGTCAAGTATGTAGAACACATGTTGGTAACGACATTTCGCAAAATATAGTAGCTACATTTGGCGGTAAATGCTACAAGCCCTTAGAGCTCGACTCTTCCCAATTATCACGCACATGTGCGCATGCGTCCCTGACATTATATGAATCGCAATTAATAATAATAATATGAAGAGTAATAAATAATAACAATATCAATAGTAATAACATATATATGTGTGTTACTTGTGCAAAACAATTTTGTAATTTGAGGCATGTAAAAAAATTTCAACCCAACGAAAATACCTAACCTGTCGCGTTCATTGTCTGGAATAGAATGTAAGTATCCTGTGGAATGTGTATTATTTACTAATGATAATGAAGAACTACATATATTTAAAATTGATGTAGGAAAAAAATAAAATAAAAAAGTAACAGCTGCGTGGAAAAGTTTTATTATTATTATTAAACATGAAAATGATTGACGATTGACATTTAAATATCAATTGATAAGTTAAATGTATTTGTGGGCGGAGTTAATTTATGGCACACGCGCGTAAAGAAGCATTTACTAGAGGGGTTGTTGGTGTGATTTTCGCTAATTATGCGGTCGTAGAAAAAATATATTAACTTTAAATTTATTTCCTGCGTTTCATTTTCTTCTTTCGGTAAATTGAGGATAAATATTCCATTTCTGTGCAAAAGCTATTCCAAAAGCTTCTTCTTTAATCTTATAATATTTTCTCTTGCTTCTATTGTTGTTTCTAAAAGAATTCATAAAGAATTTACATTTGTTTTTGAGTTTTGTATTTCTTTCGATAAAATATTTATTTCTTGTAATATATCATCAAGCTGTAGAATCAAGAAAAAAGACAAATTCAAAGCTTTCAATGTTCTTTAGTATAATTTTTGCTTGATTTCGCTCGTTTTTTTAATTGGATGTTACAATTGTAGTTAAGAGGCTTGATAATACCTTACAGCAGTAAGAGACTATAAACTATCAGACCATCTAGTGAGATTAAGGCGCGTCAATCAAATTGATAAACTTGCCATAAATTTGGAAATTAGGTCCTAACAAACTATGCTACTTACAAAAAAAGAATATATTTTCTCTAATGTATTATAGCTATCAAGTTCTTTAATACCTTTGGCATTAACTAGGTTCAAGTTATGCGTGACGCAGTGCATATTGCAGTTGGTTCAGCATCGCTAATTGACTAGACCAGAAATCACATATTATATAACGTGTGTATAAATTGTCGCAAAAGCTACACGCAGCGACGTTCTTCGTTTGGTTCTGAATAAAAAATCTTAATGTTAAAATGTCGTATCATGCTTCGTTTGTTTTCACGGGGTTCTTGAAGTTCAGACTTTTAGTGCGTAACTAACCTTTGCTCTTCGATATCTGTTAATAGAGATAGATGCAATTTAGTTTAAAGAAAAAATTTTTACTAGTATTATTTCGTAAACGTTTTCTTTTTGATTTAAAAGCTTGTTTTAAACATTTATTCATTAACGTACTTCCACGAAAAACACATTTGGCAACGTTGTAGAACAATAAGTTTGTATTTCAAAGTGAGTTCAATCAAAATCATTACTGTCAAATTTTGACATTTACGAATTTACGAAGCATGATACGACATTTTAACATTAAGATTTTTTATTCAGAACCGAACGAAGAATATCGCTACGTGTAGCTTTTGCGACAATTTATACACACCTTGTATAGTTAGATGTGTAGCTTGATAGGTTATTCGCAAGGATTGTATAAGAACATAGGATTGCTCGATCCCGCAATATTTTCGCCGCGTAGTGGGGAGCCATGACGTCACAAACGGACCAGGTTGAACGCGTTCACTACTGTAAAGCACCTTATAAAATGTGTTTAGCTACTACAACAATTAATTATCGAGTTATATTAGTGCTATTATTATGGTATATAATATGGTTTATAATTAAAAAAAAAACTTTTCCAACTTCAAATAAACACATTTATTAGGTACATAAACATAAATAAAGAAAGCCGATGAGCATGTATTCTCTATACAAAGCAAAAAATATATATTTTTCAATTAAAAGAGTCAGTATATAGCAATGTTTTATTACGCAGTAATTAAATAAAAACGAATCAAGTAGTGGTTTTTCGCATTTTTTTAGCTAGTGTTCGTTGAGTGTCTGACGGTGTACTAGTAGAAAGCTTACGTTTACTCGATTTTTTAGCATTGTCAAGGGTTATTTTTGTATTTAAATAATTCATACGGATAACAGTTCTTAATTTACAAAATAATTTTATAATAACAAAGCACAAATTTTCTCGCTTTTTAATTTTTAAAGCTAGTCTTTTAACAACCAGTGTTTCTTTCCGCAGTTTATTATCGCCATGATATATCTCAAAATATTTCTTCCACTGTTTAATGGTACTTAAGAAATCTGTTGAGGGCTTAATAAGACCACCAAAAGAGAGCTGTTGTACCCATGAGGGTAAATTGTAGGCGTGATCGGCTTTAATTTTATAAGTATAATCGCCGAGTTGGGGATGACTGTTTTTAAATTTCTTCGCTATAAAACCAGCAATGTACTCAAATGCATCGTCCGTTGTTTCTGGTGATTTTGCATAAGATATTTCTGAAATCTCTGATGATGAAAACGAGCTTCCATTGCTACTTTGAGTTGCATTGCTGTCAAACTTCTCTTCCGGTAATTCAAGTGAAACTTTCGCTTGTTCCAAAACTGTGGCCACTATATATTCTTCAGGAACAGCTTCTTGTGTGTTCACCTTTAAAAAAAGTATAGCTATGTAGATAGGTACCTATATAATACTAGGAATATGCAAAGAATTAATAAACACATTTTATGTACCTGTGCTTCTAAAATACCAGGATTCTTCCCAAGAATAATCATTCTTATTCTTTTGATGGCTTCCAATGGAGATGGATGTTCATTCGGCCCTCGACATCTAAGCTGGAAGAAAAAATTCTCCAAACAATCCTGATTAAGTTTATGAGTACATATATAATGTACATCTTCAAATTCGGTCTTCACATCTCGTAAAAGTAGTTTCAACGGTTCTATAGAAATTATTATTCCTTTCTGAAAAATTTGCAAAGTGTTTTTTCCTTCAGCTCTCATGTCAAATATTAAATCTCTAACTTTATTTAAGTGTTGTTCTTGGTTCTGTAAATAAATTCCAAAAGGGGCTTACATAGGGTCAGGGCCAGGAGATCTATTCACATGGCTATTAAAAATATCAAACCAAGAATTAATATTGTCTATGAACATTCCGACATCTTCAGCAAGTTTTTTATCAGGGCCTGGTTTGTATCGTAATAATGCCTGGGCGGTCTTATGTGATAACAATTCAGCCGCTAGTCTTACATTTTGTCTTTTACTCTTTTCAACTGTAATATGCTTTTCAGAAATTTTATAACAGGAATTTACTTCTACATTGGTTAATTCTATCAAACTTTCTAAAGGTTCTTTTCTTATCTGTTTCTTTCCAGCACTTCTAAATATAAATCCTGTGTCCAAAAACCAATTACGGAGAAGTTTCAGTAAATGGGGAGCATCTGCGAAAACATAAACATTTTTCTTGGTTTGCGGATGCTCGAAATAGGTCTTATTTATGTCAACGGACAACGCTTTCCAGAGACCAACATTACTGCTTCCGCAATCACTTACAATTGCAACACAGTTATATGATATTTTATGCAATTGGGTGATCAGATCCATTAACACATCCTTTGTCATCTTTTTGTCAAAGTCTAGATAGATAGGCTGTTTCCAAGTAGAAAATAAGCTTCTAACCATACAGACTTGCATTAAATTGTAAGGACCTAGCACCTGATCTTCACCAACACAATACTCTAAAATGGTTTTAACTTTGACTTCATCAAAAGAAATGACTACACTTTTCTCTCTTGCAGACATATTTTCTCCTGCTACCTTTAGAAAAGTTAGTACATCTTCTAAAACTCCCGGCGTTATTCTGATTTTTGATGCCCACTTTCTCAAAGATGACAACGCTGGCAACGGAAAATTAAGTTTAGTTCGCAAAAATATATAGCATTTCTTGCTGAGGTAACGAATAGTAAAAGCAACTGCAATCTCTTCAGTAGTCCAATTAACGCGTTTCTTTTTGTTTAGAAGAATAGAAATTTGATTTTCTGTTAAGAGTTTTCTCAGTATTTTTACCGTTTCCTGTTTTTGTGCAGGTTTATCTTGCTTGTTCTTTCTTCTATAGTATAAAAGTTGTTTTCTCTGCAAATTCAATTTGCGTTTCATAATTTCCATCTCTGTAGATAATTTAGTATGACTTTCACGAAGCTCCGCATATTGTTTAGATAATATATTTTCTGCTGGGACAGTTAAAGGCTTATCGGTTTTAAATTCTGCTGTTGAAGACGCTGTTGACAGCTCACTTGCCGCTAAACATGAAGCTATCGATTGTTCGGTAATCAATCTATTTACTTCTTCTTTCCTTTCATTTTCCTTTTTTCTTTTTAAATATGCTTCCCCTCTTGTCGCAACTTTCTTTATATCTTTGGACATTTGTGGAAGATTTACACTAGGCACAGCAGTGTATTTAAGCTGTTTTCGTACAGGTAACCCTAGCAATAATTACTATGTATTAGAATAATTTATCTCATAACGTATAAATACATTTATTACCTAATAATTCGTTCCGCATATCACGTTCATAATCGTTTGCATTAAAGTGGATTGAGCAAATTTGGCTAGTATTTGGATTCCACTTATCTGCTCGTTTGCAGCGCCTTATCCATTCTTTACGGACAGTATCGGATACGAAGTTTGTCGCCTTTGAAAGTTGTGATAAACGATTTCTCTATTGGTAATTTTCGTAGAAATACGACTGTTATTACAGCCAACTACCGCACAACGACGTCCCGGCATTTCAGTCGCTAATTTACAAAGGGTAACGGCGAAAACTAAATTAAAACACTTTACTTTAACTCAAGCAATCCAAGACCTCAACTATTTATCGGTGCGACTGGTCCGTTTGTGACGTCACAGGAGGCGGAGTCACGGCTCGATGCGAACAACACTGCCGGTATAGGGATCTGGCTATCCTATGTTCTTATACAATCCTTGGGTTATTCGTGTATAATTTTACGGGGTAGGCATCCAAACAATGTGAGGGGAAGGAAATTAGTTATGCAACTTAAACACCACAAGGGTGTTGCATTTAAAAGTTGCTTTGAGGTAGATAGGAATTTCATACGTTAACGAAAAATTTAATGTTGGCTATATTGGTCGATTAGTATTCGCCGTATTTAAATTTTGTGATCTCGTGCCCGTGTTATATGTTATAAACTTTCGTTGGATTTATTGTTTGTTTGTGTAAGTAGCATTTAGGACTATGGATAATAGCGTATAGTTTTACCATTTTTTTGATAGTATTAGTTGTAGATTTTTTAAATTAATATTAACTGGATAGTGTCATATTCTAAAACGTCAAACTAGACAATTTTTGAAAATACTATTGAATTTCTTTAAATTCATCTTGCATAAGAGTTGGTATAGATTTTAAATATATTTTTATACGAATTACGTTTGTTTGTAATTATCATTTAAATTTACATTTTATGATATATTTTGAAGATATTCAAGAAGGTGGAAGAGAATTAAATAGAGTATGGAGAAAAAGAATGTTTCGTTCGATTAAATTCCGCATTGAATATGATTAAGAAGTTTATGTAATAGGTTTTAAATTATATATATTGATTGCAATACAGAAGTTAATCAAACGAAATATTATTTTTTCTTCAAACGTACTAAAATATGATCATTTCGTTACTGAATACTACTAGGTTCGACACAAAAATGACAGCTTTCTACTCCTAGTAATGTAATATACTATTTCCGTCGACCGTGTATTTACATCCGTTATTAACGTTCTCAAAATAATACATTATACATTAATGACCCTTATTAATGCATGATTTTCTGTTAATGAACGATTTTGATGGTTTCCAATGGTAACCAAGGAAATCAACAAAATCAAACAACAAGTTAATACAGCTAAAAAAATTCTTGGTGAAACTACAACACAGGCTTGTCATACCACTCCTTCTACCGACGCTGAAATAAATTCTGTGACAAATATCCAAAGTAGTGAGGTAACATTTGGAACTTACTGCAAGTGAGAATTAATGAATATTAAATCTCATTCTTACAAGAAAATGTCGACTTATGTGATGCGTTCATAACTACAATCCGACAAACTAAGTTTGTACCAGTATGCAGAACACACCCTTTCGCGACAACGAACTTCCTGGTAATTAGGTTAATTAAGAATTGCTGAAAAAAACAAGTCAATCAACGGGAAACGTACAGACGCGCGTTTCGTTCTGGTTGGAACTTTTCAATGCACGGCATTCCTCGAAGACGGACATTGATTTTCATTTCTATACTTTCTGTATATATAGTTAACATTTGGAACTTACTGCAAGTGAGAATTAATGAATATTAAATCTCATTCTTACATGTAAATGTCGACTTATGTGATGCGTTTTTTCAGCAATTCCTAGTGAGGTAAGCTTACATTCACAAAACCATACAAATTCTAATGCGTGTCCAATTACTTTTAATAATTGTAATATTTCCACTATGAACATATATAATTATAATAATGATCATTAATAAATAAAAAAAAAGTTGTAAACTGTTTTTCTCCACTTTAGAAAAATATAGGGTCGACGGAAAAGTATTGTAACTAACTCTTACATTAAAATGCGATTAATGATCTCGAACATTAACGCGCTCGCTGCGCTCACGCGTTAAAATATCTCGATCATTAATCGCCTTCATTAATGTACTTGTTGGTTAAATAACTATTTCCTTCATACATAAAATTTGAATAACCCCAATAGTAATTTAACTACAGTTATGTTGGTTGCATACACAATTATCTCCTTTCCACGCATGGTGACCAGTCCACAAGCTATACATAGGGATCTATTTTACTATTACTATACATCTACTTATAACGGGTGTTCAGAAACATTCGAAGTCAAAGTAGTCCTTGAAAATATGAAGTCATGTCTGATATAGATTGATACATTTACTTAATACAATTTTATAGGTTATCAAATTAGTATCCTCGATATTAGATTCTGACAATTTTTGACAGACAACAGTTGACATTTAATAATTATAACAAATCAGATACTTAAGTAAAGATATACGATTTTTTGTTCAGAGCCCACTTGACTTCGAATGTTTCTGAACACCCGTTATTATTACTGATCTGTGGACTAGACTATACCGGTAGGTCCAGTTCGCAACGGGCCATATAGCAATGTGTGGCAACAGCGAATCGAATCCCCTCCATGCGCAGCTCCTTCGATTGCAGCACATTGCATATTGCATTGTCGTTAAGAATTTAGTAAGACTTAAACCGCGCAAGGATATAGTCGTTTGCATATTCGTTCTGTATACGTAATTTGCCCATTTGTTGTATTATTGTATTCTTAGCTGCTACGGAAAAGTAATTTTAAGTAATAAAAAAACAATAACGTTTTCTAAAAGATAAAAGTAAAAAAATCAATAATTCTGCAAAATAAATTTGAATTTTAAGAAAGTCACTCAATATAGGCATCGTACACACGTTGCCACATCGCATTACGTTCCATACGTATATTGTTGCCTATGGCCCGTTGCGAGTTGGACCTATCGGTATACCGCCCATAACATGTGCTCCATGATTGCAATAATGACAATATCTACTAGCCATATTACCCTACTTCGAAGTATCGCTTTTATGGGCTGGCACTATAGTTGTTAAATTTCTAACATTATGGTTATTTACTTAATAGGTTGGCTATACGCAAGATGGATGTTTTCAATTTGACATTTAAAATTGATGTTGTTTACCTTTTGGGTTAGAAGACACTATCGCAATTCTGTACTTACAAAACGTAGAATTTCGTAGAAACTAGAGAGATTACTGCAAAAAAGATAGTACCGATTGTACCGATTGTTCATTTTAAATAAAAATCATATAATAATAGCAGGTTAGTGTTTGTTTTGTTTTCGGAAATTAATAGAAATTGTGTAAGAATGTCCAGTAACAAAATATGAGGCCCTGATATAACGATTTTCGAATTTTTTTAATATTTTTGTATCTACAAGAGCTAATAGTAATAAATAACTACAACCCGTCTAAACGTCAAATATATAATAATAAACAAACAGAAATTTTTATTTTATGTTGCCAACGCACTCAAAGTTTGGTGCCCTCTATTCAACATAGCATAAATTAAAACTTGTACGAAATCTTGTACAAGAACTTGTTCAAGTTTCTAGTACGAAGAAAAGTGTAATGTAACTCACGCTTAATGTTGTACTAAAACCAGAAAAAATCTGAAAATTGTTGAGATTACTTCTGGGCCAGTAATGAATGTAAGTGTAATTCATTAGCAGAAGTTATTAATAGAACTGTTATTTACATTTTCGTTAAGTTTAAAAGAATTCGCGAAGTTTTTGAATCCTTAAAACAACTTGTAAAACTTATCCATATAGATTTTAAAAGGATAGGTATTAGATTACAAAACACAAAAACAATAAAATATTTTTATTTCTTTAATACATAAGTTATTACACTTAAATAATATGTCTTTCTAAACACATTAAGAAAAATGCAGAATAATTAATAATAATTTTAAGATCATAATTATCATAAATCTCAAATTATATACTTTTACCTACATACATATATATTTAAAATTATAATTTAATGATTTTTTTTAATAAATATATACAACTCCACTAATAATATAACAATGAGATATTCTTTAAGATCATACTTATAAAACTGTAACTGTTCCATGACGAAAACAGAAGTCTAATATGTATGTATATTGTATCTATATATAAAAAAGAAAGAAAAAATAATGGAAATTTCAATTATCCTAGTGAATCATATTATCGTTGTTTGAACAACAACGATATTATTCGTACATCTAACATAATATAAATATATAATTCATCACAATAGTGCGCGGAAGAATGGATTTTCGTCCCAAAAAGGTATATGAGGCACCCTGAATGTCAGTCAACTCTCTCTAAATAATTGTTCCTTATACCATGGGTGTAAATGTATCGTTTACATCGTGTAGTGTCTCGCTTTTCGAAGGAATTTCTCTTCCAACTCACCGGGAATCTGTAAATAAAAATAATTGCTGCATATATAAAAAAATAAACAAAAAAATGTTAAATTATGCAATTCATTATACACAAAGATCGTCAAAAAGGTTGCCTATTCGACAGATTACATAATACCTTATACCTGTAATTTTCAAATCTTATCTGTTACAGCATTTATCGGTCTGGCAAATTAACGGAGTATAAATTTGCAATATTTGATTTTGTTGTTTGTAAAAGGTACGTTAAAATGATTTAGAATATATTATTTATATATACTTTTTATATATATTTCGTAATTATCAAATACGCAAAGCAAATATTTACAAGGCATTTCACTATTCATAGCTATAAGTGGAGGTTAGGGAAATATTTGTTTAGCTTCTTATTGGCATATCTATTTTTGTTTCATTTGAAATTACTGTGATTTTTGGGAAAAAATGAGATGATATACAAACGCAGGCAGGTTATAATTTGAGTGGATATTAGTTTTTGAAAGTTACTTCTTTTTGCGCCAGGTTTGAACCTGTATTTTTATTTATTGCGAATGTTGAAAAAATCTATGAGATGAGAAATGTTTGAAAGTTGATGACGGTAGCAATATCAAACATCGTTTAACAAATTTTACCGTTACATTACTACTGTCCAAATTTGAGACTGCACTAATTCTTTTAATCGCCGTTTAGAGTGAATAGTTTTTGGTTTTCTTTAATTAGATAAAAAACTCATGTGTCAAAAGATGATTCAATTCATTTTTGCATGGACAAAAATCGTGGAAATTCGGGGAAGCCTGTACCTTCGATGAAAACTAGCATCTACTGGTTTAAGAAATTGAACATGATCACGTTAATATTTATTATGGGCGTGATTCAATTTAACCAATTTTGGTAATTAACGAAATAAATGGAAAAAAAATCATAATTTTGTTTGAAGTGACATCAGCAAAAAATGCGCAAGATATATGAAATGACTGCTTGAGTGTGTGTCATATTTTATGCAAACATTTATACATGAAAAAGCTATACATAAATTAGCTACGCATTTGTGTTCAATTGATAAAAAACGTCTTCAAATAGACATCTTAAAGCAATATTTGAAAACCCTTATGTCTAGCATGGATGATAAAAAATAGGCTAAACGTGACCCATATATAACTATATACAAGCATTTGTACAAGGTGGCGCAAAAGTTGTCACCTGATGTTCTTTGGCTGTAATTTTCTTTAGGAATGAAAAACTTTGATTCTGCTTTTGGATTATGTTTATTTGACGTCTTTATTTTTTTTTTCATTAAGTCGAGAAAATGATATTGACCAAGTGGCTACCGCCAGAATTGATGACCATACGGGCTCGATTTATGGCATTTTCCATCACTCTTGCCAGAACTTCCGGCGATCCCGGCGGTTCTCGCATTCTTGACGGATATTCTCTTTGAGGGCTTCAAGAGTCTGAAGTTTGTTGACATAGACTCGTGACTTTAAAAAACTCCACAAGAAGAAGTCTGGAACGGTTAAATCGAGCGATCTTCCGGCCAGTGCAAATCGCCAAAACGAGATAAGGCGATCCGGAAATGCAGCCTTCAGAATTTCGGTTATGGCTAGTGTAGTATACGCCGTTGCTCCATCTTGTTGGAACCACATATTCTCCACTCCCAAGTCATCCAATTGAGGAAGGACAAAGTCGTTGAGCATGGCTCTGTAGCGCTCGCCGTCCACAGTAGTCGTTTGGCCCGTGGCGTTTTCGAAAAAATAAGGCCCGAAGACGCCTCCAGCGTAAACAGCACACCATGCAGTAACATTGAGCGGGTGTAATGGCTCTTCGTGGGTTATACGAGGATTTTCGGTGTCCCAGAAGCGATAATTTTGCATATTCACACATCCACAGAGATGGAAAGGGGCCTCGTCGCCCCTCGTCGTGATTTTCGATGAAAAGTTGTTTTCCTCGTGGTCGAGATCCTGGATGGCTTGCGCGTAGGTTACACGCGATTGACGGTCAACAGCTAACAACTGATGCATTGTCTACACTTTGTAAGGGAACATCTTCAAATCTTTCACCAAAATTCCCTGTAAAGACCACCGGTTGATGCTCAATTGCTTGACACGTCGTCTGGTCGATACTCCGGGGTTCTCTGCGACACCTTCAGCCACAGCTGCGATATTCTCAGCAGAACGGCTGCTCTGGGGCCGGCCAGACCTGGCAGCATCTCCTGTTGTCCCACACTCTTCAAGGCGAGCGGCGGAACGGCGTAGTGTTTGCCCAATTGGTGTCGGACGACCGGGAAGTATGCGCCGAAATTCACGTTGCGCCAACACCACCGACGAATTATTCCGCAAAAAAATCGAAACAATTATTCCACGTTCTTGAGGAGTATAGTGATCCATGCCTTGTTGACGTATATTTTGTATCTGTTTACTTCATAAATGTCAAAGCAGAATTGACATTTGCCGCCATTTGCAAAAATTATCGCATCTTCCGGTAGGGTAATGACTTTTGCGCCACCTAGTACTTTTCTAAGAAGAATCGATATTACAGTCACATCTAATGACTTTGATACGAGATCAAACATCCCCGAAAATTACATTTTAGTGTGTTTTAGTTTAATATTTGTTACTTACAGTACGCTTTGTGATAACAAGCGTTTACTGATAAACATGTCTGCGGTCAACAAAGTCTAGCATAGTTAGGGGATTTGAATTGTCTATTTTCATATTAAAAAAATGGTACGGAGCTATCAACGTTTATATTCGAAAAGGACAAAACAAATTTTAAAATACTTAATGTTCGAAAAACTTTTTATCAACTGTGAAGTAATAAAGCTACAGAATAGAGGGTCTCTTCAAATACTGCCACCAAATGAAGATTTGGTAAAAATAACTATACCGGGTGGCTGCCGAGGTATCCGAGATACTTCGTATATGAATTCAATAATTTTAAGCAGAAATTATTCTATTTACTTTTCGCGAATTCCTAACGGTTCTTGAATTATCGTGGTTTGAAGCTGAAGTAAATTACTAGAGGGCTTAGGAAAAAATGTGGCTTATTTTAAGAAATGCTTAATTATTAACCATTATAACCATCGCCTTGTGCAATGCATAACTCAATCCTCCGCCGGAGCTCTCGTTTCCAGTTGTAGTTATCAATATTGTTTTTCACCTCATAAAACGCTGCATGGATCTTCTGGATGAGTTGGTCCCTATTATTAGGCTGCCCCGTTGAATAGGTAACTGTCTACACATATCTCCACATGAAAAAATCTAGTACGTTGAGATCCGGAGATCGCGGTTACCAAGCAATGGGATCGCCACGACCTATCCCTCGATTTGGATACTGTTCATTGAGAAAATTAGTGACACCTCTTCCATAATAGGCCGGAGCACCATCATATAAAAACAATATCGCCCTTTTGATTTGAAGAGGAATGTCTTCAAGTAATAGAGGTAGATCATTCTTCAAAATAGCCCAGTACATTTCGCTATTAAAATTTCCGTCGAAGATATGTGGTCCGATAACTTCATTATTAATTATTCAAGCTCAAACGTTTACGGAGAATCTACTCTGGAAGTGGATTTCTCGAACATCATGAGGGTGGTTTTCGATTACCCACACATGTTCGTTGTGGAAATTGTTGATTCTATCTCTTGTAAATGTAGCTTCGTCACAGAAAAAGGTTCTTGAAAGAGTATCCAAATGATTGCTCCACCATTCACAAAGACGAACTCTTTGGTGAAGATCCGTGAGGAGTTCTTGTACAGGTTGATAATGATAGGGATACAGTCTGTTTTCTCGCAAAATGTCTTGCACAGCCGTCCTAGTTTGTCCAGTAAGTACAGAAATTCTTCTCGTCTTAACAACAGGATCATTTTCAACAACCTCAAGCACTTCTTTAGCATTGTTTCTTCGCATAAGTTCTCTTTTACAAGTCGGTTTAGGGAACGTACCTGTTAATCGAAGAGTTGTGAAGATTCTACCAAACGTTTGCTTGTCTGAAACGGCGGTTTGGGTATCATCGATGACATTCTCTAACTGAGGCGGTGGTACTACCGTTGCAATATCCATACACAAAAATCATGTTCGCGAATTATTCATTTGATTAAATTACATGCATGATTTTACACAATTGACGCAATTAAAAAAAACAACTGCCAATGATGACAATTAACGAACTGACAATCTACATTTCTTTTAGCATCTATCCATATGACATGTAAACTTCAAAATCCGATATTTCAAGACCCGTTAGGAATTATTATTAATTTAAAAACTAAATATTTTAGAAAATCAAGCTTCAGTCATTTGTTAATTAAATAAAAAATTATTCTAATATAATAGAATGACCTTTGTCCAGTAAATCCAGGGCTATTATTACGAAGGAAGCTTTTGTTATCTACCTAGCTACAAAAGACGAATTAGAAACATTTTATTTTTCAACGTAAGAACCATTAACAGTAACACATTTATTCCAACCTTTCCTTAAAAAACGCTATGCCTTCGAAAATAATTCTTTTGGTAATTCCGAAAAATACGACCCCACCTAGCATTTTCCACATCGTCATTCGATAAAAATCGACGCCTCTCAAGTATTTTTTTGAGTTTTGGAAAGAGATAATAGTCACAGGGTGGATGTTGTCATTCCGCAAGGTTGCATTCACTGACTACTGTTTGAATAATTCGTGCCTTATGTACTCTGCAGTTATGGAGAAGCAGAGTTTTCTGAGCAAAATTGTGGGGTCTTTTTTCGCGAATAGCCGTATTCAAGTTGCTAATTATGTCGTTGTAGACATTTTCCGATATTGTAGTCCTTTTTAGCATATACTCAAATAAGAGAATCCCTTCCCCGTACAAGAAAACTGTGGGCATCACTTTCCCGCAGAAAATTACGTTTTGGCCTTCTACGGCAGTGGAGAGCCCTTATCAACCCATTGCCAGGACTCTTGTTTCGTGGGAGGGTTCCAGTGGTGTACCCAAGTTTCATCCCCAGTTACAATTCTATGTAAGAAGTCTTCATCTTGAGATAAAACAATCAAAATGCTCTTCACAAATTTGTCGTCTACACAATTTTAGTTTGGGACTGAGCAGCCTGGAAATCCATCGTGCCGATACTTGGATCATTCCCAAATCTTCGTATAGAATTTTAAAAACACCCGTTTCTGATATTCCTATTTCTCTAGTAATAACTGAAACTTGTACTCGGCGGTCAATCAACACTAAATCTACAACTTTGTTAATGATTTCTTGAGCTCGTGCATTCAGAGGTCTTCCACACTTTGGGTCATCATGAATAGATTCTGTCCTATTTGAACTGCTTACACCAAAATTTGACGTAAGAAAATTGTCACAATAGCATATTGTTTTCATAGGTAGGTAAATAACATAAAAACGCCCCTCGTATATTAACTTTCTCGATGGAAATTCTAGAAATAACAAATCGGCACTCTCTATGTATGATATATTTGATGTGTAATAGTAGAAACAGTATGAAATTTCAGTATAATTTTATAAGTAATTGTCCTGTTATTGGATTTGTATCTATTGGGCAAATAAATAAATTATTATCATTAATAATTTATAATTTGTTTTCCTATAATCTAGAATTTTCTATTTTACATAGACTTTACTGAATTATTATATATTTACAGATACATGTGTGCACAGAACTTTTTCATACACTAGATAAATTAATCGCTGAAGTTCGTAGTTTGTTTGGAACCTAGAAGATTTAATAACTAAAGATTGTAGTCCAGATACAATTGAAATTTTTCATTTAACTCTATTACCTACAACTTTAAAATGATGTCAATTACACATTTATTTAAAATTATGCGCGGAACTGTTTTCATAATTGTAGCATATCAGAATTTAATTTCTGGAAATTCCTTATATACATGTTAAAAAAATATATTTAATTACATTACAATAACATGTATTGTATCAAATCATTATAATTTAGTGCACATTTTTGCAAAACTATATTTAATATTATATAACCAACATATACCGGGTGGTCCATTTATCGTGGCCCACCAAAACTTTGGAAGCAGTCAGTTTTATGAAAAAAAGTTTCAAGTAAAAGTTTTACTACAAGAAGTGTCCTATCTGATGGTTAAGCAGTCGTATACCAAGGAGAACGTATGAAGATCACACGAAGGTCAATTTTTTTTTTTTTAATAGAACATGGCTTTTTTTTTCCAAATTCTGAAAAAGGATGTAATTGCGAGTAGAAAAGTACTAAAACTCATGTGGCCTAAAATTAAGATTCAGCGAAATATTCAAGAAAAACACAAAAAAAATGATAAAAATTTATTCAAAGAATAACATAAATAGACACAAAATATCCGATCACCCCCGGGCTACACTAATTTAATTTAATCGGGACAATTGTTTCGGAAAAAGTAAATGTTCAAAGGGTTGACCTTCAACCTCGATACACTTTAGAATTCTCCGACTAAACGAATCATGGACGTTTATTAGCACGTCTTCCGTAATTTCTGAGCATGCATTTATTATCCTTTGCTGCATATCTTCCGGTGTTGTTGGGGCAGTACGGTACACTTTCTCTTTCATTGAACCCCACAGAAAATAATCGAGAGGGGTCAAATCTGGAGAACGAGCAGGCCAAGATTTAGGTCCGCCGCGTCCTATCCAGTGATCGCTGTAATCCCTGTTTAATATTTCTCGAGCCGCGTGTGAATAATGAGCTGTACACCCATCATGTTGGTACCACGTTGTGGCTCGCCGCTCTAAGGGTACATCTTCAAGTAGTGTCGGTAACACATTGTGTAGAAAGTCGCTATACTTATTACCATCTAAATTGCCAGTAATAAAGAAAGGTCCAATTATTTTCATACCAATTATCCCACACCAGACGTTGACATTCCATGGATGTTGCCGGTCTACTTGTCGTAACCATTTTGGATTTTCCGTTGCCCAATAATGCATATTATGCCTATTTATCTGCCCATGATTCGTAAAAGTGGATTCGTCGGAAAATAGCACATTGCGAAAAAAGTTATTGTTATCGCGAATTTTTTGCTGAGCCCATTCACAAAATTGTACACGATGTTCAAAATCAGTTCCGTGAAGGTCTTGATGCATCGATATGTGGTATGGCTGAAATTTTTTGTGTTTCAGTATTCGACCAATACTAGTTCGTGAGATTCCAGAGTGGCCGGCAATTTCTCTAGTACTGACGTGTGGATAATAAGCCACTGCCGCTAGAACAGCAATTTGCGCGTTTTCATCGGTAACACTCTTTTTTCGAATTTTTTTCTTCTTCACAATACTTCCTGTGGTAGTGAACTGTTGTACAACACGACGAAAGGTCGTACGACTCGGTTGGTGTCTATCAGGGTATCTTACAGCATACAATCGACACGCTGCGCGAATATTTCTTCCCGCTTCACCATAAATGAAAATCATATCAATTTTTGCACGTGTTGCTGGATCCATTCTTGATATTCAAACACTGGTAGTTTTATCACAACGATACAAGTAACATTAAATCAGTTACCTAGCTTGTGAGGTATTTATGCAGCTTCAAGGGATTACGAATAAAAAGTTAATTGGCTTTTGCGATGGTATTCCCGGATTAAGGGGCAACAAACAACCCATTATTACAACAAGCAACTAATTCATACGACCTATTAATATCCAATTATAAAGAACAAACTTATACGTAGGTAATTACTTTCTAATTACCTACAACCGCTATGTCTAATATGACTTATCTGTTATGTAAATTAGTTATTAATTATTTTGTAATACGTCCACATTATTGCTTTGAAAATACTATGTTTTTCATGTATTGTTTCCAATTTATATTTTGTTTTTCTTGAATATTTCACTGAATCTTAATTTTAGGCCACATGAGTTTTAGTACTTTTCTACTCGCAATTATATTCTTTTTCAGAATTTGTAAAAAATAATACCATGTTCTATTTAAAAAAAAAAACTTGACCTTCGTATGACCTTCATACGTTCTCCTTGGTGTACGACTGCTTAACCATCAGATAAGACACTTCTTGTAGTAAAACTTTTACTTGAAACTTTTTTTCATAAAACTGACTGCTTCCAAATTTGGGGGGGGGGGGGGCACGATAAATGGACCACCGGTATAAAGATGAATTCCAAAGAAGTTCAATATGTCTTTCATTGGAGACTGTGGCTAAGTAAAAACTTAAAAAAGTTATAAAATACGTATTACGTATTTCGACAACGTAGTTGTCATCCTCAGTAGGCAACAATAACAGTGTTGACCATGGGGCGACTAACACTAACACGAAACACTAAATTTTAAAGAAACTTGAATTTAGGTCATTTATCCTCTTCAGAAATGACACACATGTGCTCTTCGCTCTTTTCTTGTGTCTATTCCAAGAAGTCGAACAAGCAGGTATATGGAATTGGACCCTTATCTACGTTGTAAGTGTTCCTTTCGTTTTTAATTATACACATGCTTTGATAAATGTCCAATAACGTTGGATTGTTTATATTTTTTACGAGTTTTAAACAATTGTTTAAAACTCAAGACTTACGACGTAGATGAGGATCCAATTCTATATATCTGCTTGTACGACTTCTTAGAATAGACACAAGTAGAGGGCGAAGGGCACGTGTGTCATTTTTGAAGAGGGGTAAGTGACCTAAATTTAAGTTTCTTAAAAGTTAAATGTATACGTGGACGCCTTGAGGAGTGTTGTCGATTCTTTTTGGTGTTAACTTCACTGTGCCCCATGCTTAACAGTGTTATTGTTACCTACTGAGGATGACATTTTAGTTGTCGAAATACGTATTTAGAATACAAGTATAAACGTCTCAAGCCTTATTTTAAGTTCAGATACATTAAGTAAATCAAACTATAAATTTATTTATGATTTTTTTAGTTTTTAAAATAGTTAAATTAGAAAAGTTATTTATGTTTGTAACTAAATCTTATCAAGATATAGATATTAGTCCAAATAATATTGTACTTTATTGACAAATAATTATCTTATCGTTGAATTATTATTTCGTATACTTTAACACTTCTTCATATTATAAACTAATATTTTTGCTTCTTGAACAAATCAGAAATAATAACCAGTACATTCTTATCAAACCTTTAAATTTTTCTACTTATAGAATAATTCTTACTCAGGAGATTTGAACCATACCTAATTGATTTGTAAATAATGCCGTGCGTTTAAGTGAATAAATTTTCTTTACCGACTCACATTTCTGATTCTTAAACATTATTCTTATCGAATTAGATTTGTATTCATTACATGTTCTATATATTATTGTAATGTATACTTGAAAACTTCTGACAAATAAAAAATTAATTCGATTCATAATCCCGCCGAAACAGATCAATTCCTGAAGATGACAAATGCGATCTCATTGAAACGTCTAGACAATATTTCCTAGGATAGAAATCACATGCGCACAAAAACTAAAAAGCCATATTCACATCGTGTCACTAGAGCAAAATCGTTCAGGATTTAGAATAATCGCAATAATTTACTTTCAAAATGATCAATGGAAGTATAATATACACACCATAGTGTTTTGTTCCATTCCATTATTTTACGCTGATATATACAGGCTGATTCATTTTCGGCCCTCACCATGGGGATCTCGCTTATTATTGGAGATAGAGTATAGATTTAAATTTGGCAAAGTTGTTAAATTTTGTGTTTGTTATAAATCCGTAAAGAAAATAGACCTGTGACAAATGACCTTCGTTATTTAAAAAAAAAAACGCGGAAACCCCATTTTCTTCTTTTACCTGTAGCACCGACATTTGGCCTTGTAGAGAAAATATAAAAACACATCCTTGTGGCCATTTCTAAACCTCTATCCAGTGGTGTACTCTAAATTTTTATACGACGATTCGTTTCATTCTGGCCATTATCAACTATCTAATTTCTTATAGGCGCCATATTGGATTTAGACATCTTCAGAAAGAGTTTTTTTTTCTGATTTCAACCATGTACCACATGCTGACTAAAGTTTTTGACATTAGGTTTTATTTGAAAGAATAAATTATAAGATTAAATAAGGTAGCCATGGAATTTCAATCTGTCAAACATTTCATTTATTGTTCATTAATAATACAAAAATGTCATACACTAACGAAGAGAAACGAGATATGGTAAGTATTTTTTATTCTTCGAACCGAAATTCAACAGTAGCGAGTACAAGATATCTACAATTATATCCAGAACGACAACAGCCTCATCGTACAATTTTTCTAGATCTCGACAGAAATTTGGTCGAGAATGGATCGTTTACTAAGCCGCGTAATGGTCAAGACAATAGGAATTTAAATGAAAATCGACAAGATATTTTACAAATGGTAAATTAAAAGCGTGTTTTCAAATTTCATGTTAATCTTGTATTTTTATAGATAAATAATAATCCATCAATTTCTACACGCGAAGTAGCGTCAGAATTAAATTTGTGCCAGTCCAGAGTTTGGAGAACTTTACATAAAAGTAGGTTTAAACCATACAGGATCCATGTTAGTCACTCTTTACTGCCTGGAGATAATTTGAGAAGGCTAGAATATTGTAATTGGTTAATGGGAAGGATAGAAAATTACGAAAATTTTTTAAGCAAAATCATCTGGTCAGATGAAACAAAATTTACAAATTCTGGAATGTTCAACAGAAATACGGAGCACTATTGGGCAGTACAAAATCCCCGACAAAACAGGGCTAGAAGACCACAACATAGTTTTGGAATAAACGTTTAGATGGGTATTTTGGCAAATCGTCTCTTAGGACCAGTTATGTATGAAGAACATTTAAAATAAATGGAGAAAGATATTTAAACATTTTACATACATACGTACCTGACTATCTTGACGACAATATCCCATTAAATCAATTACAATATTTATGGTGACAACAAGATGGCGCACCAGTACACAATGCAGCTGTTGTTAGAAATTTCTTAAATCGAGAGTTTGCAAACCGTTGGATTGGAAATAGGGGAGTTGTTGAATGGCCTGCGAGATCACCTGATTTAAGTCCGCTAAATTTTTTTTATGGGGATATGTTAAAAATAATATTTATAAAGTAGATGCGCCCCAAAACATTGAAGAATTGCGAGACAGACTTCAGAATGCCTTCGATGCAGTTCCTAAAGAACTATACAAAAGGCAGTACAAAATGCCAGAAGGCGTGCCCAATTGTGCATTACCGAAGATGGCCAGATAATTGAACATTTACTGTAATTGTTTATTGTTTACTTTTCTATGTATTTTTATTAATGTTTTTGTTATCTTGTACTCGCTACTGTTGAATTTCGTTTTGAGGAATAAAAATACTTATCATATCTCGTTTCTCTTCATTGGTGTATGACATTTTTGTATTATTAATGAACAATAAATGAAATGTTTGACAGATTGAAATTCCAAAGGCTACCTTATTTAATCTTATAATTTATTCTTTCAAATAAAATCTAATGTCAAAAACTATAGTCAGCATGTGGTACATGGTTGAAATCAGAAAAAGAAACTCTTTCTGAAGATGTCTAAATCCAATATGGCGCCTATAAGAAATTAGATAGTTTATGATGGACAGAAAAAAACGAAACGTCGTATAAAAATTAAGAGTACACCACTGGATAGAGGTTTAGAAATGGCCACAAGGATGTGTTTTTATATTTTCTCTACAAGGCCAAATGTCGGTTCTACAGGTAAAAGAAGAAAATGGGGTTTTCGCGTTCTTTTTTTTTAATAACGAAGGTCATTTGTCACAGGTCTATTTTCTTTACGGATTTATAACAAACACAAAATTTAACAACTTTGCCAAATTTAAACCTATACTCTATCTCCAATAATAAGAGAGATCCCCATGGTGGGGGCCGAAAATGAATCAGCCTGTATATACAACGCAAAACTTGTATATCCATTTTTATTTGTTTGAAAGTTAGATCTATGAATGCGATTGTCAAATCATGAAAAAAAATGTAATCCTAATCAATAAAAACTGATTTTATTTAAAAAAGGTCAATTAATAATATTTTCGAAATGTCCACCTCCTTGTTGAATGCAGGCTTGCCCGTAAGCCAACAGAAGAAGTACTTATCCGAATTTCATACTTGTTTTGTCGGATTTGCTCGGCAGCCAGGTGAATACGATCCAACAACTCTTCTCTTGTGTTCGAAACTTGCACGTATACCCCCATAAATAAAAGTCAAGATTAAGATCGGGTGATATGGGTGGACATGCAACAATACCACTTCGACCAATCCATCTTGGATAATTGACGTTAACCCAATTTCGGACAGCAATTCCGAAATGTGGTGGTGCCCCTTCCATGTGAAACCACATGTCTCGTCGAACATTCAGTGGGACATCCTCTAAAAGTCCTGGCAGTTCGTCAATAAGAAATTGAAGGTAATTGTCCGCATTTAACCTCCCAGAAAGAACGACAGGACCAATCAACAAGTCATCGATTAGGGCCGCCCAAACGTTAATAGAAAATTCATGTTGAAATTTAGATGGGCGTATAGCTTTGGGATTTTCTCATGACCACCTGTGCAGGTTTTTCAGATTTGTAACACCACTTCTCGTGAACGTAGATTCATCTGCCCAGAGGACTGTCCTGCAGAAATTAAAATGAAGCCGTGACTGTCTTAATATCCAGGTAGAATAAACTAGACGAGTATAGTGGTCTGCCTCAAGCAAACCGTGTCCCCTGCGATAGTGATATGGATATAAGCCCTCACGTTTCAAAATTCGCCAAACTGTCGTTCGTGGCAGTCCTAGTTGTCTAGCGATTCGACGTACACTGAGAGTTGGATCCCTTGTAACAATAGCTACTGCTTCTTCCTCTAAGTCTGCTGGCAAATTTACTCCTCGGTCGAAAAGATAATCACGCAGTCCGCATTCCCGAAATTGTCTGTGTACTTCTAGAAACGTTCTGTAATGAGGAATGCGCCTATCGGGAAACCGATGTCGACACGTGTTTATTTATTTTAGGATAACATATTATGCGACGTTAACAATCACAGGCCTGTTATTGAATCGTATAACTTTTTTTTAAATAAAATCAGTTTGTATTGACTTTAGGATTACATTTTTTTTCATGATCTGACAATCACATTCTTAGATCTGTAACTTTGAAACAAATAAAAATGGATATACAAGTTTTGCGTCTTTGTTATTTGAAATGAAGTCTACTTTACACTCCTAACAATTGAACATAACGATACGGGACACTTGTATATTGTGAGATCTATAAAAAAATATTTGCGTTGAAAAATTTTAGAGAGTCTGAATCTGTTAGCAATTAGAGAAATAAGACGCATTCATGTTATGCTTCTGAAGAAATTCTTCATTTTTTAGCACCTCGTCCTGTTATTTTTTCTAATGTTTTAGAATTTAGATCTTTTTCTTTAAGGGTCTCAACCTCTTTGTTCACTTGATTAGTAAATCAAGTGATCTTCATAAAGTTTATCAACTTTTTCAGCCATGATCTTTGCTGGTGCATGCTTCATCAGATCTTCTGCTTTGAACACATTTTTCTAAATTGATCTGGTAAACTTATTCCTTTTATTGTTTCATGTAGTTTGTGGCGCTTCTCATTAGTTTCTTGAATTCTATTCTTAGAAATTTGTACATGAGCTTCTCGTGTCAAAACTTTGGTATCGCAAATATCTTCTTTACTTTCTATTAACATAGAAATGCATTTTACACCATCTGCAGAACAAAAACTATTTATTCTTAGATAGTTGTATTCTAAAATAAATTAATTTAATCGCGCGTTGTAGTCTCGGCGCTAGCAATTATTTCACATCGAATGGAAGCTACCATGGTCTAAGTTTTCTTTGTCTATAAGCCCATATTAGACTTTTAATGATTTTTTATATCAAGGGAACGCACTGTAAATTATCTTTATTCTGTATTATTTGTATTACACACTACCTAAAAAAAAAAAATCTTAAATTATTTCATTCACTGAAGAGTCGAGGTCTCAAGTTGTCCCCTTGTTGTACTCCGATATTACCATTCCAAATTATGAAAAAGTTATATTAGGTTGGTAATTAAGTAATTACAAATTTCATTGATAAGAGGCTTTTGTTAAATTTTTAATTCATATACAATGTGTCCGCGAATGGACTTAACTATACTTGTAAAAAATGTTATTTTCAATTTTTCGAAAATAAGAATTCTTCGGCAGTTTTTTTGCTTGTTATATAAACTACAAATCACGTTGAGAAAATTCGATTTTGTTGTACAGGCTGCCCATGAAAAGCAAAAATGTAGCTTTAAAAATCGAAAACCCTGAAATTAAACTTTTTTGAAGTACTGAAACGAATGAGCTTAACAGGAGAAATCAAAAAGTAAATAAAGTTTTCTCATGGGAGTTATTGTTACTAAGACTTAGTTGAATTAATTTAGTATTATTTTGAGAAGTACTACTTCATTTTGTTATGTAATAAATCAAGATTATTGCAGTTAAATAATGATTAATTAACATTTCTAATGTCATTGATATTTGATAACATTGACAATTCATAACATTTGGCAACTGATATCTTCAGAAAGATGCTGACCTTAGAGCAGCGCATTTACTTGATCAAGTGTTATAGTATTGGAGAGGTGTCCTATAAATAAGCAATTGATATTTTCCATCGGAGGTTCCTAGGTATACAAGTTTCGATAAATACTTTAAAAAATTTGGTACGTAAATTTGATCTTTGTGGTGATGTAACAGATGTGAACAAAACAAAAAAAAAACATGATGAAAGGGATGCTGCAGCAATTTTGGTACTAGAATCACTTCGCAATAATTCTCGACTTCCTTCGAGAGTAAGAGCGAATCAAATAGGTGGTATATCTAAAACTCACGTACACAAAACTTTGTCCACAAATAAATTTCACGCATTTAAATCAATCTTTATTCATAAACTTCAAGACGGCAATGATTCATACCGACTAGAATTCTCTTTATTAATAAGCGATCGTATTTTGAAAAGGCGTCATGTTCACCATCATACATATCATATTCAGTGATGAACTTACATTCACAACAAATCGCATAATTTCTAGTCAAAATTGTCGCTTTTGGGCAAAGGAAAATTCCCACTTTAGAATGTGTAGAAATAGCCAAAAACTTAAGAAAATCAACGTATGGTGTGTGCTAACATTCAATAAAGTAATTGGTCCAATTTTCCTGGAAGGAAGGCTGAACGCAAATTATTATTTGGAAATACTTAGTGAATATTTTTTGCCTCAACTGGAAGAAAATTTGGAATTGAAAAGAAATATGATATTCCAATATGATGGCTGCCCGGCGCATAGTGCAATGATTGCCACAAATTGGCTTAATAAACATTTTCCCGAAAAATGGGTAGGTTGCCGTGGACGGATGCACTGGCCAGCGCGATCCCCGGACCTCACCGCAATGGATTATTTTCTATGGGAGTATCTTAAGTCAAAAGTGTATGCCACTGACTTGCAAGATAATATTGTGATTTTGAAAAATAAGAATCACTAATGCCGTTGCCACAGTGACACTAGATATTATTCACAATGTTTATAACGAATTTCGAAACGGGTGGAAAAATGCGTTGACGTAGGAGGGTTCATGTTGAATAAACTTTAAATGAAGATATTGATTTCTTTTGTTAAACTCTTTTTCATTTCAGTGCTTCAAAAAAGTTTAATTCTGCATTTTTGTTTTTCTTGTGCACCTGTACAATAAAATAGAATTTTCTCAACGTGATTCGTATTTATATAACCAGCAAAAAACTTAAGAAGAGTGATTTTTTCGAAAAATTCAAAATAAGATTTTTGCAAGTATAGTTAAGTCCACCCGCGGACACCTGTATTTACCTATTCAAAATGTTAAACCCATATTGTTGTTTTGTAGTTATTGAGTAAAAAATCTATAGATAGTTTGCGTAGTTTTGCTGTTGGTTGAAAAATTGAAAATAATTTTTTTTTATAATTTTACAAAGGAAAAAATCTATCGAAAGCTCAAAAAAAGTTATGACATCTTAAAAAAACAGCAATGTCAAAATTAGTGTGCTAAATTTTGTCCTAGTGATTCTTCACTCGAAAATAAACAACGCTCTGATTATCCTAGAGCGTAGTTTATTTTTGAGTCGACTACCAAATCAACGCAATAATCGCTGCTGATCGTCGTAGGTCAAGAGAAGATCGATGTATCGCATAAACTACCCAAAAAAACTCGATTTATGTGTTCGTCATGAACTTAAAGAAATTCACTTAACAAGTCATCAACATTTACGGACCTTAACCGAAATGGTCCATTCTTGAAATAATTAATAATGGGCAATAAAAAAATGGGTTTTTACAATTTCAGTCGAAAAAGATAGTGCGGTAATCAAAAGAACCACAAAGAACATTCATATCTGATATTCGTCGAAAAAGGTGGGATTGCAAAGGAATTTTTTACTTTGAAATTTGACCACGCAACCAAACGATTCATTTATATGTGTAAAATCGAACCAACTGGCAAAATAAACAACGCAATTCAAGAGAAACGATCAGAATTGGCAAATTGTAAAAATAGTGCCAATGTAACACATAACCTTGTCCACTCGACAAAAGTTATTTTTATTTGGGTTTGGCTTGGATGTTTTGTCACATCGACCATGTAGCCCTCTGACCTCGTTCTTTGGAAAACTTGAATGATGAAAATTTCAACAATGATAATTACACTTCAATTTTTTGCTAATAAAAGTTTTATGAATATGAAATTATGGTGCTGTCTGAAAGATGGCAAAAGGTCTGTGACAAAAATGCATTACTGAATAAAAATGTTTCGTACAAAAATGATAAAATGATTGGAATCATATCTAAAGGAAAACGCCTCATTATTGTGCATGTTGGTAAATCATATAATTTTCATTTACCTAATAGACATATCAAAATTTATAGTGTAAATATACTTTTAGGTGGGGAAATGAAATTTATTCCCAATGCTCTATTAATTTGTAATTCTGGCCAAAAGACAGGTGACTACCCAGAATGACCTGGATTTTAAACATTTTGAGAATTGGATTAATACAAGTTTAATATCTAACTGAAATCTCAGTTCTTCTACCTCAGCTACCATGTCTTGACTGTTAAACACTTTAATAGTAATGATAAGAAAACAGAAATGGTGACATGGTTGAATGAATGTGGCATTATACCAGGTGTCCTTGAAATAAAAAGACAACACATGAAAAATGGAAAATTAAATTATGTAGAATATAAACCCAAAATTCCCTCTAATAAGGAAAAAAAAATGGTAAAGATATTTTAAAAAGTTTTGTTACACTACTGTGCAATCCACTATAGGTATTATAAAGAGTATCAGAGATGATATCTTTTAAAGCTGACAGACAATATCCAAAAGAATGGTGTTATTATTCTGCATCTCGCTTTAAGTATCCTATCCGATTCAGTCAGTTCTCAATAGTCACTTAGTTCAAATAAAAATAGACTGTTACATGTGTCTTTTGAAGGACACAAAGATAGAGTAATACCAATTAATAACATTAAATAAATCGATGCATGTTCGATACACTATTCATGGTATATTTGCACAGTGTGGTCATACTGCACTTAGGTTACCACTTTACCACCCAGAACTAAACCTCATATATTAAATTTGGGATATTGCTAAAAATTGTGTTTCAACCAACATTACATTTAAATTAAATGATGTGGAGAAGTTACGAGCATGGAAAAGTTTGCCACTACTACTGCAGGCGAATGGCCAGAAATTTGTAGACATGTGATAGATATTGAGAAGTACCGCGATATCATAAAGTTTCTGGGTCCAAGATGGCATTGAAATAGAAAATATATGTCTGAACTTTATCCATATTATCATACTGGTAACTTAACCTTAATTTTTGAAAATTATTTTGATAGTGTCATCGTGACATCAATAAATATGTCATTTAATTTAATAAAGATACAATAAAACAACAAGCTCAGCTTGTATTCAAAATTTTATTAATAAAAAAAGGCAAAATTAAAGCAAATGTTGAAATTGTTGTCCGTTATTTTCAATTCCCAATGTGACACGCCTTTTCATGCTGTTAAAGGCATTTTGCAGCATTGCGGGCGTTATTAATGCACATTCGTCAATAATTCTTTGTTGCATATCTTGCAAATTAGCAACAAGAGTTTTAAATATTCTATTCTTTAGGTGAGGAAACACGAAAAAGTCCATAATTGTCAAACAAGGTGATCGTGGTGGAAACTCAACTTCCGTATGTAAACTTATGATCCGATCGTCAAAAAACTCACGAAGAAAAGCAATATTTTCTCGTGTTGTGTGTGCCGTTGCACCATCTTGTTGAAAGTATCCATATTGCAATCATCATCATGCAACTGTTCAATAAATTCATTCAGAATGTTTCTATACCTCTCAGCATTAATTGTGAAATTAAAAAAAATAGGGCCAACAACTCTGCGGCGGGAAACTGCTAGCCAAACACCAAGTTTCGCATTATGGGGAAACGATTCAATAAAAATATGAGGATTTTCACTACTGCACATTCGAGTATTTTGAGAATTGACATACCCCGAAAGATGAAACCATGCTTCATCAGAGAAAAATGACAACTTCAGCAGGTCATCATATTCTATTAAGTTATTTGCAAACCACTGGCAGTACGCACGTCTAGGGTAGTCTACCGGCAAAATAGCCTGATGTGATTGCATCTTATACGGATGCATGTGTAAGTTTTTCTTTACAATTTTCTGACATGTTCCATAAGAAAGTCCAATCTCTTGAGAAAGGCGTTTCAAAGGTTTTGTGGGTTCATTTACCATACGTTGACGAACATCATTTATAACTTGTTCCGAACGAACAGTTGGTCTACCAGTACGTGATTTATGACCCACAGAACCAGTCTCACGAAACACACCAACACAATTGGAAAGGCAATTATAAAAATCTTTGGGAATTACAGCTAACTCTGGAAAGTGCTTTCTAAAATCATCCAAACATGCACGTTGACTGTACACCCAAATTCCATCAATTCGCACTCTACTCCGAAAATAGGCTTCAATCATGTACGCTTTTTCCACTATATTGTAAACCATATTTGAATTTACTCGAATGTGCTATGTTTCAAACTCGACGTTCAAATTTGCTTTCAGCAATTCTAACACATTAATGGATGACAGATAATGTCACTGTCAAAATAATTTACAAAACAGAGTTATAGTTCCTAACTTAAGTTCATACATACAATTTATATTACAAAGCCATCTTCGTCCTAGAAACTTTATGATATCACGGTATATACTTACAAAAGAAGCATATAATAGATGATTATTGTGAATGATTTACTATTGAAGTAAATAATGAAAGCTCAGATGACGATATTAATGGTTCGTCGGATGAAGATTAAACATTTTCTATATACAAACATTATATGAATATCTGCAGCAATAAATAAATATTTTTAAAAACAATATACTGTGTATTTTATTTTAATGCTAAAATTTATTGTATTTTTTAGCATTTCCACTTTTTAATATGGTACTACTTTTAAACCTTGAATTTTTGGTAGTACATATTTTGTTTAAAATCTAATTAAATATAATTTTAGACTTAAATAACTGAAACTGCTTTCTATACATAACCTGAAATTATGAATATATATATTTTTTTATGTTTATATGTGTGTATAAATATAGCCTTAAAATATTTGCTAGATAGGAACGTGTCCTATTTGTACACAAGGATACGTCCTGAATTAGATATTTTCAGGTCGTGCCATATTTTGTGTTGTGACACTTTTCGCACAGTTTGGCGTCTTCCGATTTTGCACAAGCTCTAATACAGTTTATTTTATAAACTAAAATTTTATATGTTATCGCAACACCTTGAATTTAATACACAAATGATAAAGGAAAATCAAACATTTGTACTGAATATCGTATTTATTTTTTTATTTGTGTTAGTCGACTTATTAGGAATGTCCAAGGAATGCATCGACGACTACATAAAAAAATAATAATAGTTATATTGATGTTACAAACTATCTATACATAAGTTAACAAAATAAATTAAAAAATATAGATGTTTTGAAATGAACGCCACAACACGTATACTGATTAAGATTTTATATAATCTGTAATTATTGCATATATGTACAGTATATAATATTAATCCATAATTTTATATACATATTTTAAATTTCAGTCATAGATTCTGGAGCAACTATGTGTCCGGCTGCCTGCAACATGACAATAAAAGCACAATTTGTTAGGGATATAAGGCTTTTTTGGTTAAGAGAAAAAAGCAATTAACAAGCACCAGCGATTGTTAAAAGACCAGTATGTCATATTTACCCTGGGATACGTACCGAAAATACTAGATTGCAATCAAACTGACAGTTTTCCGCCGGAAAAATATAAAATTCTTAAAAAATGTATATTCATGGGTCACGACTACTAATGTTTGGTTATTTCAGCTATAATAATCAAACTCGGACAACGATTTTTAATGGTAGTTTTATCCCCCGATCCTCGCTTTTATGAAAAACTTTTATTTTCATATTAAATTTTAATTACACGTTATGTCGTCACACTTGAATGTTTCTGTAAAATAGTCGGCTATCCGCGCAGTGTTTCGTAAGGTTTTCGCAAATATTAAACATTGAAAACTTGTAATTAATCGTAAATTATCCTGTCGTTGGTTGCATTATATTTTCGGTCCGCACCCCCGTACTCATATTGACGTCGAATTTATATTTTATAAAAATAATGGTCCTAATATGACCTAATAGAACACCATCTACATTATAAAATCTTGGCTAAAAATAAAGAGATGCCCTTACATTTTAGGGACGAATACAAGTTTAGAAATACTATTTAATCAGCTAAAATAACATTGTATCCATATTACAATCAGTGTTCGGGAATTATGAAGGGGAGGTTGCTTTCCTCAGACCTTTTTAATTATTTTTTTAAAGCATATCTCTTGATAATTAAATAATTCTGCTTTTAAGAAAATTAGTATCTTGGTATTAATAGGGCTTGCAGTTGCTGAGACTATATAAGTATAGTGCTTCTGGGAGTAATTTTGTATGGTAGTTTAAGCTATTAACGAGATTGTTGTAATATTATGTTTACTAATATAAGAAATTTGAAAAAAGTAGATTACAAAATTTAGTTAAAATATAATTGAATTCCTGTACTTATAGAGCTCACCAGATTGAAAGATATGAATATTATTGTCTTAGGTATTTAAGCACCAGATAACCCCTCCCCAATTATAATGGCGAATTCTTAGTAATAGCACAGACAAGTATATCTACAGATAGCCGATGTCGTACAAAAACGTAAAATTACGCAGGTTGCATGCATGGTAGGCGTTTTATTATAAATTTAAAGATATATAGAGCTCTCTCTCTCTGCGGGAACAAGTACATTCAGACTCATTCATTCTCACTGCGATCTCTGTTATAGCAGCATCGTAGTTGAGAGCACCGACGACGACACATCGTCAGCGAACCCGGAAGCAATGGCCGGACGATATAAAACTAAAACTATTACCAACTTAGCTCTGAAACACAGCTTTAAAAGAAGATGCACTCCGCAGCAACGCGAGGACGCGGAAACCATCATAAACCAAACCACGGAGGAAGAAGATATTCAAAATCTTTTACAAAAACAACCGCAAATATTCATCGTAGATCCCGACGAGCCGACGGTAAAAATAGAAATATTAGAATCGCCCAAAGAAGAAGCAAGCCCGGTAAACCCGCCCAACATCAACCCGGAACTCAATTTCACTATCGAACTCCAAAACTGTTTTACAAATCCGAAGAAAACGTCGAGAAAACAAAAAACCGAACACGAAAGTACACCAATAGAAATAAAAAACTCATACAGTGTCCTCGAAAAAACTAACGCAGAGGAAAAGATGGAAGAAGACACAAACGAACTCACTCCACAACCGTCAACTTCAAACAACAGCACTCCCAGGGTAAGTGACAATACAAACATTACACATAACACAAAAACTGAAACACGAAAACCACACAAAATCGCACCAATAATTATAACTGAAAAAGACAAATGGGCACATATACGACACATACTTAAAACACACAGCATTAACACAGTACAAAACAAACTTGTGAAACCAGGCATACACATCGAACCGACAACTGACGAAGACTACCGAAAACTTAAACTGATACTCGACAAAGAACATATACAATTTAACACTTTTCAATTGAGAAGCGAAAAGACACTAAAGGTAGTTATGCGAGGCATTCCTACCTTTATCACAGACACTGACATTACAGACGACTTGACTGACAAAGGCTACCCGACATTAAAGATCAAAAGAATGAACGGCAAACACGGCATACCGGCACCACTTGTATTAATCGAACTAAGGAGACGGTACAAATCTATTTATAACATACACGACTGCTGCGGACTCGCAATTAAAATCGAACAATTAAACAAACGGACAGACATTATACAATGCCACAAATGCCGGACTTTCGGACATCACCAAAAAAACTGTAATGTAAACTACAAATGCATGAAATGCGGAGACGAACACTCGACACACTTATGTACAAAGACAAAAACAACCCCACCAAAGTGTGCAAACTGCGGTGGTCCTCACCTATCCACATTCATAAACTGTCCTAACAACCCAAACAACCCTGTAAACAAAACCACACCCAAACCTAAATACATACCAGCACCACCCCCAACAACTAATCCCTGGACTCAAAAACAAAAAAACACTACACTTAACACAGTTGACGAATTAGCACTTGCCTTAGGCAATATGCTAATAACACTACACTCGACAAACGCAACAAAAGAACAGATACAATACTTCGTAACGCAAACACAGACAATAATAACACTCTACAACAGTAAACATTAAATACACACATAACTCAAACGCAAAAAAAATGCGATGATGACCAGTAAACGAACACATATGACTTAAAAGCAAAAAACGACTAACACACAGACTGCACACACACAACACAGGACCGCACAAAAAAACACAACAACACACGATTAATTATTAATCAGACTCAAACACATCACAACCCTGGGAGATACGAAACAACGGAGTGGAAATGGAGGCAACTTCGACCACCAAACAAAATTCAAAGACTCATGAAAGGGAACAAGTAGAGAAAGGGAACACATCGTTATGTGGGTTCCATCAGGCTTGCATTTCGACTAAAATGCCGTACCAAGTTTCGTATTCTCTCCAGCTATCTGGTATAACTTATCTGTGGTAATAGGGAATTGAAACGTCTCGATATAGCCTTGCTACCCGTAAGTTTGTCAATCACTTAATTTTTCTCTTTAAAGATATTCAACAAAAGATTAAAAATTCTGAATGCCATCATTTACACTGTCACTCATAAGGAGCGATTCAAATATCGAGCCGAAAAACTGTTTATTTCCAGGTCCTTGAACAGTCAATATGGAAAACTATACCTCGTAGAAATATTTCAGTGGTCAAACGCTATGTGACAAATTATGTAATTTATTTTCTTAAAAATGAACTACCAACGGTTAATAAAGACATGATAATAATTAATAATAACAAGACATAATTTTATATAAAAAAACGAGTCAAATAACCCTACACAGAGCTCCTTAAAGGTCATTAATTTTACATAAATGGTAATAAAAGACTGCGTATTATTAATGCTATTATATGACAATTACACCAAACGTAATAAGAAAAATTTTCAGAGTAAGGATGAAATTATCTGATGACAAAAATATTTGGTGGCAATGAAACAGTATAGACATGAAGAAGGTCAAAAAATATTTTATTTGAATGAAACGTGGTTGAACAAACGCCACATAAAAAGAAGGTTAGATCAATACCAACGTATTTAGTGCATGACAACTTTTGTCACAGAATTATTCACATGGTTTAAAAATATAAGCGGTAAAAGGAGATGGGTAAGCATACTTTGTACAGCAAGCGGGGCTTTAAATAAGAATATAAGCTTGATATGTAGTTAACCGAACGCGGTTGTCTCGCTATGTTATATGGGCGAATGTGGCTTGATTTCCATCAGTTTCAATCAACAAACTGTATTTGTATCATTTGTATGCCCGTGCAAATAACATGTCGACTCATCAGTAAATAGAATATTTTTAATAAGATGTGACAAAATTCCATACGTTTATAAAATGGACTTCGGGAAATACTTTGCGTTTTATAAAATTTGTATAATGGTACTGTTACTTTTCAAAACCTTATCTACACTTTTGTCGGAAGTATCGAATTGCTTTGCAATTTGTTTGCTGGTTTGGTTCAGATTTTGTTCTGCAGAAACACAAATGAGTAAATTATGCTCTTCATTAAAATTATTATTTCTAGGCCTTTTATGCTGTTGAAAACACCTTGCAGACAACGTCCCTGATAGAATAATTTTATTGTATAAAGAAGTTCCCGACGTTGGAACGTATTTCTAATCGTTTGGTTATCAATCTATTTTGTAGTACATATTACCAACAGTAATAATTGTAATAATCAACTTTGTTCTGTCCTATGATATTGTGTGATATTGCTATTGCCAACTGTACTTCTCACAGAATGAACTATGTAATGCGCATGTCAGAACAAAAGGTACCCGCTTCTCTGTGAACTGTTTTGATCAACCAATGACTGATTTGTGTACGATCAAAATTTAGTTGGAACACTTTTGGTATCGTTCTATGTACGGTAGTGTGCAGAAAAATCGAGTGCACCTATTTTTCGATATATTAAGTTGATTTAAGACTGGTTTTGACTTACTATTTGTCAGTGTCAAACAACCAAATTAACGGAAAATAAAAAGTTTTAATACTTTCTAAATTAGAGGAAAAATGAGATGTCTATAAGAAGGATAGCATTTTTTTTCAGAGGGATTTTTCTTTCCATTTTTATTTTTTTCTTATTTCCGGGCGTATAGAAAGTACAACTTCGTCTTGTGGCATAGTTGGTATGTATACATCCTAATTCTTTTAAGAAAAAAAAATGTTATTTTTTTAAAATTGCTGATTTTATGTTTCTCTTTACAGTTTCGAAATAAATTATTATTATTATTAGCGGGATATTTAAATCACTTCTTCTTATTCTGGGACAAAATATAATTAGCAAACTGATCCAAGACAACATCCTAACTTAATTAATATTCTGAGGACAATTAAAAAAAAGGTAAATAAATAGCGTCACATTATTGTTTTTTTTTGGCAGGATCAACAGTAGTTGTTATTTGAAAAGTCAATCTAGGTTACTTTGAAATGTTGATAGAATAAGACGCAAATATATTAATATGTGTTTGTTGTTCCGTAAACGTAAATCCAAATGACATTTGATAATGTCAATCACAAATATCAGTTACTGCATAAAATAATCGTGCGTCGATTCTGGTTTAAATAAATTGCTTCTCAGTTTTAAAATGGCTTTCACTTTAGAACATAAATTTTTTTTAGTCCAGGCTTATTTTTGAAGTGGTAATAAAATTGATGGTTTATGGGTTTATTCAGTTCAAGATTGCATGGTAGAATTTCAAGTTGAGTTTCCACATTTTGTAATAGATTATATACAATTTAAGAATACTTTGGATAGAACTTTAAAACTTTTTTCTGAAACTGGTAGTCTCTTAAGAAAATCAGGTAGCGGAGCAGTTAAGAAACGTACACCTCAAGTTGTCAATCGTGTTGAAGAAATAATGGAAAATGAACCACAAACATCTGTTCGACATTTGAGTCAACAAATAAACCTTTCTGTTGGTACAACTCACAAGTTATTAAAAAAAGATATGCAACTTTATCCATACCGTGTCACGGCAGTACAAGAATTGTTAGAAATTGATTACCCATGTAGACTACAGTTTTGTAATTGGTTTGTAAATATGAACAATAATGGAGAACTTTCGCAAAGAGTCATCTTTACTGATCAAGCATGGTTTTATAAAACGGGATACCTAAATTCACAAAATACAAGAATTTGGAGTAGTGAAAATCCACATGTAATTAATGAAGAATCGCTACATCCAGAGAAAATTGGTGTTTGGGCAGCGATAAGCCAAAGGCGAATCATTGGACCAATATTTTTTCGGAGAACGTTAACTGCTCAAAGGTACCGTACGGAAATTTTATAACCATTTGTCAATCAGTTGCATGATGATGAACTACAAAATGCATATTTCCAACAAGACGGAGAACCTTGTCACTGTACTGCAGAATCTTTGGATTATTTAAGACAATTTTTTGATGAGCGTATAATTAGTCGAAATACTGAAATTGCCTGGCCTACACGTTCATGCAATTTAACACCTTGCGACTTCTTTTTGTGGCCTTATCTAAAAAATAACATATTTCGAACACCTATATTGAATTTGAATGATATGCTACAGAAAATCGAACAGAAATGCATGGAAATTAATAACAATCCAGTAATGTTGCAGAATATCATCAGAAATTTTGAACGGAGGATTTTAAAGTGCATTGATCTTGAAGGACAACATTTTCAACATTTGTTATAGTTTTCAAAAAATACCTTTTATTTGTTATTTATTTGTATGTATGAAACTGTCAAAATATACGACTTCGTAGGTTAAGTAGTAAATTTTAATTTACGACATACTTCAAAATGTTCTCAGTAAATCACATGCTACTAGATTGACTTTTCAAATGAACACTTGTTATTTTCCAATTAAATATGTTGTTTCAACGCCGCCTAACATTTACGTGCATATACCTCGGTATTATGCCAGCAGTATTATCGTAATATAAACGCGATCTACTTTGGCATAGAATCAAGCAGATGCTAAATGGCGTTTTTTTCAGTTTTCCAATTTCTGCAAGGTTGTCTCGTTACGTTTGGCCAAGAATAATGTCTAGAGACTGCGAATTATTATACAAAAATAATGTTTACATAACATAAAACGAAATGGTGTTCGATTACTTTTTTATATTAGAACATATTTTCGTAATAATAAAAAATTAACTCATGTTAAAATTAGGTATTATTAAGATAAGTAAGTTCTATTAATTACAGATAATTTACCTTGGGTTTTGCTCTATGAGTGTCAACGGCATCTATAGGTAATTTTATATGTTCAACGCGGCAACCATAAGCGACCGGCGTCAATTTGATTACTGTATGCAGAGGAACTCTTAGGTACGGAAGATCATCTGTAGAAAATCACAAATTATTGTTAAGTATTTGTTGTTCGGCTCCCATTATTTTTAATGAGTGTCACCTGCAGATTTATCTAGGAAATAAGCTAATAGACATCGAAGTACCGCTTGATGTGAGACCACCAGTACATTTCCTTGTCGTTCCAATTCCATTATTACAGGTTCCAGCCTGGCCACGAGGTCCTCGTAACTCTCCCCTCTCGGATACCTATACGCAAATTTATTTTGATCCCTTGCTTTAAAGTCCTCTGGATATTTCTCCTTGATTTCTTCGTATGTCATCTCTTCACAAATACCCTTTAAAACAATTAAAATTTGATTAATCAAAAAAGTTATAAAATGCTGGTCCGTGTCTATTGAAAAAAATCGTTTTTGTCAATCATAATAAATTAATTTGGTACATTAGGCGCAAATCTCTTTTCTTTTTGGGCAAAATGTATTAAAAAAAAAAATTCTTAATTGATCCATATATCAAAATTAATAATTATAATACAGGGTGTGGCAATTTAATTCCCGGATTGACGCTGCTTTCGTGTGTAATAAAATAGCATGTAATAGTTCACAGTCTCATGTTTTCATGCCTTAATTTCCTTTTTTAATATCGATTAATAGTTTTCATTATTTATTGACGAGTCTCGGTATCTAATATTAGATACGTATAGCAAGCGCCGGATAAGCTGGCGAGCGGCGGGGTAAGTTCGCGCAGGATTAGAAGTATAGGGGAGATTTGTATTTAGTTTTACATCAATTTGCAAGATACCTTAGGTGGCGTAAACTACACATCTATCACTTAATAAATTAATAATTTATTAGAGTAATAGTTATTTATTGTACAAGTGTGTTATGTTACAAATAAGTCACGCGAGAAAATGTTTAGCTCACGAGTCCGCTAGGACGAGTGAGCTACTTTTCTCAAGTGACTTATTTGTAATTAACACACGTGTGCAATACAAAACTTTATCCAACACCTCTTAAGATCCGTTTGTTAAAATTATAAACGACTAATGCAAAATGTTCATATACAGTAATGCAGTTACTATGGAGAATAAATAATGCAAATCAACAAGCAAACAAAATTAGTGATTGATTAATAATACTGCAGTTAAAAGTTGATGGTAATGGAAGAGTTGCAAGAGGCTGTTTTCATTCCGCTAGAAGTTAAGAAAGAAGTTCAAGCAGCATGTTATAAATTACTGCCAAAAAAATCGAAGGATAATTACGACAAAGAATTTCGTCATTTTGAAGAATGGAGAAAACAGCAAAGTATCACTGGAATTAACGAAGAAGTTATGCTGGCGTATTTCCATATTTATAGAAGGAAAATAGCACCTTCTTAATTGTGGAAGAAGTATTCCATGTTAAGAAGTACTTTGAAAGTGTATATGAATAGTGACATATCGAAATACGGAAAACTGATTTCCTATTTGAAGAGTGAGGCAAGAACCCACAAGTCCAAAAAGGCGAAAATCTTGGAGAGGCTACATATAGAGAAGTTTCTGAATGAGGCTCCTAACAATAAATATTTGATGATGAAGGTATTATTTATTTTCTTATATTTAATTCAAAGTATTTATTCATTATTCGTTCGTGTATTCTATGCAGGTTGCCTTAATAATGGGTATATCAGGTGCGTGTCGTTGTGATGAAATAACTAAGCTGAAAGTTGACGACATAGAAGATAAAGGAGGATACTTGTATGTTTCGATACCTGACACAAAGACAAACGTATCTAGAAGTTTCACTGTTATGGCAGAAGGATTTACAACAGATATTCTTGACCTCTACAGAAAATATGTCTGTATGAGACCAAAAGGTATTCCATATGGCAGATTCTTCCTAAATTACAAGAAAGAAAAATGCACTATCCAGCCAGTTGGAATTAACACCATTTCTAAGATACCTCAGAAAGTTGCATCTTTCCTGAACCTACCAGAAAGCTCAATTATATACAGGACATAGTCTGAGACATTCGTCAGCATCTGTTCTGGCAAACGCAGGAGCTGATATTACAACAGTTAAACGACATGGTGGGTGGAAATCGTCCACTGTGGCAGAAGGTTATATACAAGATTCAGTATCCAACAAGATTGATATAGCCAGAAAGATACAAAGTCCAGACAGTCTAACGTCCTCGACTTCTGGTCATCAAATTTCTGTTCAGGATACTTCAAATACGTCTTCTAGTATAACTCTAAATTGGAATAACCTGAATGCAGAGTCAGATACAAAGAGGATTTCCTTCAACTTTAATATTAATGTAAATGTTAATTAGTTGCTATTGTTTACCCTTTAGAATTAATATAAATATGTTAATACTATAGCAGTTTGAATGTCTCTATGCAATCTAAATTTCACCTTGTTTTATCTCACTAGTGAGATAAATTATGTTTTTAACTCACTAGTGAGTTATAAGCTACATAATTGATTTAAAATCGCCATAGTTATAGGTCTATTATTACGAGGTGTTGGATAAAATATATAACGTGGACGTTTATAAAAAAAGGCTTCTGCGCACCCCCTCCTCTCGCCATCTTATTTGGCGCTTGCTATACGTTCGAATACTTATTCCGCAATCTGTGTGTAGAATTTGAAAACTGCATCCCTGCTTCTAAAGTTTTACACGCGGGTGAGATTCAAGAATTAGCAGACAGACCTTGGTAGTGTAAAGTCGTTTAGAAATTACGAGTGTACATCTTCTTATGGAAGTTTAATTTACAAATCTTTGACTTTTAGTAAATTAATCGTAAAAAAACGGATCATGTCAAAGGGTGAAGTTTAAATTTTGGAACAGCCAATTGCCGTTTGCCGACTTACGTATTTGGGGAGAATTTACCCAACCTTGGTTTTTGTGAGGCGCTCCATATTCGTTTTCGGAAACGGAAAAAAATTGCTTCCGGCTGAAGATTCCACGAGCACTGCAACCTATCCTTCAAGGGCAATTTATGGTCGTCTAAATCCCCGAACAGCGATCTACCTGAGGACTTATTTACCACCTTCAACGGACAGGGACAAGATAACAAGTAACTTATAATTTTATATATATATATATATATATATATATATATATATATATATATATATATATTGCTTTCATAGATGACAGTCAAACGAAGATAAAACAGATGTGAGTTTATGCGTAGAAAGCTTCTGTTTGTGACAGTTGTAGTGGAGCAACGAGTAAATATTAAATTTTGCTGTAAATTAGGTAAAACTGCAACAGAAACTTACGGTGAGAACACCTTAAATCGTGTATGAGTGGTTTAAGCGATTTAAAGATGAACGTCAGAATGTACTAGATGACGCTAGAACTGGACGTCCGTCAGTCTATCGAAATGCAGATGCGATCGCAAAAGTGAGGGAACTTGTGACACGAGATCGACGAATGATGGCAGAAGAATTAAACATGAATAAGGAGATAATTCGACAAATATTGCATGAAGATTTGGAAAAGAGGAAGATTTGCGCAAAATGCGCGCCATACAATTTTACGGATGAGCAAAAACAGAGAAGTGTTGCATTGTGCGAAGACTTTGTTCAGAATTGTCGCAACGATGCAAGTTTTCTTAACTGCATTGGCACTAGTGGTAATTGTCGCGACGATGCAAATTTTCTTGACTGCAGTGTGATGGTGAATCATTGGTGTTACAGTACAATCCTGAGACAAAGCACCAGAGCATGCGATGGATTGGAAAAACATGACCAAGAAAGGCCCAAAAAGTTCTGTTTGCAAAAATCCAAAATCAAAACCATGCTGATTACGTTTTTCGATAGCCAAGCTGTAATTCATAAAGAATTTTTACAGGAAAGTCACAATCAGTTACTGGTGCATGCTACCTTGAAGTGATGAAGAGATTACTGAACCAAATTTCTCAAATACACACATATATATCACAATATCGAGGTAGTTGGTTCTTGTTACATGTCAATGCACCGTCACATTCATCACTAATTGCAAGGGCATTTCTGGCGAAAGAATTTTTCCTATTTCCCACAGTGAAAATTGTCCTCAAAGGGAAACGATTTCAAGACGTATAAGATATTCAGAAAAATGTAACCACCAAATTGAACACCATTTCTTCGGATGCATTTGTCGACTGTGTTCAAAAACTTTTAGAACGTTGCAATAAGTGTATTAATGTGAATGGAAAATCAAAGATTTTTTGTATGACTTCAATTGTGTTCTTGTATTTTGTACCAATCCGGAAATTAAATTGCCACACCTCGTATTACCGTTTATTTAACCAAATTCTTACAGCGTCAATTTCATTTAAGGCCTTCCAACGTTCCTGAGGAGCTGGTACGCCGGCAACTGTTTGTATGGTGCGCTTCAACCACGAAGTCCATACCCTGAGACCTTCAATTTTTTGCGATTTTATGTAGTTCGACAGGGCGTTCGCATATAGTATTCCCCTGGCACTCAGGTTAGAATCGCCACCTATTCGTCCTTCGAGATTTTGTTCACTTTCTCCATGCTTCAAAGAAAAAAAGTTAAATTGTTAGAATTTTTTTAATTCTTTACACTTATGGAATGCCTTCAATTTCTATTATCAATTCGACAATAATTTTTTTTTCTTGAAAATTATTTTCATTAAATAAATTTGTTTGATTATTTCAGAAAACATGTAATTATCTTCTTTTTCAATTTCTATGTAATCAAACATTATATCAAAATTAATTGCATGTTACTTGAAGCCCAAATATTGTCAAAAATAATGTGCACGCCAGTCATGATAAAATTCCGAATTGGCAGAGTAAATGTTCATGCTAAGTATTTGGGTATTCCAAGTGCAAAAGCATTTCATTACGTTTTTACTTGGTGATAAGTGCTGAATTATACAGCTAATGTCTACAAGTTGCAGATGTAAGCCAGGCCCGGCTCGTGATGACGTACTTTTGGAGCACGTACAATGATGCGAGTGCTTCATGTATTCTCGTGTACTAACTGTAGCGTTTTCTTAGTAAACACCGGAAACACACGAGGCACTAGCATCACTGTACGTGCCCCTACAGTACGTCATCACGAGCCGCGCCTGATTGTAAGCAATTTGTGATAAATTTTAACTACCAGTACATTTTCAAAATTAATAAAATATCTTTTGAGAAACAAGCACATTCGTTAAAAATCTTCATTTAGTCATGATAAAAAAGTATAAAACAACAAAAAAATCTTGAACATGTATAACCTCTGTTACGAAAATAATCACAATGGCTCGATTTTAACGATATTTGAAGCGCCATCTGTTGGTGGGAGATTGATAGTCTAAAAATTGCAATATAAACAGTTCACGAGAAGAGTATATTAGAATCATATGTACATTAATGTGTTTGTTCACCAAATCTGAAGTTTATCTAAGCAATATTAGTCATTATGAAACAAAAATTCGTGTCAAACAGTAGCTATACCACCAAACAGTTTTCTCGCAATATTAGAATGATATGGCGATCCCTACCGACCAATTACGCTGAAAATCCAGGAGACAAGCACGAGAAGCAATATTAACAACAATGGTGATCATCGTTAATTATACAGAGCATCAGTCAGTGCTGCCAGGTGTAAAAATGAAAAAGCGGTAGATTTGGAAATAAAACGGTAGATTTGGAAATAACACGGTAGATTTATTTTAAATCTTTCTTAAATATAAAACAGGTTTACATGATCTTTATAAGAGTTTTGTACAAAAGAGAAAACATAAAAATATTTAAGATATTTTATACAGAAGATAACTACAATTTACATAAAGAATAAACAATATTTGTTATATAAGAGTATTATACATGATATAAGATATACAATTAAGCTCTTCATCGCTGATTTTCGGGTCTAAAATTTAATTTCAATATCTTTTTAATTTTAACAGATGTTCACATGGTTCACACATTTGCCTATCTCTGTATGAGGTAACCACCACCTACAGTTTTTAAGATAACACTGAAATCTGAAACTCAATTAGATAAAATTATTTCTACTAATTTATTGATATTGCAGTTGATGGTATGCCAGCCATATTTTAGTTAAGCGTAGATCTCTCGCCTTCTTTACAAACGGCGTATATTATACGCATTATTATAGTATATTGTTATTATATTGTAAACATTTGTACATATTAGCTTGTACTGAGTAGGACTGAAATGTGGGGAAAAATAACAACTCTATAATAGACATAACACACATGTATATTTGTATACATATCGTTCACATAACGTTATATAATACAAATATTCATATACAATATACACAATAATATGCCTATGAAATATAAATCAAATTTAATTTAATTAATAGCAAATGTTTCCATTTAGGAAATATGATTACTATTATTTTTTCCTTTCTCTTCAAAATTTATTTTTTATGTAATTTGTATAAAATGATAAAAACACACACAATGTTGTATTAGATTTACACTTTATTTAATAATATATAATAAAATATTATTAAATAAAGTGTAAATCTAATACAACATTGTGTGTGTTTTTATCATTTGATATGGATTTACATCAAGTAAAGGCAGAATCGATTCAATTTGTATAAATGCAATTTTGCGGTAGATTTTAAGCGAAAACGGTAGAACGGTAGAAATATGACCAAAACGGTAGATCTACCGCAAACACGGTAGACCTGGCAGCACTGGCATCAGTGCTTCGAAAATGACAGGAATGGCTTTAGTTTAACGAAATTAATGGCGCCATCTATTGATGGGCGATTGGTTTATAAAGTATCAACCTTCTATGCTGAAAACTTGAAAAGTGGTAGGGAAGCATTCCAAATGCTTAAAATCACTTGTGGAGATACTTGTAAATGTAAGCATAAGTTTTTGAGTAGTAACGATGATTCAAAGAAGGGATGTGAACAATAGTCGTCCGGGCCTATCAAATGAAATGATGACTGAAGAAAATTTCGAAAAAGTGGCGTTGTTTCACGAAAATTTCGAAAACATCTTCCTTTAGTGAGATTCGTGAAGATTTGAAATGTCCAGTTCAATAGCCAAACAAAATTGGTCTTCGGAATTGTGCATTGCAAGTAATTACATCATTAGAGAAGCTCGAAGAGACAAAAAATTCTTAAAAACGGTTGCAACTGGTGATGGAACGTGGTGCCTTCATTGCGATCCAAAAACCAACCGTTAAAGTGTTGAATGGCAATCACCAGATAAATGAAATCTAAGAAAACTTGTTTGGAAATGTCAAATATCAACAATTCTCTTTGTTTTTTACGATTCCAAGGGGATCATCCATTCCGAGCGGTACAACAGTTAATGCTGAGTATTATCCTCAGTATATTAAAGCGTTTAATAGGCTGCATCCGTTATCTTCGCTCTCAATATAGAGAACTGGACTCATCAATTGCAGCATAATAGTGGATCTTCTGCATCGTCGCTTATTTTATAGAAGCGAATTTTTTCTTGCTTCCACATCATCGATATTTATCCGAATTGGTTGCGTCCCATAATTTTCTATCCTTCAAGCTGCATTTGGCAATGAAAGGAAACCAATTCGGATTGAATATCGACAAAATATGAATTATCGTGTTGCAATTAATAACAGTATGGTTCTCGATATTTTGGGCGAAAACGACGAATACAGTCTACTAAACACTTCAATATGTCAAGATAATACTCAGCATTAACTGTTGTATCATTTAGAACGAATTCTTTATGAATGATCCCTTGGAATCGGAAGAAACAAAGAGCATTATTTTGATTTCTGACTTCTTCAAACGAGATTTGATGCATCAATTGAATGTCAACATAATTACAATCAGTGGCATAAAAAGTAACTTGCTGCATATCTTAAACTTGCAAATCGTTGTACAGAGTATATTTCGAATAAATAAAATAAATTATTTTTGTTAAGATTTTCTGTTTGTTTTTCACAATTCCAGTCACTTTTTGGAACACAGAGTGTATTAGCTAATAGTATAGTGTAGTTAGTATGCTTATAGACACTGTCCATAGTTTCCGGTCTAAAATACTCGTTTCACTTATTCACCATTAAAATATTTAATACTACTCTCTCTGAACAATGTTATAAAATATGTATTATAAAAATGGATAAATAACATTCTCGGAAAAAACTTACCCTTGTCAAATATATTGTCCTAGGGGTGATATGAATGTTCATTAAATAATAAACTATCCTAGCCTGTACATGCCCTTCATGTTTATGTACCACCACTTTCTCACCCGTATTGTAAATTTTCATAAAGGCAACGTTTGTTTCTTTTTCTTCGTCTAAAGGTTGGTATCTCTCCTGATAATGTTGTATTCTTTTTAAAAAATCTGTTAACGCAGCGTCCTTATTCATGTTTGTATAATCTGGACTGCTAATCTTCACTTCCATTATGTTTTGTTCGATTATGGACGGATCGTCGCATATGGACTCCACGAAGAACAATTTGAAACCCATCCTTTCGACGACTATATTGTATATCACTTGTCGCCGATCCGTCGTGGAATTTGTGGCGTCAAAAACGGCGACTTCACCGCCTTTCTCTAACCACACGCATACGTCCTGTAACGCTTCAACGGCACACTGCTGCCTAATAGCCATGGCTTCAGTGTTATCTTGCCTGAAAAAGTCATGGCTTTTGTAAGCTGCAGTCGCAAGCCGCCTGTATTCGCCCAAATTAAAAACTGAAACAAAAATAATAATTTAATTATTTACTTTACTTTCAATATTTTCTAATTAAGGCAGATAGCTTTTTGAATGCAGAACAAATAATCTATTTATATTTTTAAGTGATAATAGATTGAACAAGTAGAATAATAAAACGCTTTACGTATTTACTTAATTAAACCTTAATTTTTTTAGATGTCTTGTGATTCAGTACGATAGTTATATACATTTGTGTCTATTGGTAAGTTCTGTATAATGTTCAATTCGCGGTATGATTTTGATAATAACATATACACTTAACACGACTCAGAAATTCAGCAGTCAAAACAAATACTAACGCATAAATATCGGGGAATAAAAATATAGACTTGCAGTGTTAAACCAAATATTAAGAATGGCACTTTTCATTTAAAAATGGCAACACATAGATTGCCATTCTTCGTTCGTCGAGACAATTCTCAAAAGAATTGAAGAACATTTACACGGTACAACACTAGAAAACCCAATGAATCTATATATGTATATTAATGGATTGGTGATTGTTGGAAATGCCATAACTCGCTCGCCAAATATGCGTTATTCTTTGATCATTGTGTTTTTACAGAAACATATTTTGGTAAAATTCAGAAAAAATTTTGGAAAATCATTGAAAACCGACATTGGAGATAGGGCCATTTTTGGTTTGTTTTTGTCAGTTGGAATGTTGGAAAAATTGAGGAACATTTTCGAAAAATCGTAAAAAATCAAAATTACTTTTTAAGTGGAAATTTTGTATGGCAATGTCACGTAACCCACATTTTCGAAAACAAATCACGTTTGGATCGTTGGATTTTCTATTTCTTTTAATGGTTTGTTAGTTACGAGGGTGGTTTGACAATTAACTTCACACACTAATAGAGGGCGCAAATGTAATCTGTATATGTAGTCATAAAGTGTCATTCCTATGAGTTAATATTTTCTGGTCTTAAGTCATTCTGACAGTAACTCGTTGTTTGACAGTTACTTAAACAGAAGTGTTTCGAGAAATAGCGAAAAATTGATTAAGTTGGAATTCGTGGTGTGATTCAATTCTTTTATCTGGAAGGGAAAATAGCGAAGGAGATTCATGAAAGAATTTCACCTACATTGGGTGACTCATGTCCTTCTTATGAGTGTGTTCGATTTTGGGTAAATGAGTTGAAGCATGGCAGAACAAGCATTAAAGATGCACCACGTCCTGGAGCCCCCAAATCAGCTGTGACACCCGAAATCATCGATAAAGTCCATGATTTGATTTTAGCCGATAGACGAGTGAAAGTGCGCGAGTTAGCGGAAGCCACAGGCATGTCAACTGCGCGATTTCACTTCGTTTTGCATAAAGAATAGCACTATACCGATCGTCGTCACAGATATACTGAGCAAAGCCCAACTGTTGCTCTTGTAAGGCATTAACATTACATTGATGGTGGGGACATGCAATACTCACTCAAGAGCAAAAGCGAATTCGCATGGGAATATCTGCCGACAATTTGCAAGTATTTCGGAAGAATGTAGATGAGTTTTTTCGCAGTTTTGTGACAATGGACGAAACTTGGATACACCACTATATCCTGGAAACTAAACAGCAGTCGATACAATGGATTGCCCGTGGCGAATCGGCTCCGAAAAAAGCGAAATGCGTTCCATCCGCTGGAAAGGTCATGGCGTCAGTTTTTTGGGACGCAAAGGGAATTCTCCTAATTGACTACCTTGGAAAGGGAAGAACCATTATCGGAGAATACTATGCATCACTTTTGGGCCGATTAAAGGCGGCAATAACAGAGAAACGCCCGGGAATGGCCAAGAAAAAGGTGTTGTTTCACCATGACAATGCCCCCGTGCATTCAAGTCGTGTCGCTCAGCAAAAATTGGCCGAGCTACGATTTCAACTGCTTCCGCATCCTGCGTATTCGCCAGATATAGTTCCTTCGGACTACCATCTATTCCCGAAACTAAAAACTTTTCTGGCTGGACGAAAGTTTGAGTCTAATGAAGACGTTATACGGAAAGTAAACCAGTATTTTGAAAGCATCGAAGCAATTCATTTCCGTGAAGGAAAACTTCGAGAGGACTATGTCGAAAAATAAAGTACGTTGCAAAACTCGAATTGTTTTCTTTCATAGCAAACCAAGTTAATTGTCAAACCACCCTCGTATATAGTTAGTTATATAGTTATATATATCCGAATGTTTAAAAAAAAAAAAATTGAAATATCACAATGCAGGCGCGGCTCGTGATGACGTATTTGGGAGTGCAAGTACAATGATGCGAGTGCCTCGTGTGTTATCGGTATTTACTAAGAAAACGTTACAGTTAGTACACGAGAATACACGAAGCACTCGCATCATTGTACTTGCACTCCCAAATACGTCATCACGAGCCGCGCCTGTCACAATGAAAATTTAAGAAACCGTGAAACATAAAAATTAATTACAATATGGAATTTTAGTATGAATAATGTCAGCAAATGACGTTAGTGTGAGAGATGACAACAGATGACGTTATTGGTTTATGTTCCGTTTGACGGACATGGTATGTGTTCGATTCGATCACTATTTGACACATTTTCGTATTGTAAACACGTGCCGAATGAAATTACAGTAAAAATTGATATTTTTTTACTTTGTTGTCTGTTTCCAACGACATCTGTTGGAAACAGACAACAAACAACGCCATCTATTATCGATCGCATTTTTTAATGGACGTACCGTTCAATTTCAAAATATGAAAACAAAAATAATCGCTTGCCAGGTTAGCTAGTAAGTTTAAAAATTCAAATTTCTACTAGTTTCAAGTTGGAAACTTAGTGATTAGTGATGATACGAGATAATCAAAAAAAGGCATTTAGTAAATACGAAGTGCTATCCAGAAATTCCCGGAATTTGAATGTGGCGCGCGAAGGGATGGTAGTACAACTCTATAACGCTAGATGGTGAAAAACAGTTTTTGTATTGATATGTGTTAAGTTATGTTTTAGTTATTCTGCGATACTGCAATGTCTGATGTTAAAGAGCAAAGAACCAAATTCCTCTTCAAACTTAGTAAAACGGCAACAGAAACTCTGAAAATACTTAAACGCGTTTGGTGGGGATGCTTTAGGCCAGACGCAAACTTATGAGTGGTATAACCATTTTTAAAAATGGACGTGTGTCGGTTGATGATAATGAGCGTTCCGGTCGTCTATCAACGGAAGACACGCCAAAAAATGTGACGATTGCGTGGTGCTATTCTGCAAAACCAAACGAGAACAATCCATAACATTTTTAACATGCGATGTATTGTTGTGAAATTTGTGCCTAGGTTACTCAGTATTGAACAAAAACAGCACCGTGTTAATGTGTGAACTGAACTGGAAGAAATTGTTGAAAGAGATGCGGCGAACTTCAGTACCAAAATTGTTACTGGCGACGAATCATGGGTATACGGGTATGATCCCGAAATAAAGCAGCAGCTGATAGCATCGTGCGCAAAATTTTTTCCCATCAAGCGAAACAGTTAATGGGCGATTTTATTGCGATGTTCTTCGGCGACTATGAGAAAACATTCGGCAATGCACCAACTCACACGTCACTTGTTGAGCGTCAGATTCTAGCCTCAACGAAAACGGCAGTACTACCCCATTCTACTATTCCCCGGATCTTGCCTTTTGTGACTTCTTCCTGTTTCAAAAGTTGAAACTGAAGCTCAAGGGGCCGTTTTGAGATGCTCGAGGAGATCCAGACCGCATCGCAGGCAGTGTTGAACACATTAACACGCGAAAACTTCCAACACTGCTTCTAGTCATGGATAAGTCACTGGGATCGGTGTATTCATGCGAAAGGAGAGTATTTTGAAGGAGATGGTAGCGCATAAGTTGTTAAGAATAATTTATTGTTTTTTTCACATTGTTACGCTCCGCATATAAAAATATTTTAATTTATTTTTAAATAATATATTTCTTCTTTAAATATCTCGATTTAAAATATTTTAACTTAAGACATTTTTCTTGTATATATTCGTGTCCAAAGAGAAAGCATTTCTTTTGTTATATCCTGACCGAGACCCTTAGTTTTCTACCTGACCTAACGTTACTGTGAAATTTCTATATACATTTCATTTTAAATTGTTTTAATTGAATTATATACATCTTTTATATGTTGTGTTTCATATCATTAGAAAGCTTAAGTCACAAGGGTTATTTCAATAATATTTATGCCATCGATAGAACATCTCTTCAGGTCGCGCTTCTTATTAATTATTATTCAAGATATCGACCCTCTCTTCGACTCAGTTCATAAAACAGACCGTTTTCAAAAACCAGTGTTCTATCGACAAAACTATCAGTCGATCTTCTCGTTAGAACTCTCGTAAGATCCACATCTTACCCGCGGTACTGTTCAAGTGCTGGCCACGATGCACGTGCCCCTGCATCTCAGCGCAATTAAAAGGTATATCTTCGAAGGCTACGTGACCAACTTGGCAACTCAAAGGTAACCCTGTATTGTTCTATACAGAGGTTATTTTATATATATTAATTAACATTTAATTTACTACTCAAGTTAACGTTCGTTTTCAGTGTATTGTGTGTTAATTTTCAACTACTTATTTACCGCTCCTCGTGTATATATTACTTTGGTTAATTACTTTTAAATATACGAATTTCAATTTCTTCTTATGTAAATATAAATACAAACTTTAAGGACAACGCTCCGGTGTTTTATTTAGTAAGTAAGTTGTTGTATATTTATTTAAATTAACCAATATCACGCACGTCCTGGCACTTTGATGAAACTTCACCAGCACCACTAATTATTTTATCTTAGGATAATTTCATTATTATTAGAACGGCACATCCACATCCCGATAACGAGCAAAGCCGCCGTTTGTAATAACATTCCGGGAATTTCTGAGTAACACTTTGTATATCCAATAAGGAATACGAGATTGCGTTGTAGTAGGATAAATAAACTAGACAAATAAAATAATAAGTAGAGCTGAGGATGCTTGCGGTACGGCAGGACCGTATGTAGTGCATCCCCACCAGCGTATAAACACGATGCAGCGAAACACTTTAGTTAGTCGTGAACTGGCAACGTGATCGTGTGTTGTCTTGAGCTTTATTTAATAAGTATGACGGACGTGCCCAAGCCAAGAAAGCGCCCATTGTATAACGACGTGAATAAATTTATCCGCGACTTTCCCGATTTGTATAATAATGGAGCAAAAGTGGTTTGTAAATTATGCGATAAACAGTTACTTTGCTGGGACAAATACGACTGTAAAAGACATGTTGAAAGTGTACACCACAAAGACAAAACAAATAATGTGCTGTCTAAAACGCAATTCATTTTCGATTTATTGACAATGCTACTCGTCTGCGATGTGCCAGTTCACCTGCTAGATAAAAAAGCCTTTCACGACTTTTGGAATAAATACAATTCCAACATAAAGCTACCGTCACGGAGAACGTTACTCACCTATTTACCAATTGTGCGTGAGGACATTGAAAACAGAATGAAAGCAGTAGTAAATGATAAACAGTTATGGGTATGTGTCGACGAAACGACAGATCGAAAAAACATTCTATTGTGAATATTATAGTGCGTGTACTAGATCCTGTCAAATCAACATTTCCCATTTTATTAGCCAGCAAAAGTTTGGAAAAGTGCACTAGCGAAGTAATTACGAAGGTAGTGCTCGATACGCTACAAAAATTTCAAGTTTCAACTAATCAACTCCTGATGTTTATGAGCGATGGTGCTGCGACAATGCGTTCTGTAGGCCGTTCTCTTAAAGCAGATTGTGAGAGACTTTTGCATGTGACATGTAAAGTTCATGCTTTACACCTTGTGGCACAAACTATTCGGCAATGTTATCCAGAGGTGGATGCATTAATAGCAACCCCCAAAAAAAGTGTTTCTAAAATCTCCCAAACGAATTCGAGAGTTTCACAGTCGGTGCCCTGGTATTCCCGAACCACCAGAGCCAATCCTTACACGTTGGGGAAGTTGGTTAAAGGCGGCATTTTATTATGCCAAGTATTTCCAACAAATAAAATCTGTGGTTCTACAATTCAATCCTGCCGAAGCTGTAGCCATTAAGGAAAGCCAGAGACTCTTTCAAAACCCTTCCCTTGATGCAGATTTACAAACTATTTATAACAATCATATAGGATTGTTTAACGCAATCGAGAAATTTCAAAATACTGCATTATCGTTAGCGGAGTCACTGCAAATACTGGACGATGTACACGCCCAGCTATGCGCAGTAAATGACAACAAAAATGTTAATGTAATAGAAAAGTTCGAGAGTGTGATAAACAATGATTTTGATTTTACCAGATTAAAACAAATTAGTAATGGTGCAAGTGTAGATTCGGTTTCTATCTATAAAGATTATTTTAATTGTGCGTGTGTTACATCCGTAGATGTCGAGCGGTCTTTCTCAAAATATAAAAAAATTTATTCATCACGGCGTACATCGCTCACCGCTACAAATATGGAAACGTATCTAATGCTACAAACTTACTGCAAGTCTTATCCACTTGGCGCTATGCTATAATAATCGTAAATAAGGTAAGTGTGTTATTTATATACAGTACACATAACTGACATACCTAAGTGATATAAATAGCGAATGCATGTAAAGCAATAAAATCACGCATGCATCACCGATCGAAACAAGGTCATTATATTCGTGCGTTTAACTGAATACTATCCTGGCACACCGCAAACATCCCCAGCTCTAATAATAAGTCATCACAGGTTTTAAAACTAATGAATTTGTTTAAGAATGTAGTTCAAAATTTGGCATCTTAAGATATTTAATTTAATTTAAAGAAAAATAATTTGTTCTTCTTACGCGTTTAGGATTGTTTTACGAATGAACGATGATTTACAAATCATGAAATGATTAATATCACAAAGACTTCGAGAAGCTGTGGTCCACTTGGCAAGACTGTGTTTAATTACAAATTAATTTTCAATAAAATGAGAACTTCTACAAAGAGTATTTGTCACTATTACCAGTGATTCTTGACATCTTCGTGAAGATATCTCAAGAGGAACTTACACGAATCATTTCCTAGATATTCTAGTGAAGCACAAACCAACAAACTATATTGCTCGTATGCCGTATGAGCGAGTGTCCTATAGTCACCTGATGATACACAAAATTAGCTCTTCCAAGTATTCCAAGCAGAAACTGGAATCGAACTGGTAAAAAATGACACTGTTACTCAAAGATGGTAAACAGGAAAATGTAACTTGGCATGGTTACACAAGACACTAACATAAATGAGATAATTCAAAAATAGTATATTATGTATCAAGTTTTATAAACGCAATTTTAGTCACGAGTTTTATTAATCACAAGCGAAGCGTAGCGGAGCGAGTGTTTAATAAAATGAGTGACTAACAAGTTTATAAAACGAGTCGCATACTTGTCTACTTGTCACGCCGCGTCGAGTTATTTTGACAGATTAATGTCAGGGGACACGGATAAATAATTTGATATTTTGTAATTAAAAAATCAAAAACTAACTTCAGTCCATAACTAAAGCGCCCGTTGCTAAGTTCACCCCGTAACTAAATCGCACGAAGCCACGGCTTGTTGCGGTGTATTTAAAAGATTACTTAGCGTCATGGAAACATTTACGATAAATGGCATTTTAAAGATAAGAGTAGAAAATAGTATATTATTCAACTAGCGTCTAAAAATGGACATTAGTCACGAGGATGACGTTTAAGACACGAGCCGCCAGTTATCCGAGTGACGAATGTCCATTTAGATGAGAATAGAATACTATACTTTTACCACTTCTATATATAAGTGAGTATTCTAATTAATTAATTTTCAAATAAGGTTACACATATTTATAACGGGTGTTCAGAAACATTCGAAGTCAAGTAGGCTCTGAACAAAAAATCGTATATCTTTACTTAAGTATAGCAAACGCCAATTAAGTTGGCGCGAGGAGGGGGTGCGCAGAAGCCGTTTTTAAAAACATCCACCCCCACTACTCAAGTATAGCAATCGCCAATTAAGTTGGCGCGAGGGGGTGCGCAGAAGCCGTTTTTAAAAACGTCCACCCCCACTACTCAAGTAATTGTCAGAATACATTTGTCATTGACGTTTGACGGAACATAATGTCTTTGCTAGGGGATCATAAAATTATACACGCTCAGAGGTTAGAATTATCTGACATTTGATGTAAAACCAAATACAAATCTCCCCACTACTTCTAATCCTGCGCGAACTTACCCCTCCTCGCGCCAACTTAATTGGCGTTTGCTATAATTGTCAGAATACATTTGTCATTGACGTTGGACGGAACATAATGTTTCATAAAGTGATACACGCTCAGAGGTTAGAATTATCTGACATTTGATGTAAAATCAAATACAAATCTCCCCACTACTTCTAATCCTGCGCGAACTTACCCCTCCTCGCGCCAACTTAATTGGCGTTTGCTATATCTGATTTGTAATAATTATTAAATGTCAACTGTTGTCCCTCAAAAATTGTCAGAATCTAATATCGAAGATACTAATTTGATAACCTATAATATCGTATTAAGTAAATGTATCAATCTATCTCAGACGACTTCATATTTTCAAGGACAACTTTGACTTCGAATGTTTCTGAACACCCGTTAAAAATTTATTATAGAAATTTATTTTGACATTACAATTTTTAAATTCCATAGATGGTGTTGAATTATTATCAAGAGTATTTTCATTTGAGTTTATTCGTTGCCATGGGTTAATAAGCATTTACCTGAATCGTGCGTCTGATTGGCTAACAACCCGTGACTTATGAGATTTTTCTTGTGACTTATGAGACTTTGTCCGTGACTCATGAATGTCAGTGAGTAATGAATGTCATAAATTAACAAACCAATTTGTTTATGTGCATATTATGTAATAGAAGTGGAAAAATGTATTTATTGTGCTTTCATATATTTCTTGTAATATCAATTTATTAAAATTTTCACATTATGGGTACAACCAGTGTCGCATCATAAAAACTGTTTGAAGTACATTGGCTATTGGGTTGTAACTATGTCTTTAAGTGTCGTCTAAACCGAACAGTTGCGAGTCCACATTCATCTATCGATTTATGGGCAAAAATTGGCGGTACCCAATATACATGTTTAGATTCTAATAATAAAAACCTAATCTTTAGTCAAGTTTATTCGTTTTCACTGATGGTGATTTATTTACTATTTTATAAATACTCAAATATAAATTGGCATCTGACTGAAATAAATTTTGTTTATTACATTTTACAAAACAATATTCTAACAAAAAGTTTCCGCCAAAAGGGGCGGAACTGAAAATAAATTTAGCCAGAATAGTTTATACATATTCTTATAACACAATGTTTAATAAAACAGGAGTGAATGTGTGGTTATCTTATGATGAATAAATTAAATTGAATTTAATCTGTACCGGATTTTGATAATAAGTAATTGGCAAATTTTAGCGGTTGTATGAGTGAGAAAAAGATCGATTTCATTCAAAATTAAAAGTAGATAAAATTCTTTATACTTTATTTTGCTCTGCTTTAGAATGTAAAAGAATTATATTAAATAAATATATATATATATATATATATATATATATATATATATATATATATATATATATATATATATATATATATATAATAGACTTTTTATTGGTTTAGCGACCTTTTATTGAATTATGATGTTTTATTCTACGACGTTTCGACTTTTATTATTTTTCAGTCTTTTTCAAGTATCGTTTCTTTTGGTTTTTAAAATCACGCATTCTGTGTAACATGTGTATCGGGTACCCGAGACCTTTTTTTGTAACGAACCGATCGCACTGGTTGGAATATTGTAAGTGGCCAATAAAATAAATAAGAAAAATAAAATTCTTATAAACACTAAATATATATATATATATATATATATATATATATATATATTTAATGGAATTACAAACATTTAGTTACCTACACTAATTAACAAATTTGATAACAGTAATTTTTTTTTTTGAATTTTCGAGTATTTACATAATTTACTCATAAATTCATTTATCCATTAATCCATTCTCGAGCACTCTCAAACAAGTTCTATGATATTTCAGACTAGACTTTGTGACATCATGACTTTTAGGGTTTCCTTTCCGATAAGTTCTTGCAGATAGTTTTTAACAAGTCGCAATGAGTGTTTGTAGTTGTTATGCTATTGAAATATAAAATTGTGCCCAATTAACCATCATCCAGAAGGCATAATGCTGTCTTAAAATATCACTATAAGTTCTCCAGTTAATTTTTAATTAATTATTATTAAATCTTACGATCTATTTGCTTGAAATGTAATTCCACACTAACACAAATCCGCCACCGTATTTTATTGTTGGTTGTATACACCTGAGGTTATATGCTTCCTCCTCTCTCCAACGAGCACATTGATGTCTTCTGCTATCGAAAATTTCAAATTTCGATTCATCACTGCGCAACACACAAATTCTATATTCTGCAGTCAATCTTGATGTTCTATTCCATACTGTAAACGTTTTTGTTTATTATGAATGGCAATACATCCTTAAGTACTTGCTTAGTTAAATGCCTTGTTACACACACAGCAGTGACTTATGTCACCATCGCAGTTCCTTTAAAGGAACTGCTTAATGATTGCAATTTCAAATCTCTTTTGTGAGAATTCCTAACTTTGAGAAGTCGCCAACTTTTTAGTTTCGCGAAATTCTTTAATCAATTCTCTTAATTACTGTTTTCGAGAATTTTCTTTTTTCATCCATTTGTCGCTGTGCTTGTCCTTCATTATGTAACATTATTATTATGCGACGTCCGCCGATAGGTATTCTTCCAATTATAAAAACGTACATACTATTCTAAGAAAAATATATAGTATAGGTTACTGAAATCCTAATTTCCCACACTACAAAAAATAATTACTATAGTGACAGCTATCGAGGTGTAATAAAAAATACATCATTGTAACGGGTGTTTTTTATAGAGGTATAAAACTTTAAGTTGGCAAAACTTTTTTAACTGGCGGCCATTTTGTCAGCCGTCAAGTGATTTATGTTTAGTTTGGTTTGGCATTTCAACATGAATAGACTGACGCCTGAACAACGCTTCCAAATTGTGCAAATTTATTTTGAAAATCATGGTTCTGTGCGAAATACGTATCGCGCACTACGTCCATTTTACGGTCAACATAATCGTCCATCAGAGCAATTAATTCGATTAACTATGGAACTTTTTCGCACCACGTTTACTCTAAATGATAATACGCATCCACAGAGACGTCGTACAGTGCGTACAAAAGAAGTCATTGCTGCTGTAGAGCGTAGCGTAGAGGAAGACCCGAATCAGTCTATCCGCCATCGTGCACAGGAATTGGATATGTGTCCATCCGCTTTATGGAAGATTTTGCGGAAAGATCTTGGTTTGCGTGCTTACAAAATCCAACTCGTGCAAGAATTGAAGCCACACGATCACCTGGCAAGGCGTAGATTCGGTGAATGGGCCCAAAACAAGATTGCCGTTGATCCCGATTTTCATAAGCGAATTTTGTTTAGCGATGAAGCTCACTTTTTGAATGGATACGTCAATAAACAAAACTGCCGCATTTGGAGTGATGGTAATCCTCAAGTGTATGTTGAGACACCGTTACATCCAGAAAAACTGACTGTTTGGTGTGCTGTATGGGCTGGTGGAATCATTGGTCCGTACTTCTTTAAAAACGATGCTGGTCAGAACGTTACAGTCAATGGTGACCGCTATAGAGCCATGATTACTGACTTTTTCGTTCATAAATTGAACAACCATGATGTGCAGCAGCTGTGGTTTCAACAATACGGCGCAATATGTCACACAGCTCGTGCCACAATTGATTTATTGAAGGAAACGTTTGGTAACCGCATAGTTTCACGTTTCACACCCGTGAATTGGCCTCCAAGATCGTGCGATTTAACGCCGCTAGACTATTTTCTGTGGGGATATGTGAAGTCGCTAGTCTACGCCGAATAGCCCGAAACGATGGACCACTTGGAGGACAACATTCGTCGCGTTATTGCCGATATACGGCCACAAATGTTAGAAAAAGTCATCGAAAATTGGACCTCCAGATTAGACTACGTCCGAGCCAGCCATGGCGGTCATATGCCAGAAGTCATATTTAAATTATAATGCCAGAAGATTATCTATCGAATAAAGTAAATTTCATGTCAATTTAAAAAATTCATCTTTGTTTTATTCCATTTCAAAGTTCTATACCTCTATAAAAAACACACTTTAGTTTCTTAAAGTGGTTGCTTGTACATAATAAGTTGTGGTAAGAAGAAGAATTTTGGAGTTAATGTACAAAAACAGTACTACGAGGGATGCCTTTTATATCTCGGGAATAGAGAGCAGAAACTAAAATTAATCATTGAACATGGCTTTATTTTTTTTTCTAATATTCTGCATTAAGATCAATACAGTTTTGCATGCGCTTGAACTTATTTTCGAAGCACTTTTTCCACTCCGATCGAGGAACCTCCAAAACATGCATTTTGAAATCAACCACTTCTTCAGGCGTCAAAAAACGTAATTTATTTTTGATTTGCGGGAATAGAAAGAAGTAATTGGGTGCGGAATTAGGGCTGTACGGCGGATGACCCATCAATTCCACTTTTTCAGTTGTCAAAAACTCTCTTGTTTGAGCCGGTGTGCGAGAGCTCGCATTGTCCTGGCGAAGAATGATCCATCTTCGGCGGTTGGATTCCTTTATTTTTCCGAATACTTCTGGCAAGCAAATGCTTATGTACCATTCAGAATTGACTGTCCGAAGTTGCACTAATAGTACAGTTGTCACATGTCCGATTTTTTCGAAGAAACAAGCGACCATTTGCTTCGAACTGCTTCGTACGTGAACAACTTTTGTTGGATTTGGCTCATCTTGAAAGACCCACACAGTCGACTGTTGTTTACTTTCGGACTCATACGTATAAATCCATGATTCGTCACCTGTTCATGATGTCATAGACGAGTATTTTACTTGATTATAGTGCTACAGATATATTTACCCTAACAATGTAAGTTTATATGTACAACTTGTTGTCAGGAAAGATGATCCCTGCTTCATCAATATAACATTGTATGATTCAAATTAGTACTTCAGCGTCATATTAAATACTGCAAATTACGAGATGAATATGAGAACTATGACTTCGTTTACAAGTTTGTTGACAGTCGGTCGAATTTGTAGGTTATGTGAACATATATAATCCAAATTCATCTTAGTTATATTATTTTAAAATTACTATAAATTGAACAAAGCTGTGTAAACAGCAAATCAAATTAAACTATAACACCACATGAAAAATAAAATGAATTATCAAGAATTTACAATATTTATGTCAACATATAAGATTATGTAATTCTTTAATCATTTATCATAGTGAATGGCAAAACCAAACAGTTTCAAGTTATTTGTAAAAGCATTATTATTGGAATTGAAACCGTGCAATAGACCAGAGTATCTACTTTGTATAAATACAATTACATATTCACTGTTATGACAAAAACATTATTTTATAAAAAATGTCGCATAATTTTTTTTTTTAAATAAACAATTTACATCAAAGTTACATCAAATACATTTCAAGACAATTTTAAATATTTAAGGGTTAAGTGAAATGATTCATTATCTACCTCTTGTACACATACAATAGGTATTGAAACATCACCATGGTTTTTATCTCAAAATATTGCAGCAAATTTAAAACAAGTTGTCGCGACTGTGAATATAATGTTTTGCCATGTGCTGCCATTGTAGTTTAAAAAAAATAAATTTCAAAAAATATATATTTATAAAAAGAAAATAAGTAACAATTCGATCAAATATCAACGAAAATGTCAACGCATAGATATGACAACGAGTGACGACTACTAAGCGGAAATGTGTGTAAACACATTTCACTTAATAGGTAATAATCCCGTCTTTGTCTTACTCAAGTAAATTGCCTGAGCCGTATGTCTGTGCCAGGCGATGTTCCAAAATACATACATACAGCAGACCGATTTTGATGTGGCCGGTTAGAAGTATCGCCCTCGAGATGCGCACGAAATTCATAGGTAGGGGAACCTCTGGCATCCCTTATTATCCCTTACTACGTCCCAATGCACATCTCGCACAAAGTGTTTGCATTTCATTTTTCCGAATACTGTCTCTATCTAACACTGACCCTTACTTGACGCACGTACAAATTCTCCCACCGGCCACATCAACATCGGTCTGCTACACTTTCGTTCAAGCTATCCTGTCATACAAGTAGTGAAGTAGGTACTGTTTGTTATTTAGATGTGGAGATTATTCTTTGAATGTCGTTGATAGGATTATACGTAGGTGACGCAGGAATCATCTTTGGTGATTTTGAGTGTATATTATAAATCGAAAATTAATCTTTTTATAATACACTTTTAGTATAATAATTTCTGTGAATATATCCCTGTTAACCACTCATCCTTGAAAGGGATTATAACGGTAGGTAAACATTTCTTTTGTGAAGATCGAGTGGTATTTAATAAATCGTTAGAAATATGAACAGACTTATACTATTCCGTGTACATGCCCTTTCTATGTCTAAAATATAAATAACTTACTATCCATTTGGTCACGTATATTTTTGAAACGTCATAGTTTTATTCCTACTAATAAAAACTAAACAATTCTAATTTTTTTAATTTCTGTTAATATTTTCGTTATTGTGTACCGGAAAGAAATAAAGCAACAAAAAGCATGTGATTACTGCGTGATCCAAGAATGCGATCATCAATATTTACACAAGTTACACAGCTCAACACCTAAACTAAATGAAATAGTATATTAAAAAACAAGTTTCATAAGGCACCATTTTGCCGCACGAGATCAGTTTAGAAAACGAGCCGCGATAGCGGCGAGTTTTCTAAAGAGCGAGTGCGGCAAAAGGCCTTATGAAACGAGTTTTTTATACTATTTTTTCTATTTTGCGTTTTTTACATTAATAAATTGCTTAAATTGGAATTATTTAATTTGAAAGTTCAGAGTTTAATTTTTATATAAAGCATGCAGTTGGTCACATTGATACTTGACATTTTCAAATTTAAATCTTGCTATCCGCGAAGTATATTATATTATATATAATTTACTAATTTTCGTTAACATTACTTGATACTTCATTTAAAAATATATACATGAGTGTCATAGAAACATATATATGTTGTTGTCAATTGTATACAACATACGTTGTTTGTGTAAAATACGGACATATATAATATCTGTCAAATGTACATAAATTCTTAAAATCAAATGACAGCAATGATATTTATTTCTGTATTCGAACAACGCCAACATTGAAAAATTAAAAAAAGCGTATCTAAATGAAGCTCATTTCGATACTGTTTTGAGTTTCATAATGAGTTCATTTCGAACGCAAAATAGAAAAACAATATTTATTAATTACAGCTGTTCATTGGCACATGAAAATGTTGAATTAACTGAAAATAATACTATTTAAAAGCTTCGATTGAATTGATGAACTGCACTTTCTAGACTACTTAGTAAATTAAAATTAGAGTGAAACTATTAATCACCTACATGCGTGATATTGGGCAAAAATGTAGGAGTTGATGATGTAAGTGAAAAATTTAGAAGAAATGATTTAATTAAGAGTTTCTGATAATTATTATTACAGGTCGTCTTTTGTATCAATTTAAATTTATTTCTTATGTACAAATAATTTCTTTATTTTAATTTTGCTGACATAAATAATTGATTACTTTGTTAGATAATTACTTGTTATTTAAATTTACTGATGGTGGCAATAACTTAACTGCGAAAATCATTTGTAAAAAACTTTTTTGTGCGATTGAACTTTATTTTATTATTTACCGTGCTGGTTTTCAAGACGGTAACTATTGTTTACCGGTTGTTACAAATTAAACTCGACGGTTCTAGAACGGTAAGTGAATTGAGTTAGAACGCATTTCTATTGTAACGCAACCTACAAGCTGATATCATGGCAATATGATTTGAAGGTTTAAATAGGAATCACATTAGTAATATTAATTTACTGTAATTGAATCGCTTATTATTAAAAGGGATTAAGTCACTTTTCGGCTTTTTCGAGATATACATTGCTCTTTACTAAAGCGATATAACATAACTGAATCGTTTGATGATAAAAGGAACTATGTGCCACTATGCCATATTATGGTATGTAAATGTGTTTATTTAGGTTTATTTTTGAAAGGGTCTAAGTCGCTTGACTTGATCCCTTTTGAAATTACCGCCGGTTTTGATAGTTGAGTAATAAGTAATAACTTAACCTATTACACATTTCTCAAAATAGTACGGACAATAAAACGTTGTGTGCTCTGTAGCATGTTTGTTAATATTATTGCGCTTAATAACGCTGTTTAAACAAGAATGTCTAATAAACAAAGTGAACATTTTATTGAGAGTGAGGACGATTGAGCGAGTGTTGATGAAATACCAAAAAAGTGACGCAAAGGTATACGAAATGATGAAAATTATAAGAAAAACGTTATTAAGAAATGTAGGGTTAAAGGTGCCCAATATGTTAATCATAGGGGTTTCATCATACAGTTTTAGCAAGAAAACAGGGCGCCCCTTGCAGGTAAGGAAATTATATTTGTTTCCAGTCTGGAGAAAAAAAATCGGAGGCCTTAGAACTTGAATGCACCTCGTATATTTATTTAATTTAACCATCATACACGTCGTGGACCTTTGATGAAACTTCACCAGCACCACTAATTATTTTATTATAGAATAATTTCATTATTATTAGCACAGTAGCCGAAACCAGAAACGTGAAAAGCGCGTGTTTGTAATATTACTAACGCCATGTTTTAACTTATACGTGTATGATAAGATTAATCCCCTGATCGCAATTAAAGTGGATTGCAACAGTTTAATCGTTGTGTTTATTACATCGATTTTTATATTATATTATTCCTCTTATACGTACATTTTGTTTGTATTTCCACATATTGATTAGCAAGGCTTACAAAAATCATTATTAACAACGCAGGAATATCAATTTTTTTCAGCTTACGAGAGATGTATTTTTAGTTTTGTATATTGCCATAAAATCAAACACTAGAAGTGCTTTATTGCTTTCCAAAATATTTTCCACAAAAATTGATACACTTCTACATTCGTTCAAATCAATTGTTAAAGCAATTCTTCCAATCTTCAGTTGGAACAGTCAAAATTGTTTGCAGGCATCTACTGCTTCTTCCGACGACTGAAATCGTCGACCACGCATTCCATTCTTGATCTTTGGAAATGTAAAAAAATCGTTGGGACTTGGATCGGAACTATACAGAGCACTATAATCTAGTAATTCGATATTTTGCTGCTCCAAAAACTCAATTGTCTTTCGAGCTATGTGCAAACTCGCATTGTCATAATACAGGATGATGCGTCGCTTCGATTGTGGGTTGGTTTCTCCGAGCACGGCGATTATTTCTGTCAAACAAATGGTTGTGTACAAATCCGCATTAACCGTTCTTCGATCTTGCAAAGGAATTGTAAGCTACATGATCTGATTTTGAGACAAACGCTGCGATCATAATTTTCGACACACTTCGCGAACGGATAATTGTTGTCGGATTCTCTTCATCTTGAACCACCTAAACAGCGGACTGACGTTTATTTTCTGGTTCATAGGAATAAATCAATGATTCATCGCCACTCATGATGCTATAGACTTTAGAGTTTCCGTTATTGAACCGGCTCAAAGTTTTTCGGCACCGATTAACGCGAGCCTGCTTTTGCTCTGCATTTAAAAGATACGGAATCCAACGGGAAACTAATTTTCTCATATCCAGTTCATCATGTAGAATCGTTTGGATTAAGGTCTTTGAAATACCAATTGATGTCTCAATTTCACAATATGTCACATATAGTATCTTCCTTAATCAGGTGGCGCACAGTATCGATGTTTTTCTGGGTGACTACTGTTTTTGGCAGACCTATCCTGGAATTGTCGCTGATACGTGAAATTTTCGATTGATGTGGTGCTTCATCTTCATATACAGAAACAATTCCGCAAGACATTGTTGTCGAGTTATTCCTCCCCGAAAGTTGTAGAAAATTATTGCGCGAAAATTTTCTCGATTCAATTCCATTTTTGGGCCAACTTATAAACTTTAAAAATTCACTATGACTAAATCACTTACCGTATCTTGATTGAAACTTTAACTTTAGGTTAACGAAAAATTGAGATCGATTTTAACACCTGACATTTTATTATTGGCGCCCTCTATGAGATTACAACACTAAAAAGACATTCCTCGTATACTAGTCTGTTGATCACGATGTAATAAGTAGTATCTTTATTTGTCTAGAAAATATTGATATGAAAAATTAAGCTTAAGTTTTCGAAATTTACTTATAACGAGTTCTTTTACAGCTTATTTGGTGTTCATGACAAATTCCAATAATTTAAGTTTCTTTTATTGCCCAGTAAAAAATTTTTGGAAAAGAAAATAAAACCGACGTCCAAAAAAACGCCGCAAACAAAATGGCAAAAAATAACCAATATAAAATAAACTAACACACCAAGTAATTAAACGCCACAATCAACTTAAGGTTTTTAATTTATACTCATGGTGGTTGGAGAGAAAGAGCTACAACCGCCACTCAAAATCGTGTGATAGGTCTTACTGCACAATGAAAACCTACCCTCACAGCATCTCGAACATATTCAAGGCTAGTTACATGCAGAATAATTTGTGGTTAACCAGCAAGGAAGGGAGAGGTTTTATAGTCGCAATCTGAATTCAAGAAGAGCCGTGGGTAATTCCCACGGCGAAGCAGGGAGCAACGAGGACAAAGAAGTTGTTGTGCTGTTGAACATGGCAATTGGAACCTGTAAAGATGGAGATCCTGTCTTTTCACTGATGAGTCTAGATTTCACCTTTATAATTTCTGTCGTGAAGACAGCTAGGACAACGATATAATGAATATTTCATGACGCCAACAACTCTTTGTTTGGGGAGGTGTACATTTTGATGTGCGCACAGATGTGGTTGACCTAATTCACGAGACCATCACAACGGTAAGGTATTGTGTCTTGATTATAGAACCAATTATTGTATCGTTTCCTGCCGCTATCGGCGGCAATTTAATAGCTTTAATCAATGATAACGCACAAGAATTGTCAAGGTCCGTATCGATCATAGTTGTATTGACCGAATGGATTAGCCAACTTCTTCTCAGGATCAGAATTGTATTAAACATATCTGAGCTGAAATGTAAAGAAAATTAAACCGTCTACAACAGCTACCCCAGCAGCTTGTCAGTAAACAACGCTAGTTTATTTAAATAGGAACTTTCAACTGAATTATTGGTTAGAAATGTTAAATTTTACGAATGACAGCGAGCATTAAATTTTAGAAATTTTTCAAGTATAGGTATAGGTCTCCTCCACGCGATACAATCATGGGTTTTTTCAAACACGTGTAAATCTAAATTTACTATGGCGCAGCCGGCTGTAAATAGCTATTCATGTAATTATGCTAAATAAATGCAAAACTTTGCATATTAATGGCTTACATGTTCTTATCAGGTGTTAGAGTATTCAAAGTCTCAGACTTTCACAAAAAAGCGCTTAATATTAATCATATTTGTAAAAGAAGACAGCATTTATAATTATAAATTCCTGCAGTATTAATTTAACGAATGAATGATTTTGTAGGAAAGCATTATACCAATAAAGATTATGTAATTTTCTTTTATCTACTGGTATAGCAAACGCCAATTAAGTTGGCGCGAGGAGGGGTAAGTTCGCGCAGGATTAAAAGTAGTGGGGAGATTTGTATTTGGTTTTACATCAAATGTCAGATAATTCTAACCTCTGAGCGTGTATCACTTTATGATCCCCTAGCAAAGACATTATGTTCCGTCAAACGTCAATGACAAATGTATTTTGACAATTACTTGAGTAGTGGGGGTGGACGTTTTTAAAAACGGCTTCTGCGCACCCCCTCCTCGCGCCAACTTAATTGGCGGTTGCTATACATAGGGAAGCGAAAATCAATAATATAAACGTTACAAAAAGATATTCGTTTGTATTTTACTGATTTATTTTAACTCATTTACTCATTAACTCAAATTTTAGGAAATGCAAGCAGTGCCGGTTCTTGATGACGTACGATGTAAACTGCTGCACGGATGAGACTGCTTCGAACAATTTCGGTTGCAGCTACTTGCTTCTCTTCCGTGCAGCAGCTTACGTTATACTTCATCAAGAACCGCCACTGAATACAAGTAATTAGTTAAGCCAACCAACTAACTCGGGTTGGGTTTCGCACATCTCTTAAGGACGAAATTTTACAAAAAAAAAATATCCTTGGAAAATTAAAAAAATTAGTATAGTGGTATACAAAGATTTTGTTACAGGAAGAGTTCTCCCTAATCCTTATGTACTTTTGCCTGCTGAATCCGAATATGCAATCAAAATTTGTCCATCACCGACCACTTTGGCGGCAAATTTTACCTGCAAATTAGCATTTTTTGTCCTTTATATTTAATTCGAATTTCTAATTTTCAAAGCTGCTTTAAAACAATTCTCCTTTTAATCGCGCATTTTTAGGGCCTCCGCAGACTATAGACTTTTTATCGGCCGATAGATTAGTCGAGTTGGACTGCTAGCGCGCACACTGAGCCAAGTAAACAGTCTGGTTGGTGGTGAATGGTGCACAGACCTGCCAACAGTCGGCCGATTAGTTGCTATTTGGTACGGTGCTCTTGAAGAGAGCGATGCGAACTGATATAACACAGGCCTGCATTTTTCAACACTTTGAAAGTTGATTTAAAAATTTTAACTGTTTTCTAGTAATTGAGAAGCGCTGATTTCAAATCTGCTTTTATTTTTTTTGTATCACGTAAAGTTATTTTTCAAACCAGTAAAATCAAAAAATATAGAAAAAACACGATTTATTTAATTTATAAGCTAGTTTTATATTATATTTAAAAAAATACAAAAATATACACATAGAAACTATTAGAAATAGTTATTTATTCTTTATGCTTCTTAAAAAAACGTTTTCGTTTTTCAGAAAAGCTTCGTTTGGTTGTTTTTCTGTCATATTCAGTTAAAGGAAGATCTCTTCTCAATGTCCAACAGTAATCATTTTTGTGTCCCAGCGCCCTTGGTATCTTTTTTCCATCTCTTTAATATCCTGGTGAAATCTTTCTCCTTGCTCTTCACTCACGTCCCCAAGGTATTCTGGGAAATAGTCCAAATGGGAATGTAAAAAGTGAATTTTTATGCTCATATTGCAACCAAGAATCCTGAATTTTTCCAGCATATTTTCAACGATCTCAACATAGTTTGTGTCTTTGTAATTCCCTAGAAATTTATGTACAACTTCGTTAAAAGCATGCCATGCCATGCATGTTTTTCCTTATCTTCCATCACATTTTCAAATTCTTGATCTTTCACCAAGCTCCTAATCGGCGGGCCTACAAAGATTCCCTCCTTTAATTTTGCCTCTGACAGAGTCGGAAATGTTTTACACAAATATTCAAAACAATTTCCTTCTTTGTTTAATGCCTTAACAAATTGTTTCATAAGTCCAAGTTTTATGTGAAGCGGTGGAAGTAACACTTTTTGAGGGACAATAAGACTTTCGCGAATTACATTTTTGGTTCCAGGTGTTAAAGTCAGCCATTGTGGCCAGTCTCTTTTTATCCAATGCTGTTCTCGATTTCTGCTATCCCATTCGCACAGGAAACATGGAAATTTAGTATATCCAGTCTGCTGACCCAAGAGAAGGCCTAACATTTTTAAATCTCCACACACTTCCCAGTTGTGATTTTCGTATTGTATTCTTAAAAGTAATTCCTGTAAATTTTCATAGTTTTCCTTTAAATGAACAGAATGGCCGACCGGAACAGAAGCAAAAACATTGCCCTTATGTAAAAGAACAGCTTTAAGGCTCCTTTTTGAAGAGTCGATGAAAAGTCTCCAGTCAGAAGGTGTGTACTCAGGAGCTCCGAGGAAACTAAGTAGATCAGCAATTGCTTGGCAGTACACGAGTGGTCCGTTTTGTGCAAAATATTTTACAAATCCAGCCTCACGATTTCTATACCAAGAGAAGGTAGTTTATGGTGCATGCAAATTTTTTTGTTTCAACCTAGACCACAGTACTTCAGAAAGATCTTTTGAAAGTCCCAAATCTCTTACTAAATCATTCAGTTCGGCTTGTGAAAATAGCTGAGATTCGTTTTGACCTGAGGTTAATGGTTCAAAATCACTATCCATCTGTACGGAGCCGGAAGTTGAAGACGTTTCAATATCTTCTTGTAGTACTTTGGGGGGTATAGGTATAGGTACATGATCACTGTGAGGAATTGGTCTGATAGCTGATTTAATATTGTTTGGGTACAAAATATGTTTCAAAGTTTTTCTTTTATGCCCCTTGATATCACAAAGACAAAAGTAGCAATCTTCATGATGATTTTGCGGTTCTCTCCAAACCAGCGGTATTCCAAAAGGAAGTTTTTTTCTATTCCCTTTGGTCCAATGTCTTAAACCTTCTTCACATACCTTACAAACAACGTGCGGTGCCCAATCTTTATCTTGATCTCCTAATTTGATTTTGAAATAAGCATAATATGCATTTTTCACAAATTCACCAATTGATCTCTTAAACTTTTTCAAGACGAAATATCCACAAATATAACAGAAATCATCTGGTTTGTTTTTGCAACATCGGCTAGACATATTTTTAGGCAATGTTTATTTATCAAATACCACGCACAACATTAAAGACAAATTAATTTTACTTGTTTACTGATCGACACTCAGAGCTATAATGAAGTAAATGACATTAAAATATACATTTTGTTTGGAGTGATAAACTTGAAATCCTTCTTCGCAGTACTAATAAAGTGAAAGCATAATAAATAGGATTTAGCAGGTAAAAATTCCCGGAAATCTTGTCCAAAATTAATACATCTAATAAAAGATTTACATCAGGTAATGAGAGCCTATTTAACAAATTTCTTTAAAACCACAACAGAAAATAATTTTTGGGTTAATACCTAGAATTTGAAGTAGTACATTCATTTTAAAATGTATTAAAACGCCCATTATAAGTTTTCTTTTATATTTTTTTCTTTTTCTTTTGTGCAAAAGAAATCTGTGGGTGGTAGAGACCAACTGTATTTTAATTAGTTATTGCTATATAAAAACTGAGCTTAACAAACAAAAATCACGTCATCACAAATTTTATGCAGGCCTGTGTAATTAATATAATAATAAAATGTTCTCCAGAACCGTTATTTATTGCTCTTATACAATGGAGGAGAAGAATCAAGAAGAGAAACCGAGAGTATTGGGTGCATCCCATCAACAGGTTATTGCAAGGAAACTTTTATACGATCCATTCTAAATTACTGAATTTCCTGAAAAAATTTTTCGCATTTTATAAAATGAGCATAACCAGCTTCAATGAACTTGTTCATTAATTGGACCTTTCTTTATAAAGTGCAGATCTTTTTTCCATTTCTTCTTTCAAATTTACGATAGTCGTTTCGGCAAGAGCGCCATCAGGAAACACGCACGACCGTCCCACATCAAAATTCGGAGAGGATTGAGACTATCGGCCGACTAAACAATCGCCAAGTGTGCGCGCATGGAAAGAACGCCATACTGATTAAGCAGTCAGTCGATAGTTTCCCGGCAGTTTAGTTTGAAAGCAATCGTGTAGCCCATCAAATTTATTTATTGGCCGATACCGAATTATTGTAAGGTGCCCACTTTCATATATCTTCGAGCTGAACCCAACTAAACTATCGACCGATAGAAAGTCTGTAGTCAGCGGGGACCCTTATTCACCTAATAGTATTAATTTGATTTCATAAGACTAACCGGATGATTTGGGGTTTCTCGACAATGAGTAATTGTGTTATCTTCTGAATTTTCTTACTGTCGTTTGTGAAGTGCATATCTATACCCTATTATTATCCGTATCACACTTTTACTAACTAAATTTGTGGACCAATCAAGTCTTGTACAATTTATTTTTTAACGTTACGAAGCCATGCAACTGTCTGAATGGTCCTAACAACTTTTATTAGGAGTATGGTGAAGTGACTTTCTATCTATAGTTAAAGTACATATTTCTTTGCAGTCTAAAGCCAAATTTAAGGCATAAGAATACCTTAAAATGACTAACGTGTGTAGTATTACAGCGCGTATTTATGTGTTCTAGAAAGAGATAAAGTATAATTTGCGGTTCGCACTTTGAGCAGCACGAACTGCAAAGAAATACTTTATCAACTATATCTATCTAATTCTTTGGGTTGGAGACCTCAATAACTGAAGACACTTAAGCGCATTGCTTTGTACCACCCCCAATAGATCTCTCAGTTTCACTCTGTTAGTCTTGTGTCCTCGATAAGAGCCACCATCCTTCTCGGAGGAAATTTGAATACCCTCGCAGGATCCAGATTTCTTTCGAAATGTTTCTGGGAGTTCCTCACTCATACATGCATATTACATGAAGGCTAGTTTTTTCCTGTTTTACATTTACACCAGGGTTCGCTAACCAAGCCCAAGCCAGTAATAGTTTCCTAGTAGTATCTTAGATACTACTAGAGGAGCTTGACGCGAAAGACCATACTAAGTATGGACTTCACCTTCCGTTAACCTCCATTTCTCTTTTGGAGTCTCATTAGCCTCTATTGCCCAGGGAGTCTCAGTAGACTCCTCAAGTTTTTGGTTCTCTTCAGATTCTATCTTCTTGAATTTATTTCGTTTTATATTTCGGTTCATTCTGTTCCCAGAGTTCGGAAGAAGTATGAAGTCAATACCCGCAGATTATCCATTACGGGCACAAAGCGTAAATACAAGGGAGTGCCACCTGATGCCCCTAGGGGAACGTAGTGGCCACTCGGCTTTTTAAGCATGGTAATTTACACCGTAGCTTACGAGAGTTGGTCTGCGGTGACAGCTTTCGCCCAGGATTAGAAGGTTTTTAAGCCTACCCATTCCGCTTATGACTGTCACTAATTACCCCCCCCCCCAAGAGAGACCTGACCGATGCCTTATCCGCCACCTAGGAACGGGTCTGATAGATAGCTCAACCCTCGCGGCAAAGGTCCGCAAACCAGGGAAGTGACTTTCAAACCTCAAAAAAGAAATATAATCCAACTTATCAAAAAAAGTTGTGGACTGTACTTCAGGTGTAAACTTGGAGATCAAGATAAGGTTTTAGCCCCGCATATCTGCTGTTTAGCATGTGTTTCCTAGCTCATTAACTGGGTGAATGAAAAATCTCGTCATGTGCGGTAGCAGTTCCAATGATATGGACAGAGAGAAGAGATGGATAGATAGACTTGTGCTGCATAATAGTACAGACCTTTCCGTACCATCTCCACCAAATTCAAGGACTTTGGATTCTAAAAGCATTCACTAGATGACTTCGTGGGCCAAGAAAACAGAAAAACGTTATGTACATCTGCGAGCAATAAATTTTGGTCGTTAATGTCATTTTTTGACAAAATGTAAGTTGCTGTATTGTGAAACGGTCGTAATGGTAAGTAATAACCTATAATTTAATCTGTCACATGTTAATAAATTTACGAACTTTTTGCAAGTCCTAGGCGAGGTGCTACCGTAGCTTCAGAGTTCAGTTCCTATTAAGGAAATAATCCTTACTTTGCTTTAATACGGATATTAAGACCATCTTCAAAATAATTCAAAAAACAAGACTGACAAACTGCAAATTTATATTGACATTTCAGTGACAATGGATATAATTAATTAATCAGGGCAAAAATCTACATTGTTACAATTTTCTCAAATTACATTGACATTGACGACCAAAATTTATTGCTCGCAGCTGTACCTACATTATTCTTTAAAAAATAAAATTTCTGAAATTTCAAACGCGTTTTATTCAAAAAATCTTACGTGTTGGGAATTTAGAAAGCAGATTCGGAATAAGCAGGAAAAATTCTATAAGAATAATTTTCTTTAATTAATGTCACATTCAAAGAGTTTAATTTTGTATATCAGTGTTATTTATAAACCTAAAAATAAAAATCACATGTATATACGGAGTAAAAGATTATACGAGCTATCACAATATTCGTTGATAATTTAGGACATTTGAATAACATATTTAACTTCTGCCTCATTAATTTATTAACCTGATAATCATTGGAAGTTATTAGGTTATTTTGATAAAATATTCTACAAGTGTTTAATAAAATGTAATAATATTATTTAAATAACTTATAAAATAATATTCTTTTCCAATCTTTTTTGTATATTTTTTACAAATTAAACAAAATAAAAATCAATTATTCCCTAATATACTTGATTCTATATTTACCTTTGGTGTTGATCCCAATCCAATTAAGGTACCTAGAAAGCTTCTTTGATATGTAAGTCTTCCCACGTGCCGGCAGACCAACCATAGCGATAACATGTGGACTGTTAACATAATTGGCTCTCTCTCCTGTAACAATTAAATTGTATTATTAAAAAGAATTATATTCTGGGCAAAGAGTGGTAGCAATCAACAATAATGCTTGTACGTTTTCTTTTGTATGTAATGAATTATTGTGACTTCGGTCAATAAATATTTTACTGCCTGCCTTTACTTGCTTTGTACCTCAAATTATTTAAGCAATTCTGATGACAATGCTGCGTGCAATGTTGAAAAAAATTATATTTGTTAATTAACTCCTTGATTCAGTTATATGATTCATAGAATTCAATAAATATATCCCAAGAAACTAAATTATAGTGCAACCGTAGATATGAACAAATTTTGTATTATTAACAGTTGTCTAAACATGCTTTTTGAATAGTGAAAAAAATCCGGGTTTTCTTTTTAAAAAATTGTATTGAGTGCCAAGTGCCAACAGCTTTTTTTCACTATTTTTACTTCTTTAACGATTTTATATAATATGTATTTACATATTTTAATTCTAATAAATACTATGTATAAAACAACACAAATTACATGATGATTACATCGATCAAAATGAATATTAATAGGGCAGTTTTCATTTCCAATTATTAAACCCAGTTTCATTATAAAACGAAATTTATTATATCGTATATATGTTAAATATAAGTAAATCTAGGATATAGAATTCACATATAATATTTACAATTTTATCAATGTTCAACGTTCATTTTAAGTTAAAACCGCTGTACAAACCGAATAATTAAATTATAACACTTTCTCTAGATATTAAGAAGCAGCATCTTTTATATTTGCAAATTTATTACTTCATGAATTAGACCGCTTGTAGTATTACTTAGTTTCATTAATGAACGAATTCAATAAACGGTGTTTAATCTGGCTATCTATTCCTAAGTTCACGTTTCCTAAATAGGTATCAATAAATTCCAGTTCTAAACAATGGAATTTATTCGGAACTTTATACTTAGATTTACAACTAATACAACTAATACTTAATTAGTAATAATACTTTAACATTAGATTGTTAAAACCTATTGTAAACTCTGGTACTGTTGCCAGTAGGTACGATTTACTAAGAATTAATCACATGGAAATTTTTCCTAATTATGACGTCAACGTACAACCAATGCAATAGTTTGTTGGGGTAATGGTAAATTTTACCTACTATCATATTAACATCAGGAGGCATACAGTCTCATCTCAACAAGGCATAACACTAAAGAATTTAGGATTAAGTTTTACATTAAGTGTTTCCTTTTGTGAGATTTACCTTAATAAATTAGGTTTAAGTGTCTTTTGTTGAATAAATAAAATACTTAGAAAATACACCCAAGTTTAAATATAACTACCATCAAACAAAATAAAAAAGTTATGCTCTGCGAGCGGTGGGTCAAGATACAAATTTTACAAACCCCATCATACTCTTTCAAAGAAGCTTAGGCGAATCTTCTGTAATTCCTCTAACGACCTCGAGTTGGTTCACAAAATCTACATCTACATGCCAGAATCGGCTAATAACGTCTTCGAAAAACGACGAAAATAGTGATAGTGAAGTACTGATGTTTGGAAGTTTCAAAAAATTGTCAACCTTACGAGACAATTGAGAAAATGTGTTAGAGCTCTTTGTCACGTAAATTTGCTGGAGTTGTAATAGATAAAAAATCATGCTTCACATATTTAGGTCTTAATTTCCAGTATTTTCCATATAGATCCAGAGCATTTACTTATATCGACTGAGGCAGAATTGTAAGTACATACTCTGGTTTTACAGTTCTTTGTAGTTGGAATGGTAATTTACCAATACATTCCCCCTATCTTCAATATTATGAATCGTGAACAGTTCATCACGGCGACATGCTCCATAAACTCCAAAAATCTATCTATAAGTACTTTGTGTAAGAATACAGACCAACAGAAAACAAAATAAGCTTGCACTATGATCATCAGGTGTTTGGTTATCACTAGCTTCGCATAGATATTTCACAATTTCAGTAAATGTTAGTGCCTTGAATTTTTTTGGCTTATATCCATCTCATTGCTTTTCGTTTCAGGAACACCTTTATTTTGGCATATTTTGAAATATCAATGTCTTCTCTATATTCACTTCGGTTTTTAACATGGAATATATCGATCATAAAATGGACAACCTAATTTTCGTTCATATACGAGGGATGTTTTCAAACTTTTGGGAATTTGGCTATAATTTTTTTATTTTGTCAATTTTCGTCAATATTCCAATGTAGTTTTTCAACATAATCGCCATTTAAATGAATACATTTACCCCAACGATAAATTAATTTTTTTAAGCCGTCCTCGAAGAACTATTTCGGTGTCTCAATCTGCAGACTCACAAAACACTCCTTGCAGACGTTTAATATAATTTCTGAAGTTTTCACACCCTCTTTCAACAAAAAGAAAATTATTGCTCTTTGAGACTTAGCCGGGTCTTCTATGGTTACACAAACAGTGCTATGAAAATGCGTCTATATCGGTCGAACACCTGAATCAGACTGAACGGTATTGCACTATAGCTGCATAAACATGTCAAGACTTGTCTATCACCAATAGCATTACCTATAAGTTCTGCGTAATTTAATTAGAGCACAATTCCCAGAACTTTTGAAACATCCCTCGTATATCTGAAAATGATATCTTCTCAGAAAAGTAAGTCAGCAGTTTATATCTAAATTTTTTATTTAATTTTTCGATTTCCGAACTTCCGAGCATCGTGAAACAATGGCGAGTTGGATTAAGGGTCAAACTGATTGTATGTCCATTGTCAGTGATTCCGAAATTGATTGCAAAGTCTGTAAAATATCGTTCAAAAATTCCAAGAAATCGCACGTAAAAGGTCACTTAGCATCGCAAACACAAACACAGAAATTAGACCCGTTGGAATCTGACAATTTTAACGAAAAACTCTATGAAACTTTAATGGCGGCAAATATTCCATTAAATAAACTTAAAACAGTCCCACCTTCAAAACGTTTCTCCAAAAATATACTGGTCGAAATATTCCTGATGAATCCACCTTACGCAAATATTATGTTCCTAAGTGCTACACGAAAGCAGTAGAACGCATTAGAAGCAATCTTTCAAATCAGTACCTATGGATAAGTGCCGACGAAACTCTCGGTTGTAGCTGGTGTACATCCAACTATTCCATATAACAAGTGTTCATTTGAAAAGTCAATCTAGTAGCATGTGATTTACTGAGAACATTTTGAAGTATGTCGTAAATTAAAATTTACTATTTAACCTACGAAGTCGTATATTTTGAGTTTCATATACATACAAATAAATAACAAATAATAGGTATTTATTAAAAACTATAACAAATGTTGAAAATGTTGTCCACGAAGATTAATGCACTTTAAAATCCTCCGTTCAAAATTTCTGATGATATTCTGCAACATTACTGGATTGTTATTAATTTCCATGCATTTCTGTTCGATTCTCTGTAGCATATCAGTCAAATTCAATATAGGTGTTCGAAATATGTTATTTTTTAGATAAGGCCACAAACAGAAGTCGCAAGGAGTTAAATCGCATGAACGTGCAGGCCAGGCAATTTGAGTATTTCGACTAATTATACGCTCATCAAAAAATTCTCTTAAATAATTATTATCCAAAGATTCTGCAGTACAGTGACAAGGTGCTCCGTCTTGTTGGAAATATGCATTTTGTAGTTCATCATCATGCAACTGATTGACAAATGGTTATAAAATTTCCGTACGGTACCTTTGAGCAGTTAACGTTCCCTGAAAAAATATTGGTCCAATGATTCGCCTTTGGCTTATCGCTGCCCAAACACCAATTTTCTCTGGATGTAGCGATTCTTCATTAATTACATGTGGATTTTCACTACTCCAAATTCTTGTATTTTGTGAATTTAGATATCCCGTTTTATAAAACCATGCTTCATCAGTAAATATGACTCTTTGCGAAAGTTCTCCATTATTGTTCATTGTTCATATTTACAAACCAATTACAAAACTGTAGTCTACGTGGGTAATCAATTTCTAACAATTCTTGTACTGCTGTGACACGGTATGGATAAAGTTGCATATCTTTTTTTAATAACTTGTGAGTTGTACCAACAGAAAGGTTTATTTGTTGACTCAAATGTCGAACAAATGTTTGTGGTTCATTTTCCATTATTTCTTCAACACGATTGACAACTTGAGGTGTACGTTTCTTAACTGCTCCGCTGCCTGATTTTCTTAAGAGACTACCAGTTTCAGAAAAAAGTTTTAAAGTTCTATCCAAAGTATGCTTAAATTGTATATAATCTATTACAAAATGTGGAAACTCAACTTGAAATTCTACCATGCAATCTTGAACTGAATAAACCCATAAACCATCAATTTTATTACCACTTCGAAAATAAACCTGGACTAAAAAAATTTTATGTTCTAAAGTGAAAGCTATTTTAAAACTGAGAAGCAATTTAAACCAGAATCGACGCACGATTATTTTATGCATTAACTGATATTTGTGATTGACATTATCAAATGTTATTTGGATTTACGTTTACGGAACAACAAACACATACTAATATATTTGCGTCTTATTCAATCAAAATTTCAAAGTAACCTAGATTGACTTTTCAAATGAACACTTGTTATAACGCATATGTAATAGCAACAAAAGTTATAAATACAGTTGATGCGGAAACAGTAGCTAAAACCATTTACGAGAATATGCATCAAATACTTCATTCGAGCGACATACAAAGAAAATACTATATTAAAACACAGGCTTCATAGGGCACCATTTTACCCCACGAGATCAGTTTAGAAAACGAGCCCCGATAGCGGCGAGACCTTATGAAACGAGTTTTTTATACTATTTTTTCTAGTTTGCATTTTTTACATTAATAAATTGAAATTGTTTAATTTGAAAGTTCAGAGTTTTATTTTTATATAAAGTATGCAGTTGGTCGGTCACATTGATACTTGACATTTTCAAATTTAAATCTCGCTATCCGTGACGTATATTATATTACATATTATTTATTAATTTTCGTTAACATTAATTGATATTTTATTTAAAAATATAAACATGAGTGACATAGAAACTAATATATCGTGACATTGACTCGACAATATTTTGTACAACATTTACAGGAATTTGATGCCAAGCATTTTGAACAACCTCCCAAAATTTTTCCTGGGTAGGATCTCATTAATCCCCATACATTTTCAATCGGATTTAGATAAGGACTGTAGGCCAAGAAACCTCAAGTTTAAATTTAATTCTCTTGTAACCATTGTGTTACAAGATGAAACAGGAAATGTTGTTCTTATAGCTTCCTTTAATGTTTTGAAAGGGTTGTGCCTAATCTCAGTAACTAATGTTTCGTCTTCCTGCGAATTCGAAATTTTGTTACATCCGGAACCCATTTTCCGATTTAAATAAGGACTAAGGGATTTAGATAAGGACTGTATGGTGGCAAATCTCAAGTTTAAATTTCATTCTCTTGTAACCATTGTGTTACAATACAAGACAGGAAATCGTGTTGTTCTTATAGCTTCCTTTAATATTTTGAAAGGGTTGTGCCTAATCTCAATAACTAATGTTTCGTCTTCCTGCGGATTTGAAATTTTGTTACGTCCGGAACCTATTTTCCGATTTAATTTTTTTTCCCTCCTTTTTTTATATATTCTTGCGGCCGAACTTTTACCAATATTAAATTGAACCGATACAGTTCTTAATGATTTCCCCTTTTCCAAAGAAACAAGTCTGGCTTTATCAGTTTTCGAAAGATGCGGCATTTTCAATTTTGCATTAGTGATTATGATAGATAATTTGACGTACAGTTTGAAATTTAATCAAATATCGTCAAAATTAAAACGCTAAAAAATAAAAGAAATTGACATAATGATTTTGTCACTGTCCCGATTTTTTTGCTCACGACCGTACTATTATTTGTCAGCGACAATGCTGCATATATGTTAAAAACAGGCAGACTATTAAAGGAAACATATCCTAATATGTTGCATATTACTTGTGTAGCACATGCTCTGCACATAATCTGTGAATATATCAGAGACACCTTTCCGGAAGTTGATAGACTTGTATCCGCCTTTAAGAAAAGCACCATTGCGAGTAGCTCTTTACAGGGAAAAACTTCCATCTTTGTCACTGCCTCCCTCTCCAGTAATAATTAGATGGGGAACAATGCTTAGAAGCTACTAGTTTTCATGCAGAGAATTTCGATAGTTTACAAAATTTTGGTTACATGTTTAAATGACGATACTCAAAGTATTTCTGAGTGCAAGGAACTACTAGAAATTCCAAATTAAAAAAATCAGTTGTACTTTCTCCAGGAACACTTCGAAAATTTACCAAAACTAATCACTTATTTTGAAAAATTTTGAAAAGAATATTTCCAGTATGCACCTATAACTAGTGGCGATGTAGAAAGGACGTTTTCTATCTACAAGAGATGTATTTCATTCAAAGAAAATAAATTTTACAGAAAATAACCTTGAGAAAGTATTGCTAGTTAACATTAAGACTCCTTTACTCAACTTGGACTACAAAATGAACAAATAAAAATGTATTTCGTATTTTATAGATCACCACCATTTAGTTTTCTAATTATATAAATAAAATAAAAAACTCTTTAAAAATACAAATTTTCAATAGTATGCCCGTGGGCGATGAGTCATGGGCCTCTCGTGTCCAATCCCTACTTATGAGAACTGAGTTAATGATTGCCAAATCCTCTAGAAAATAACCGAAATGACGGTAGTTTAACGAAATTGGTTGCGCTGTTTATTTAGTGCAAAGTTTATTTATGAAGTACCAATTATACTAAATAATATGGACAAAGTTTACTAAAGGCCAAGATATGGCACATTTGAGTGACACTAGTTTCAGTAGAATCAACATTTAGCTGTGTTAGAGAAGGTGAAAATGCTATGGAAATGGTCAAAATCACACAAATTGCCGATTTAGACAAGACAGAGAGAATATAGGTACATGATAAACGTTCGAACAGTGAAACGATGATCCAAGGAAACGGGAAGACAGTACACGACTTCGCAAAAAAAAATTGAAAAAATCGTCAATGCGTTTCATGGCTTGGAATACCTAATTCATTGCAGTTTAACTGAAAAATTTGGTCTTCTAAAAGTAAATTCCAAATTTGTTCAACATCAAATGGCTGATGGCCAAAAATTAACCACGCATCCACCATACCGAATGGCGATCACCAAATAAAGGAAATTCCAAAAAATCTTGTTTGAACAAGTTAGAAATTAAAACAGTAATTGATTTCATTTCATAGTTTTTTAGTTTTCATTAGTTTTGCCCTAAGTGGTTTACATCTGGTATGTGAGTACAGGAGGTAACGGCCCAGACAACTAGGGTTAAACCCAAATTGTGGTTGAAGGCGACGTGCTGAAAGTTGCATGGTTATAGGTCTATAACATTCCCTCGTGGACACCAGGATAAAGCCTGGTCTTTAGCTCTATTCCTTCAAACAGAACTCTGACCAAATCGACTGTTATATCCCTTGCTATTTATGGGAATAATATAAAGTACAAAGTAAGAAAGTCTAAAGCTGCAAGGCAAGAAGGCCCCATAAGTGAATAAACCAGAAAGGCAAGGATGAACCAGAGTCATCCATCTGAGTACATACATAAAGCTGTTACGGTCAACACTATAAAGGAAGTGCCTTTAATATCCGACAGCGAGATCTGTTCAGCTGTCTTTGGAAATTTGCAATAAGGCTAGAGTGCAGGGGCCGGCAGGACTAGCACTACATACAGACTTAGAGTCATGGTCGAGTCCAACTTCATCTGTAATATACAAAAGAGCCATGCAACTCCGGAAAAATAAACTACGCAACAAGAAGGCCTTTCTCTGGAAGCTATTAGGTCCATTTAAAGAAATCAGGCTTCAGAATAAACCCGAAAAAGTCGGAATGGTCCTATTGTTACCTCAAGTAATCTTAAATGCTATTTTTATTTTGTTTTTAAATATTCTTTAAGTTAGGTTGGTTGATTACTTACAAATTAAAACATATGATTTCAAGCCCAAAGTCAATTTAAAAGCAAATTTATTTAAACATATGATATATGATACAAATATTATTTATTAATTTTGATTTTCCATAAACCTTTACTTATTGATACTAATTAATTTGAATTACTTTTAATTAATGTTAACTGATTTATCCTGTACATTAGTTATATGGTCGTCAGACTGTAAATATTACCTTGACGATCAACAAGATGAATTTAAAACTTATTTAGATGAGGTAAATAGTGTATGAGTATATATCATGATGACATGCATGTTAAGGTTTGCGTAAGCACTAAAAAATATTTTTAATTTAATTAATTCCTAAATTATTTATATACTTCAAAAGCTTATTTATTGTTACTATAAAACTAATTTATTCTATAACCACAAATATGTTTTCAAATTGTTAAATATTTATGCTCTAAGTATAAGGTTTGTTATTATAAACACTTTTTAAAAAATTAACTACTTAAAATGTCTATTTATTATGTACCGAATAATTACTTTTAATTAGTCCTAAAGAGCAAATTACTATAGTTTTTGTACCGAAATGTTTTGTAAAGCACTAACTCATATGGGATTATATAATTGTTAGTAGTAGTAGAAATTTTTTAGTTCTAACTAGAATTTAAAAAAAAACGCGAAACAATCAGATATAGCAAAAAATTTGTATATCGCAAAATGATGAATTAAAACAATTGAGATAAGGTTAAGTTTAAAATATAACTAATTAACACAATGTTACCTATTCTAATAGAGTCCCTTCTGTGAAAACTAACACTTCTTTTATTGATTATGAGCTGGAAAAAGTCGTTTTCAACTTCTTCGTCCATAACTTCGTTTCTTAATATTTCATCCATCTCAGATCTTTTTAAAGTCATAAAATAGAACTACACAATTTCACAATTAATCAGTTTTATTATCTAAATTGTCGTGCCCATACCGTGTATAACGCAATTTCTAATTTAATATTACTGGGAGAACTTTTTTTCACGCGTTCGATACAATGCGACGATCGCCTAGACGAGATAATCTCCGCGCTTTTTTTTGATCGCCGAAAACTTTGCCAAAGTGCCTTATTAATAGATCTAGTGTGCCGTTCTGTTTTAAAGTATATAAACATATGACATAATCTGTTAGTGCCCGCGCGACAAGTAAAACAAAACTCGATTTTGTGGTTCTATACATGTCATTTTGTTATCGAAACTGAAAGCCATTCCGAAATTTTAACGGAAACAGTTGAGTAGATGTTATATGCTGATTGTGTTCTTTAAGGAATTTGACCTCCAAAACTCCCATTACTTATATACTGTTGTAATTTGTTAAATGAAAAATTAAAAAACGTTAAATTGTCACCATGTTTCTTAATGCCAACATGACAAATACTATACATGTACACATACGACGCTATTCACACAATATGAAGCAGGAAATTCAAATATAAAAAATGTTAATTAAATTACTCACGAAAACATTTATAATTTGTAAATTAAACGCTTTTACAAAACCATTTATTCTTGACGATAATCGTTCGATTACTCTGTCCCGTCATTATAAGGTTCGTTCCAACACGCAGTTTGTGTATCGTACAATGTATTGTTCATGAACCACTTTATGCGCATGCGTTAACATTGTACTACAGTTGACTGATCCGTTCATCGCTTTGTGTTGGAACGGTCTTTTTTGGCTAGCTGTCGACAGTTTCGACTAGCACGTAGATAAAGAAGGTTTCTTCGTTAATTCAAGTTCTAAATCTTCATCTTCGGTATTAGATACGGACTCAATGTCATCAGAGAATCCCTCCGTATCTGAATCACTCATATTTGATAATACAAAATAACAAATAACAGTAATTAATAACACACTAAAATCAAGTACGGATTAAAAGAGATACTAACAGTTGTTGACAGTCGAGGGACTCCAAATCATTTGAGGTTATTACGTTCTGCGCATGTCTGGTATAGCCGGGGCTAAACGGTTCGATAAAAATCTACGTACTCGTTTGATCGTACAAGTACCGATTCATGTATCGCCTAACAGTGTGTTGGAAACAACGGCTGTTAGTACATATCACGGTCAGACGTTGTGTTGGAACACTAAATTCATTCTGCGCAGAGACCCGTTCGTCCGAGTAACGATCAAACGGTGTGTTGGAACGAACCTATAGAAATTCATGCACATAACCTCCAAAAAATTTCATAATTGTTTTTGTTTTCTTCCTTTAATCAGTGCTGCCGCTTCAGACAATTGTATCGAATTCAGTACACTATTTAGAATTTCAGTACGTCATTTCGCAAAAAGAGCTAATTTCAGTACAAACTTGAAAGTTTCAGTACTAAATTAAATCCAAGTACTAAAAAATGCGTTACAAACTTGAAAGCTTCAGTACAAAATTAAATCTAAGTATAGCAAGCGCCAATTAAGTTGGCGCGAGGAGGGGGTGCGCAGAAGCCGTTTTTAAAAACGTCCACTCCCACTACTCAAGTAATTGTCAGAATACATTTGTCATTGACGTTTGACGGAACATAATGTGTGCTAGGGGATCATAAAGTGATACACGCTCAGAGGTTAGAATTACCTGACATTTGATGTAAAACCAAATACAAATCTCCCCACTACTTCTAATCCTGCGCGAACTTACCCCTCCTCGCGCCAACTTAATTGGCGTTTGCTATACATATAGTAAACGCCAAACTAAAAGCGCAGGACTAAAAGTAGTGGGGAGATTTGTATTTGGTTTTACATCAAATGTCAGAAAATTCTAACCTCTAAGCGTGTGTCACTTTATGATCCCCTAGCAAAGACATTATGTTCCATCAAACGTCAATGACAAATGTATTCTGACAATTACTCGAGTAGTGGGGTTGAACGTTTTTAAAAGCGGCTTCTGCGCACCCCCTCCTCGCGCCAACTTAATTGGCGCTTGCTATACTAAAGTACTAAAAAAGTATACTAAAGTACTAAAAAATGCATTTTTTTGTTTTAAATTATCTGCTATGAAGCACAGAAGCTGTTAAACTTTGAAAAGGTAACTATAATTCGCATTATTTGCTCTGCCCTCTGTTGACAAATAGGTGACAAACATTTTGTGAATGTATACAATATGTATTCAAGGATGGTTTAAATACGAGTAGTACGATTTGGGGATTTTTAAATTCGAAATGCTGGATCTCTTGTAATTTGTCATTCGTTCGTAATGGCTGAAAATATGTTATTTCCCTGAAGATAACTACGAAGTTATAAAATGTAAATACATTACACATATTAGTGATGTATTTTATTGTCGCTCGAGAGTAAAAAGTCATCGATAAATTTTTCTCGATTCAGTACGTTTTTTGTAAATTCAGTACGTTTTTAGAACTGGTGGCGGCAGCACTGCCTTTAATACCTATTTTAACTCAAGCTTTACTGAAATACTGTTGCTACATGTTAACAAGCTCTAATATTACATTATGAGATGAGTAACAATATCTCCTTTTTATATTCTTATCAAATAGTAGTACCGCCCACTCGATTTGAACTAACTTAAATGTCTAATTGTAAGTAATCAGCAAGTTTGATTTCTAATAGCACCAATAAGTTTCGCTTTGATCAATACATCATTTCGTTGTTAGGATTTTCTTGCCAATACGCTATATACAATTAGATGATTTTTATTTTCGGGAATGTAAATATTATGAATAGTAAATACGTAAATTTTCTTTCGACGACTGTCATTAAAAGTAGAGGTTTCAAATGTCATGTTGATGACAGAAGTGGCCATTTGCCAATAAGCGTGCTTTTGTGTCACTTTGCCGCTAGCGTTTTGATGTACAGTTGCGGCCCTTGAAAACTGAGATACTTAAACACAAAAACATTTTAAGCGGTGTAAACTTTTTTTAAACGTTACTCAAACCAATCATTGGCGTAGAATGCAAAATGTGTTGCAAAAATTGTAGATTAAAAAAAAATGATTAATAAAATTGCAGATAGTGTCCTGCTCTACTTAAATTTCAAAAATATTATTTCGAATATCAGAATACAAAACTTAATATATGTCTCTCAATCTAGTTTTGATAATAGATTTTTGTAATTCTGATAACTGCGGCATTTTAAAAATAAACTGACTATGGACTTGTCAAATGTGAAATTGTCATCAAAATAACCTGACGAAAATTTAATTTACACACATTACAAAATTTTAAATTTTTTACATTCACGTCAAAATCGAGTGTCTGAGTTTTCAAAGGCTGCAACCGTACTTTGTCGCTAGCCAAGCCTTCTGTGTTTACTATACGGACAACATTAGCACATGTAAATTAAAATTTTAAAAGTATCGGACCATTTTTATCGGTTATGTTGTCACGTTATGTTCAACAATACCCCAGGTCCAGACTCAACGGGTTGGAATTTTGATCCTAAAATTTTGCGAGCACGACCAGCCTGTTCTCTAATGATTCCTCTATGAAGCCTTCGGCCAACATTGCTGATTGCTAACGTCCATGGCGTTTTAAGCTGGCGGCATCGGCCAGTAGAGTAGCCGAAGACCGTCGGAAACAATGATCAGTATATCACCCGACATCAGGTAAATTTAAAAACATTGCTATTTGTTTCGGCATGTTTCAAAAATTATTCATTTCGACAACTTGGTTTATACATTTGCCCTTCTCTCTAAAAAAAAAAATCTCCTTGTGTTGTTGCATATGGTGAACGCAGAACAATATATTTGCGGTAAAATGAAATATAATCCAAATTTTCTTCTCCACCTTTAGAAACAGTAAATGTGCGGTGGATGTTGGTCTTAGTGTTCGGTATTTTTATTATAAGAATTGACCCTCTGTCTTCTATGTAGTCAATCAGCATTTTAGCCAGTTCGTCCTGACGACAAGCTCCCGACACAAATATTAAAGCAACCTAAAAATTGTTACATTAAAACCCAATAAAAATTTATGTATGGGTATCTTTAGCATTAAATAACTCATCTGGTGCATTTCGCAGAAAAGTATAAATTTCTTGTCTTCTAAAAATTTTAGATTTCATGGATTTATAGCCCACTGATTTTTTTTCTTTTTTAGTATATTTGCTATCTACGTTATTTCTAATCGAAAGCGTCGTCTTGAGCGTTGAATAGAAGGACCACATTGTTGATAATTTTTTCGACTTGTAATTTTGGTAAAATATGCAAGCAGCAAATTTTCAGAATATTTAGTATATTTGCTATCTACGTTATTTCTAATCGAAAGCGTCGTCTTGAGCGTTGAATAGAAGGACCACATTGTTGATAATTTTTTCGACTTGTAATTTTGGTAAATTTTCAGAATAGAATGATCCGGCCTTATTCTTCTTGCACCAGTTCACAACAAATATTCCCCACCATATCTTCTCTTGGACTTTTCGGGAAGTAAATCTAATGTTATGCTTCTTGTAACTTCTTTAATATGAGGTAGACTGCAACTAATATCACTCTCGTCGCTACTATCCAACATTTCTCAAATTATATCACTTCTTTTTAGCGAAAAACTGGAATAATTCTTGTATCTGCCATATGATTTATTTTATGACATAAACGTTGCCATGGAAAGGAACATTCAGACATTGATAATTAGGTATTTATTATTCGGAAAAGGCTTCTTTTTCCTCTTACGTTAGGTCAATAACCTGTGTTTTTACTGGAGTTTAGTCTTCCTGTTCTTGGGAGATTGATGACCAGCTGTCTCGCCATCTTTTCCAGAGTCTTCCTGGTGGTCTAGATCCTTTAGGTTTTCCTTCGTGTGCCATTTTCACTATCCTTTCGTTGTCCATCCTTGAGATGTGTTGGTTCCAATGCCTCCTTCTTCCTCTCCCTCATCTTACGATGTCTTGTATTTGACATTGCTCTCTTTTATTTTGGTTTCTGATGCGGTCGAGTCTTGTTTTCCCTACTATAGTCCTTTCATTTCCGATGTTCTTAATAATTGCTCTGTTTCATTGTTATCGGCTCTGGTTTTTATGGCGTATGTCAGTATTGGGCGAACGCAACTCTTATAGATTCGTATTTTACATTCTGTTGTAAAATGTTTACTTCTCCATATGATATTTCTCAGTGCCCCCGAAACGGTAGCTGCCTTTTTTACTTGATTTTGTACTTCTTTATGAATATTGCTATCGCTTGTAATTACTGTTCCCAGGTAATTAAGTGACATGTTTATTCGATAATTTTTCCACTTATTTCTAGTTTTCATCTTACTGGTTCTTTAGATGCCGTGAGACATTTTGTTTTCTCAACCGAAATTTATGTGGGATTCTTTGTAGGTTACTTTCGCTATTAGCTATAAGGACCACATCATCTGCATAACAGACTATCTTGAAGTTATAATTGTCAAGTTTGTCCTCATTCATTAATCTTATACTTTCCACGATCTCATTCATCACTAGGTTGAAGAGAACTGGACTCAAACTAATTTTTTCCATTAGCTTACTTTCCGTTCTTATTTTGGTATCGCTGTTCGTGTTTAGCTCTTCTATCAGTCTAATGATTTTGAGAAGGACATTTTTCTCTTTTAGTATGGCAGTCACATCCGATAATAATATTTTGTCGAAAGCTTCCATTAGATCGACGAAACACATTAATATTGGATTATTAAATTTAATAGATTTTTCAATAATTTGACGAATGACATATACAGCGTCTATTGTGGATCGATTTTTCCTAAATCCTTGTTCTTCATTGCTAGGCTCCAAGTCGTGAATTGAGTCGGCAAATATTCCATTAAACAATTTCATGATTGTGTCCAGTAATGATATTTTCCTGTAATTTGCTGGGTTTCTTTTGTCTCCTTTTTTAAACATCAATATGGTGATGCTAGTTTTCCACTCATGTGGAATAATTTCTTCTTCGGAAAAGTATTCCTTTAAAATTTTTATTTTCATTTTAATTTCACTGAGATGCTTAGTCGTCGAAAAAGTAATATGTATATTTCAAGCTACTTTCGTACACTTGCTGCTTCTAAATGATTGCCGGTTTCGGCTGTGTCTCGTTCAGCACCTTCATGCAACTTCATGCACAAGCAGAAAGAATGCATTTTCAGCTCTTAATATACAATATAAATAATGTACAGTTATGCTCGCAACAATCTAGTACAAACAAAAAATTTCAAACTTTCAAACAGCATCTAGATTGCTGGCTTTAACATCTAACCAACAAATGGTAATTTATTGATATAATGTTATTGCAACATTGTGGTCAAATCTATATGAGCTTACAAAAGTGACAGATCGAAAAATATTGTATATCATTTGAATTGAACACCAGTACGAAAAATCATAAAACTTAATAGCGAGCATCTTCAATAGGTAATTTTCGACGACCCGGTGTTAAGCACGTGTAGATGTTTCACTGATGTCGAGTTTACATGCAGTTTTTACAAGGCTTCTTTGCGGTGAATGTAAAACTTGGTCAAAAACACGTCCTGCGTTTTCGTTGGTACACACAGTTTTTCGACGACCTGAAGAACCTTTACGTTGATACAATACAATACCAGTGCGACGAAATTTCTCAACAGCTAATATCACATTTTTACTGGGGGCTACTTTCTTAAACTATTGTCGATATCTTATGCTATCTGCTGTGTAAGCTTGGGCCTTTATTGTGACCATTTCCGCATGAGCGAAAATAATGTTCTGCCATCGATATGACATAAAACTTATTTCTCACAACTTAGGTATCTCTGTGGCGTGGTAGAATAGACAAAATCGAGACTTTGTGGTGGATGACTTATCAATTCAATGGCTTGCTTTTGTTTCCACTGTTCGTCTGGCGGTATGTAATTATTAGAGAACGGACGCAATTTCCATAAAACGCAATCGGCAATTGGAATTGTGTATAACGTCGCACAGTACATCCCGGAGTAATTCAATGAAGTATTTGTTTGACTTACTCAGACACCTGGGCTATCGGCGATAACAATGGACAAGCCAGCTATTGTATTAGGAGAATATAGTGCTTTTTAAAGTGTTTTCATGAGCGTAGATAGAAGCGGGGTTTTTATAATGGATTTATTTATTAATTTATATTTCGTAAGATAAATAAAGTGCTGTGAGTTAGTTTCTTGTTTTTGTAGTTCTAACTGTTATTTACATCGTAATTTTTGTGATAGATCCTGTTTAATATCGTTTGATTGAATCTATTTCTACCAATTATTTCGACGTAAGTGTGCATTGAATTTCGTTCAGTTTCAATAACTTACGCACACATTTATTTAGATCTAGAGCATTGAAGAATATGGTACATAATTCATATGTGAATAACACACACACACATACACGGACACACACACATACACCGACACACACACAGTTACAATACGAGACGCTAACATAGAACACACATGATTTGTACTTACTTCATACCATTAAAGATTACTGTGTTAATTATCAATTGTGTTTAGTTATGACTAAGTAGTAAATAGCCATCCATCTCGTAAACATAACATACTGGCGACGAGGATAAACAGTGAATACAGTGAAATAACAAAAAACATAACCTCAAGAAAATGGATAAGGATCAATTTGCTAAATTTTTAGAAATACAAGTCCAACAACAGCAACAAATTTCACAATTATTACAAGCTCTGACATTAACGCATAGTTCAAATGTAACACAAAGTGATAACAGTGAGTGTGAAGTAAAAAACATTATAAAAAACTTTAAATGTGAGAAATACGATACAAACACAGCTGCAGAAACATTTGTAGATTTTTTCGAAGCACAATGTAGAATGTGGGGCCTAGAAAACAAAACAGGTAATATAAATTACTTAAACGCTAAACGTGAATTATTTTTATCGTGCTTGAAACCGGATACGTATAAAGAATTAAAAATTGCTTTTGCTAACAGTGAAATCAGTTTTGAACAACAAACGTTTAAAGACATCTCTAAGAAATTTCTAAATTTATTTCAAATAAAAACAACAAGATTTAAAGCTTTAACGAACTTTTGGAACTGTACGCGATTAAAAAACCAAACATTCGAAAATTATGCAAATAAATTAAAAGAAACAGCTCAATATTGTGGGTATGAAGGTGAAATAATGGACAGACAATTACGCGATCGATTTGCAACGGGATTAAATCATAAACGACTCGAAATAGAACTTAAACAAAAGTGGCCCGATTTAAAAACAATAATAGACAATAAAGATTGTGAAGTAACATTCACACAAGTGTTTGAAGTAGCTCAGGCACGCGAAGCCGCGGAAAAAGACTACAACGATGAAAACAATGATGGTGTTAACAAAATTAAAACAAGAAACGTTTACGGAAATAATGAAAAATCAAAATTTGCAAACAACAATAAATTTATTATAAGTAGTAAACAATGCATGCGATGCGGAAAATTTGAACATTTAAATAACAAGTGTACAGCATACAATCACATTTGCAAAGAATGCAATTTAAAAGGACATTTTGAAAAATTGTGTATAAAAACAGGTAAAGCTCAAATAAAACAATTTAACAAAGGTAATCGATTTCAATCAAAAAACAAAACAACAAATCGTAAAATTCATAAAATGAAGAGCGATGATTCAGATATTGATAGTGAATACGAAGATATATTCAAAACATCCGCTACGTCACGAAGTAAGAAAATTAATGTAATAATTAATAACATTAAATGCACAATGGATTGGGATTCAGGAGCATCTCATTCTATAATTAACGACGAAATGTGGGAAAAGATAGGTAAACCAAAACTAACAAAACCTCCAAAACTAAAAGCATATGGTGATTTTAAACTTAACCCAAGGGGGAAGACAGAAGTCAACGTCACGATAGGAAAAGTTACCAAACGGCTTTCTGTAATTATCATAGAGGAAGCAGATCCAATGTTATTCGGATTAAGTTGGAGCGAGGCTTTTAACATGCCTTTTCCAGAACACGTATATTCAGTACAGTCAACAGCTCAAGTACATAATAAACCACAGACGTCAAATAAAAACCAACTGGAACAAATCATTAAGGATAATGCGGAATTATTTGACAAGTCGCTGGGAAAAGTCAAGAATTACAAAGTAAAGTTATATATTAAAGAAAATTCAAAACCAGTTCACATCTCAGCAAGACCTATCAAGTTTGGAATTCAAAAGAACGTCGAAGTAGAACTAGATCGTTTAGTTAAAGAAGAAATTCTATCTACAGTCGATCCTAATGAAACACCAATAGAATGGGCAACGCCTACAGTTAATGTACCGAAGAAAAACGGAGGCATACGAATTTGTGGTGATTTTCGTACAACATTAAACCCTGCTTTAATTTACTGAGAAACATCCAGTACCTCTTTTTGATCAGTTAAGAAGACAACTGGCCAATGGATTAAGTTACTCGAAGATTGATCTTAAGGACGCATATCTACAGTTTGAAATAGATGAAGCATCACGCAAGTATCTAGTAATTTCAACGCACAAAGGTTACTTTAGATATAATCGCCTACCTTTTGGTATCGCGACATCGCCATCGATTTTCTGTCGATACATAGAAAAGCTTTTAAACGGAATCGACAACGTCGCAGTGTATTTCGATGACATTGCTATAACAGGCACAACAGATGAAAAACATTTAGAAAGTCTTAAGGAAGTATTTAAAAGGTTACGCGAAGCTGGAATGCGCATACAATTAGACAAATGCACATTTATGAAGCCTACGATTGAATACTTAGGACATGAGATTAGTAAAGATGGAATCACACCGTCGCATACAAAACTGGAGGCCATTGAAAATGCACCAACACCTACAAACATTACAGAACTTAAATCGTTTTTAGGACTAGTACATTTTTACGAACGATTCATTCCTAATTTACATAGCATGTGTGCAGACCTACATAAATTAACTCGAAAAAACACTAGATGGAGTTGGAAACGCAAAGAAAATAGCATATTCAAACAAGTTAAAGAAACCATAATTAATGCAAACGCTCTTGTACCGTACGATGAGAACAAGCCATTATACCTCGCTTGTGACGCTAGTGAAAAAGGAGTAGGAGCAGTGCTCTTCCACGTAAATGAAAATGGTGAAGAACAGCCAATAGCTTTTGCGTCTAGAAAATTAAATGATGCGGAAGAACAATATTCTGTAATTGACAGAGAAGCACTTGCCATATTTTTTGCAGTTAAGAAATTTGATCAGTACTTACGAGGAAACGAGTTTACGTTATTAACAGACCATAAACCATTAGAACATTTATTTGGACCTAAACGCACGTTACCAAAATTAGTCAATAATCGGTTGATCAGATGGGCACTCTACATAGGTGAGTACAATTATAACATAATGTACCGACCTGGAAAAACAAATATCATTGCTGATTTTCTATCACGTTTTCCTAACCGAAAAGAAATTTTAAGCCACGCAGAACAACGTATATTAAAGGTTTATGACGATTGCTACAACACGAAACTGGACGACATGGATTTAACAGAACAACTATTACGTAGACGAACAATCACTGACAAACTGTTGAACAACGTGAAACAATTAGTACAGTCACGTTCTTGGAATCATAGCATTACAAAAGATCTTCAACCTTTTTATGCGAAACGTGACGAAATCTCTATTGAAAATGGTATATTGATGAGGCAAGGAAGAATCATCATTCCAATTACATTAAGAAAACATATACTGAGACTATTACATGATGGACACCCAGGCATTGTGGCCATGCGCGCCTTAGCACGATTTTATATCTGGTGGCCATGTATGGATACTGATATTGAGAATTATATCAAGGATTGCAGAAACTGTCAAAACTATCGACAGCAACAACCAGAATTACCAACCTATTCGTGGTCTATACCTGAAAACATATGGGAGAGATTACACATAGATTTCGCAGGACCATTTGAGGGAAAATACTGGTTAGTTGTGGTGGATGCACTATCGAAGTGGGCTGATGTGAAACCAATGACGACAATTACTACACAAACCTTGTGTAACGCCTTGGACGAACTATTCGTGAATTTTGGACTGCCACGAATTATAGTTTCTGACAATGGACGACAATTTACATCAGAAGAGTTCAGACGGTATTGTACAAAGAAAAATATTAAACATATTACATCGTCACCGTACCATCCTAAAACAAATGGACTAGCTGAACGTTTTGTACGAACATTTAAACTTCGAATGAAGGCGAGTAGAAACGACAATCAAACAGCAATTCAACGCTTAAGAAACTTTTTATTCAACTATCGTAATACACCCCATAGCACAACTCACAAATGTCCCAATGAAATGATTTTTGGACATCGATTGCGATCAGTATTGGATAATCTGAAACCAAATATAAGAGAAACATTGAAATACAAAAATCTAAAATATGAGATAGAACATGAAGGATATCGTAATAGACAATTTCAACAAAATGATAATGTGTATGTTCGGACCAACCTAGAAAAAGAATGGTCTCCCGCAAAAATTACCGAACGAACAAACAAATATTCATACAAACTTATTACGAATGATGGAGTAGAAAGAAGACGTCATGCTAACCACATTCGCAGTCGTAACGATGACTTACCATTTATTGAACAACCAATTGAAGTTAGCACACCAGAAGTGACAACGCTTAATCATGAATCAAAAAAGAGTGATATTCCTAACACCCAAAACCATCCATCAGAAGAAGAAACGTTAGTTCCTATACCTAACCCAAATCCTATCAGACAATATCATAATGTAGACATCAACATTCCTTCCACAAGTCATACTTTCCACAATACAACTTCCGAACCAGAGGCGATTCAACTTCGTCGAAGCACCCGCAACCGGAAAATTCCAAGCCGTTACTTAGAAGAGTGAAATTTCTCTTAAGGCCGGAGGAAATGAAGAATATGGTACATAATTCATATGTGAATAACACACACACACATACACGGACACACACACATACACCGACACACACACAGTTACAATACGAGACGCTAACATAGAACACACATGATTTGTACTTACTTCATACCATTAAAGATTACTGTGTTAATTATCAATTGTGTTTAGTTATGACTAAGTAGTAAATAGCCATCCATCTCGTAAACATGTTTAAGTTACTTTTTCAGATATGATATGGAAGAACGTCGAGAACGGGATCGTAAAACAATGGCGAGTTGGATTGACGGTCATACTGATTGTATGTCCATTGTCAGTGATTCCGAAATTTATTACAAAATCCGTAAAATATCGTCAAAAATTCGTCACTTAGGATCGCAAACACATCTGAACTCTGTAAAACTTTTATGGCGGCTAATATTCCATTATTTAAATTGAACAATCCAATTTTGAAGACATTTCTGAAAAAATATACTGGTCGAAATGTTCCTGATGAATCAACTTTACGCAAATATTATGTTTCTAGGTGCTATACGAGAACAGTAGAACGCATTAGAAGCCATCTTTTAAATCAATACATATGGATAAGCGCCGACGAAACGGTGGATATGTTAGGACGCTGTGTGGTAAATGTTGTAGCTGGTGTACTACATCCAACTATTCCCTATAACTCATATGTAATAGCAACAAGTGTTATAAATAGAGTTGATGCGGAAACAGGTGCTGAAACCATTAAGGAGAATATGCAAAAAATGCTTCATTCGGACGCCACGTACAAAGAAAAAATACTTTTATTTGTCAGTGATAGTGCTGCGTATATGTTAAAAACAGGCAGACTATTGAAGAAAACATATCCTAATATGCTGCATATTACTTGTGTAGCACATGCTCTCCACAGAATCTGTGAATATATCAGAGACACTTTTCCGGAAGTTGATAGACTTGTATCAGCTTTTAAAAAAGTTTTTAGAAAAGCACCATTGAGAGTAGCTCTTTGCAGGGAAAAATTTCCATCTCTATCACTGCCTCCCACTCCAGTAATAACTAGATGGGGAACATGGCTGGAAGCTACTAGTTATTATGCTGAGAATTTCGATACTCTAAAACATTTCGTAACACTGCTAAAGGAGGATGCTAGAAGTATTGGTGAGTGCAAGGAGCTCACACAAATCCCAAATTTAAAAAATCAGTTGTACTTTCTTCACGAACACTTTGGAAAATTGCCAAAACTAATCACTTATTTTGAAAATCGAAATCTCAAATTAAATGACGGATTAATTAATCACATTAGATGTGGCTGTTAATAATTTGAAAAGTATTCCAAGTGACTTCGGATGTGGCCTTCGGCAAAAGTTTGAAGCAATTCTTAATAGAAATCCAGATTTAATTACATTGCAGCAATTATGTATGGAGACAATTCCACAAAATCTAACGGCTAAATATGAAGAAATAAAAGAATATTTCCAGTATGCACCTATAACCAGTTGTGATGTAGATATGAGTCCTTTTGAGTTTTGTTAGGTGGTCGGAGTTGCCTCCATTTCCACTCCAATTTCATTACCCGGGATTGTGTATGTTTTGTGTTATTGTGTGTAGTTGTGTGTTTGTGTGTTACGATTGTTTATCCTTTACGATTTACGATTGTGATGTAGAAAGGACGTTTTCTATTTATAAGGATGTATAGCAATCGCCAATTAAGTTGGCGCGCGGAGGGGGTGCGCAGAAGCCGTTTTTGAAAACGTCCTCCCCCACTACTCAACTAATTGTCAGAATACATTTGTCATTGACGTTTGACGGAACATAATGTCTTTGCTAGTGGATCATAAAGTGATACACGCACAGAGGTTAGAATTATCTGACATTTGATGTAAAACCAAATATAAATCTCCCCACTACTTCTAATCCTGCGCGAACTTACCCCTCCTCGCGCCAACTTAATTGGCGTTTGCTATACTTAATTCAAAGAGAACAAAATTGACAGAAGAAAACCTTGAGAAACTATTGCCTAGTCAATATTAATGCTCCTTTACTCAACTTGAACGACAAAATGAACAAATAAAAATGTTCCAATTATAGAAATAAAAATAAAAACTTTAAAAATACAACTTTTCAACAAATACATATGTATTTCGTAATTTTATAAATCACCACCCGTTCGTTTTCCAATTATATAAATAAAATTAAATATTTTAGAAATACAGCCTTTCGCCAGTACTGCACTGAGTGGTAAGCGTGTCCGTTCTCTAGTAATTATAATCAAGGGTTATCGTTATCACTTTTTCTTTTGGTCGATTATCACAAATCTTCTGAAAAACTTCGGATAAGTATACCGCAGTGTATCATCCAAAATTAACCGTACTATCATTCAGGAATAACATGCCCGGTGGTATCGGAGAAATAAACGAAAACGTTTTTGGCTTTTTTTCAAAAATTTTTGTTGGGGTATATGTACTTATTTTGAAAACTTGAAATATACAACTGCTATTTTTAGGGCAATATACTATACCGAGTTCTCTTTTTGTTATTACACATACATTATTCCTATGTGTAACTTTAAGAAGAAACTGTCAATGCGTTAGCAACATAGTAGGCAACCAATCATACATTTATGTTTCGACGAGCGAAAAATGTAATATTTTTCAATGGATAAATGCAGGAAACAAACCGGAAGTGTTGAGTTGATTTCACCAATTACGGTAAATGTAGTTTCATTAGTAAAAATTATTATATTTAAAATTTCTTCGTTTCCATTTAACATATTAAACATTATTTCACAAAAATCAGTTCGTTTTACTTTATCTTCCTCGAAAAGCTCTTGATGGTTTAATATCTTGTATGACTTATATTTGAATTCTTTCAGGGTTTTGTACAGCGCACTGTGCGATACTCCAAAATGCCTTGTTACATGTGTACTGCTAACACGAGATTGGTTTTATATTTTTTTGCGGGACTTTAGAAAACAACCATCTTCTTTGAATTTGTTAAAAATATTTAAAATTGTTTTCGTACAAGGTATAGGTTTGTCAGGATAATTAACGGAAAACATGTCTCTGACCATCCTTAAACTATTATTCTTCTGGTACCACATTATCATTGCTACCTTTTCATCTTTGTTGTACTTATTCATGATTTAAATAAATTATCTACTTTTCCATAAAATGTATTTAATTTAATATAATGTATAGAATTCACGGTTGGCTCTTGGTGAAACATGATTAATAATTTACTAAATAAAACACTTGGTATATTTGTTTCACAAAATGTATTAAAAATATATCTGACATATGTTTCGACTTATACAGTCATTCTCAAAGAGTCATGTAAACTAAGTGAAAAGAATACTCCTACCAATATTTATGGCTTATTTTTTAAAAGTTTTATTACAGCATCGATTGTGGGGTATTTGAAAAATCCAATTGCGTGTTTGTGACCTGTCTGTTGAGATTTATGGCTTTTTTTTATTTCTAAAATTTCTAAGAAGTCAAGCCTTTTTCCCTTATTACAAGAGTGTAAAAGTTTGAAATTATTAGCGTTAAACAGATGAGAATTTTGAATAGTGTTCCGCGAATCCCGTGGTCATATTGCCATGTAGAATAGAACTTCTGTGCTCTTTGATACGTTCTTTTATAGAGCGTCCTGATTGGCCAATGTATACCGCGTCACAATCACTGCAAGTTAATTCATACACCCCTGACTTATCACGCAATTCTGTTTTTCCTTTATTGTTAACTACAATATTACCTAAATTGCATTTATTTACTAGGATGACATTTAAACCTAATTTATTTAGTTTATTAGAAACTTTATTGCTAACCCCAGGTATATAGTTTAGGGTATGAAACACTTTGTTAGTTTTTATGTATGTATGTCCGGAGTAAAAATTATTCATAAGGAAAGCGCGTTGTTTTCTGTAAATCATTTTGTCTAAGAATTCTGTTTTGTACCCGTTATTTCTAGCTATAGTTTTTATGGTATATACTTCTTTTTCAAAGTTCTTATTATTTAGAGGGAAATTAATCAGTCTGTGTATGAAACTGTGAAAAGCTGTCATTTTTATATTCCACGATTGGTTGGAATTTGCCGGAATTACTGTATCTGTTGTAGTGGGTTTTCTAAAGATATCAAATTCAAATCGTTTATCGATGCTGTAATAAAACTTTTAAAAAATAAGCCATAAATATTGGTAGGAGTATTCTTTTCACTTAGTTTACATGACTCTTTGAGAATGACTGTATAAGTCGAAACATATGTCAGATATATTTTAAATACATTTTGTGAAACAAATATACCAAGTGTTTTATTTAGTAAATTATTTAATTTAAGATTTGTGTATGAATAAAAATTCAGAAATATTTGATATAAATAAATGTTTTTTTTTCTCTCCATGGCAAACTAATTTATGAATTAAACTATAGCTAAATCTTTCACTGGTGTATAACTGGTTGCCTAGGAAAAATGTATACATGTGTAATAAAAAAACCGGTATTTATAGACTCAATTTTCATCACGTGTCAAAATCTTCGATTTTACACAATGTCCAAAGTTACGAGTATTTGAATCTAACGAACTATACAACATGATTATCAGCAGCTGTTTTTAGACGACTTGTAGGAGGATGATTCATGATCGAAATGAAATTCGTTATAAAATGAATGACAATGACGTTTGTATCAATCACAATGACCTTTGTATCAATCACCGCCAATTGGTTACTTAAAAAATAACAAAATTCTATCAACAACTAAATCATACAATTTTCTTTAATGGTGATGAGATAATACAAAGTGTCAAGCATTATCAGTACAAAAAAAGGCCACTTCTTTTATTTAATATTTATTCTTAACTGTTTTTTTTAAATACCAACAGATACCATTATCGCATACTGTACTTCATAGATTATATAAAAAATATATGCAGTTATTAAATAGAAAAATTACCGATAGTTCATGATAGAGGAGTTTATTTTATTATATTTTGATACCCGCATGTCAGTCATGCAACCAAACAAACAGACATATCTAACATTCATAGTATACATTACCGATAGAGAATACAATTCTTTAATTGTTTCGACCTTTGCTTGATGTAAAATAGATCTAATAGATAAATTAATTTTTAAAAAATCTGTCAATAAATTATTAAGGGAGGTATACCCGATCATTAAAGTGGAGCCAGACAAGCAGTTTAAATCATTTACTTACATAGGTCAACAGCAACTTAAATTATCAAAATTCCTTAAAAAAGAAAACATTAATATTGCTTATAAAACTAATAATAATCTAGCCAAATATATTAAAAATAATAAAGAAAAAACTACCGAAGACAATAAATCAGGAGTCTATAAGTTATCATGCGGATCATGTACCAAAACATATATTGGACAGACAGGTAGAACGTTTAAAAAACGAATCCAAGACCACTATCATTCTTATTAAGAAAATTGACTCAACCTACTCTAATCATTTAATAGAGAATGAGCACGAATTTAATTTACAATTCGATTTCATACATGTAGAAAATAAAGGTAGATAACTAAATTGTTTAGAGTCTTTAGAAATTAATAAACTTAAAAACTCAGAAATGTTACTAAACGATAAATTAGACTTGAATTCATCCCCACTGTTAAATCTGTTCCTCCATTGAAATATTGTTTCTTAGTTGCTTATACTATATTTTTATACTTAAACCTCACACAAGTAGGACATGGCATAGTTTTCAAAAAGCAAAATATAAATGTAATAGTTCCTAGAATTTTAACTTGGGTCAACTACCTGATTAACGCTGTATCTTGTATGTATCTTTAGTCTTAAGTTGAATTTGAAGAAGCTACTGTGTTAGCGAAACAGCTGTCATTATTTTATTAATAAAGTGTAAATCTAAAACATCTTATGTGTGTTTTATTTATTTGAGAGAATACAATCCCGAGCATGTTTCTCAATCCCGAGATTACGGAATTTTTGAAGCGTAATCCCGGAATCCCGGGATTAGACTATGTGGTTTCTAATTGGGCTTTAAATGAAAAAAAATCTTAAGTAATTTCTTAAAAATTATTTATTAATATTGTTGACAACACAATACACAATATACTAATATAAGGAACAAAAATACAATACAAAAAACTGTTTAGAATTTCGAAAATACAATCGCAGAAATATCAAAGCATCCAATGTTTGACTTCCAAGTCTGCTTCGTAGTTTATTGCTAACATAAGCAACAGCTGAAAACGCTCGCTCAGGTTCTACAATGGTTGGAGGAATAGACAATAGATATTTATATGCTAATTCTAAGTGATATCCAGGAACTCCTCCATTTTCGAACAGGCTCATTTCGCGTCTAATACTATTTACCAACCCCGATTCATTTTGTACTTCAGGATCTGGGGATTCCATGCTCTTATTAATTTCCAGCTGTAACTTTTCCTTTAGTGTCGGGGGTCGGGAGGTTTGTTGCCTTGGTTCATCATCTGTTTGTGATCCTGACCTTTCTTCCTCTTCCGTGTCATCTCGACTATTTAGTCATTTAACAATACTCTTTATTTGCGCCCTCACTAAAGCCTGTGTAGGAACTGGAAATAAGTCAAGCCATTCCACATCCGATAATAACCGATTTTCATCATCTTTTCGTGGATTGTGTAAGTAATTCAACACACCAGTTAAATCTTCATTTCGTCGTTGCCTTATACGTTCCACTAAGGATGCTTTCATTTTATTGGGGAGTGCTGAGTTTTTGCCAGACAATTGTTTTATAATAAATTTCAAAGCGGCATCAGCTGTGCAAAAATTAGCATCTCGTCGACAGATTGCTTCTACTGTTAATTTAATTGGGGTCAGCACATCAACAATTTTATTTACCAAGTCAAAATCAGCATCTTCTAAACGGATTGGATGATTGAGATCTATAAGAGCTTTTTGAATGCAGGTTTTTAAAAGAGAAAATCGTTCCAGCATGGTTAAAAGACTATTCCACCTGGTTTTACAGTCCAAAAGAAGTGACAGCTTTTTTTCATGTTCAATCTTCACATATCTTTGAAGTATTGTTTCATTTTTGAATGATGATCTTTTGAAATACACTACAACTTTGCGGATTTTCATCATTAATGTTTTCATCTTTCGTTAACTCTGGTATGTGTTCTCGCGCAAGTTCATTTTGTGACATTAAGATTAAACCTGATTCTGGACAGTTTAAGTCTTCTAAATTGTCATCATCATCGCTATCGTTCATATAATCAGCAGCCATAGCGGGTTCATTCATAGTATCATCTGAGACTGAGGTAGGGCTGTCTTGCCTGTCTGGAAAATAATTCTTTATTTTATAAAGCACATCACAGACGGCCAAATTGATACCATGTGCGAGACACAGTTGTTGTTCAGTGCAAACAAGCTGTCCCACCTTTATCATAACGTTCGGTCCATCGGTTACAGTAGCCACGATATCAGTTTCTAGGGAAGTATCAAATTTACTTAGACGCTCTTTCAATATACGAAGACAATTTTCAGCCGTCATACTTCCATGAATAAAAACGAGTTCTAAGCTCCAAATTTTTTTTATATGAATGAACGTTGACAGCCATGTATCGTTTATTGGACGTTGATGTCTACTCGTCGAAAGATCTGAATCTTTCACCTGCACTTTTCAAATATTTTAATTCTGCAGTTACTTGCTTTCTGATTTTTTCACTGTAATTCAGAACACTCTTTCGAATTGTGACGGCTGATTTTGGTAGATCCGTGTATTTCGCTAAGACCAATTTTCTCAAATCGTCTGAAGTTATGAATACACTGAATGTAAATCCATCTAATGCAATAATTCTTGCGAAAACATCATCCAGGCTCTCGTCGGGACTTTTAGTAAAATAATCTTCTAACTTTCGTTTACCTGGCGGCGGTGCTGTGTTCAGATTTTCAGAATCCTGACTTGTTGAAGCTGTTAAACGATTAACGTCAGCTAAAATCTTAATGTTATGTTTTGACCTCTTTACAATCTTGTGCGTTTTCAATTAATCAATCAGTCACGTTGCATTCTTTCTTTTATAAAACTTCTTATTATTTATACTTTTACATTTAGTTTCAATTAAAAAGAACTATCTGTAACAAGTATTTCATTTATTTAATCCAATTCTTATTATTTTATCAAATAATAAGAATTGGATGAAACAAATTTAAAAATTTTTATCAAATAATTCGCTTTCAAAAAAGTTTTTAGAAAAGCACCATTGAGAGTAGCTCTTTTCAGGGAAAAATTTCCATCTCTATCACTGCCTCCCACTCCAGTAATAACTAGATGGGGAATATGATTGGAAGCTACTAGTTTTTATGCAGAGAATTTCGATAGATTACAAAATTTTGTTACAATTTCGTTTAAATGCCAATGCTCGAAGTATTTTTGAGTGCGAGGAACTAACACAAATTCCAAATTTAAAAAATCAGTTGTACTTTCTTCAGGAACACTTTGGAAATTTGCCAAAACTAATCACTTTTTTTGAAAATCAAAATCTCAAATTAAATGATGGATTAACCACATTAGATGTGGCTATTAATAATTTGAATAATATTCCAAGTGACTTCGGATTTGGCCTACGGCAAAAGTTAGACGCAGTTTTTAATAGAAATCCAGATTTAATAACATTGCGGCAATTGTGTATGGGAACAATGCCTCAAAATCTAATTGTTAAATACGCTGAAATAAAAGAATATTTCCAGTATGCACCTATAACCAGTTGCGATGTAGAAAGGACGTTTTCTATCTATAAGGTGTATTCCATTCAAAGAGATCAAATATTACAGAAGAGAACCTTGAGAAAGTATTGCTAGTTAATATTAATACTCCTTTACTCAACTTGAACTACAAAATGAACAAATAAAAATGTATTTCGTATTTTGTAGCCGTATGTACATATACCCGTTTTATTATTATTAGTATAATTATATAAATAAAATTAAAAACTTTAAAAATACAAATGTTCAATAGTACGCCCGTGGGCGTTGAGTCATCGGCCTCCTGTATCCGGTCCTTACACGTTGCGTTCTTTCTTTTATAAAACTTCTTATTATTTATACTTTAACATTTAGTTTTAATTAAAAAGAACTATCTGCAACAAGTATTTCACTTATTTCATCCAATTCTTATTATTTTATCAAATAATCAATATTATTATCACTGCTTAAATTTTTCTTGGCTTATTTTTCTTTTCACATTGTTACCAACAAACTCATTAATGTTTTTTTCTCAGACTTCTTATTTTATATCTAGTTAAGATATCTTTTTAATTTACATACAATTTATTAAAAATTTGCTTCAATCAGTTAGTCACTCGGTATACATGTGTATGTATATATGGATAATTAAGAAGGGAGGGAGCGAGGTCGTGCATTGGAATATTTCATATAATTTTCCATCGTTAAACATACATAATTACCGTCCAAATGGAAAACGTTCCAATATATATCAATCGAACTTTTATAGATTTAGATTGGTAACAGTTAATAGTCGTAATAAGTACAGTAAATTATTATTTTCTCGATACACATTTAATACAGTAAGAATGTAGATTTACATATCTATATTTTAGATTAAACGTATTTACTTTTAATATCATAAACCGCGTTTTAGTTTATCTACGGCACCGTGCAGTTGAATTAGGTGCACTGTCACCAACCATTATCAAAAAGCATGGCCATCTTTAGTGAGGAAAGTTTTTGAAGCACGTTATGTATGAATACATATTTACAATATATGTATTTATATTTGTAATTGTATGGTCTGAATTTTCCACTCCTTTAAACAGATGTACTACGAGCCCCGTCCCGTTTTAATTTTTCACACCTACTAAAATTTTAAATTTTACTCAAAACATGTTTGAAAAACGGTTACTATCAATTTTTTTAACTGAAAAATAAAAGGATAACACTCTTAAACGTTGGACAATATATGTTAAATATGTACTTCAAATAAAATATATTAGATAAAAACAAAATTCACCAGTTAACCATTTGTGTCTAATTTGTTCATGTATTCTTAACACATAAAAATTGGTAAAAATCGAGGTAGCTATGAAAGATATGTCAAAACTTCCATTAATTCATCGTTAGGTTATATTGTGGGCAGTAAATATTATTATACGCTGTAGTTATTGTAATTAAATAAACAATGGCAAGAGGTAAAGCAATTGATGAAGAAATTAGGTCAATAATTGTAAAACTATCGAATGAAGGGAATTCATATTCTGAAATTGGAAAATTGTTGGATATATCAAGGTACACTGTTAGAAATGTAATAAAATTTTAGAAAAGCAAACTCACTGATAACGACATAAGAGCTTTGAAACAAATAATAAAACAAAATAGGCGTGCTAATTATGGCTAGTTGAGTGTACTATGGAGTGATGCTGTAGGAAGACGTGTATCAAAATCCACATGTCACAGAGAAGCTAAGAAACTTGGATTTGGGTCGTACAAGGTGACACTTTTGAAATACTAATTTTGTTTTGTTAAATATCTTTTTCTCTAGGCCAAAGAAAACCCTTTATTGACTTCAACACAAAAGAAAAATAGATTGAAATGGGCCAGAGACCATAGTAATTGGGACTTGAAACAGTGGAACAAAATACATTGGAGTGATGAGTCTCGATTTGAAGTCTGTATAGGTGACAGTCGCAGTCGAGTCCTCCGTGAAAGACATGAGACATTTCATCCAGATTGTCTGAAACGAAAAGTAAAATTTCCGGCATCCGTTATGGTGTGGGGGTCGATGTCGGCAAAAGGTGTCAGTGCATAAAATAATCGTGCATCGATTCTGGTTTAAATAAATTGCTTCTCAGTTTTAAAATGGCTTTCACTTTAGAACATAATTTTTTTTTAGTCCAGGCTTATTTTCGAAGTGGTAATAAAATTGATGGTTTATGGGTTTATTGAGTTCAAGATTGCATGGTAGAATTTCAAGTTGAGTTTCCACATTTTGTAATATTGATATTGATATTAAGACATTTTAAGATTATATACAATTTAAGAATACTTTGGATAGAACTTTAAAACTTTTTTCTGAAACTGGTAGTCTATTAAGAAAATCAGGCAGCGGAGCAGTTAAGAAACGTACACCTCAAGTTGTCAATCGTGTTGAAGAAAAAATGGAAAATGAACCACAAACATCTGTTCGACATTTGAGTCAACAAATAAACCTTTCTGGTGCTTTGTTATAGTTTTCAATAAATACCTATTATTTGTTATTTATTTGTATGTATGAAACTGTTAAAATATACGACTTCGTAGGTTAAGTAGTAAATTTTAATTTACGACATACTTCAAAATGTTCTCAGTAAATCACATGGCTACTAGATTGACTTTTCAAGTGAACACTTGTTATAAAGATACCTAAAACTTATATTTCAACCATCAATCTGTATAGTAAATCGTGCTCTCGCTGGTATAAAATACGACGTTTGTCTATAAAATTCGGTGAATGGTCTAATATATAGGTATTCAACGCTTAAAACAAGGTCGCTCGTATGTGTAGACATGCATGGACATGTCTGGACCTGTTCTCTGCCGGTGTTCATTTCAACAGTGTTCCGAGCAGTGCGCATCAAAAAGCCATAGAGGAACGACATAACATTAAGTTCTGCTTCAAATTGAGTAAAACGGCGACGGAAACCCACGAAATTTGGTGCAAGTTTACGGGTAGGATGCTGTGAGTAGAAAATGTGTGTACGATTGGTTAGCACGCTTCCGCGCTAACAAGGAATCGATGGAGAATGAACCGCGTTTGGGCCGGCCATCCACAAACAGGACACCGGAAAACATTGAACCTGTGCGTGTGTTGCTAGCAAAAGATCGGCGATTCAGTCTGCTATTAACATCAGAAGAAGTGGGTATTCGCAAAAACACAGAGGGAGCCATCATCCATTAAGACTTGCGCAAATGCAAGATTTGTTCACGATTTGTGCCGCATATCCTAACAGAGGAGTAAAAAGCAAGACATTTTAAGAGCAGTGGCGATTTCATCGATATGTGACCAGGATCCGTTCTTTCTAGGTTCCATTATCAAAGAGGACGAGTCTTGGTGTTACCAGTACGACCCCAAAACGAAAAGACCTTCTTCCCAGTAACAAACAAAGAGCCGTGTGCAAAAATCAGAGGTGAAGACCGTGCTGGTCACATTATTCGACATAGAGGGAATCATCCATAAGGAATTCGTCCCTGCTGTCCAAACAGAGAATGCCGCAATCTATCTGTGTAAGTTCTCAAATGTTTGGATGTTACTGCACGACAATGCACCATCGCAACGAGCATCCGTGTAAGCCAATTAATAACGAGTTTTTTTGCCGTTTCATACATAACCGTGAACGAAACGTGGATCCACCGAAACATAACGGAGACCAAGCAGCAGTCGATGCGGTAATTTTTTCCGGTCGAATCGGCACCGAAGAAAGCAAAGATGAGTCTGTCGGCCAACAAGGTTATAGCGTTGGGATGCACGCGGCATAATCTATATCGATTACTTTCAAAAGGGAAAAAACAATCAACGGCCAATATTACGGCAACTTATTGGACCAATTTAAACATAATTAGAAGAAAAGAACGACCACATTTGACCAAGAATAAAGTACTCTTCGATCAAGACAATGCACGGGTGCACACGTGCGTAGTTTCCATAGTCAAATTTCATGAATTGGGCTATGAATTGCTCTCTTATTCGCCATATTCTACGAACTTAGCTCCCATTTCCCGTTTCCAATCAAAGAAATGGCTCGGCGTAAAGAGATTTGGCTCCAACGATGAAATTATTGCTCAAACAAACACCTATTTTGAGAACGTCGATAAATAGAAATAAATAGAAAAATAGAGAAATGTTGGACAAAGTGTATTGAGAAGACTATCAAAGCAGACTATGTTGAGAAATAAAACGTTTTTTCTGTTGCTGAAAAAACTATCTTTAATTCAAATAATCAACCCTCGTATATATATACATATACTGGCCCTAATTTCGATCCTTAAGAAATACGCTTTGAGACAATGAACTCCGGAGATCGAAAATCATTACAATATGCAATAATATAATTTAAGCATCTATACAAGTAAGACAGCATCAATATCAGCAAACTATTATTGAATTTAAAATTATGCTCTTTATGTAATAATATGGCATGGTTAACGGTATTAAAAGTCTAGCTAAACTCTTGCCCTATACGTCTATTGCGGTATATATATATATATATATATATATATATATATATATATATATATAATCAAAAATTCTTTAATTCTTTTCAATTATATATATATATATATATATATATATATATATATATATATATATATATATATATATATACAAATTGTACACATTTAACGTGCCTTCCAACCTTCCTCAACGTATAATTTTGATAGTTTGGTTATGTCATGTAAATATGTGTAACAATTAGTAATTTAGTTTCTGAAAAAATATGTATGGCAATAGTCAAAATTAAAAGAAAATAATACTAAAGCAGATCTTGGAACTGTTGATCATTATTTTGAAGACAAAGTTGACTTCTACGCTTCATGGTTTCAAAGCCATTTATTAGGATTTTTTGGGTTATGTCAGAATCCACGATAGCATTACGAAGCTCTTCCATTGTGTTATGTCTGGTCTTGAAAATGGCATTCTGTAAATATGGGAAAACAAAGTAGTCTAAAATTGTCAAATCTGGAAATCTTGGACGAAAATGAATAATACTTGTATTGAAAACCTCTTGCAAAAAAGCTATTGTTCCTGAAGATTTGTGCTCTGGTGCATTATCTTGCTGGAAATATCCTTCCATAAGTTCATCATCATGAAGTTCGTTAATAAATGGCTCTAATAATTCATTTCGATATCTTTCAGCAGTTATGGTTTGATTAAAAAATATAGGCCCAATAATTCGTCTTCTTGAAATTGCTAGCCAGGCACCTATTTTTTGCGGATGTAGGGTAGTTTAGATAAATTCATGAGGGTTTTCTGCAGACCAAATTCTCATATTTTGCTTGTTTAAATATCCTGAAAGGTGGAACCAAACCTCATCCGAAACTTGTGTTTTTTGGGTGAGTTATCCATTCGAGGTCGAATAGCCTCTATGCAATTTTCTGTTTGTTTTCAGGTGCGCCACCGAGTAATTGCGTCTGCTTCACCAAATTTAATAACACAAACTTGAATATATTCTTGCAGCTGTGCGTAAGTAACTGGCAGATTAAGATACTGTTGTCGGAAATCCTGTAAGCACTGATTGGTGAAATAAAAAATAAAAAAAAAATCCATTTTCTAATTTTTGGCCCGTTCTATAGTCTTTGATTAATAAATATTTTTTTATGTTGTAACTCTAACATTATAAAAAAAATATTTAAAAAATATAAGCGTTTACAATTTGAATTTATGCGACAACTGTCAAAATTTGAAGTTTTCTAAAGCTTCGCATGTGCACCAATCTTTGATTACTTAATTACTTAAAAAACAGCCTACCATAATGAGGAAAGTTTTTGAAAGCACGTTATATTTGGAGACAAATCAAATTGGTCACCGTAGATCTACGGTTAAATTCACGTTGTGCTAACAAAATTATGAAATTTATATAAACCGTTCTTGCATAAAATTTGTAGAAGTACTTTTCAAAAATTTTATATGCTTGCAATAGGTCTGCAATTGTGTCAATTAGATGTATTCTCTTTGAACATTGGAAATTTAATGTAAACAAGACTCCAGTGTATATTCAGTTATATACCGGGTGGTCCATTTATCGTGGCCCCCCCAAAGTTTGGAAGCAGTCAGTTTTATGAAAAAAAGTTTCAAGTAAAAGTTTTACTACAAGAAGTGTCCTATCTGATGGTTAAGCAGTCGTACACCAAGGAGAACGTATGAAGGTCATACGAAGGTCAATTTTTTTTTTAATAGAACGGCATTATTTTTTACAAATTCTGAAAAAGGATGTAATTGCGAGTAGAAAAGTACTAAAGCTCATGTGGCCTAAAATTAAGATTCAGCGAAATATTCAAGAAAAACAAAATATAAATTGGAAACAATACATGAAAAACATAGTATTTTCAAAGCAATAATGTGGACGTATTACAAAATAATTAATAACAGATTTACATAACAGATAAGTCATATTAGAAATAGCGGTTGTAGGTAATTAGAAAGTAATTACCTACGTATAAGTTTGTTCTTTATAATTGGATATTAATAGGTCGTATGAATTAGTTGCTGTTGTAATAATGGGTTAGTTGTTGCCCCTTAATCCGGGAATACCATCGCAAAAGCCAATTAACTTTCTATTTGTAATCCCTTGCAGCTGCATAAATATGGGTATAAGTTTGTTCTTTATAATTGGATATTAATAGGTCGTATGAATTAGTTGCTTGTTGTAATAATGGGTTATTTGTTGTCCTTTAATCCGGGAATACCATCGCAAAAGCCAATTAACTTTCTATTCGTAATCCCTTGAAGCTGCATAAATACCTCACAAGCTAGGTAACTGACTTAATGTTACTTGTATCGTTGTGATAAAACTACCAGTGTTTGAATATCAAGAATGGATCCAGCAACACGTTCAAAAATTGATATGATTTTCATTTATGGTGAAGCGGGAAGAAATATTCGCGCAGCGTGTCGTTTGTATGCTGTAAGATACCCTGATAGACACCAGCCGAGTCGTACGACCTTTCGTCATGTTGTACAACAGTTCACTACCACAGGAAGTATTGTGAAGAAAAAAAAATCGAAAAAAGAGTGTTACCGATGAAAACGCGCAAATTGCTATTCTAGCGGCAGTGGCTTATTATCCACACGTCAGTACTAGAGAAATTGCCGGCCAGTCTGGAATCTCACGAACTAGTATTGGTCGAATACTGAAACACAAATTTCACCCATACCACATATCGATGCATCAAGACCTTCACGGAACTGATTTTGAACATCGTGTACAATTTTGTGAATGGGCTCAGCAAAAAATTCGCGATAACAATAACTTTTTTCTCAATGTGCTATTTTCCGACGAATCCACTTTTACGAATCATGGGCAGATAAATAGGCATAATATGCATTATTGGGCAACGGAAAATCCAAAATGGTTACGACAAGTAGACCGGCAACATCCATGGAATGTCAACGTCTGGTGTGGGATAATTGGTATGAAAATAATTGGACCTTTCTTTATTACTGGCAATTTAGATGGTAATAAGTATAGCGACTTTCTACACAATGTGTTACCGACACTATTTGAAGATGTACCCTTAGAGCGGCGAGCCACAATGTGGTACCAACATGATGGGTGTCCAGCTCATTATTCACACGCGGCTCGAGAAATATTAAACAGGGATTACAGCGATCACTGGATAGGACGCGGCGGACCTAAATCTTGGCCTGCTCGTTCTCCAGATTTGACCCCTCTCGATTATTTTCTGTGGGGTTCAATGAAAGAGAAAGTGTACCGTACTGCCCCAACAACACCGGAAGATATGCAGCAAAGGATAATAAATGCATGCTCAGAAATTACGGAAGACGTGCTAATAAACGTCCATGATTCGTTTAGTCGGAGAATTCTAAAGTGTATCGAGGTTGAAGGTCAACACTTTGAACATTTACTTTAATGAGTCCGAAGTTTCCGAAACAATTGTCCCGATTAAATTAAATTAGTGTAGCCCGGGGGTGATCGGATATTTTGTGTCTATTTATGTTATTCTTTTAATAAATTTGTATCATTTTTTTTGTGTTTTTCTTGAATATTTCGGTGAATTTTAATTTTAGGCCACATGAGTTTTAGTACTTTTCTACTCGCAATTACATCCTTTTTCAGAATTTGTAAAAAATAATGCCATGATCTATTTAAAAAAAAAATCGACCTTCGTGTGATCTTCATACGTTCTCCTTGGTGTACGACTTCTTAACCATCAGATAGGACACTTCTTGTAGTAAAACTTTTACTTGAAACTTTTTTTCATAAAACTGACTGCTTCCAAATTTTTGGGGGGGCCACGATAAATGGACCACCCGGTATATCATGTTTACACTAGACTAGACCAACTATATCAAACTCAAAGGCTAACACATAAATAAAGTGTACGTTTAGGTGGGCCACAAAAAAACTTACAAGTTTATTTCAACGTCAACAGGCAAGGTTACTGCATAGATACAACACAGCTAATAATTGATCATAAGCGAGTTGTTGTAGTTCGTTATTAATAATTAGCAACTGAAAAAAAATAAACTACAAAAAAAAACACCTTTGTTACATATTGTTATGTTGATTGTGTCGCAAAAATGTACGTTGTAGGCTGCATGTTTGGCATATTTATATTAAATTAATCTGAATAGCCGACCTGCAAAAAACTTCCATCCGCATTTTACTGAAAAATATTGGAAGGAAATATTTTAATTTGTGTAAAATTATTTAAGTTAAAATCTCTTTGGGTAAAGGTTGCGGTAAGTGACCAAACACGTGGTGTCATTGAAACTACTCTACTCTTTAAATCATATTAATAGAAGTGCTATCGTCAAAACTATCAAACTATTTTCCGATAGTAATTAAAACAATTTTAATATTGTATTTGAACACATTAATAAATGTCATGAAATAAGGTCGAATCTGTCGTACAGAATATTTTTGAAACAAAAAAATATTACATTACTAAATACATATAAAAAGTCGATTGTCAACTCCTTCAATATTACTTTTCCTATGGCTTTCCGGCTTCCCCTATGTATTAGTTGTGTTTCTCAATTTATCATTTGTAATTCCAAATTGTCAAGTATATTTCACTTCATCTCTCAAAAAGATTCTGGTTTTGGCAAATTTGTTTTATGATTTGTCAATTATGTTTCATTTTGGTGTGTTTAAATATGGCAGATCGACGATGTGTGTGGTTTAGTAATTAATTTTATAAATCGCGGACTATCTTTTACAGATGTTGGGAATCAGTTTGATATAAAACCCAACACAATTAGAAAAAATTATTCTGTGTATGTGAAAACAAAAGAAGTAACCTAACGACGGGTAAACAATTAATAACTGCTGAACAAAAGGAATATTTATACTTGCGATTGGGTTGACTAAGATTATACACATGCACTACGTTCCTTAAACGAAACATGTTTAGTTGAATGGCCATTAGGAAAGCAAATTTCACTTTTTACAATTAAAAGTTTCATTTTTCAATTAAAAGAGTAACAAGTGTACCAGAGTGAAAAAATACGCCCGAAGTAAAACAAAAAAGTTTTTCCCAAAGAAAAACTATTCTTTATTGACGAATTTGACATCTAAATGTATTGAAGAATATCTCATGAAAGATCTGCTAAAAATACCCCAACGTACTTACATAAAGCTCAAATACGGGGGTGAAATTATTCCATTGTAGCTACAATAAATTATAATTTACTCTATTTATTTCAAATACAAAATTGACACTACAATCCAAAGCACTTTGCAAATATTTAGTTACTCTTATTGATAATGTATTACAGGTACGATCATATGAGCATCTTTTGTAATGGACAACATGTGCTTTCATCAAAGTGCTGAATGTTCATCAAGAGTGCTGAATGGGTTTTATTAGAAATCATGACCAGTGCTCAATATTTATTCCTCCATACAGTTCATTTAGGAATTCGATAGAAAAGGAAATCATTGGAAAAATGGTAATAAGACAATACAACCAACAAATGAAGACCAATTGTATGCATCTGCACACACATCTTCGGAATCCATAAACGTTCAATATTGTATCTATTACCTGGGAGATTGTTTAAAATGAAAATTATTTCTTAAATATGTATTATAGGTATATATATACATATATATATATATATATATATACCATGTGGCCGCGTGCGTCTGCACTATAGCGAAACCTGTAGTGTAAGCAAAACACACAAAGGTGTCCGTGTGTTAGAACGGTAAAGAAGTAGACGCAATGTTCCAATGGATTACAAGAGAGCCTTGTATTTCGCATATCCCTATGATGCAGTCGTATTTGTCCAATAAATTCACATTTAGACGGTGTAGTCGCGCAAGCGCATTAGCTGTCGCTCCCGCATATGGGTGTTAGTTGCAATGTTTATATCGTCAGGGGAACTACACGCTCACAATATTTAATAAACCGCGTTGTTGGTGTACGTAACGGTCATTTAAAAAATGGAGTATTATATACCGGAGCAAAAACTCTTTATGATTAAACAATTTTCCGGTGGTAATTCCGCGGAAGTAACTCGAGCTTTATTTGCAGCTAATTACCCTGAAAGTCAAATTCCCAATGCAAGCACCATTCGTAGGACAGTTAATCGATTCGAAACTACATTTTCTTTAGTAACTAATAAAAATAAAGTTGTTCCGGATAAGAATATAAGTGATATAGAAATTCGAGTATGTGCTTTAGTCGAAGTAAATCCCACTATGTCGTCTCGACAAATTGCCCGCGAATTAGGTATCTGTAAAACAACGGCTCAAAAGATTTTACGTACTAATAAATATCGTTCATACAGATTTACAAGTTCACAAGTACTTTTTCCCGATGATTATTATCGCCGTATGCAATTTTGCGAAGTAATGATAAATAAATATCACGAAAATGAATTCTTTCTTAATAACGTATTGTTCACAGATGAAAAAACATTTCGGCTACACGGACATCATAACCGCGCAGTTTGTCGTTACTGGTCGCGTAAAAATCTACATTTGAATATACCAACGCGAACGCAGTATCCAGAGAAGCTAAACGTATGGGCAGGTATAATTGGGGATCATATAATTGGGCCTTTTTTTATTGACGGTAATTTAAACGGAAATAGATATCTACAGTTACTTGAAAATAGTATTATCCCCGCAGTACGGGAGCGGTTCAATATTAATGAAGTTTGGTTCCAGCAAGATGGTTGGCCAGCGCACAATACCCGTTATGTAACAAACTTTTTAAACGTGGTTTTTGGAAACAGATGGATCGGTAACTCGGGTCCTATTAAATGGCCAGCGCGATCTCCTGATCTAGCCCCTAACGATTTCTTTTTATGGCCTTTTTTACATAATTCGATCTACGGATACGGTGATGAACGTCCATCAAATCTAGAGGAACTTTGCGGGAGAATTACCGAAGTCACTAATACTGTCAAAGCAGATATGTTAACAAATGTGCGTCGGAATTTTTATAATCGGTTGGGTTACTGTTCGTGTCAAGAAGGAGGTTTATTTGAACACTTAACTAATTAATTTATTTAGAATTTAATTATTGCTTAAGAATAACATTTTCTTTTAGCTAATTGCAGGTTTATTGCAATGTTGAATTACAATTCTGTTTTAAGAAGTAAATATTTTATTTTTAAGTATTTTATTATTGTTAAGTTTTTAGAGTGTAATACTACTATAATACTAAATATTATTTTCGTTAAGAAGTTTTTTTATGTTAAAGTCTAGTAGTTCTGTTTATGTATGTTTGTTTTTTGTTGTTGTTTATGAAGCTGTGATGAGTTACTTCACTGAGATGTTAACAGTGATTATCTGATGCTTCAAACAACTGCAAATATTTACATCTATCGGGAACACAATACCTCCTACACTGCTTTTCACTTGATTTGCCTACGAATACATTTATACGTATAACTTATAATACGCCCGCTGTCGGTGTGGCAATTCAAGTTGGCACGCCCATTATAGTCGACCAGTAGTTACTAATACATGCATCGCGCTATCGATGGCGGCCACACTGTATATATATATATATATATATATATATGGTAAACCTAATCAGTAGGCAGATATGTATATATATATATATATATATATATATATATATATATATATATATATACATATCTAGTTCTAGTAGTTAGTTGTATTAAGGACATTACATGAATATATCGACATAATTCTGTCTTTATTATTTAAATAATTTAAATAACTTCATATAAATTTGTTATTTTATAACTTGTGAAAGTCAATTGATAAATAGGGAAAGTGTTTTGACAAATAGGAAAAGCATTTGATACAATTTTGATAAATATTGACAATTGAAAATTACAAATAACCAATGGAGAAACACAACATACATAGGGAAAACCAATATAAAAACACTGTCATTTGTTTAAATTATAAGGAACATGTTAAGTATAGCATACTGAAAGATGCAGTAATAAAAACAATTACTTATCTTCACGTGGAAATTAAATGATAATGGAATGATTTTATAACACGTCAAATGTGATTTTATTTTTCTTTCAATAAATTAACTTATCATTTAATTTTGTATCCTATGGATTATATAAGACTATTTTTATATACATACTTGCAGCATTTCAGATTTAATAAAAAATGTCTACAAAACATGCACATAATAACGAAGGATATCATAACCTTAACTTCATGATATCCAATACGTAGATTTAATTCACTGTCCTTTCAACATTAAATTTTTTATTAAATCCGTAAGTTCGTTTATATCTTTCTATAATCGCAACTATTTAATAACTTACAAATTTAATAAATGGTAGTATATGACGTAAACATAGATAAAGACAATCATTAAATCATTACATTTAAATTTAGACGCACACAGTAACTAACGCTACCTTGTGTGTTAATCACAAAACTTGACACTCCGCCAAATATAAAATGACACATATAGATAACCTGTTTTGCATTCTTTTTTTTTCAACAAATTTTCTAAGTAATTTTATAATATAATTACATACCAATTTCGTAGGTTTCTTTATTAAGAAATTTCCATCCTGCGGACTGATGATTGTTTTGCATTTGAGCTGACATTTTTAGGGAAAATTCTTGTTCGTTTCTAATTTATTATGTTACGTCTGCGAATTCTAAAAAGTAACGTAACCGGGAGGAAACTAAAGAAGTAAATTGTTGGAAATTTTCAGCTGACCTTCGAAAGACAACTGGATATGCTGATAACCTTTACACGCGGTGTTTGAAAGATTCAGATATCTTTACAGAATGATATAATAACTGAGTCTTTGTGACGGCACTAAAAGTAAGGTTATAATTTAAATAAATGAATGAAATATGTATCTATAACGTGTTAATAAATATTTTTTGAAAAGATGCGTGTTAAAAGCTATCGCTAATGTACCTGTTCAATGTACAAACAAAATGTATTGTACACGTTTTGAAGATAATCTCTTTGATTTACATAAAGCTTAAAAATTGATAAAGTACTAAAATGCTGTACGTAATTATACCAGTTTGATTAGTTCATGTTAGTATTTTCGCGTTATCTCGACCTGTTTACATTCGTTATTATAAACGAGACGTTAAATGTTATTGTAAACTGAAACTAATATCGATTACTGGCTACAGGCAACCTGTAGCGCACTGCGCACTTCTGTTGTTTATAACGACACGTTTCTTTATAAAATAACAATAATTATGAGCATACGTAATTATGAAACATTCTGGTATATAAATATGTCTTTATTAATTCGTGATCTTAAAAAGATAATATGGGTAGTGATTCCTAGTATTATATTGTATTATTGTATCTGACGTATTATTTTCTGATTGTTTTAAAAATCAATTAAATATGTCTATTAAAAAACAGTCTAATATGCATCTGTTTGATATAAAACATAAGTATTAAAAATGTAATTTTGAAATAAAAGTTTAGCCGGAGTATTGTATTTTGTAGGTTGGGTTGTATACATAACCATTTTGTAAGGCGTAATAATTCAAGTAAAATACTGCTCTGCTGTTAAAAGATGGAAAATAAAAGTAAAGCGCTTGCCAATCACTTCCGTAAAATTAACATAAAAATTGTTTTTTCATTATTAATATTTTAGTAAAATATATCAAAAGCAAACTTCGCCTATGTTCTACGAAATAGGTTGTACAGTTTTTCAACGACAAATATGTCAATCAAACGAAATATTTAATATAAGGCCATTACACAAAACTTAGATCACACACAAGTTTGGAAAATCAAATGTTGTTCGACGTACTTTAGAATCAGAACATAATATAACATCCATGGATTAAATATGTAATTCTAAAAAGAAAATTAGTAGTTCTATAATTACAAATTAGACCAATAATATATTGCTTACTTCAACATTGCTTTTATGTTCTGTTGTGCGAAATTCATAGATTGGTTTACAAAATTATTTTTGTTTTATAGGAGGTATGGTTAGTAAATAATAAGGCTTTTTGTGTCGGAGATGGCAACACTGTCACATTGTCAACTGGATCACTGCATTCAGTAAGTTTTAATAATAATAATTGTCTTTATTGTGCAACAGATGTCTCTATTAAGAGGACAATACAATAATAAAGTACAGTGTCAAAAACTAAATTAAATTATAATATACAGTGAGAGCCAAAAAGAATATGTGAGTTGGCAGTACTTTTTTAGAACATTTTTGAGTTTGCGATTGGCAGCAAATCATTTTGAATGTCAAATAACAGTGTTTTCATGCGATCAATGGCGTAGTATTTTTCTGGGTTTTGTTCTCTTTATTTTATCACGTTTTATTCAAAATTTGTCTACATTCAAAAGAAAAATACTTTTTAGTACTAATTATCATGGTGTTTACTATAGAAGAAGACACGTTTATAGTAATGGCATATTTTCGAACTGGCATTTAAAACGAAGACGGTGCTTGGGAGTATTCTGGGGAATCGTGATATAATCAATTTAGAATTACTTATAACGAACATAAAATTACCTTTCAAGCATTTACTCAACATCTAGAACGTGTAATTGACCGATTCTTAGAAACCGGCAGTGTCTGTAAAGGTAAATCTTCTGGAAGACCAAAAATCATAACACCAGAGGTTGTTAAAAATGTTCAGGAGTATATCCTTCGAAGTCCACAAAAACCTATACGTCAATTATCTCAGCAAGCTGGTATGTATACATATATACAGTTATTTGAAATATACAATATAAAATATATTTTGCAGGTATCTCATATGGCAGTTGTCGAAGAATATTGAAAAAAGAACTACACATGAAACCCTATAAAATATCTCTGGTGCATGAATTACACCCACAAGATTATAATGCCAGGCTAGTATTTATAACAGTTGTAAGAATATTGAGATGTACATACGTTTTCTTTTTGTATATTTGTAAATTTATTTCTAATATATGATGTTTAATAATATACTGTAGTGTTATTTTATTTAGTTATTCTCTATTTTAGTACAGATTAATCTGTTAGCACTAGTAATCATTTTGTGGATTTAAGGTTAGAATATATTTACTTTAAAATTACAGTATGACCACGTCTACGCCGCTGCATCACTACTGAAATTTGCTGATAAACAAAACACCTTATAAACAAAATCAGTTTGACCAACTATTTCAGTCTTTTTGGCTCTCTCTGTATAAGCTAATTAGAGTAGAAATGACAATTCAAGTAAACAAGAACAAAAGAAGTACTAACCGAGTTTTCGAATTGTCAGGAGACGCAAACATGGGTAATTTACTGAACCTATGTTAAATTGTAGCGGAAAGGTAAAAAATTCTATTATTATTAGCATGCCTAGTCATATATGTAATTGGTGCTTTAGACGTTAGTTCTAACTCTGGCTTCGGCGAATGTTTCATTTGATCTCGTTGCATATTTTGGCACCATAATGTCGATGCCAGAGAGTAAGTTAATCATAAAGTGACCACTCGCTATCTCTCTGCGATCAGAAAGTGAGGTAATATTGTGTTCACGCAGAAATTCTTGATAGTCAACTCCCGTAGTTGGATAAATGTCGCATAATTTCTATGTTAAATATTTCAAGAATCTTCGTTCCACTTCCACGATCAGTAAATTCTGGTAGACATAATAAGGGACCAAATAATTGATGCATATTCGAGTTTACGGCGAACCAGTGTAAAATAGTGTTTTAAACGTATCTGGATTTGCAAATTTAAGGCAGGATCGAATAACAAAACTAAGAGTGCGCAAAGTGGAGTTACAAACAGATAAAATGTGGTCAGTGAACTGATCAAACAGAATACCCAGGTCATTAATTTGTGATTGTCTTGAAATATTGAAGTGATCAAGTAAGTTGGTGTATATTAAAGGGTTTGTCTTTGTAGTGTATGTGATGACTGCACATTTATTTATACTGATCCCTAGCTTGTTCTAGTTACACCCTTGGTAAATAGAGTTTAAATTCTTTTGCAGAGCTTCGCAATCAGAGGTAGAAGATATTTTGATGAAGATTTTTAGGTCGTCCGCGTAGGCAAGGACGCAACAGTTAAGCAACAATAAAGATCATTAATATAAACAGTAAACAATATCGGAGCAAGGTTCGAGCCCTGAGAAACACCGGAAGAAGCAGTGAAAGTGGAGAAATAAAAGCCATTAAAACAGACATAACATGAGTGATTATCAAGATAAGAAGCTATCAGGTCTGTTATGGATCAAATAAATCCAAATGAACTTAGTTTAGACAATAATATGGTATGGTCAATAGTGTCGAAGTCAATAGAGGAACTGATATACTGAGTAATTTCAGCCAAGTTAGTTAAAGTTGACCTTCCAGACATAAATAAAACCATGGAGATAAAACATCGAATAGATTTATATAATTTATCATAGAGCAAGTGCTCAAAGATTTTAGAGCAGCTGGACAAAATAAATAGTAATTGGCCTGTAGTTAGAAATATAATTTTTGTTACCCTTTTTATATATAGGTGTAATTCTGCGTATCTTCAATACTTCCGGAAACGTAGATGTGCAGAGAGCAAGATTAAAAATAACGTACAACGGATGACATAGCACAGAAGCAGCACTTATGTTTGATGTAAAACATAAGTATGTTTTATAGTTCTTGATTAAAAAGTTAGGTAGTCCATCATGACCAGATGCATAATCTGCCTTGAGGTGGTTTATGGCTGTTAGGGTATCACTCTCCGAAAAGGCTCCGATGTAAAAGCTGTTTAGAACTTCCTGGAGAGTCGACGAGAATGAAACTGCCCGTGGTTGGTATTTTTTTAGCAAAGGCTTCAACTATTTCATCTGGATCCGTCAGCTTAATATCAAGTTTTAAACAGGTAGAAATTCTCGAGTTTCCCTTCTTCTGACCAATGAATCGCCAAAACATCTTGGGGTTCCTGGGAATCTCCATTACAAAGTCTTAACGTCTTGCGCAAATTGCACGTCAATTGCGTTTGTTGTTTACAAGATATAAATGTTTGAGATTGCGGTGTTGAGTACCCACGATCGAAAGAAAATTAGTGACGCGAAAAAAGCGATTACGCGCACCTAGGTGTAATTCGAACGGGCAAAATGTTTCTAAATAACGTGCAATTTTATTTCAGTGAAACCAACGCAGTGACGCCGCTGCTTGCCTACCTAAGTGGTCGGTTTATAGCAATGAATCAACATTAAATTTTTCGTGAAATTAGGCCAAAAACCAGTTGAAATTTGAGAAGAAAATAGTAAGCCATGTAGGTCGAAAAACATTTATCGAAAGCGCGTGTCTACGAATGGGCGATTCGTTTAAAATCTACGAGAATCTCCATTGATGGTGTGAAAAACGGCGTACCAAAAATAAGACATACATACTGCAATGTTGAGTGTTCAGCCTATCAGAGTCAATTCTGCTGAGAATGGACGGTTGTTGATTGTTGCATCACAACGCGCCGTCACATTTTTTGGCAACGAAAGGCATTGCTACATTCCGCCGAACTTCCGTACAGCCTTGATCTTGCCCCTTACGATAAAGGATTAGATCAAAGAGACGCCTTTCAATCAAATTTAGGACATTAAAACAATCACGACACGTGTTCTTAAGAAAATAACTTCGGAACAGCTGCAATGCAGCTTTTCGAATTGAGAAAACCGATGGAAACGCGGAAAAAAGTTAGGAGGGCCCTATTGTGAAGGCATGTAATAAATTTCGTTACATTGTTCATGGGTGAACGGCGCAAGTAGTGAGAGCGTCGGACAATGGAAACGAAAGTTTCGTTAGTCGAGGGTTCGAACTCGGGCTGGGCGTATTAAAGGTCTGTTTTTTCGGGATCGGTATTATCTACCCTTTTACGGCCAAGTGTAGTAACAAAGCCATGGAAGACATTATGTTTGTAAATAAAATAAAACCTCGTTACTTAATTGCCGCTCCTTGTATGTATTTTCAGTTTTGGATTTGATAGTATAAATTACATTTTTCTGAATCATGGCACTGGAACATGAATCTGTATCTGTAGACTATGCCATCGAAAGAAGAAATCACTGAGCCTAGAAAAACAAATTATAGTTTTCCGGGCTCAGTTATTCTGTGCCGAAGTGATTAGCGAAGCTGCACAAAAACAAGAATAAACATGATTACTGGGAGTCAGTAATTGACGCGGTTGACGAAGGGAGTACATTATGTACCCCATATTGTTAGTAGGTAAGTATACTCACAAAAATGCTCATACAGCCGCTCATGAAAGTAAAAGGGAATAAATAAGGCAATATTTTTTCTAAAAAAAAATATTTATATAATAAGTAGAGAACGGACATTCTTACCACATGACTAAGTTCTCCCAATACAATAGCCGTTGTCCATTGTTAACGCTGGCGAAATCAGGTGGCCGAGAAAATCAAACACAAATACTTCATTGTATTACGCCGGGATGTACTCAGCGATGTTTATAAACATTTAGAATTGTCGATTGCGTTTAATGGAATATATCCTCCGAATACAATAGGTGTGTTGTCCATTGTAATCGCTGTAGACCAGATGGCCAGATGGTCTAACAAATACTTCATTGAATTACGCCGAGTCATGTGGTAAGAATGTCCGTTCTCTAATAATAAGCATATATTTATATGGCTTCTCTATTCTATTTGATGCAATTGGAACATGTTACTGTTTGTACAGTTGTTTGGTGTTCGGCGAAAACAAAGTTTTTACACAAATGACATGTTTTTCTACTTTTGCGATCTTTATTATGTCGACATAAAACTCTCTCTCGAAGATTTCAGTTGATTTTGTGTGTTGCTAATTTGTGTCTGTGGTGGGGGGAACCAATTCGTACAAGGCGTCCACAACACGTTTGTGGAATCTGCTTGAATTTTCCAGTCTTTTAGCCACATGTAGTCTAATAAGTTCTTGCCCTAAAGAAAGAATAATCTGCTTGCGTCTGTGAAAAGCAGCCCGAGATTAAATAGAATTTTTAGTTATCCATATGACGTGCAGAGACTAAAGCAATACCGATATTACTGGTTCATATTGAAAAAGAACGTGATACAAGGTGTTTTCGTCAAATTGCGCAATCAGAATTCCACTTGGAACATGGATGCCGGAGGAGGGTACAGCTATACCCCATGCATAATTTTATTCAATTTTGGGAACACGGAGCATGAAATTACGACGTAATACGCATATAATGTTGTTACACATTACAAATAAAGATAATTCAGTTGGATTAGCCGAAATTACAACCCTAATCCACAAAAACAAGGAAAAATAACTGTTTCGGATACAGTCCCCCCTCGGATATCGGAAGGTTACAAGCCATTACTAGATCAAAAGTGGTTAAACATGGATGCCATAGCGGACGAACTGGCCAAGAAAAATTCAAGGATAGAGTTCATAAGGCCAGAACCCATATGCGAAATCGTTAAGGACTAGCGACACCTGGTTTAAATGTGAGATGCAGGACGAAACCAGTCTGCATATAATATGTACCTGTTAGGAACTAAATAGACTCGGGCAGAATATTTTGACAAGGATTTATATCTGTGAGAAGGATTAGTGCGCAAAGCCCCAATTTAAAGCCTCTACTATTGATGATCTATACAGGTGATCTTTTAATCTCAACTGATTTCAATACTCTTGCGTACCGATGGCTTAAAATTATTTTCAAGAATTGCTATCATCTTCGACTGTGACACGTTGTAGAAAACATGGACATGATTACAGCCTGTTGAAACACCAACAAATTTCGATTAGTTTTGTCAATGAGTGTGTTATTGTTATCACTTACTCCAAAAACGAGTAGCCTATTGCCTTTTGTAATGTTGTTGGGCACGTTGTCATTCCAAAGAAATTAACTATTAAAGATCTAGGTGTTTTATTTAATGCATATAGAAGCAATTTGCAACGTGTTTCGATCATTGGACTTCCTTCCAAGCCCATGCAGAAAATTTTCAAACATAGCCATGCGAAAACTTTATAATAACTTTGACCCGCTCTATACTTGAATACGCCTCTGAGGTGCCCCCTATCTACCAACGAACGGAAAGTTCCTGAAATATTTATCCTTCAGAATTAATGGAATGTATTCACGACGTAGTGTGAATTACAATAGGCTTTTGAACGAGTATAGCATGGAGTCCTTGTACGGACATTTCTAGTGACAAGTTTATTTATTTAAACTTGTTACTCATAGAATTAATTCTTCTTGCGAAACTTTTCTTATACCCAATTATGGCACATGATCAACGGCTATATTTTCGGTTTCTCATGCAAGATCCAATACATTAGCTAGAACACCAATAGGGCAATATGACGAAAAACGCAAACAAGTATCATGTGGATCTTTCAATAAATGAATACAATAATGTACTTATTTCTAATTAGTTCGATATATTTTTTATTTTATTTCATCCACGTAATCAAACGGGCCTGTTTTTTATATTGTAATACATAAATTAGTCGTTATAATGTGTATATTAATAAGCATCGCAATTCTATATTATGGTGTATCTGTTGGATATTAAAAACTATTATTATATATTAGCATTATAAAAGGCTTCTATACGAGTATACAGGCAAACTACTCGTAAATGTATGAATAAATCAATTAAGTATATATAAAAAGTTTTAGTACATAACAACATTGTATAAAACAAGAAAATAGCCTAGTACATACATCAATCATTTACTTATTAACTAATTGAAAACATCAAACACGAGCGTTTGTATTTTGAGAGTATTCAGCCAATGTACCTACATGCTTGCACCAATTCACGTAATTCATATCGTTTCTGTGTATTTGTTATCCGACGATCCACACGAATTCCTTAGATGCAATTCTCATTGTATTTCGTTTACACAGGCCTTTTGTTATTGTGAATGTGGAATTAAAATATCATCTATACACGAGTTCCTTAGATGCAATTCTCATTATACTATTGCAGAATGTGGAATTAAAATATCATCTTCATATCAGCTGACTGTTAACTTATCTTGGCGACAAGGTTAGTCAGTCTGTCGGGAACGGAAATAAAATACTGTCTTGGAAAACAACAGAATTACACGACTTTTGAACATAATCACTAACTGTTTAGGGATTTCAGTGAGTGTTGATAACAATGAACTAATTTTATCTTTCTGGATAGATATAATATGAGTATTATGAGGAGTTATCAAGGTATAAAATGTATATTACAACAATGTCAAATTAAGGAGAATTAAAAAAAAATAACGAGTTCGATTCTTTTAAATTTATTAAATTAAATATTTACCATCTTCTCCATATTGAAGATATAGAAGTGTTCTTTTTAATTTAATCTAAGAAAATGTTCACTATAGTTCTTAAATATATAGGTATAGATTTAGCGTTTGACTTCTATGCTATTTTAATTCATAATATTAACCTAATAGGTAGGTAAGTTATGTTACATATTTATTATCAGAAAATCGCAAATTATGAGTAAAATTTGCTTAAAGAATCTTAAATATGAGGTTAAAAAAAAACTTGTCTAAAAAAAATATTTTACCCCTGAAATCATTGAAAAATCTATATTCAGTCTTGTATTTCATAAGATTCGCTCTTGACAGTTGTCACTATTAATACACCTAAGGAAAATTAATACTTTAGATAATCTATCAGTAGCAAGAAACAATGTACGTTTACAGGACATGTTGAAGTAGTAACATACAGGTATGGTAAGGGTTCATCTTAAATGCGGCTTTCCATGTATAACAGGAGAATTCTAGGAGCACGTTGCCATATCGTACAGCTCATGCTACAAGAATTGTGCGCCTGCGTCATTTGCGTTCACAACGCTCCTCCTCCGCTCGTCATTTAACAGTACGTTCTCGCGGAAGAAACATCATTTAAAATAAAACATAACAATGTACTAACATATTTGGAATTTTTAATATAAAAATTGAATAAATTACATCAAATAAATAAAATTAAATTAAAACTTCTTTTCCAACTAAATAAACTTCTTACAACAATCAATACAATACGTAAAAAACAATGTTCTCAAATAGAATACTAAAACGCAAACAAAAAGCATTCTTATAATGCAAATCAAAAGATGTTTCTAAAAGTAAAATAAAACAAAAAGATTCTTCTAGGAAAACCGAATAAAAAAAATTCATAAGGAAAAATTGAAATTAAAGTAAGTGTTCGAATAAACTAGCATAAGAATTAATAAATGAAAACAATAATGAAGAAACTGGTAAAATTATAATAAATTTTAAATGGAAAGATATAATTGAAAGGATGAACGCGGGAAGGATGAAGACGATATAATTGACACCAGCGAAGGTACACTCTCAATAAGTGCTGGATTGGTACTGTCGCACGACTAGTTATACTTGTGGCACAGTTTAAAGATATGTATATCGAAAGACTGATGCGTGGTGGGGACTAGCGATAGTGGCAACTGCGCCGAGTTTTTATACATAGGTTTACTGCCGATTATAAGTGTTGTCTTTCCGAACCTGTATATGTATAACAATGTATATGAAATTATTTAATGTTAGGACGATTTAAAGTTAATTGTCTATTTAAGTGCGACACAAATATCGATTTTAAAAGACATTAATAACAGAAGCAAAACCTTATCTATAGTATTGATTGGAAGCAGAAATGAAAGAGAAATCACTGGTACTGTTAGAGATATACCGGGTTCTTCTTTTATCATTACAGATAGGGGTAAATGTATGGTGGCATAGTAGGCAACCAGTTATACATCAGTGACGTATTTGGACGTATTTTTCCAATTGTCAAATGTTTCTGATTTTTCATTAATACTTAAATCTTAAATGAATATATTTTATAGAAAAATACATAATTTATTTAAAACAGTTAATTATCCCAACAGGCGTATACCTTGTGGGAAAACAATTTTACATATTTTTAACAAATTCAAAGAAGATGGTTGTTTTCTAAATTCCCACAAAAAATAAAACAAAACCAATTACGTGTTAACAGAACACATGAAGTTGAATATCCGGAGTTGTGTAGGAGAACGGTCTATAAGATCGCTTTTAGATGCAGCCAGGGCCCAGGCCATTTTAATATATCGTACAGTTCGGTGTTCAAAATGCTGAATTATAAAGATAGAATTAAAATATAAGCCATGCAAGATATTAAAACATCAAGAGCTTTTCGAAGAAGATAAAGTAAAACGAAATTTTAAATAAAATAATTTTTACTGATAAAGCAAACAGTTCCGTAATAGGTTTAAAGAGTTTCATGTACGGCAATATAAATAATTTCCTTTTGAATGCATCAAGATACGAAACTTTTTCTTTGACATTATTTATTTGTCATTTTATGGTGAATTTTCTTTTTTCCTCTGGGGCGCAAGTTCTGGGAAATTCTGTATATGTTTGTTCCATGGTACACCCATATCTTAATCTGAGTTTTGTTAATATTTAGGGATAAAATGTGAAAGTAAAACACACACACTGTTACTATACAGCTACTCGTAATAGACTGCTTGTTTAATTGATGTATTGCAAATACAATAGTATACATTAACCGGTAGATGGCACCAGTCTAATATAAATTAGATACAATTTAACACTCCCACTTATCTAATTAATATTAACTCTAATTAAACCTAGCTCACTACTAAATTTTGAATGTTTGGATAAACACAAACCTTTAGTCAGCACGTCTGCCACCATTTCATTGGTTGGTAAAAACTTTAATTCAACTAATTTATTCGAAATAACTTCTCGAATAAAATGGTAACGCACGTCTATGTGCTTTGTCCTCTTATGACATATAGGATTTAATGCTAGTTTTTGAGCGCTTTGATTGTCATTAAAAACAGTAATAACCTTAAAAGAACCCAAAAAATCATATAATACATTCTTAAAATAAATAGCCTCTCTCGAAGCTTCAGTGACAGCCATATATTCAGCTTCTGTGCTACTTAAAGCAACCGTATTTTGTTTACTGCATTCCCATGAAACAGCACCACCTGCTAATTTAAAAATGAAGCCTGTATATGACCTCCTGTCATGACTATTACTAGCATAATCTGCATCAACAAAACCTGTCAAATCTAAATTATCCTTTTCATATTTTAGGCAAAACGATTTAGTACCTTGTAAATATCTGAGAATTCGTTTAGCAGCCTTCCAATGCTGGTCATTGTAACAATTATTAAACTGACTTAAAAAATTTACTGCAAAAGTAATATCAGGTCTTGTTAACACTGACAAATACATTAAACTTCCTAATAGTTGTTGATAAGGCAGTTCTTTTTTACAAATGCTGAAATCTGCCTGATCAAATACAATATTTTTATCTATGGGCGCACCTACAGGTTTACAATCGCTCATGTCAAATCTTTTTAAAATCTGATTAATATACTCTTCCTGATCTAAGAAAATCTTATTTTTACATGGATCCTTTCTCACTCTCATGCCCAGGCATTGCTTGATTTCACCTAAATCTTTAATTTTAAATTTTGAAGCCAATTGCTCCTTCAAAAAAACTGCTTCCTGGCTAGAGTTAGAAAAGATAAAAAAATCGTCAACATATAAAGCAATTATAGTTATGAAACCATCCTCCCGTCTGACAAATATACAAGGTTCGTAATCGCATTTTTTATACTTTAAACTTAATAGTAAAATTTCAACTTCTTTATACCAAACCCGTGAAGACTGTTTCAAGCCATAAATTGCTCTATTCAATTTTAAAACTTTTGTTTCTTGATTGCCACAGGCACCACCGTTGAAACCCTCCGGTATTTCCATGAATACAGTTTCCTCCAGTTTACCATTTAAAAAAGCTGTGACTACATCCAAATGATGCGTATTCAAATTAAGCTGCACAGATAATGCCAAAAGCAGCCGCAATGATGAATGTTTGACTACTGGGGAAAAAGTTTCACCGAAGTCTATACCTGGTCTCTGGCTAAAGCCCTTAGTAACCAATCTCGCTCTATAAGTAACACTGCCATCACTGTTGTATTTTCTTTTAAAAACCCACTTGCACTTCACTGGTAACTGACCTTCAGGAAGATCTACTAGGTCCCATGCATGATTTTCATTAAAACTTTTCATTTCTCTTGTCATGGCACTTATCCATTTCTGATGATCGGGTGATGAAAGTACTTCTTTTACTGAATCGGGGTCTCCCACTGAAACTGATATATCTTCTTGAATATTCTTACATTCTGGGGTAAAGTAAGTAACAAAATCTCTAAGAATCTTTGGTTTTCTTTCTCGTTGTGACCTTCTGACATCTTCTGTAATACCAATACTGTCTGTATCATCAGGTATATACATTTCATCAGATTGTTCACTTTCGGAAAGTGTTTGATCTGCTATATCCCACTCCGGACATAAATCTTCAACTAATGAATTTAGTTCTTGTTCTTGATTTGTTTCATTTTGTTCAATACCTTCATTGTCTATCTTTTCTTCTATATAAAAGTTCATATCTTCATACCTTTTAGCTTCTTTTTCCATGATATGTACATCTCTACTTGTACACATTTGACCCGTTTCAGGATTATACACCTTATAACCCTTTGTTGTTTCTGAAAATCCCACTAAAATTAGTTTTGCAGATTTTTTATCCCATTTTTTCTCCTTTCTTTAGGAATGTGTGTCATAGCTGTACTACCAAATATTTTAACATGACTCAAATCTGGATTTTGATTAAAAAATATTTCATATGGTGTTTTTGAACTATTACACACTACGGATCTATTTCTCAAGTAACAAGCTGTGTTTACAGCTTCTGCTCAGAAGCGTTTTTCTAAACCTGCTTCGAATAATAAACACCTAGCTTTTTCGATAAGAGATCTGTTTAGCCTTTCAGCAAATCCATTTTGTTCAGGGCAATAGGGATTTGTAGTTTGATGAACTATACCCTGTTTTCTTAAATAATTTTCGAAATTTACACTTACATATTCTCCGCCATTGTCTGTTCGTAATACTTTTATTTTTCTTCCAGTCTGTTTCTCAACTAAACACTGAAATTGCTTAAATTTATCAAATGTTTCATCTTTTGTTTTAGCAAAATAAATAAATGACATACGACTACAGTCATCTTGGAATTGTACAAAATACTTGGAACCTCCTATAGATGTTGTCTCCATAGGTCCTGCTACGTCACTGTGCACTACATCTAATAAGCCAATTGCTCTTGTACCTGAATGTCCAAAAGGTTGTCGCGATTGCTTTCCTTCACAGCATACTTCACAACTATTCTTATCAATTTTCAACTGACCACTGTAGTTTACACCATTTACAAGACCATCCCTCATTTTGTTTAGGTAGTTCGAGTTGATGTGACCCAACCTTTTGTGCCAAGTTTCACCTGTAACCACTGCCTGTCCAGCAAACAAGCACTTTTCACTGGCATCGAGTCTATAAACACCATCCATTAGAAAAGCTTTAGCTACCAAAACTTTTTCAGCACTGTAGATTCTGCATTCAGCTTTGTCAAAATCAACAAAATTTCCATTTTTTAAAAGCTCACTCACAGATAATAAATTCGTTGTCAAACCTGGTACGTACTGCACATTTTTAATTTCTATTTCAATATTTGTTCTACCAACTTTGGTGAGTATTTCAACTTCACCACAACTTTGCACTGGAATTTTTGTACTGTCAGGAATCATAATCTCGTTTAGAGTTGGTTCTCTCTGATTTTTCAGCCAATCTTGCCTGCAAGTTAAGTGAACACTCGCTCCAGAGTCTAAATACCAATCTTGGTTGTTAAACTTTGAGCTAAGAAAAACAACATTGAAGGCACCTTTAATTTGACTTTCACCATTCTTGTTTGAATTATTATTTGCTTGAGGGCATTTTGACATGTAATGACCGGGTTTCTTGCATTTAAAGCAAATTATTTCTATATGTTTGTTGTTATTTCTTTGATATTTGTTAGTGTTTTTGTTGTTATGCCACTTCTGGTTTCCTGCCTTACCGACGAAAGCACCAGCTGTTGAAGTAGAATGGGTACCGCCCTCTAACTGCATATCGAGCAACTTCGTTTTTATTGAATCGCTGGTAATGTCGATTACGCTATGTTCTATAGCCATCACCATTGGTGCGAAACGATCCGGTAATCCCGCCAAAAGTAAACTTCCTACCAACATTGAATCAAGTTTTAACCCTGTCCTGTCGAGCTTCTGGGAAATCTCGATTACTTGGTTAACGTATTCTTCCATGGATGAACAATTTTCTAACCTCATTGAAATTAAACTCCGAAGAAGACCAATCTTTCTTGTAAACCCTTTATTTTCATAAAGGTCCTTGAGCTTGTCCCAAACCTCTTTTGCCGTGGTAGCGTCCTTAACATGGATGTACAGAGAAGGATCGAGAGACAATACAATCTTCGCTTTGGCTTTTGCTATCTGTGCTGTATCTGTTTCTTCACCAGTTACACATTTGCTTAGGCCTTCAAGTACGAGAAAATTTTCTATGGCAAACGACCATTCCTCATAATTTTTACGACCTTGTAACTTTGAGATACCCGCAAGATGTTTGACGGCCATTTTGTTATTTCCACTTCGCGTACCGTACACTATTCACAAAAGAATTTACGATTGCGAGAGTCTAACTTTACGTAATAACAGTACCAACGCGTGTATAAGCAATTAAGCTTTCACAATAGAACGCCCTGGGCACATAACCTGTTAATATTTAGGGATAAAATGTGAAAGTAAAACACACACACTGTTACTATACAGCTACTCGTAATAGACTGCTTGTTTAATTGATGTATTGCAAATACAATAGTATACATTAACCGGTAGATGGCACCAGTCTAATATAAATTAGATACAATTTAACAAGTTTAAGGATACGAAATTACCCCATTTTTAGAAAAATAAAACCTTTATATAAAAAACTATATAATATATAGTCTCCTGAATCTAGCATTATGAAGTCGCAAGCCCATTCTACTCCGAAGAACATAATTAAAAAATTTTAAAAAAAATTGAGTTTTCATTTATTTTTTTTAAGTACATAGGTACTAAGTTCTTGTGATAATTAAAAAAAGAAAAGAATAAATTGTTTTGCATATATCGTAGATTCTTTTGAGATCGAAATAATTATTTAATAATTTAATACATTAATAAAAACACCGAAAATTTAATAGAAAAAAAAATTTCACACACTAAGTGGGTTTTTACTGTTTTATATAATTGCATTTTTACATTACTTTCCGATGTTTTTGAGACTTGCGAGCGGTTTCATATGAAAATTGAAGGTTTTTTACATACAAATCCAAAAAAAATGAATTCATGAAATTTAACACACTAGGTGCCTAGGTGGGTTTTCTTATGCAAGGTCATACAAATTGCTTTCATGTTTATAATATTCATATACAAGGTACCCCGTATCGTTATGTTCAAATTTTAGGAGTGTAAAGTAGACTTTGATTTCAAGTAACAAAAACGCAAAACTTGTATATCCTTTTTTATTTGTTTCAAAGTTGCAGATCAATGAATGTGATTGTCAGATCATGAAAAAAAAAATGTAATCCTAAAGTCAATACAAACTGATTTTATTTAAAAAAAGCTATACGATTCAATAACAGGCCTGTGATTGTTACGCATAATAAAACGCTATCCTAAAATAAATAAACACGTGTCGTAGTAGATACAGTAATTTCTTGGAGATCTACAAAAAAGAGTACTGGAAAATCTGGAAATTGATTTATGATAAAGAAGGTTCTTACTTATTTCGTAAGTGTATCAAACAATAAACAAATGTTCAGATGACTGTTAGCGTTGCATTTTTTAATAAAGGATTACATTACGTTTCAGTTCATACAACAGCTTATTAGTGAGTGGACACGTTTTCTTTATTCAAAATGCCTTACCGATTTTCTTCTCAAGAGTATGCGGACATGCATTTTGTGTATGGCTACAGTAACGGCAGTGCACGTCAAGCAGTTATTGAATACCGACATCGGTTTCCTGATAGGCGCATTCCTCATTACAGAACGTTTCTGGAAGTACACAGACAATTTCGGGAATACGGACTGGTGATTATTTTTTCGACCGAGGAGTAAATTTGCCAGCAGACTTAGAGGAAGAAGCAGTAGCTATTGTTACAAGGGATCCAACTCTCAGTGTACGTCGAATCGCTAGACAACTAGGAGTGCCACGAACGACAGTTTGGCGAATTTTCAAACGTGAGGGCTTATATCCATATCACTATCGCAGGGACACGGTTTGCTTGAGGCAGACCACAATGCTCGTCTAGTTTATTCTACCTGGATATTAAGACAGTCACAGCTTCATTTTAATTTCTGCAGAACAGTCCTCTGGACAGATGAATCTACGTTCACGAAAGTGGTGTTACAAATCTGAGAAACCTGCACAGGTGGTCATCAGAAAATCCCAAAGCTATACGCCCATCTAAATTTCAACATGAATTTTCTATTAACGTTTGGGCGTCCCTAATCGATGACTTGTTAATTGGTCCTGTCGTTCTTCCTGGGAGGTTAAATGCGGACAATTACCTTCAATTTCTTATTGACGAACTGCCAGGTCTTTTAGAGGATGTCCCACTGAATGTTCGACGAGACATGTGGTTTCACATGGATGGGGCACCACCGCATTTTGGAATTACTGTCCGAAATTGGGTTAACGTCAATTATCCAAGGTGGATTGGTCGGTGCAGGTGCAGGTCGAGGGGAACTTAATCACCTTGACTTTTATTTTTGGGCGTACATGAAAATTTTGTCTACGTGCGAGTTTCGAACACAAGAGGAGGATTGTTGGATCGTATTCACCTGGCTGCCGAGCAAATCCGACAAAACACGTATGAAATTCGGATAAGTACTTCTTCTGTTGGCTTACGGGCACAAGCCTGCATCCAACAAGGAGGTGGATATTTCGAAAATATTATTAATAGAACTTTTTTAAATAAAATCAGTTTCTATTGACTTTAGGATTACATTTTTTTTTTATGATCTGACAATCACATTCATAGATCTGTAACTTTGAAACAAATAAAAATGGATATACAAGTTTTGCGTTTTTGTTACTTGAAATGAAGTCTACTTTACACTCCTAAAATTTGAACATAACGATACGGGACACTTGTATATATATTCATATATGTATATTCATTTCATTAGGAAAACGATAAGGAATTATTTAAGAAATGTCTTACATATTTATGTATTTCGATTATGGCGTTGATATTACGCATCCTTGACCTAAAGCAGAAAAACTCTACAGTTCTTAATGCAGTGCAGATCGATAAAAGATTTGTTGTAACCTTAAATAATAACAATAATGGTATGTCACTTATAGCCCTGTATAGTATTGCAAAAGTGTCCTCTAAATGAAACGGAGAGACGCGAAATTTTCCAGAATGCAATCACATTTTGAAGTACATATTGCTATATGAATGTCAATATCACTGCAGCGCTTTCGTATTGTAAGCATCGTTTGTAGTTGTGTGAAATAACGAGGGACTCAATAAGTTAATCGGAAAGGATGTCGTGTGTCATAGATTTACCATAATAAAACAAATGACGTCTGACTTTAATAGTACATACATCAATTGTATCAATTTCTGTTCAAGGAGATTATTTTTAGGACGATTAATTCATGCATTTATTAAACGAATTAGAAGTAATTTCAGTGTTATTTATATTTAATATGCGTATGCCCGTATTGTATTATTAAAGCTTTATTTCCATCGGTGCTAGGTAATGCAATCATTAAGTCTTTCGCCATAATGGTAAATGTAACGATTGATGTATAAAATTTTTTTACTCAAAAGTAATAATTAATGTAATTTGTGTGAGACGTGTTCTTTTCTTAATATATTTTCCCCTTCATGACTTTGACTTTGTTAGACACGATTAACACTAAGTACTTTCATTATACCCTGTACAATCACATTTCGCAAATTTACGAACGTGATATGAATGTTGAATTAAGTGCTCAGTATTTCATTTCATGCCATAAAGTAACATTGAATTAACTTAAAATAACTTGATTAATTATTCGAAAATAAAACACTTGGCTTAGTTTCACAACTTCTTTAATTAGATACACTAACAATTGTTTCGGCTATTAGGCCATTATCAAAGAGCTATTTCAAACGGTGTTTTCTTGTTTCGTCTATTCGTGTTTCGTCACCTAGGGAAATTTGACCTGTTATGACCAATTTTATTCTTGTTTCGTCAACTGCAAGATATACCTGCTTAAAGTGTTCTTGTTTCGTCATTTGCATTAATCCTGTTTACCTGATACAGGATTCGAAAGACGCCGACAGACACTGGATATGTTATAACAACAGATATCGTATCACAAATGCAGTTGAAGGTTGGCACAATAAATTAAACAGAACCGTCGGCAAAAGTCATCCTAATATATATGAATTAATAAAAATTCTTGAAGATGACTCAAATCATTATAGGATCTTAGTGGAAAAAGAAGATATACTCATGTCAACTCCTAAAAGGGCAAAGAAATATTGTGATTTGGATGCGAGAATTAAGAATATTGTTAAATCATTTCTTGAAAATCGTGTAAGTTTGGAGGATGCTTTGACAAAACTAACATACGCCGTTAAATACGAATAAAAGGAAAATAATATATTTGACGAAGCCAGGACGGCAAATTAAACTCTGTAAATAATTACCTGTATATAAATGACGATCCATAAGGGAGATATTAACTTTTAAACACGCCAAAGTAAAAAGTTTTTATTTTTTAATATATTAAAATTTTTAACTTTTTGCTTTGCCAGTCCTAAGCCTGGATAAAGTATGAAGGGAGGTGGCAAACGGTTTCTTAAAAAAAATACCTTGACCATAATGACACTTTTTCAAACAAAAATTAGTAGTCCCAGTTGACGAATGCGGAATAAATCATGACCTGCGAAAAGGTCAAAAAGATACAGGTGACGAAACAAGAAATTTTGGGTCAGGTGACGAATCACGAATTGACGAAACAAGAACGAATCATTCAAACTAAAACTTACTCTACTTAAGGTTAACCTGTGTTCCTTATGGGTGGGAGAATGTGGGTAATTGATATTTAAGATTGTATCGATATAGGGGGTATTTATGAAATCTAATTGCGTGTTTGTGATCACTCGATTTTGTTTTTGGGCTTTTTTAATTTCAAAAATCTCTAATATATTTAACTTTTTACTTTTTGCTACATTATGAATGAGGTTACAGCTCTTTATATCGGGTAAGTGGTTCTGGTCTATACAATGTTCCGCGAACCCTGTGTGTTTAACACTATATTTTATATCTCTAATATGTTCAGTTAACCGTTTATTAATACCTCTGCCACTCTGTCCGATATAAATCGCTTCACAATTCTGGCATTTTATGGAATATACTCCTGATTTCTCTAAGTTATCTATTTTATCTTTACTATTATTCAACAATGTACCTAAATTTACTTTGTTTATCCACACTATGTTAATGTTGAGTTTCTTTAGTAATTTGTTTATTTTCTGTGTTATGGGAGGGATATAAGTGATTACATGCCAACTAGGTTTCTTTAATTCATTTATTTCTGGGTATAACAATTTTTGAAGTATTTTCCTTTCTTTATGTTTTATCAAATTATCGATGATATCTGGGTTGTAGCCATTATTTTTTGCTATTATTTTAATTGTGTTTATTTCATTATTAAAGGCTTCCTTATTTAGTAGTATACTTGTTGCTCTATGTATATAGCTATGGAAAGTTGACATTTTAATTTTTTGTGATTGATTTGCGTTAGCGTGTAATATATTATCCGAAAATGTAGGTTTTCTATATATTTTATATACTAACTTGTTGTCTTTTTTGTGTATTGTAATATCTAGGAAATTCAATGTGTTTTTGTGTTCCTTTTCTATAGTAAACTGTATTTTGGGGTTTAGTGTATTAAGTAGTGTTAGGAATTCTGTTAATTGTCTATCGGTTCCCTTCCAAATACACAGAATGTCATCTACGTACCTGGCTCAATAATGTATTTGTCTTGTAACGGTATTATTAATCTTAAATAATTTTTTTTCTAAGTGATCTATGTATATATTAGCTAACAATGGGCTCAGTGGATTTCCCATTGGTAACCCATCTATCTGGCTGTAAATTTTATTATTGAATTTAAAATAATTTTGTTGCAAACATAACTTTAATGATTCTAATATTTCAGTCTTCTCAGTATTATCCAAATTGGTTTCGTTAATCCTGTCTATAATTATGTTACTTATTTCGTGTATCGGGAATTACCCACATTCTCCCACCCATAAGGAACACAGGTATATATGTTAACCTTAAGTAGAGTAAGTTTTAGTTTGAGATAGCTCTTTGATAATGGCCTAATAGCCGAAACAATTGTTAGTGTATCTAATTAAAGAAGTTGTGAAACTAAGCCAAGTGTTTTATTTTCGAATAATTAATCAAGTTATTACAAGAATGTTTCACCAAGAAATATGTGCGAAGTCAACCAATGAAATTAACTTAAAATTTTATTGCACGCGATAGAATTTCTACAAAGGAGACTGTTTTAATGCTGAGCCTAAATTAGTGAATTATGGACACAAAGGACATAGTGACATTCTTGTTTCATCTTTTGTACGTTTAGTTAAAGTAATAGATCGAAAAGTACCGCATAAAATTGTTGTCATTAGCACACTTCTATAAAGAATTATGAAATTTAATAATAAGGATTTTCAAGTAATAATTTTGTATTACACACAACATCAAATGTGTTGGACCCACAAAAGATTATGATAATAGTGTGTTATTAAGAACAATAAAAATATTATATTAAAAACATGTTTCTTTAAGATGAAAATGATATAATGATAATTGATTACCAACGTAGGCACTAACTAACAAACGAAGCAAAAAGAAAAAAAATTAAAAAATTTAATAAATAAGAAAAAATATAGAAACAAAGGAATGAGTCAAACAATATTCAATACTCAGTATGCCCTCCTCTGCTTCTTACTAACGGATTGACATTGACTATTCATTGTTTCATTCCTCTATAGCCACTATGGTTAATTCTTCCGCGATGTGGGGTGGGTTAATCCCATGGATGTAGTATAAATGGATTGCCTATGTGTATTACGAATTGACTCTAACATTAGAGAGAGAAAATTCTGAAGCGAGATAGAGTAAGTACTGGCAAAATATTCCGAGTTCGTATTCTGATAGTGAATGATTTTGAATAGTTATTAAATCAGTTGTATTTTAAGCACGTGGTAAAATTGTATTATGTTACAACTGTTTGTATTTATCATTAATATAAACAGTAGTGAATCTCGAAGAAAGGTTCTATACCAACGAATTTTAAACCTAGACGAGCCATTGTACGCACTTCAAATACAGAAAGTGGAAACGAAATTCAAAAGCTACACAATAGAGAAATTGAAGAAGCACAAAATACAAGACTTTAAGCACCTGTGGAAGAATTAGTTGTTGAGACTTCAAGCTCCCAATGTATCTAAAAGAAAAATTTTAATGAGAGGAAAAGGTTACAAGTAAATTTATTATCAATTAAACAAAATATAAACCTTATATTGCAGGAAAAGAACAGAACCACACTACTTTAAAGATTTTGAGGGGCACAACATTTTGAGGATCTCATAAAAAGAAAAAAATATTGGTTGACATCTCAGAAAGTAGTTAAAACACTGAAACACAAATGTAAATATTGCTTTCTACATTTTACGACGCTAATTATTCGAAATTTTTAATTGAAAAAATTCACCCGAGCGAAATTTTTTTTAGAGAATACTTTCAAAAACGCAACGGTATCGAATATGGTCTCAAATATCTTTCCGGATCCTCTTATTAACACTCGTTTTTAGAACAATAAAAATATATTAAAAACATGTTTCTTTAAGATGAAAATGATATAGTGATAATTGATTACCAACGTAGGCACTAACAGAAGAAGCAAAAAGAAAAAAAATTAAAACATTTAACAAATAAGAAAAAAATATTGAAACAAAGGAATGAGTCCAACAATATTCAATACTCAAGTATGTCCTCCTCTGCTTCTTACTAACGCATTGACATTGATATGTCTATCCATTGTTCCATTCCTCTATAGCCGCTATGGTTAATTCTTCCGCGGTGTGGGGTGGGTTAATCCCATGGAAGTAGTATACATATATGGATTGCCTATGTGTATTACGAATTAACTCCAACATTAGAGAGAGAAAATTGTAAGCGAGATAGATCAAGTACTGGAGTTCGTATTCTGATAGTGAATGATTTTGAATAGTTAAATCAGTTTTATTTTAAGCACGTGGTAAAATTGAATTAAGTTACAACTGTTTGTATCTATCATTAATATAAACAGAAGTAGTTTTATTTTTGCGTTATGGTTTGTGCAAAAGATGGTCATTTCGTGTTCCGCTTACGGTTGCACAAACCGTTTTGTTAAAAATAGTAACATAAAATACCATAGGTAAGTGTACTTATTTTTACATTTTTCTATCGTATTAGCATATATTTTAAATTTGTAAATTCACTTGTGATCCACAGTTACGAAAAAAAAATGAATTATGTATAACATTAAAAAGAAAAGATTTTGAACCTTCAAAAACAGCAGAAATTTGTAGTTGTAGTACCCATTTTAGTGCAAATGATTACGAAATAAATCTCCATGGCAATAGAATCTCGAAGAAAGGTTCTATACCAACGAATTTTAAATCTAGACGAGCCATTGTACGCACTTCAAATACAGAGTGGAAACGAAATTCAAAAGCTGCACAATAGAGAAATTGAAGAAACACAAAATATAAGATTTTAAGCACCTGTGGAAGAATTGATTGTTGAGACTTCAAGCTCCCAATGTATCTAAAAGAAAAATTTTAATGAGAGGAAAAGGTTACAAGTAAATATATTATTAATTATACAAAATATCAACCTTATATTGCAGGAAAAGAACAGAACCACACTACTTTAAAGATTTTGAGGGGCACAACATTTAGAGGATCTCATAAAAAGAAAAAAATATTGGTTAACATCTCAGAAAGTAGTTAAAACACTGAATCACAAACGTAAATATTGCTTTCTACATTTTACGACGCTAATTATTCAATTTTTTAATTGAAAAAATTCGCCCGAGCGAAATTTTTTTTACAGAATACTTTCAAAAATGCAACGGTATCGAATATGGTCTCAAATATGAAGATTTTTCCGGATCCTCTTATTAACACTCGTTGTAATTCCACAATATTATTTTGCCTAATTTTCTTTTTACTTATATACGGATTAATACATAAGTTCACCAACTCTATATCGTAAACTAAGAATAAGAAAAGACGAAATAATGAAACCAGTCTCAAAATGAAATAAATTTACCACCTGTGTACTGCCAATGTACATAATTATTTTCCAACATAATCACCATTTACTGCAACATACAGTCAAACTCGGATATAACGTACCCTAGATATAGCGAACGCTCGGTGATAACGAACAAAAACAATTTCCCCGATCAAATATCCTATGCTCGCAATATATTTTGCCCTTGCTTATAACGAACTCGTTTGTAGCGAACTCTCGCTTTTAAAGTTCAAGTTGTAGAGAAATATCTGCAATGACGCTTGGATATAACGAACCATACCCTTATCGCGGCGGTTATTCTTCGGTAATTCCCCGTTGTATATGTATAGGTACATCGTAGGATCGAGATGTTATTCTTGATTTAGTTGTAGTCTAACTGTGATCTGATATACATACATAGATGCTAACGTTTATACATACATAATTTTAATTGGTTTAGCTACCAAAGAAATCAACGTGCATCGATTACTGGAGAAATGTTAAAATTTAAAGCAGAAAAGTTAGGCAAACTCCAGAATACTAATTTTACATGTAGCAGAGGCTGGATAGACAGATTTATAAAAAGATATAATATTGTTGCAGGAAAAATACATGGCGAAGCCGCAAGTGTGTCAAAGCAAACTGTTAGCTCCTGGATTAAAGACATTTGGCCGAATTTAAGAAGAGGATATGAAGATGTTGATATCTTTAACGCAGACGAAACAGGACTATTTTACAGAGTAACACCTGATAAAACTTTAAAATATCAAGGGGAAAAATGTGTTGGCGGTAAGCATAGTAAAGAACGCATAACCGTATTAGTGTGTGCAAACATGACCGGATCGGAAAAGCGAAAGCTATTAGTTGTGGGAAAGTCGAGGACTCCTAGATGTTTTAAAAATTGTAATCAATTACCCGTTTCTTATGCATCAAACAAAAGTGCGTGGATGACGTCTGTATTGTTTGAAAATGAGCTAAGACAATGGGACAAGGAATTAAAAAACAAAAATAGAAAAATTTTATTAATGGTGGATAAATGCCCAGTGCATCCCCATATAGAAAATTTAAAATTCATTAAGCTGGTCTTCCTACCTCCTTGTACTACAGCAATACTACAACCGATGGATCAAGGAGTAATTTACTGCCTGAAATCACATTACAAAAGAATTCTTTTGACTCGGTTATTTAACTGCCTTGAAAATAAAGAGAATTTAAACATTTCATTACTAGACGCTATAGTAATGATCAATACTGCTTGGACACGAGTAACTTCAAAAACTATTGAAAACTGTTTCCGCCATGCTGGTTTTCTGCGTAATGCGTTATTTGATGAGGATGATGATCTTCCGTTATCACAATGGATTTTAAAATAAGCTGGTGATGAAGATGATGATAACCTTCCTCTTTCAACGTGGATAGATAGAAATAACATTAATAATCCATTTAACAATGAAGATTTGACCAGATATACAAATCTGGTGTTCTTCACACCAGATTTTTAATAATATTTTATATTATTAAAAATACCTTTGTATTAGATATACAAATGTTGACAGCGAATTAATAACTATTGAAGCTCCATCTGATGCAGAACTTATAACAAATTCTTTTGAAGATGATTTACAAGAGGTCATGGAAGATTCAGATATGGAAGAAAACGCAGCGAAGACTACCTACCATTGGAGAAGTGTATAATGCCTTGAATGTTTTATCAACTTATATTACCTTTACAGATGTAGATCATAGTATAAAAGACATGTTTAATCTGTTACAAAGTATGATTGAAAAAGATATGTTAACAAAAAATAATATACTTAATTAAAAATCACGAATTATTTTTTGTCTGAATGATGTTTTTTAATACTACAGTTATACTTTCTTAATGTAAGTATGTATTTACTATGTTTATTTAGTTCTATGTGAAAATTAAATATGTTTATATGAATTAAACTCTAGTGAATATTATTTTAAATACAAAGTATGAAAAATACTAAAAATCGTTTATAACGAACACTTGCTTTGAACGAACAATTTTTTTTTCCTTTTGCGCGTTCGATATATCCGAGTTCTACTGTACTTCTCCAAACGCTGAATTCATTTCTTCATTCCATCCATGAAGGAACTTTCTTGTTTACTGTTGATCCAATTGCGAACAACAGCCGAACATTAGTGTCAAATGAAAAATGTTGACCTTTCAATACCTCCTTTTGGAACAATCAGAAATCTGAAGGTGTCAAATCAAGACTGTACGAAAGGTGCAAAACAAGCGAATTTCAGGCTCCTCACTGTCTTCATAGTTTATTTGCTGCAACGCGGTCTAGCGTTGTCGTGGCTGCAGAAAAAATAATTCTTTCCGGCCTTATTCTACGGATACGATTTTTTAGTAATCGTTGATTCTTTCGGCTGATATTCGGTATGAATGACAGACATTCTTTGCATTCTGCGCTGATAGATTCTTTTGAATTTTTGTACACGAGGAGTATCAGGACGACGACATTCCATTGACTGCCTCTTGTTTTCCGGGTCATAATAAAGAACTCAAACATTCGTCCCCGATGGTGATGTTCTCGAGAAAAATTCTATCACGGATCATTGCTTGGTGCGCATCTCAGAAGTCGAACTATACAGGGTTACCGCTGAATAGCGCCCAAGCTATGCGATCTGAGGAATACGTATAAATTCAACTGAAAATCAAAAAAGGAATATCTTTGTTATTCATCAAAAATTTCCAAATTTTTAGGCCAAATGTAGTTAAAGTCGGTCCGTATCTTTGTTTATTCTATATTTACCGAAATACAGCTGTAAGTTCATTGACCTGCAAAAAAATCGATACAATTCCGGACGATACTTTTAATATAAGTTCTCATAGAAAGTAAATGTTGTTTTCTTACCAAAACATACTCAGCCGCACATATGGCGATGTTTTTTTTTTGTGAATATCAATAATAGCCTTTACGTCGAATATGTCGACAAACCTATGCCGCATTAATTAAAATGTTATTAAAATTAAATATTTTGAACGTTAAACTTCTTTTAGAAGTAAAATTATTGTCTATAATAAAATGAAAAGCGTCCATGGCGTGTTCAATGGGATAGATACCTGGTTTTTAATTATTTGTATGGAATTCTTTATATATACATATTTTTTTTTTCTTTAAATTTGTGTGTGGTACTAACAAATACGGATAGAACAATATAATTAGTCGGTAAAGAGAATTACTGATGAATTAGAGGTAAAAGCCCGTATTGCCACCTGTATATGTAACTAGGACAGAGCCGGACTCGCATAAAGAAAAATCATTTTCTCGTTACTACGTGAACATTGGACCGCTATTTTTGTATGAAGGCATTATTCACATATACCTTTCATCCCTTTTTTTCTTTGGCGCTATACACAACTAACATTGTATAATAATAATAATAATCATAAAGTACTATTATTATTATTATTGCAATATTCCTACTTTAGGCTATCAGAAATAGTTGTTGAGTGGATTCCACGACTACTTTCTGATAACCAAAAGAATTTACGTTCAGCTTATCACTACAGTGTTTGATACGTTATGCCTTTTTATACCAAATCGTTGTCAGTGATGAGCCTTTGCATCATCACTACAAATCAAAGTCGATACAACAAGAGTGTACAGTGGAAACGTATAAAATTTCCAAAGGCGAAAAATTGTTGATCGCGACATTCAACAGGAAAAGTAATGTTGTCCGTATATTTTGATTGTTAAGGTGTACTGTTCTTAGATCTTAAGGGGTTACGTGGGGCTGAAAATTTGGAAAAATTATTTTCTTTATTTCATTATCTAATAGTACAATATGTCTAGAATATTTTCTTAAAGTTTCAAGTCAATCGGAGTAAAAGTCTAGGAGAGCCAGAGCCTTAGGAAATTCCCGACCCGTTGGGAAAGACCGGCCGGGAGCGACGCAGGTATATCGAGGCAGCAGCTTATTGCTAGCAGGGTTTAGCTATTGTTTGGCTGTCTCTCTCGCTTTTCTCGCTCTCGTTTCTCTTACTTTTTGAGGGTCACTTATTCTAAATATTTTAGTTTCATATGGCTTGTTGAGGTACGAGGTTCGTTCGAGGTTGTGATTTCACTCACTTCTGGCAAAGGCAAACTTACAGATAAATTGATTGATCAATTAACAGTTTATTACGGACTGGCTATAAGGAGAAACTGTGATTCAGTTGAAAAAATGAAGGACGTTATATGGGCAACGTACTTCCACTATAGCTCCACGGACGAAAACCCACAGCACGAGAAATACCCCAGCGGCCCTGACTCATGGTGCGTTTGGCAGCGTGTTTCAGCTATGAATGTTTTATCATCATTCAAACACGATTACGCTCCATTGCAAAGTGACGTTTTGTCAGCTATCAAACCTATTTATGAGGAGCTTAGCAAAGATGTGCTTCTAGAGCGGTGTGTTGGTGGCTTTACGCAAAATAATAATGAGAGTCTGAACCAGTTAATTTGGAAAATTACTCCAAAAATACTTCCTGCTGGTTCCAAAACAGTTGAAATTGCTGCATCTGTTGCCGCTTGTACTTTCAACGAAGAGATTTCAGCTCTATTACTTCTTATGGACGGGATGGACATGAAACTTGGCCGAAATAGCCAGGAGTACGCGCGAAAAGAGGATGAACATCGTGTACTCATAGCTAAGAAAAAAGCTGAGACTGGGACCCGAGAGGCAAGAATTCGTCTCAGGCAGGATCAAAAGGATGCCTTGGACATCGCAGCTGAAGCAGGATCTTTGTTATATGGTGCTGGAAGCGACGATTCTATGTGAGTATTAAAAAAAATTCCGTTTTATTTCTACTAGAAACTTCATCGCATTTTTCATTTTTGAAGTTGGTAGACAAGATTTCTCGAAAACTAATGCACCAATGTCATTGAAATTTGGCACACTTCTTCAAAATAGCATTGACTAGTATCTGAACGGAGGTTTTTTTCGACTATAAATAATTTTACAAGGCTATACGTAATGTAAATTGTACCAAAAATTAAACTATTTTGCATACAACTCTGCCAAAAATTCAAATTTCAATTTTTTTTAATCCTTCGTTCAAGTACGACCTATACTTATCTACTAACAGAGAAAATATGCTTTTTTCCTTGGGTACGAAACCCACGCAACCCCTTAAAGAACCATTTGTCAATATAAATGCTGAACGATACATACAGGATGGCCCAAAATGACCGAAGGGGTTTTAATTCCTTATAACTTTTTTATTATAATTTTTTTTTGTTTGTTTTTGTTTATAAGAGTATAACTTTGAACGGCTCTAACGCTTTTATTTCACCACCTGCGGCAATAACTACCTGGCCGCTCAATACGATTATCTTTGACGCAAACAAACTGCTGAGGTCCGTAACGACAAAATTTAAGTAAATTGTAATTACTGCAATTTAGATGAAATAAAATTTAATAATAATATAAGTTAATAATCGACGAAGGAGATACTTGTTGAAACTTCATTATATAGATATAATAAAACACAGTTGTATAGTTTCAAAATAATATATATGCACTACATATGTTTCACCACACTGTGGCTTCATCAGGTGGATGAATATACTAATTCAAAATATCAATTAGATCTTATATATATCAATACAAAGTACAGAACTAATCTTATTCTAAGAGGGGGTGGACATGTATGAGTTTAAGTTTAGTAGGGGGGAGTTATTTATGTCTAGTTATGTCTACTAAACTTAAAACTCATACATGTCCACCCCCTCTTAGAATAAGATTAGTTCTGTACTTTGTATTGATATATATAAGATCTAATTGATATTTTGAATTAGTATATTCATCCACCTGATGAAGCCACAGTGTGGTGAAACATATGTAGTGCATATATATTATTTTGAAACTATACAACTGTGTTTTATTATATCTAAATAATATAAGTACCAACAGTTGTTAATTTGAATATATAGTTATTATTAGAGTGGACCAATTCGGAGCGAAAGCAGAGGCGTGACTAACGTATTGGTTCCCGCGTGCCCCATCGCACATACGATTACTTAGTATGTTGTTCACGGTCATCGTGTGTACGTATAATAGCAGCAGGAAAGTGTATTCTGTATATTTAATAATGTTGAAGGAGCGTACAGTAAAAAAAACAAAGTTAGTCAATAGGTTTATTGAGAACCATCCTAGTTTATCTTACAATGGGGTAAATGTAAAATGTTTAGTGTGCAATATATATATATATATATATATAAACCATTTAATAAAATCAAATTTGCAACGCCACGTGCATAGCGCAAGACATAAAGATAGAGACACTGGTGCCGATACAAAATACGAAGTGTTCTTATTTGATTTGTGTACAATTATAATTATGGTTGTGTGTAATTTGCCGTTTACTTTGTTACGCAATGATTCGTTTATTTCATTTCTTGAAAAATATGACAATGTAGAATTACCGAGCTGCACCCACTTACGACGTTATTTAAAATCTGTTCGTGTATATTTAGAAAATAAAATTAAGGCTGATCTGAAAAATAAGAAAGTGTGGTTAAGTGTGGAATGTAGCAACTGATAGCAAAAAAAGATCTGTACTTAATGTTATGGTGCGTAAAATGGAGCCAAATCAATCGCCATCCTCAATTTTATTAGCTAGCAGACAAATAGAAGAATGTACTGCGCGGGTAATTTCAAAAGTGGTGTACAAAATTCTTCGCTGTCGTTACAGGAATCAGTGCTAGTTGTGAAAGATACACACGCACAGCTATGTTCGATAGAAGACGCAAGAAATGAGTGTATTTTAAGTAAGTTTGAAAGTGTTTTAGATAAAGATTTAGATTTTGCCAGACTTAGACAAATTTGTGAAGGTTCGTCTACAGATGTGTTAAGTTGTTTCAAAGATTATTTTAATTATGCAAACATCACATCACTAGATGTGGAGCGATCGTTTTCTTTATACAAGCAAATATTTTCCCCACGGCGGACGCGTTTTCGAGAAATAACTTTGGAGACGCACCTTATGTTAACAATATTTCATCGCGCTTCTCCATATTTTCAAGTCACGGAAAACGCATAAGACGGTAAGTTTTTTTTAATCATCTAATTACATACATTTTAGATTTTATTTTTTATACGTATCATCGAGAACGTTTCATAATCTAGAAAAACCGTCTTACATTTTTTTTGGATCTAACATAATAACAGCACCGTTCGTGATGTATATCTCTAGATATTAATAATGTTTCGCATGCGGGAACCAATACGTTAGTCACGCCTCTGCTTTCGCTCCGAATTGGTCCACTCTAGTTATTATATATAGTTAAATAGTCATTAAACTACTATCACAGATGATTTATGAAATGCGGTGACACAAAAATTTTATTGTGTATTACAAATAAATTAGCTTTATATATCTATATGTATCCCACTACACATGTTGCCACACGATTTGTAATTTTTTCTTTGTATATAAACCCAATGTACAGATATTTTTTATTATATCCTTGAAATTAACAGCGTTTTATTATTATATTATAGAGCCCTAATTTATAGTTAATACGGCCCCTAGATTCATACGTTGCAAATAGGTAAACTGTACCAGTACAATAAGGAGACCAGGTATAATAATTATCATCACAGAAGGTGGTGCAATAAAAGCATTAGAGCCGTTCGAAGTTATATTCTTATAATTTGAAATAAACTATACCTTACAGTCCCGCCATGTCCCCATGCGATTTACATGTATTTGACCGATTAACATAATCGGTAAAAGAACAGCGGTTCAACTCGGGCGTTAAAGTAAAATTTACTGCCAGAGAATGAGTATTTTGTCAGCAGGGAACCTATAGATTAGTGTACCAGCAGGTCCTTATGCATTAATAGTAATGAAAAAGCTTTCAATTCATTAAATAAAAATTGTTTTACAGCTTCCAAACGTCCTTCTATTGAAGAATTCCCTTATAATAATGAAAACAATATATACTTTTGTGTGTAACTAAAATCTTATTACATTTCTTATTCTGCAATATTTCCTGTTATACATACTTGGTTATTTATTGCAATTTTCGGGAAAAGGTATTTTTCTATTTTGCGTTCGAAATGAACTAATTATGAAACCCAAAACAGTATCGAAATGAGCTTCATTTCGATACGCTTTTTTTCATTTTTCAATGTTGGCGTTTCGAAATAAATATCATTGCTGTCATTTGATTTTAAGAATTTAAGTACATTTGACAGATATGATATATGTTCGTACTCTAAATAAACAACGTATATTGTATACAATTGACAACAAGATATATTAGTTTCTATGTCACTCATGTTTATATTTTTAAATAAAATATCAAGTAATGTTAACAAAAATTAATAAATAATATGTAATATAATATGCTTCGCGGATAGCAAGATTTAAATTTGACAATGTCAAGTAGCAATGTGACCAACTGCATGCTTTATATAAAAATTAAACTCTGAACTTCCAAATTAAATAATTCCTATTTATTAATGTAAAAAATGCAAAATAGAAAAAATAGTATAAAAAACTCGTTTCATAAAGCCTTTTGCCGCACTCGCTCTTTAGAAAACTCGCCGCTATCCGCGGCTCGTTTTCTAAACTGATCTCGTGCGGCAAAATGGTGCCTTATGAAACTTGTTTTTTAATATACTATTTTAGGTTTAATTTTACTTTTCCCTCACAGTTTGAGGGACGTTGCTTTAAATATTTTAAAAATTGAAAACGTCATGTTTCAATAGTTTCTTAACGTGTGCCAATAACTTTAAATTTATGTTGCAAAATGTCCTTGTTTATATAAAAAAAGAATATAAAATCAATTGTATTGACGTAGACTTGTTTTTCTAGTCTTGGTTAGTTTCTATTAAACTTATTGTTGCAAATTTCTAATATTGCCAGTTATTTTATTTTAATGTAACGAAGAAATTTGTAAGTTATTTAAATTTATTTCATTAATTTAAATATTACTATTTGGATGGAGACATTGCAAGAAACATCATCAAGAAAGCAGAACCAAGTAGTTCACTTTGCAATTTTAGATAGATATAAAAGTTAGAGATAGATTAATGTCAATGACCTTTCAGTTATTCGCAACTGTGTGTGTGTGAATGTATGTATCAAATGTTTTTGTGTTTAATAAAAAAAAAACGATTGTTTGTAATAGTATTTCATATTTAATATAATAAATAAAAATCTTGTTTTCGAAAAATTTAATGCCATGGTATTAAATATTTTATGATTCATTAGATGTTGCACTAAAGGTCAATGGACTAGTAAATTTAGGTATTTGAAAATTGGCAAACCGGTCATAAAAATTTGACAACTACTAGGTATTTAATATTTTATTTCTTTTTTTTTATTATGTCAACAATATTTTGCTTTTAAAAGCTGCAATTTTATTTTTTGAATGAGATGTATGAAATTTTCCGAGATTCATGTATTTAAAAATAATTTGCCTTGAAACTTTCTTTTGCGCCAAGTAGAAGGTAATGTGCAAAATATTTACTGTTTTTTAAATGGCGTCAACATATACGTTGTCCTTTAGAAATGTTCGATGATTAATTTTAACTCGATATCAAAAATATTTACATAGAAATAATATGTTGTAATATGCGCACTTTTAAAAAATATGTATGTATTATTGTAAATATTGTGTGGTCATGACATTGGAATATTATTACAAATATTTACTCACAGTGAATAAAAATTATTTTTTATTTCATTGTAATTATAAATATTAGGTATTGCATATCTAATTGCCTGCATCCTATGTATCCTACAATGCAAAAGCACTTTTTGCACTTACATTCTAATAAAACTTATACTTAAGAATATTTTCTACAAATTATAATTTAACGGTTCCATACCTAGAAAAGGAATTTATTTTACTATCACAGAAATATCTGTTAATTAAAAAACTTTTTGTTGTGTGTGATATAGAGGATGGCTGTCGGTTGTATCCTTTTCTATTTATTGATTTCTTCTTTCCTCTCATATGCTTCATTTATTTTGTTTATTTGTACATTTTCGGCATAGTCTCTTTCGCCCGTCAGATGTCACTTATTAAATAGTGCCACCTTATAGGACGAAATTTGCTATATATCTTGTAGACGATTTCAGCGTAAATGTATATACAGATACAAATCTGTTTTTTAAAAAGATTTGCATTAATTTGTATTACATTGCTTCACTAGCTTGACTGATGACGCTTATAGATGGCAGAAACACGTGTCTTAAGCAGAAGTAAATGCTGAAAGTACGAGGTGTATTGTCCATGTGTACTGTTACAGATATGTATATTGCATGTCTGTTTCATTTGTAACAAATGCGTTATACGTGCATAACGTATTGATATACTTAAAACCTTTTTGTATATTCATCTTTGTTGTCGCCTTAATAAATTGATGTCAATAAATAGATAACCAAATAACCTTGTTTTAATTTTAGACAATCTTGCCTTTCATCAAATATTTACAATAAAATGCTAATAATATCGTAAATAAGATTAATATTATATATCCAATTATATTTTATCAAAAGGAAGAATATTTTAAACTAGTTTGCATTTTTTTGGTTCTTAGCTTTTCTTCAGAAGAGGGAAGCTTATTGAAAAATTACTTTAGTGTTTAATTTAATGGATTTAAGTAAAACTTTCATTTAATGGGATAAAAGGGGATAAATAAATTACCATTACCACAAAGATTAAAGCTTATGTAGGTTGCACAAAGCATTAGATTATTAAATAAAGAAAGAAAAGTTTCATTAATCGGAGAAATAAGTTTGTGAAGAAAATTCTGAAGAACTTAAGTCAGTTAATGGTATTATAAACTCCTCGATATTATCTTCTACTTTATCTATTCTTCACAATCGGTACAATGTCAGTTTACTAAATGTTGATAAATCAGAATCACTGTTAACAACAGCAAAAATTTTGTTTAACATAGGTGGAATAATGTTCAAAAAGAAATTATGCACTTTACGTCGAATAATTACACATTTTCATCATATATCTTTGTTTGAGTGCTTTTCTGTAAACCACTTCTTTTTGGTATTTGTCTATGTGGGCTTGTAAATCTGTGATTTTCGTACTGCATATACAATGGTTTTACCACAACCAAGAGCTTTACAGGTTTCATCAACTGCTGCTGATACACCCATTGTTATATTAAAATAGTTAAAAGCATTACGAATCATCTGCCGTTCTCTAGATTTATAAACTTCACCTTGCCGTCTCCTTTTAACTGAAAACTCCATAGTAAACTGCAAATACAACACAACTCAGATACAATAAATGCCCATACGTCTCATAATTATAACTTACGCATATTAAAAAGATATATTTCTTAATAGTTGTAAAAAAACTGGCTGTGTAACTACTTGAGAAAGATACGAAATAAATAAAAAAGCAAACTAATATAGTACAATGAAACACAAACAAAATTAAATGACAGATTACGTGCAGTGACAGATTACGGTGCAGTGACAGATTGAACAAATGTTACTATAATTATGATATTACAACGTTTGTACGTGCTAGAACAGGATGTATTAATTGTCAAGTATGTAAGATAGCAAAAGAGGGAAATAGTCCATAAGAGCCTGTACTTTTTTCTAAGGATGAAACGAGCTATAATGTTATCTAAAGGTGGCTTCTCTTGATAAAATAAGTAATATATAAGTATGTAATAATCAACATCCCGTTCGGTACGCCACTGAAGTTAAGAACCCTAAATAAATATAACAGGCTTATCATTCTCCTCGCGATTTTTTTGCTTTCGAACCAATGAAAAGATTATATTTTCCACTTAAGCAAACTATATTTGTAGAGCGTAAATTATTTCTCTCAAACATTTAAAAACGAAGTTCAGATTGAGAATTGCTTTTATTTACCTTTATTATTATATTGTCTACATAGTAACAATTATACCAGAGTTTAAACTTCATACGTTTCAATAGTTACGTTGTATAAGCATCGAGATTCGGCAAAGGAGTTTTATAACCTCAAATTTTGTCTTTTATTCAATAACAAAAATTTTTGACGTGTACGGTATTATCTTTTCCATTCATTTTTTTTTTACCAAATATTCGTCAAGCATTGATTTTTCTCACGCGGTCCTAGTGTATATAAATAAAGCACATGACAGAATACATAATAAACGATATCAATTATCACATAACCTTTATACCTCACACTTAGAAGCACCGTTTTTGTACGTCCTTGAAGCAAAATTATTTAGGCATATCACAAAAAGATCTAAAACAACTTTAAATAAATAAATCTGACGAAACTTCGCAAAAAAATTCGTAGAGATGCGTGAGCTGTTCAATTTACGTATCTTTTTTCGTGAATGTAATTCATAGATACAATTAAATATGTTTGAAAACTTTAATTTTATGTAACTGAATGTGTAAATTAAACAAATAATACTAAATGGTATACCTATAATAAACATATTCTTGCAATATATACATGTAATGATAGATATGTATGTAGGTACATATAAGTTCAGGTCTGGGAAAATGCAATTTGTTAGTTATGTTGCACGTGCCAGATCTGAGCCAAATCTTAAAAACAAAGACGATGTAGAACTGCATTGCTTCTATTTTTGTCATTTCTACGTTAAATAAGCTTCTTATTTATTTTTATAGCTTTATTGCGTCAAACGATTTTGCAATTTCATGTATTTGATTTTCGTTCTATACTTATCGTAAAAAGAGTACATGATTTTAAAATGATTAAATACTTTTGACAATATCCTATATACTGTGTTACACCTAGGAGTATTACCTACTAATACGAGTACATAATAAAATAAATAATAGACGTAATATTCTTATTAGATACATCAAAAATACGAAGGATATTTTAATATCGAAAAACCATTGTGGCTTTTGGAAGTTATACCTAGTGATTTGAAATAAACACATCTACAAAAAGTTACGAAATTTAACTTCAAACGCAGATCAAGGCGGCAAAAATATTTTAATGAATTAAAGGTGTTTAACATTTAATCATTGCAACACATAAATGTAAATCATATCGAACGTACACATGTACACATCTAGCGATCGAAACTGACAGAATGGGTGGCAAAAATTGTTTCGCTACTTAACGCTACCCATCCATGGTGTAAACTTAAACAGTAAGAACGGTAACCCAAATCATTGTAATAAAATATTCCCTGGCATATCATTCTTTCCTTTATTAAATGCAGCTTGCAAGCGAGATAGATAGTAATCAACTGGACGGCTTATTCGAAAAGTCTGATATCACTTAGGCTTATTGCTTCTGGTTACTCGTAAACAGTTTACGAATAACCAGAAGCAGACCTGAAGATGGCAAATGTGATTTTGCCGAAACGTCGTCCAGAAACCAACACCGGTCTTTACGAAGACCAAACAGTGGAAACGCGGAAGAAAACCCGGAATCCAGTTACAACACACACACACACATATATATATATATATATATATATATATATATATATATATATATTCATGGTGTTTGATCACTCGTATGCATAATTTGGAGGGTATAAAGTTCCAAAATTGTATAATGCATTACCAAAAAGTCGCGTAGAAAAAATTTTCAAATAAGCGCGGAAAAAAAAGAAGAAAATATGGGAAAATGTTTTTAAGATGGTCTGCATGCATAGTGTAAGTGTCTCTGTGTGTGTGCCTTCTACGTAAGTTTGATGCTATCGACTGTTATTTAAAGGATAAATGCTGACCTGTGAACAATAGACCCACTTGTAGAACATATGGCGACTATTGTGATTACAGTCTCATCTTAAGACATTTACCACTGAAACTTTGATGTTCGTATTTGTACCAACCACTGAAGTTGCGCCTAGCAAATATTGTATCATTTTATTATTTTTTTTTGTGTTGTCTCCTTACATCAATATGGCTTACAATAATAATAATTAGTAGATACGGTGTTAATGTATGGTAAGTGCGAACAGAATGCTGCAAGAGCTCGGGAACAATTTCCTAATAAACAATTGCCCGCGAGACTACCTTTGCACAATTAGTTCAACGATTAAGAAATATTGGATGAAAAAACTATTTAATTTAATATTTTGTAATCAGATATCTAAAGTAGGTGAGTAGGTATTTTATTTATCATTGATGAATGTGTTAAAGCGAACATGCATCGACCTTTAAACCAAATCTTTGTTATTGCACATCTGTTAGCGTGTAAATAGAAACAATTTTATGAATGACCAGTCTAATAATAAAAAGCAAACGATGGCATATTTATTTACTACGTTTTCTTTTTTGTACAGATCACTGGATTGTGTGTTTGAACTAACTAAACAGCGAATTCATGTAATTTATCACTGACCAACCTCAACACAATGTGTATTATCTAACATAAAAACGTTGACTTTTCCATAAAAATCAACACAATGAAAAGAAATTTGTTAAAATAATTGACGTACATATACATACTGTTTATATTATATCAACGAATGAACAAACAACCTGTTTGTATATATATATATATATATATATATATATATATATATATATACACACACATATATGTTGTGTTTAAACCATTTTTAAAGAAAGACATTAGTTTTAGAGAAAAGGTTGGATTTTCGATGCTGTTCCAATACTTCTTATCTTAAGTCGTCTTCTCCGTCTTCTGGTATCTGAACAAATATCAGAAAATTAACTTTTATATATTATTCAAAGCTTATTTAATAACTTATATAAGATATATTGTTGGAACGAAAACAGGTAATCTCCTAAAAACGTAAACAAAATTACTGATGTAACTATTTTATTGTTTATTTGTTTTTTTAATTCGAAATTTATAGACGACAATGGAAATTTGAATATTAGACGTAAAAACTGGATTTTTACAGACGGTTTAATTAAAAATAGTGAACACTTGGAGGTTACTCGTCATAGAAAGATCAAAGTCTGGGAATTTCAAAACAAAATAGATAAAATATGATATCGAATATCCAATCAGGTTCTGATTGTTTATCGTCATAATTAAATAAAGATATTGGGTGATTTCACATGGAGACTCATATTAAATATATGAACCAAATATGTATAAACTTTGTTTTTATAAATCATATTACTTTATGTACACATGAAAGGCAACAAAGATACTATTTGAATAGTAAAAACAAAATATTAAGAAAAACATTTTTTTCTCTTTCTATATTAAGGAATGATTCAAATACCCAAAAACTGAATATTTACAGGTAATTTCATTGCCTCTGAGCAAACAGATGCACTATGGAAAAGTTATTAACTTAACTAAAATTTTACATGAAATTATTTACACAACTTATTAAAACAAGCAATAAAATTTATTGACATGAGAAATAACTACTATTACTACAGGGTGGCCCAAAATAACCGAAGGGGTTTGAGTTCATCATAACTTCTTATTTAAGACATAATTATTAAATTTTTTTTATTTTAAATACAGTATATTAATGGAGAATATTTTTAAAAAAATTATTTCTCGCAATGGATCGTTGATTTGAGAAATAAAGGTCAACGATTTTGCCACGTTGTTCAATTGTGTACTGTTCCATTTTAAATTCCCCAAGTCCTCTTTACAAAATACTGAAAACAAAAAAAAAAAATTATAATAAAAAAGTTATAAGGAATTAAAACCCCTTCGGTCATTTTGGGCCACCTGTAGTACTAGATGTCACATTATTTAAATCGTGTGTATTAAATTTTAGCGGGGTATTTGAATCTATTCTAATCAAACTATAGACCCGCCTAAAAATTTTTAAATATACTAAACAAACTGTCAAAAAGCATTTTATTTATCATTTAGTTGAGAAAAGAAAAAGTGAAATTATTGAAAATCTAAAAATAACAACTTGAATCTTTGCTGTAGATAGATATCAGGGATATACAATAGCTCTTATCTATCAATAATTTTGATAATGCTGACATTTACTTATCATACATTTTTGGAGGGTTCCCATGACTTCTAATTTTAAGAATTTTTGCTAAGTGTACAATAAGTGATTTGTTTAATAAATTGTTTTATAATAACAATATATGTATATTTATTACAGTGGCAAGAATACTGGGCTATATGCCCACTGTAGTAAATATTATTCAAAGAGATATTTATGTGCTGTGTAAATTGCCTACGAGAGATTGACACGCTCAGGTTGATCTTTCTTTCATTTTTCTCTGTTATAGCGGAGATCCGTGATCTTGAGAGGGATTTTAATAATAATAATTACGTAAATTGACTAATGACCACTTGATAAAGCCAATGATTGGTGAAACAATAGTGCAATAAAAGTATTTGAAGTTGTAAAATCAGTTTTTCAATCTACATTTAAAGAGAATTTCATCATATATATCCTCTTTATCAATTATGTAATAATAAAAATATAAACAATCTTTATTATCCAACAGGAACCCCCGCTTACAGGATAATAATTGTATATAATCATATATTTGGTTGTGTTCTATACAGAGCATCCTTGAAATAAAAAGACAACGTATGAAAAATGGTAAGATGTAATTATATAGAATATGAAACCAAAATATTGTAAGTCAATTACGACACGTACCCCAAAATTAAAAACCCCTGAAAATTGTATTATGTTCCGCCTATGAATTCAGAATGTGTTTAAGTAATAAATATGTTTCTCTATTGAAATTACACACACACACCTTATGGTAACATACGTAACAGCTGTCGATGTTATAAAAACTGTAATATTCTGAATGCTAAGTGAATTATTAAAAATTAAAATGTGTGTTACATTAATTTACAAACCTATTTTCAAAAACATACTAAAAATAATTTGTTGATTTTTAGAACTGACATTTTATGTGTATTACGTGAAAGTTTTTTTTTGTTATGAGAAGTAAGAAATAGAATGCCGCTATTGAATTTAAAAGCGGCATGTTTATAAAAACGCTAGAAAAAAACATTGTGTCTAACTTTTATTATAAGGGTTCGATAATCTGGTATGAAGATTATATCGATACATTATATGATATATTAAAAGAACGTGCTAGATGGGCATTTACGTCCTATTTGGTAACAATCTATCTTTAATTGAAAAATTGAATCGAACGTACGTAACGATCGACAACCGAATGAAACTTAAAGCGAGATGGACAATAAAAAACAATTTTTTTTTGTTATTGTTGTTTAACTTTAAGATATCGCCTCTGAAATACATAGTCGATCGCACAGTGGCGTGACAAAATTTTTTGAAATATCTTTGTCATTTTTTTCTCACGTATGAGAGGGAATCTTTGGAAAATATTTTGGGTGTATATTCTACTGTATTAAAAACAATAAACAGAAAAAGAAAACAATGCTAGCATCAGATGTACGGATCTAGATACAGGTTGTTGCTATCTTGTATCAACAGGTATGTACCAGAGCTGCCTTCTGAAATAAGTTACATCTGTCCGTCGGCAGTAAAAACGTAGCAGACTAACGTGATAGAAAACCTGAAGAATCCATCGAGTTGGTATGAATTAAAGCCGCCTTATATATAAGTTCATATAAGTTAGATCTGGTCATTGGCAGTAACAATATGACAGACTAAACATGATAGAAAACTTGAAAAATCTACGAAGTTGTTGACCAGTAAAATATTTGTGTTTCTGAGTTCTTTTAAATAAAACTAACGGTAAAAAATAAACAAAATTACACACACACTATACAAAATACACTAAATAAAACTTAATTTATTGTATTTATATATGAGTATTTATTTACATTTATATAATATCACACGACGGCGATTACTCGTTGGATGTCTGGTCACCCTTCCGAACAGTTATTTTATAGCGTATAGCTTATTCGAGGGCCTTCTATATGCTCTTGACGTACCTGATGACGTACTCGGCGCGTGATACCTCTCGCCTGGCGTATTGTCGGATGACTCACATCATGATATTTTCCTATGTTATACTTCACGAAATAAAATAGAAGATTTATAACAGATTTAATTATTAAAAATTATTTTGTCAAAAATGATCATTATGCATATAGTAAAAATCATAAATTTAGGATTATATTTAACTTTCAGATAATGAATTGAAAGATATATTCTTGATACTATCAAACAAAGTTCCAAAAAATAGCTTCTGATATTACCAAAGCCTTTGGAATTGACAGTCAATAACAATGTAGATCTGGAAAAAGAAATCGTAATGATCTAAGGAAAGACGAATACTACAGTTGATTTTCCAAAGTAACTTGCAACTTGAGTTTGCAAAGAAACACATTTTATAATAATATTGTCTTTAGTAACGAACACAAATTTAATTTGTTTGGGGTATGGTGCAAAATAAAATGTTTATTGTGATTTAAAAATGAGGAACTTAAAACGAATATGGTTTGGAAATGCATGTCGAGTTTGGCACTTGTATTTTAGTGTTTATCGAAACAGCAGTGGACTGTTTTATTTTATAGAGTATTTAGAAAAAGTTTAGAAGTATCTGTACACAAAATAGTTGTTAAAAAAATATTAATCTATTTGATGCAGTATGCTCGTTAGATAAAGCATGGGGGAGGGTTTCAACAATATCTTTACCAAAATGTTGAAAATGATAATTATGAACCTGAAGATTTCAGTCCTTTAAGTTTGCGCACGTAGTTACAAGAAATAACAGGTGCATATGTTTCAAATATGTTTATTAGAAAGGATTTCTAATATACATTCGTTTGCGAAGGAAGATATACGTCAATGGATAGAAGAAACTATCCTCCATTTCTTATATCTTCTTGATGAAAATGTATTAATTGAAGCTGTTTGAGATGAAGACAAAGAAGATGACCAAGAACTTCCCAAAAATTAAAGATTTGAAAGCAATAAACAGCTAACAACCACAACACCATGGACATAAAAAATGATATTGACTTGACCAGTATCCTAATATTGAAACAAATTAAGGAAGATGCCATATGTAAAAGGAAATCGCCAATCTAAAATAAGGGACTTGTTAAGGAGCACATAATATTCGATTCAAATTATTTGCTTTGTTGTTTTATATACATAGCTCATATATTAGACTCATTGCATCAAATAAAAATGTAGTAAACCCTGAATTCTGTTTCGTTTAAGCTGTTAAGTATATTAAAAATACTGTAATGTGAGCCATGCAATGACGTCACCCGCCATACGCGTCAACACGTTCGAGAGCCTCCTGGAATAACATCATACAGAATCCGGAATATTCTCGACAGATATCTCGACTATATATATATATCGCTCGGAGGGGATACAGGGCATTTATTGAAGAAGTAAACACGGCCAAGTTTCTAGCCGTTAGCAGTTATAAGTAAGTATTGGTATATAAATATGAAATAAATACTGTTATTATTATTATTATTAATTTTGAAGTGATATTTAGTATGTTTTATTAATACAGTGTTTTTTAATTGTCGTTAGTTTTATTTAAACGAACTCAGAAAGACACGTTCATCACAATACAATGTCCCTGTAAACTTGTTTTAATAATCCGGATAAGCTTGTCATTAATTGATCCGGAATATCGAGTGCCTACTGTACCAATATATCCCTACACTATTTTTATTTGCTCGCTAAAATTAAATAGGTTTTATCAAAGTGATTTTTTCGATAGGATTGGACTTTATTTAGAAATAGAAGATTAAAAGCAGTCATAAATAAGTTATAATAACCTATTTCAGTGAATCCCAAAATGCCCGCCGCGGCGCCTTTAACCATTGTATTTCCATCCTTAATAAGTGTTTTGTTTATTGTTGTCTAATTCTTTAATTAAAATGAAATATTGTCTATTTAGCAAAGTGTAATTTTTAGAATTTGACATAGAGTGCCTTGCAAAAATTTAGATTGGCCAAAGATGCCGAGAATCGAAAAAATTTGAAAACTGCTGAATAACGACATAATAACAACAAAAAACACATATGTAGGATATATGTATTCGTTAAAGAACACTAGAAAAACTATAACACGATAAAGCAAAAATCCTATTGAAGAAATTGTGCAGAATATCCACCATTTTTGTTGATAAAATTATGAGCTCGGCGTAATAAAATGAAATTCAGTTTTAAGAAAGTTTAAATATGGGTTTTTATTAAGTGTGCCGTTATAAAAATAGGGTCCTAATAACTAATCCCTTATCACATTTATGCAGACAATTGTAGAAAAACGTATTTGACATCAAGTTTGCTGGATCCTACGAGGAATCATAGGATTCACGTCATCCCAAAAGTAACTATTGAGTTTATTAAACACATCATTTCTATGAAAAGTTGCCTTCCAATATTTAATACCAATTACAAAAATTCATCCGCTTTTGCAGATCGAGCGGTTGTAAATGTTGCAGTAAACGAATTTTAAAGAGTTTCATTTTGTGTTTCTTAAGCACTGACGATTTTATAAAGAAATGTATTCAGTGCGGTTGTCTTCGATCATGGTATTGATTGACGTACACATTTGCAGCTTGGCGGCAGTTGTCATATGATAAATAAAAGCATAGTAACATATCTGCTTTCTCTGCACTAACAAATTCCATTTTTAAATGCTTAATATGGTAAATAACCCAGGGAAACTAACAATAATGATTCACTAATCGCTAAACTGTGTCACTTCATCAACTGGTACACGAACTGACATTTAAATAATATTTTGTATTTTTACTAGGTCACATTTCCAAAGTTAACTTTTTTCTTTTTTACTTTTTGTCATTATCGCGGTATTCATTGCCCAAGGAAAAAAAAATATTCCGTATTTAGAATTGAATAAGCTAGTGTTACACCTTTATTTCCCTTCTAAAATTTTCTTAATATTTTGTCATTATTTATTGACGAGTCCCGGTATCTTATTTCGCTAGCGTATCATTTAATACGTCTGTGGTTAAATTGGTAACTATCATCCCCTTCTGCGAGCGTCTGCTCGTACGCGGAAGAGAGAGACTGGCCGACAGCCTTTTGTAGTGTAAAGTCGTTTAAAAAGTTACAAAGAGTACATCTTCGTAACGGAAGTTAACTCAGGCTTCTTCGACTTATAGAATTTCACGTTTAATTACGGATCAGGTCAAGAGTTAGTGAATAATTTAGAACAGCAATTTTGCCGCTTGCGACTCAAGAAGGTTGGAGAAAATTATCAACCGACTTTGGGTTTTTTTTCTGCTTGGCGTTCTACTCCGACTTCGTTTTAGGAAATAAATAATTAACTTTCCGCGGTAGACACCAAGCACACTACCTCTCCATCCAGGGCTGTTCATGGTCACCTAATCCACCGAACAGCGATACACTGGAAGAAATTAATTACCTTCTCGGAGACGAATAGGGAAAGGATACAAGTAACTGCTATTGTTAAATTTTCCTTTGCATAATTTAAATTTCCTCTAATAATTTTTATATATACATATATATATATATATATATATATATATATATGTATATATATATATATATATAGTAAATTCAATTTGTTGGCGATTTAAGGTCTGGTTTTACTTCAATATATATATATTTTATATTCCTTGAAAAAGGCATCATTTGCCGAAACATGTAGGATTATATATATAGAAATAAGAATAAATTAATGATAATTCTGACAATGGACCAATCCCTCAGTCCAGTTTGTATGCCTTATTGTGACAATAGCACTATTTTTTTACGCTTCATGTATTCACGCTTCACGGTTCCCTAAATTTCACGCTAGGTTTAAGTAGTATATAAGTGTTATTTCGATGTTAGGAATTTAGTGTTATCCCACTCGCGATTTGGTGACGCTACGTTTAACATTTTTCAGTTTTTAAGGTTATTCTACTGAAGACGGCAATATAGTTGCCGAAACACGTATATAGTATTTATTGATATATATTGTGGTTAGGGTGTTTTTCTTATTTCTGTTTCAGATTACAAGCCACAGTCTCCACCAATTTCGGATGTAGGATTGTTTTAAATATATACATTTTGAAGTAAAACCAGACCTTGAATCGCCAACAAATTGAATTTACCATAACATACAAAGGAAATAATTATTTATATATATATATATATATATATATATATATATATATATATATATATATATATTGTAGTATACCCCGAAAGCAATGTGTAAGAAATGATACCACAACAGGCTAATGTCCCACGTTTAGTCGGCTATAAAATGTATAATGTGAAAATTTACTACATTCAGGAATGTTAATGAGACTCTAACAAATTAATTATATCTCTCAGGCGTGTGAATTGGTCCGTTTTAAAAGCTGCGGAAATAAACATACATAAAAAAAACCTTTATTAATTTTATCAATTTTAAAAGAGATATTTTTCGATTACTTAAGCCGTTGGTCATACAAGCTGACATCTATCTCAGGGTAGAAAGAACACACTGTGTGAAATCAGCAAGGATTTGATCTACATACTTTGAAACAGGTAGACACAAAAAGAAACCTTTCAACAAATATTTACGGTTAAGAATAATAATAAAACTTCTTCAACAAAACAATATAAAATATTTACCAAGAATGCTAAAAAAAAGGTAACACATACAGTAGTTGGATATTGAATACCTTAAGCCTTAACAGGTCGGTATTTGTTTTCAAAACTTTTACTAACTATAATAATTATACTACTATAACCTAAGTTAATTTATTCTAGCAGGAAATGTGAAAGAAAGACAACAAAAACGTTAGATTGCTTGCGTCAAAGGAAATATAAATTATAAAACACTAAATGCATGAATCAAAAACTTTATAATCAGTGCACTGATAGCAGTGATAATCGAAGTGTTCGGAGAAGGAATAACCTTTATGAGGTAATTCACATCTAAATTGACCCAAATAAATGAAAGTTAGTTCTTGAATTAGTATTAAGAACAACCCAATTGACCTATGGGATGACGTATTTTGAATAGTTTCCTAGTATCATTCAGTTACGACTATATGATAAGGTTTATCGATTTATTTTAAAATAACTACCAAATGATTTTTCTTTTATGAATGTAATTTAAGGTACCTTCTAAATCGGGATGCAAAGTTGAGTCCGGATAAAAGGAAGGATCTTGGTGTATTTCTTTGAAGATTACTGGAAACTGGAAAAATCTCTCGTATCTTCTAGGATCAGGAATGACTTCTAATTATATGAACGGTATAAATTATAAATAGGATTCTCTGCGAAGGAATTCTTCGGAATTGTTACAACATTGGGTAAATCTAGGATTTCTTAAAAACTGGTCTTGATTAAGAACAGGAAGTACAGGATAATTAATCTTCTTCTTTAAGTACCAAAATAAGGTAATCTTCTTGATAAATCGTGTTTTAAATTTTAGTCTCAGTGGTCGCCATATTTAATTTCTTGAGCATAACTTAAAATATTAATTTTGTACTCATTCAATCTTTTGCTATCATAACTTATATATCATTTTTGGGCATACTAAGATATCTAATTAGTCTTGTTAATGCCAAATTATTAGTAATAATAATGCAGGTGTTCAATAGACGCCTTTTTATAAAATAATAATTTTTGATTTTAAGATTTAAGTCATTAGCATATTTGTACAAGATATTTTTACTACCGCTTTTTCGTTATAAAATTTTTGTAAGTTTGAATCTATGGTACCGTAGGAAAAAAACTACGGGATTTAATCATTTCATCTGTAATTGAAATTTATTTTCTATTTATTTTCTCAGTGTTTTTTTTCTTTCAAAATATATTTACCGTACTGTTACACTTTATTTTTGCGATACTTAGTAGTGGTTTTTGTATAGGCATTTTCATAAGTTTGATGCCGGATTATACAGTCGGTACTTATACAGTGTGAAGATTTAATTTTTAAAATATATTTTCATTAAATTCATTTTTGCATATATTAATATCTTCATTTAGTTTACTTTTTTTTATAATATTCAAATATTTCTTGGTTTGTGAATATGTATACGAATTATTTGTTCCCAAGTATTTTCTTTGCCTTTGGCATTTCCCTTAGCAATTTCTTTACATGTATCCTGTGCGGCCTTCTGGAATAGTACGTAGGTACAAAGTAAGTTTATATCTACCGCGTGTTTGAGTAGTTTGTATGCGCACGCGCCTAAGATCGCGCAATCTCTTTTCTCAGTTTTCAGTCTGAGCTTCCATAAGTAAAACTGAGTGGCGTTACCTTATAACTTTTAATTTTAGTCACCCACACCCGTCTCCACTGACTAGGGCATATATAATAAATAGAAGCTCCCATACTTTGTGCGATACAACTACAGCTTTTTTTTTAATTCCGACCATCTCCAGATGCGTTGGCTGCGCCAGTTTCGCGGTAAGGTAGCACTAGCTAAATATCCAACAATATATAGGCGTTCAATTAAAAAAAAATCGTTAGATCATCTTTTGTTGTTCAAGTGATAGCACTCTATTTCACAGGATTGGAAAGAGGGCAAAAAATAGTATCAGATACGTTTTGATTTCTTTAAAATATGATACTCTCAACGAAAATATTGAGTGTACAATGAAAAACCACTCTGTATAGGTGAAAGTATCTCTCGAGCAGCATGTACTGATGATTCTATAAGTAAGAGGAAACATGTGTCTGCATCTATGGAGAGATACTTTTACACAAATATGAACTTGTATTGTTTCTTCGTAACCGATTTTTAATATTGTAACGTTTGCCTTTTCGGGTTCTTAAATAAAACTAACGGTAACGTAGCTACCAACTATATTAATAATAAAAACGAATCACAATTTGAAAACTAATTACTAACAATAAGCACATTTATGTATTTATATTTATGTTCACTCCGCGATGCTCTGGTATCGAATAAAATCAATCCCTTCCTCGACGGCTTATACCACGTGGCCCAAAAGTCGCGCAACATCAAAATGAAATGCACATGCGCCATTCTCCTTCTAATGCAAGGTTGACGGCTGGTCTGTCGGCAGTACAGCTGTTGTCTGTGTGTGAAGCAATATCTTGTCGTAGTTTGGAAGTGTGTGAACGCGTTATCATGGCAACAAGCCCACATTATCGGTATACCGTAGCGCAACGGGTATTCTTGGTGTCTTCGTAATATCGTTACCAGGCTGATTATGAACACATTTTTTCTGATTTCGCGGTAAAATTCCCTGACTGTCAAGTTCCGAGGCGTGAAACTGTTTAACGCTTGATAAAAAGATTCGAAAAAAACGGTTCTGTGGATGATTCCAAGCGTACAGGCCGGCCACGTAGTCTGAGGACAGATGATAACTTACAAACTGTAGCTCAGAGTTTTATTGAATCGCCTGCGCGATCTGTCCGAAAAACCGCAAATGAACTGGATATTTCTCGTTCTACCCTACAGCGAATAATGAAGGAACTAGGTAGGTTTGAAGGTTAAGTGACCACGACTCTTACAAGCATTGACAGAAGATGATCCGGATCGTCGGCTACAGTTCGCAGAATGGTATGTCATTCAATGTGAAGCCTTTCAAAATTTCTTCAAAACAATTTTGTGGTCGGACGAAGCTCAATTTAAATTAAATTGGCGCATCAATAGACACAATTGTGTGTACTGGTCCACTGAAAATCCGCATATCCGGATATTGAGACCATGAAAAATGTTATAACCGAAGAAGTCGCCAAACTCAATGATGACAAACAATTACTTCGGCGCATTTGTAACGCGGTTAAAAAGCGATGTCTGAGATGCATTGAAGAAGGTGGAGGACACTTCGAACATAAGCTGTGATCCCAAAGAGTCAGTTTTTGTTCAAACATATTTGTATTATTTTTATTATAGAAGAATAAATTTTATATTTGTACTACACAATTTCATTTCTTTTTTTTCATTTGGTTGCGCGACTTTTGGGCCAGACTGTATGTCAATGTGAAATTCTCTTCTCGAGCGTTCTACATCCATCGAGAAAGCGCCAGAGATATGACGCGCGACGCATCGTTGGATGAGTCATCACAATATTTGTATATTATTAAAAATGTTTGTGTTTTACACAAAATATGGTGATGTTTTACCTACACAAATAACTTGGTTATATTCCACGTGTTTTTAATTTGCAGTATTATGTAACTGAATTACATGTTAGATATTCAATTATTGTGTATTATTGTGTATGAAAAAAAATCTTAAATTACTAAATTGAAATTACATAAAATTGGACAATTACGGAAATTACTAATTTAATTTTACATAAAGTAAATGCTTTTAAATATGATATACTTACTAAAGGATTACTGACGAAATTAGAAAACTATATTTTACAATAAAATTAAAAATATTCAACATATCTTATGACGAACCATACAAAATACTGTGGGAACATACTCAGAAAACGAAAACAATGAAGGCGACACGTGCTACTGCCGTAAATAGTTAAGGCGCAGGTAATCAGTATTCAATCCATTTTAGACGGACTTTAGACGGACCTAATATTTGTTTATGACTTATACGTATTAGTAATGTGACATTACGAAATACAGTTTGTATAAAGAAGAAAAATGAAACCAACAAATAAAACCAATCACCCATCTCAGTTTATTGTTCTATTTCACTCTGTTTACTCTGTCTAATAGTGTATTTCTCAACTTTACATATCTCTGTCTCTTTTTGGTTTAGAACGTTACCAAATAATCTTGCGAGCAATCTATTTTCTCTCATTATTACTTTTCAAAAAATTAGAGCAAATTCAGCGATTATAGAGGTGCGAAAGTGTCTGGGCGTGTGGTTAAGGAGACCTATCGTCAGTAAAATAAACAAAACCACACTTTCAAGTGTGGTTTGTATCCCATGTATGTATATCATCGTATACAATATATGTATTTATACCAGAAAACAGCATTTTTAATTACTAATTTTAACAATACTAAAACGTCTATTATACCAGTACAGTAAGATCTCGTTAACGCGAAAATTCGTTTATGTGAATATCTCAGTACCATGAACACAAAATATTTTCTATTGCATACTCTGTAGTATGAACAACGAACATACTCGAAAACGTGAATAATGAATAGTTTTAATTTTTAAGGCATCGGGGGTTTCCCTGTCTGTATGATATGTTACAACATTTAAAAGCAGGCCACAGTGTTCAGTGAATGCTTTTGTGCGGTACGTTAACTGTCGTAACATGACAAAAGTGAATGCAGTGTTTGTCTTTACGTGAAAAAGGTTTAAATGTAACGGTCATTTCAAAAAAGTATGGCGTAGCAAAATCAACAGTTTGCTCAATTAAAAATAAAAAGAAAAAAATCGTCGCTGTTTTGGCTAGTAAGTCAACATCTAGCAAAAAATGTACATTAAGAGATGCGAAATATCCAAAAATTGAAAAAATTCTATACAGATGGTTTCTTAAACAGCTCCAGAGAAACATTCCGGTTACTGCTGAAATAATTCGGCAAAGGGCTTTATTTTTTTATGATAAGGTGCATCAAAGTACACATAAATTTAATGCCAGTGGCTCCAACGTTTTAAAAAGCGCTTCGGAATTCGTCATTTGAAAATTACCGGAGAAAAATTATCATCTCAGCCACATCTAGTGGATCTTTTTAAACAACAATTGAGACAAAAAATTGCGGAATTTGATTTAAATGAACATCAACTTTATAATGCCGACGAGACTGGGTTATTTTGGACACTGTTGCCTGATAGGACCTACGTTTCACTTGCTGAAAAAACGTTCCAGGAATGAAAATTGCGAAACAAAATTTGGAAATCTCTAACTACAAAAGATGCAATTTATGGAATCCCAAGGGCTTGGAATTTAGTGAAACATATAGCAATAAAGCGAGCATTTTCGAAGATAATGAGTTTAGATGAAGAAGAAGGGGACGTGAGACTTGATAAGTTGGAATGTGAGACTGATTTACGAGCAACGGCTAGTAGTGTACATAAATGTTACACAAGATTTTTAAAAAACTTAGGAGAAAATGAAATTTATGAAAGGTTCAATTGTGATAGCTCCGATCAAGGACATCAAATATTTGCAGATGAAGATATTGTGAAGGGACAGTAGTATTATCAGAAGAAGATAGCGGTGAGGAAGCTAACAGTTCAGTCAGTAACCATATTACACCTTCCCAGGCAAGTGAAGCTATTAATATTGTTATTCGTTATTTTGAAAATCAAGAAAATATTCAAATGGCAGACATTTTACATTTAAGAAGGTTAGCAGAGATTATAAAAAAAAATGAGAATAGTTCGAAAAAGCAAACAAAGATGACAAATTTCTTTAGAAAAATAGAATAAAATATCATAGATATAAAATAGATGTATTATGTATTTTTGTTAATATGTTTATTAAAGTACTAGACTTTGGATTTCAAATATTATTTGCTGTCCACCTTATTTTTTTATGGCCGATTTTCAAATATCCGTGCTTGGTGCATTCCCAACTACCACGGATAACCGAGGTTCTACTGTATTGCATAAAGTATAGACATATTCTTCAGAATTCTTGCCTTTTTAAACTTACTGACTTTAGAACTAGAAGATTGAGCAGTTATAATACCCTATTTCAATTGCTTCCAAAATGTCCGCCCCGATGCCCTGGAAACATTGCATCTCCATCTTTAATATGTGTTTTATTGATTGTTGCCTAACCCTTTAATGAAAATATAATATTCTCCATTTAGCAAAGTGCAATTATTAAAATTTGAGATAGAGTGCCTTGGATTGGTTTCGCCAAAGGTGTCGAGAATCGAAAAAATATGGAAACCACTGCGTTTACCTATTTCCTTTTTTTTTAATTTTCTGTATTGTGTAACCAATTATTGTTATTATTGTATGTGAAAAATTAGTCTTAAATTACTAAATTTAAATTACATAAAATTGGACATTTACGGAAATCGTGAGCAATTATGTTTGATATTTTTCAATTATTTCTAAGAAAATACATTAATCACCAATTGTGTACTCTAATTATCTAAAATTACATAACATAAAAATATGTATAGTACCCAATTCTGATTTTTTCGTATTTACTACATTTTTTATATTATTATCTTAAATAAATAACCTTGATATGTGGAAATTTCCTATGTCCACAAACAGATGACAATTAAATAATTATATGAACACACCCCGATCATATGACGCTGCATCAAAACAAGATTTTTTCACGTTAGTACACATCGCATTCCAAAAGTAAAGAACAAAATATATACGAGATGCGATCCAGGTTCCCGGACTGATGGTGTAGGGCAAAAACCCAAAATAATATCGGTGCGCGTCGATAAATGGTGGGAGGCATATGTCCATTGGCGTAGCAAGGTCTGGTGGCACCTGGTGCGGAGTTTCAACTTATCACCCATGTCCACCAAAATATAAAATGAAATTTATTGAGGAGGCAATTTTTTTATTCGAACACAAAATGTTAATTATTTTGTAAACATTTTTTATGAATGGAAAAACAAGTAAAGTGCCTTTTTATTAAAAAGCTAATTTAATGTACAATGTAAGAAATCTTCTTTCATAGTGATAGTAACTTTATTATGATTATTATTATACAATTTAATGAAAACTCAATTGTTTACTAGTTTCGTTCTCTAGGCTCTGATCAAACAAACTGTATTTTAACATGATACTTAGAATCTTTTCTTTCTAACTTTTTGTTCTGCAAATTTTGAAACTGCGTCTACACTATTTTCAATTGACAAAATGGCTAAAAGCTAGAGATCCGTGCTTGGTTGGATCTAAGATAATTCTTCATTACTTCGAGTTCCGAAAAACTCCTCTCTCGTGATGCAACAGAAACGCATAAAGTTTTAAAAAAATATTAAACTGACATTGGGAGCAGAGTCGAAAACTTCACATTCAAGCACGAACTCTAAGAATCTTAAGAAAGTTTAACCAAATGACTTTTGCTTTGGAACTGTGGCGGCTTTTATAAATCTTCTTAGGTGTGGAATTTCTATAAGGATACACTCTGCAAAAGTTCATCGTATGCACACCAGCACAGTTCAAAAGAAACGACACAGAACATCCCCTCCTCCTACACGCACCACACAATAATACTAAATCATTACAGCATCACATCTTTCACCCGCAATTTGCTGTAATTAGCGATTGTAAAGGCCCATGTAAACTTTGACATGTTATTTAATGCATCAAATAAAGCGCTTGAATACAAAACCGACGATTTTTTGTCACCCCCTCAGAGCTGGTACTCGGTGCGGGTCGCACCCCTCACACCCGCTTTCCTACTCTACTGTGTATGTCCACGGAGTGTGCGTGTGTGGCAACTTTTAACGTGATCGGCGCAGTTTTCGCTGGATTGTGTCCGATTGCGTAAAGTGGAAATTGAGCCCTGCCGTGTTCATTATAACTAAAGACGGCAGACTATGTGCCCCAGCAGTGGCGTTGCGTGGAGAGTTTAGCAGAATAACAGTGCGCTTACTTAAAAATAAATATATCGAATCCCTATACAAAACGTTAAGAAAAAACATAAATAACTTACCCAACATGTTTACATTGTTGCAAAAAAAATGCGGATGTGCGCGATGAAAAAACTGCACCATAATATATGTTTCTGTATTAGTCTCGGAAAGGTTCGTACGTAGCGACGTATATATATATATATGTTTATATACAGAGAAGGATTGTTCGACGTTGAGAGATGTTATATTTGCATAGTTAAAGCGCTCTTTGTATCTGTACAACGGATCTTCAGTATTGGTAAAAAGTTGCCCTAATTTTGTAAAATCTACATTTTATCTAATACACTGTTAAATTTTTCACGGACACAATCACTTTTTTCATCTTCAAGGATATGCAGCACTAGTTTTACGTGGTCAATAATTGCTAATGAGTCCGATAAGGACAGCGCAGTGTTCTGTAAATTTTTTATTGCGTCCAGTATTGGAACGTAACTGTCGTTAATAATTTTTAAATTTGCTGCAACTTGAGGATTGTTAAATTGAACCTGGCTGAGCCGTATTGCAGCTGCTTCTTTGGCATCTAGTTGTAAAATCACTGATTTAATTTTTTCAAAATGTTTATAATAATAAAATGCTGCTTCTAACCAAGTACCCCATCGTATAAGAATTGGTTGCGGCGGCTCGGGTATATCAGGACACAGCGAATGAAATAGCCGAACCGTTTCGGAGATTTAAGAAAAACCGCTTTCGTTTGTCCTATCAGTTAATCCACATCAGGATAAGTTGTACGTATAGTGTTTGTTACAAGGTGTAAAGCGTAAAGCAAACATGTGACATGCAGCAGGTTTGGTTGAATCGTTTTGAGTAAGTTTGCCGTGGAACACATACCCTTGGCAGCATCGATAACTAACATTAACACTTGCTTCGGTAAAATCTCAAATTTGTGTAGTGTTTCTATTAATACATCATATATCGCTCTGGCAGCACACCCTTGCATTCGTTTACAGGTTAGTAAATAAGGAGGAGAAGGTCCTTGCGGAGTCAGCGTCCGTACTAGAATGGCTAGGATGGACTGTTTTTAATATCTGTAGTTTCGTCTATTGTTAACCACAGGAATTTTTTTTTACCGTATTTTTCGTACAATTTACAATTCTCTCACGCACTAACGGTACGTAATTCCGTAGCATACTTCTTGCTGGTAATTTCCACGTAGGATTGTATTTCTTCCAAAACTGACGAAACATTGGGTGTTCCACTTTCTGCATTGGTATATTGGTCGCAATTAACATCATTGTTAAATCACACACAAATTTATTATATGATCTGCGTCCACTATTATTCGATTTATGTTTGTCACTATTTATATGTCTTTGGCACTGACTTGCTTTCCAAGTTAATAAAGTTGTTTCACAAACTAAACATTTCACTACGGTACCGTCATATATTAAATCGGGAAACCGATGCAAAAATTTCTTTACTACGTTAGCATGCAACCGAGTCGATGCATTGTTTCTATGCACTCCCGACATTTTCAACACGATTGTGTTAACAATGTATCGCTTACAACGTCTCAACGGCAACTGAATTGATTGTCGTACGCCTCTACTCGATCCCTCCACATCACCATCACGCTACTGTTCGGGCACATAGTCTGCCGTCTTTAATTATAACGGATAAAAAACATGAACAACGCGTGTGTACTAAATTTTATTTTAAGCTACGAACAACGGCTACTGAAACATATGGAACTATTCAGCAAACATTCCGTGAACAATAAATGAATCGAATAAAAACTTTTGAATGGTTTGCGCGTTTTAAGAGTGGTAGAACGTTTATTAACAACAACGAACTAACATTCGACGTCTACCACGCCCGAAAACATCGCAACAGCTCATTCATAAAGGCCGTCGTTGGACTATTCTTGACATCTGCGATAAAGTTGGAATCGGACAACAAATTATGACTGAAGAACTGGATATATTAGCGACGAGAGCTGGTTATTGTTATAATCCAGAAATTAAACATCAATCAAGTCAGTGGAAGAGTCTGAACTCGCTAAGGGCCAAGAAATGCTGACAAGTGAAGTGAAGTGAAATGCCGTGAAGAACATATCTTTTTTTTTGTACATGAAAGGCATAGTACACAAAGAATCTCTTCCAGCTGGTCACACAATCAATTTCGAATTATATTGCATTAGGCGGCTCCGTGAGGATATAAGGCGCAAACGACCCGAACTTTGGTGAGCAGGAAATTGGTCGTTGAATCACGACCCCCCTCTCCCCTATTCCTCAATATCTTCTAGAACAGGAAAAAAACTCTGGGACCGGTGCATAGCTGTGCAAGAAGACTACTTCGAAGGTTACAGCAACCGCCACGAAGTTTCCAGATTGATGCTTTAAAAATAGCATCAATCAGGGAACATTTGGATCGGACCTCGTAATTATATTGTTTTGTTTTCAATACATAACATAAAACAGAAAATTATTTTTATAATTGGCAATTATAGCTTTTAGCGAACATAAAATCTAAACCTTTACTGTAACATATATTTTAATATATTTTTTCAATTAAAAATATTATTAAGGATATTCTCTATATGCCTCCCTTGCTCAGCTTCGCTCGTGGAGAAATTCTCACCTCACGTAAAAAACAGTATTTTCATTTCTTGCTGTAAAATATACTGTTTTACACTGCTCCGTGTTTTTCTTTGGTGTCTAGATAATAGGTTTTAAATTATTTAATTTGATTTTGTGAATATATCCAAAAAATTAGCATAAGCTTTAGTTACAAATGATACAAATATGCATAAACATATCTGTATCTGTACACATGGAAATACACCACATATTTACCAGCGCTCACTTCAACCAAAGACACATCCCTTTCTGTCTTGACGTCATAGCCTAGATTTATGAAGTAACGTTTAACGGTTTGCCTCTGAACAAGTAGTAAATTTTCTCCTATCAAGCGGTATCAGATAATCTCGTGACATGTGTGCAGATACATATATGTTTATGAATATTTGTATCATTTGTAACAAACGCTTAATGCGTGCTTACGAATTAATATGCTAAATTTGTTGGTATATTGAGAGCCAGCTGGCTACTAGTTAATGGACTACACCAATATACGTATTTTTTTCTTCTTAGCCATTCGAGAAAAATCGGCGTAGTCTCTGTTGTCCGTCAGATGTCACGAGATTATCTGGTGCCACCAGAATTTACTACTTATCCAGAGGTAAAGCGTTAAAGCCAGACTGATGATGTCGTAAGACAGAAACGCGTGTCTTTAGTTGAAGCGAGCGCTGGTTAAATACGTGGTATGTGTCCATGTATACAGACACATATATTTTTATGCATATTTGTATCATTTGTGATTTTGCAAACTATAGCTGATTTAAAACATTATTTAATGAAAGTAAATAGTTTCAGATTGCTTCTGGGATTCTGGGCTAGAATTGCGTCCTTGGCACTACTTCCTTCTTAGTTAACGTCGAGGAGCAAGCAGGAAGCAGCACTTAAGGACACGGTTCCAGTCCGGAATCTCGGATGTAAACATTGGCAATGACCGCGGACACCTACAAGCCAGATTATATGTAGGCTATGTTATGGTTATGTAAGTATATCGCAGTTAAGTTTACAGTTACGTATCAGTGTGACCTACGATTAGGCAAGGTCGTGACGATATTTGTTTGAAAACTTATTTCTTCAGTTTTAAACTTTTGGAAGTCCTCGTATGTTGCGGAATATTGTAACATCCGTAAACATTCTGCATATATGTAGAGCTGGGTTTTGTAATTTTCTTAATTTGCAATGCTAGTTTATGTTATTTATATTTAATAGCAGCATTAGTCATATCAAAGATTTCAGTAGTTATTTTTCAATCTGATGATTTATATCACAGAATAAATTTGTATATATACATACATAATGTCCGCATTTATAAGAATTGTAAACATATTTTGACCTTTTTGTTCCTATATGTAAGCGTCATATACATGTTAATCTTATCATTAACTCTTAGCAGAAAATTAAATAATATGCTATAATTTTTTTAATTTTTAAATCATTTATCTATTTGTAGTATGCGTACAAACCGACGACACAGGGCACGTGTTTTCTGATATTGCCAGCTCACTTAACAAAACTGAATTAAAGCTTACCTAAAGATAATGGAATCGCACAATTAATGAAATAAATCGAACATACAAGTACGTATGAATAAATAATTTATCAGAATTATATGATTGATATAATTCATTAATTTATTAATTTCAATATAGCCGTTTTCTAAAATGAACTAACTGCCTTGGCATAAAATATTCAGCCAAGACAAAAATTGATGAATATCAACGAATTTTCATTTTTTTAATTTTTATTTAGAAACTATGTACAATTATTATTTTCGTTTCTTTTATAGTTCTAACAATATTAATAACAACAAATTTATTCTGGCACGTTAGATTTTTGAAAAAAATATTGAAAAGTAAATAAAATAATATGAATTCAGTATGTGCATTATATGGAGCTTTTCTTTTATACTGTTCTTCGGCACTTTCTGATATCAATATTCATTTCACGGTTCCACTGTAACATCATATTCTTCACTCAAAACACCTACGAGTCTTGGTATTGGCAAGGCTTCTGAATGAGATACTGGCACAAGCATCAGAGGGCAGACTAGCATAAGTAAATTTTTCTTATTTCTGTTGAAAAACTCGAAAGTTTTCGCGCGGCAAAAGTAGCAATCAATAGAATGATTCGTTTGTTCTCGCCAAATCATATGTCTTACAAATGGAATAGCGTTTTTATTACCATTTGACCAGCCTCTCAGAGTAACAGAGTGCGCAACAAATGCTGGGAGCCCATGGCTTGTCTTGATGTTCAATGGTTAAGTCAAAATAAGGAAAATATAAATTTTCTATTAAAGATGTAATATTCCACTTATGCTGGTTGAGGGCCGTTCAAGTATTACGTAAGCACCAAAAGGAGGGGGTCTCTGCTTTGCTTATTTTTGATAGCATGGGGGACGGGGGATCTGAATGGTGATTACGTCAGCAATATTTATTTATTTACAGTCATGAATTCAAGTCTCTTGGACTGAGAACGATTAATTTGAGTTTACCAAATTTTTAAATAGAACAAAATAAATAGATATCGTTTATATGTTAATAATATAATATTTAAATATGATGTTAATGATTTGCTTGAATAAATATTGAATGTGCAGTAAGTTCCTTTATAGTTTATAAATTGCTTATTTCATTGTGATAGACTTAATAACTATGATAGATAGTTGCTCATGAAAAACAATAAAGAAACTTAAACAGATTTTGTAAAAATTATACCAATGCTTACGTAAGCATAGGAGGGGGGTAAGAGCTTGGGGGGGGGAGTTAGGAATTATTAAGATTCTGCTTACGTAATACTTGAACGGCCCTTGGTACTGAATTCTTCACATACATAGTAGATACTATTTAGATTATTTATACACGTACGACATTATGAAATAAAAAGATCACAAACCGACTTACATTGAACCGCTCCTTACATACTCACATAACCAATTCTTAATTTGATTGGGTTCAGAGGAAAAACGGACGTGGTTTAAGTGCTCTGACGTAGGAGATATGCAATGTTCAAACACTCAATGTTCGACAGAACAATATTTTTAGTAGTATCATTCTTATGTAAAAGTAACTTTGAAATTTTGTTGATGATTTGTTCAGTTCGTGCTTCCAAGGTCTTCCACACTTGAATGGATTCTCTGCCCCATTTGAACTGCTTACACCAAAATTTGACTTGGAAATAGGACGGGCTATTTTTTTCTTTCCCCTTTCAAACCCTTTCAAAAAACATTAAAGGAAGCTATAAGAACAACAAAATTTGCTGTCTCATCTTGTAACACAATGGTTAGAAGAGAATGAAATTTAGACTTGAGATATCCAGCCCTACAGTCCTTGTCTAAATCTCATTGAAAATGTATGGAGATTAATGAGATAGAGCTTCCACCCAGGAAGAATTTTGGGAGATTGTTCAAAATGCTTGGCATCAAATTTCTATAAATGTTGTACAAAATATTGTCGCTTCAGTGTTTACAAGATTAGATGCAGTTAATAATACCGGTGGAATGACGAAATACTAATTATTTTTATGTAATAATTATTTTAATTTAATAAATAATCTTTCTCTATCGTTTTTAGTAATTTTTACTTACATTTATTTAAAAAATTTAAAAAAAATGTCAATAAGACACACATTTTTGACAATTCCTGACTTACTATTATGAGTAAAGATGCCGCTTAAGTAGTCACAATTTAAACCCACGCAGAAACAGTGTCCCGTTTTTTTTGGCTCACGAGAGTATCAAAGATAGTAATCCTACCTATCTTATCTAAATACTTTTTGCTCATATGGTATAACGGGAGTGGGAGAATATTTATTAACTGTCAGTTTAATCGTAACCTTAAATTATCCCTATGACTACTTTGAAATGGTTTGAGACTTATCTCTTGGGTAGGACACAAACTGTAAAGTTTAGGGGTGTGGTATCTAATGAGGTTTGCACTCAGTATGGTGTGCCCCAGGGAACTGTCTTGGGACCGCTTTTATTTGTATTATATATCAATGATATGGTGAAATGTGTAGACAACTGTGAGATCCGTATGTTTGCGGACGATACCATGGTTTATGTTACTGGTAAAAATATTGACGTTATGGTAGAAAAATTAAATAATGAATAAAGTAAATTGTACAAATGGTTGTGTGATAATAATATGGCGATTAATCTGGATAAAACTAAATATATGGTGATTGGGTCAATGTTTCGAATTGCAGCTGTCCATTTTGATAGTATGGATTTAACTATTAATCAATATAAATTGGAAAGGGTTGAAAATATTAAATATTTGGGAGTGATGATTGATGCTAACATTAATTTTAAATCACATGTGCAATATATGTATATTAAATAGGATGTCACAGAAAGTTTTCTTTCTAAGTAGAATAAGTAAGGATTTATCTTTGTATACTTTGTTACTGTTGTACGGGGCTATTATATCACCATATGTTGACTTTTGTTCGACAGTTTTGTTCAGCATAAACAGTTGTGAAATGCAAAAATTACAAAAGCTGCAAAATAGGGCATTAAGAATTATATTAAAGTGCAATAAGTATACACCAGTCAAGCTTATGCTCGAGGTGTCGAACCTGTTAAATATAAAACAATACATAGTCTACAAAACCATGATTTTTGTTTTTAAAATGAAAAACTGCATGTTACCATCTTATTTAAGTGATAGAGTAGCTGTTGTGCAGGATATACGTGAACATAATACAAGAAATGTAAAAGACCTTTATATAGAGCGATTTGACAGGGTTCGGACATCGAGGGACGTTTTTGTGAATGGTTTCATATTGTTTAATGCGTTGCCGCGGGGTTTGAAATATTGTAATGACTTAAAAACTTTTAAGAGAGATCTGTTAGAATATGTTAAACAAAAAATTTGAGTGATCCATGTAATTTCGATGTTGGAGCAGTGTAAAATAGTTAATTAAGTAAAATGTAAGAAATGTTATAGTTGTAATAATAGCTTTGCTAATAAAATAAATACTTACTTACTTTACTACTGGCTTATTGACGTAGTGTGACCAACTTAAAACTGAATCCGCTAAATATTCCATGGTCTAATAATTTATAAAAGCGCGCTCATTTTGAATGCTTTAATAGGTCTCCTATATAGCAACGCAAATTACAAAGAAAATTTTATTAGAATTAACAACACTTTCAAAGATTGACTGATATGTTGGCTTTAATAGACAGAGCATATGATTATGTTTTATACGAACAATGAACTAATTACATTAATCGTGTATAAAAAGGTATATACTTAATTAACATCAAAAGATCAGTCAGCTAGCGCAGAGTGCAGTTTTAAAGTTTGCTAATCGTATTGAAAATGGAATTAAATAGTGAAAATTATTTATTATGATTTTTTTTGTGGTTTAACTCAATACTAGTGCATAGAAGGTTTAATTTCTACATTTGGTGATGCAGCGTCATAATCAAAGACAACGGTATATCGCTAGTTTGAACAATTCAAGGGTGGTCGTATTCGCTTCAGGTTCAAGCACGGAAAGGGCATCCTGCAACATCTGTTGTTGCGGAAAATATCGATTCTGTTCGTCGAATGATTGAATAAGATCGGCATGTAACGTATGATGAGATTCAGGCATGCTTCCATATTTCTAGGACCTCGGTACATTCCATTCTGCATACTCATTTAGCAGTGAGGAAACTTTGTTCCCTCATGGCTACAATTATTGAATACCGCATAATCCTTCTACGACTCAAAAAGACGATCGCGTAAAATGGAGTAAAGCAATGCTGAAAACATTTAATCAATCACGGATCTTCTAAGCATGTCTATGATATCATTATAGGTGACGAATCGTGAATATATTCTTATGAAAAGTAAACAAAACAATATCGACAGTTTGGGTGTTTCAAACTGAACTTCTGCCAACAAAAGATGTTGGTACGCGAAGCGCTTCTAAACAAATAGCAAAATCTAGTCATGTTATAATTAATGGTATACAATAAATTGCTTGTTCAAAGTTATTAATGAATGGCAAAAGGCAAATCTAAACGTGTAATCATCCTTCAACATGATAATGTCGAATATTTGTGAAGTAACGGCATCGAATTTATGACTCATCCAGCCAATAGTCCTGACTTGGCTCCAAGTGCTTTTTTTATGTCTCCAACAATAAAAAAATGGACAGCCACCGTTCTTCCTGCCCAGAAGAAGCCATCACTGCATTCAAGTCACCAACTTTGAGTACGCCAACTTCAGAATAGCATAAATGTTTCAATGATTGGCTTGAACGAATGAAAAAGTGCATAGAATTTAATGGTAAATATTTCGAAAAACGATCAAGCTGTTTTAAATGTTTTCTTCATAGGTTTTTCCGAAATCTTCCTACTGCCCCTGGTATATTTTTGTAATTAGGTGAGCTGTCAATTTATTGCCTCGCTGTATATTGTACATTCAATTTGCCGATTAAGATGTAAATCGAAATCATTTTAAATTTCAAAACTGTCGTATCGGAACTGTTAAATATAAATTATCTGTAAATTATTAAAAACCTAATAAATACATAAATCAAATGAAATACAATGCTTGTCCTATCTTATTCAGGGATAAAGAATACATACGAACACATGTACACTAGGATATAGGCCGGATTTACCGGCCTATATTCTCTCATTATTATGTAAAAAACATAAATGTTTACATTGCATAGTAATTTTATTTCTCCTCAAGGTGTTACTATTTACATATTTTCCTCACGGCTGTATATCATAGCAATGAGTTTTAGAGGGAGAAATTACAGAAACCCTTTTCTAGTTTTTTCTGGTTTATATTAATCACAATAAAGACATTCATGATTGCAACGAAGAGCCGAATCAATCAATTCAAAAACTTACCTATATACAATTATATCATAAGATAATAAGATAAAAATAATATCACTATACTTTAGATGTAAATAATTCAGTTCGGGATTATACTTAATCATAGCATGTGATTTAATCATACGCTAAGTACATGTACATTGCATTATTACGTTTTTGTTAATTTAAATTATGCATACCTTGTGAATATGTGACGTTTTAATAGGAACTAGAAAAAACCGAACATATCACGCGTATATTTTATATTTATCGAGGAGTATCATCAGTATCATCACACTTAAGTATTTTTTATTAGTAAACATTACATTACAAACATACAATATTTATTTTCACATTTGAAATGGAAAATGCCTTACAAGGAGTTTTCTGTTTATCTTTCTTTAATTACATATAGAATATATACGTAGATATATGCTAATCTTGAAACAACTTGAACGACTAGATTAACTATAGGATACTTATTATTTATTATATTATTATATGTGACCCGGTCGATACCGCAGTGGTAAGTCACTGACTTATCTTGGCGAATGCTTGAACAGCACTCTGGATCCAATTCGAGGTTTGCAGTCCAAGAAGGTTTTTATGTTTTTTCTTCTCGTTTACAGTGGATACCGACAGTCAAATATCTTTAATCTTCTTAATTATATACAGGACCCTTAAAATAAAGATACAGCGTATGAAATGCAAAGATGTAATTATATAGAATATAAATCCAAAATAATTTCCCAAAATTATGTCATAAGCGAAAAAAACGATATTTATAAAATATTAGTCGCGCCACTGAGCGACCGACTATATCATAAGGAGTATAGAACACGATAATTGAAGCTGACCGACAATTACAAAAAGAGTAGCTTTATTATTGTTCGTCAGCTTTAAGTATCGTCTCTGATTGTCAGTTGTCGATCGTTACATGTGTATATGTGTACGTTCGATATGATTTACATTTAAATCTTCGATTAAAAGTAAATTGTTTCAAAATTGGATGGGACATGCCCCATCTTACATCTTCTTTTAAAAATTTACATGGAAGTATATATTTTTGACAGCTGAGTTTTCGTGCCACGTTATCAAATCCTTAGTATACAAAACTGTCTACATATTGCTGTATTCTCTTCTAACCGAGATACATTGAATAATTAAATAAAGTTGAAAACAGTAATGAAAATTTTAAAACAAGTAAATTTTGAATACACCCTGTATGAACATCGTCATAAAACAAATCTCGTAGTCAATTTCATATAAAGTTTCTTGTTATTTTCTGTAATAAGTTCCTATATGCAACGATACAGATCCTGTTATGAAAAACACATCTGTGTATATTTAGTAAAGTGATATTGTATGTAAAATGTCATGTAAATTATTATATTTCTTTACGTTCTGGTTTATAATTGTTAATAACTTAGAATTTAAATTAAGTTATAGTAGGCTTCATAATCAATACTTGAATTTTGAAACATTTCTTAAATACATAAATATTGTTTTTGTAATAGTTACGATGTACGCAAAATTTCAAACAATTGTAAAGAAAACACGGCGTCGGACGGTAAAAAAAGGAACACTTGAAAATAAGGACGCATTTAAAATATGAAACATTATTAGAAGGAAATATTAAAGAAATCGTAAATCAGTATAAGAACGAAAGTTTTTAAATATGGACTATTATTTGGAAGAGTATTTTAACTTGAATTGTATTTGAAAAAGAATTGGCGTCACGGGGCATATATAAAGAAAATTTCTCAAGGAAAGAGACATTGATCGAAATGTCGTTTAAAGCGGTGGTCACAAATAAATTTTAGTTTTGTAAATTGTATTGAATTTAATTCATCTTTAGAATTTTTATATATTTAATTATTACTTTATTTTGCTTAACATAATAATGAATTCGACAGGTAAACTATGTAACAAAGACACTCAAGACTTGGAAGTACTAAAATTAAATTTATTTGTTTTATGTGGACATTTTATTTGATCGTGTGTAATTTCAATTTCTGTATTAAAACAGATAATAAAATACAGCTATCTTTAACTTGTAAGTAGGGAAAAAAATCTCACGAACATTTAAAGATATTTGGGTTATGAACTCGAAATTTTAAACTCTTGTTAAATATTTGAGATACTAATTAATAAAAATACATCATATGTTATTGACGATTTCATGTAGCAGGGTAAAGTCTCGCCACGTAGATATGAAATAACACATTTTTCCTTTATAATATTATCAACTTTTAATACTATTATATCCACAAACTTTACAATTTATTCACTTTTAAATAAAAACAATCATACTTTAGCATCTTGTAGGGTATAAAAACTCACTGGTCTAAAGTAATACACAGGTGTTTTGAAATATTAATATTGGAATCTAAATCATCAAAGCTTTATTTATATATCTATATAAATGCGAATATTATCTGACTAGATATAAGATTGGCGTACTATGTTTTACTAATTGACGATATTTAATACAATTGAATATTAATGTATGAGAGCAATTTTAAGAGTCTGAAAATACATAATATGTGTGTATTATGATTCATGTTTAATAATTAACCATTCATATTTAAATATTTGGCGCCCATTTTGATAATCAAAGTAGACAGCAATATGTTATCTTCTAGAGTTTTTATAAACATAAACGCTGCCGCGTGTTTGCGTGTAAATTCAATAGTGGTATTTTTATAATATTCCATATTAATATTTTATATTTGTTACTTCTCGTAACAAAAAAGACATTCACGTAATACACATGAAATAGCTGATTTAGGTCAGTTCTAAAAGCTTATAAACAGCTGATTTTGTACATAGATATATTGAGGTTATTGACCTTAGCATACAACAATGTCATAGATATTATAACATCGACAGTTGTTACGTATGTAAACATACGCTGTCGTGTATTTGTGTAACTTAAATAGAGGTATTTATTATTTGTACACATTCTGAATATTTTCAATTCATAGGCGGCACATAATACAATTTTTAGGATGTTTTTAATTTGGGGGTTCGCGTTGAAATTGGATTTATATTCTATATAATTACATCTTTCCATTTTTCATACGTTGTCTCTTTATTTCAAAGAGTATTCTTAAGTCTATTTTAATTATTATTGTTTTGATTACTGACTAAGGTAAGTAAAATACATCTTCAGTCTGCATCGTCTCTCGAAAATTAGAGCTAACAAAAAAAATGGGATAAAAATAACAATGAATTAATGAAATTCATTCCTTATACCCAGTGATGTAAGTCGGTAAATTACCCCTTATATTACCGAATTAATTACCGTCATTTACGGTAAATTACCACATAAAATTTCCGTAAATTACAAAGTAAAACATCATCTATGTACACGTATGACATTGCACACTCGGTGATTGGGGAAGTCCCTTTCTAGCAGATGTAAATGCTCGTGAATCATCCGTTTATATAACGAATGAAGTGGTCTTTCAAAAGATTTCGGTGTATAAGTTGAGCTATATAAAGTTTGTGAATATACTACTCGTAGTGCAGTGCGCTGGGATGGGGCGAAAATATAAAATAAAAAAAAGTTATTTTAACAGCATTTTCAAAATCAACAGAACATTCGAAATTATATTCGTGTAACTTCTGTTCGCAAAGTTATGTTTTAAATGTAACCAGAATGTCCAGTCACTTACAGAATAAGTACATTCGTTGTCCTCGTAAAATAAAGAATGAAATACAATCAAAATCAAGAGCATTAAGTGTTAAGAAAATTAAAGCAATAAATAAAGGTGAGTAATTTTGATTGATTCCTATTGGGTTTTATCGAAAAGTATTTAACATTTTAGAGATTCCGGAAAGAAAAAGTTCTTCGCAAACAGATTTAGAAGACGACGATGGAGAGACGATTTCAAGCGATTCTCGCCCACAGTCTGCTGCAAGCACCACTAAATCCGCTTACAGTGAAAATTTGGATTTTTTTGTGGATGTAATGAATAAATCAGAAGAAGAGGAAATTTGGGATCTCTTAGCAAGAGCATGCTTGGCTAGTAATACCCCTTTAAATTTTACGGAAAATGTTCATTGGCAAAAATTGTTTAAAAAAATTAAACCATCTTTACGATTGCCGACTAGATATCAGTTATCCAATGCGCCTTAGATAAACAATACTCTCAAATAAATCAGATAGTTAATGAAAAAATAGCAAAGGCTAAAACAATTGGAATTCAAGTTGATGGGTGGAGTAATATTAGAAACGAATCCATTATGAATATAATAATTACATGTCCAGAACCAGTTTTATTTAAAGTAATTGACTGCAAGGAAAACCGCCACGATGCTGCATATCTTTGTTCTTTACTTAATTCTGCTATTGAAGACTTAGGTATTAATAAAGTTATAAGCATAGTGACTGATATAACGCTAGCAATATGAAATCAACTTGGAAATTAATTAGTGATATGTACCCGTCTAATTATATTTCTTGTTATGGATGTAGTGCTCATATTTTGAATTTATTCGCACAAGATATTTTAAAATTGGAAGTATTTGCATGTTTAATTACTGATTGTAAAGTCATAGTAAAAACTATTAAAAAATCGCATATTTTGAATGCTTCATTTTAAAATGTACAAGATGAACAGCGAGCATTACAAAAATCAAACACACTAAAATCTCTTAAACTACCTGGCCAAACTAGATGGTGCTCTAATATTTTCTGTTTAGAAAGCTTAAGGATAAATAAAAGAAATTTAAAAGAATTGGCTATAACAGAAACTATAGCTAATACTTTAGACAAAAGAATAAAAAATAATATTTTAGATGATCTGTTTTGGGAAAGAGTTGATACATTACATACAATTTTACACCCAGTCTCCGTAATTTTAAAGAACATACAAACCTCTCAACCTTGCATATCTCATGTTGTTGAATATTTTCAAGACCTGAAAGATCAACTGATTGCTGCATGCCCAGTTTCAGAACTAAATGCTGTCCTATCACATTTAAAATCACGGAGAGAAATGGCTATAACACCTATACATTTGGCTGCCAATTTACTAGATCCAAAATTTATAGGCAAAAATCTCAATAACGAGGAATATATCACAGCACTGACATATATTAACAAACTATCAACGCATCTAGTTAGTGGATCTGATATAGCAGAAATTATGACTGAGGATGCTTATTACAAATCGAAAGAACAATTGTTTTCAAAAGATTTTATATGGCAAGCATTAGAGACAGGCAAATTGAATTCTGTATTATGGTGGAAATCACTTTGTTGTACTACAGCTTTAAGTAAAGTCGCAATAGAAATTTTGAACAGCCCACCAACAACATGTGCGACGGAGAGAAGTTTTTCAATGTTTAGTATTATACACAGTAAAAAACGAAATAGATTAACTAATGAAAGAGCTGCTAAGTTGGTATATGTGGATTTAAATTTAAAACTGAAAGAAAATCCGGCACTGAAAGAACACCCAACAGAAGATTTGGAATGTTCTGATTCGAATTGCAATACTGAGACTGAGATTGATCTGGAATAGTTATGTAAATAACATTACATATTACATAATGGTAATAATGAAAAATTATTGTTTAGTTCTATTTTCAGAATATTGTTTAATTTTAAAATATGTTAATATTGTACTCTTTATTTTTTTTCCTTTAATAAAATGTATAAGACTTTTTTTTGTTGTAGGGGTTTTATTTAAACAATAAAAAAGTGTGGTAAATTACCATGGTAATTTACTCAAAAAATGGTAAATTACGCAAGAATAAATCTTGGTAAAAAAAGAGCAGTAATTTACCACGGTAATTTTACATCTCTGCTTATACCGTATAAGCGAGCGTTCTATAATACTATAATGCACGAAATCAGCTCTTCCAAGCGTGATCTGATATATTGCACACCATATAACTCGCGCACGATAGACGCAATAAATACATTGATTGTTATCAACAAGGAAACGTCAAATTTTCTCCTGGTCGCAAGGAAAAATTAAGTATTGTAATTATAGAACGTAATTATAATTGTCACCTTATCAATTTATGTTAAGAATATCTAATTGAATAGAAACAAACAAATTCAATTTAGGGCAGAATATAAAACCAAAGACACTTCTAAAAACTAAATAATCTTCTTAAGAAACCAAAGAGAATTAAATAAAAAATTCACTTAAAGAAAAATAAGTAAATAACAATTTCGAATAATTTTATTAGAAAAGATGTTCAAAACGAACACCTAACTGAAAAGCAGCGCAATACCCTCATCTGTCAATAAAATTTCTGCTTACATTTGACAATGGTTAGTGGTAATGTTTCGCATGCAATGATCAATGTTGGCAGTTAAATCAGGGGTACAAGGTTTATTGTTCTGAAGATCGTAAATGAACGGTTTTATATAAGTATACAAGAAAAAATCGTTTGGGGTTAAACCAGGCACATAATGTACGATACTACTCTCAGTGCCGGATTTAGATCGATGAGGCCCTAAGTTATTTGAGTCATGAGTCTTGAGTCCAGATATTCTATGTCGGCCACAAATATCATTTAATGATAAATATACATTTAAATGTAATATATCGCATGATATTTTTAAGAAATCAAAATTTTCATTAGTAGGAGAAATAAATATAATGCCAAAACAAATTAGGTGAAGAGTATGGGACGTCTAGAATGCGCGGTACGGGGACAAATAATGTTGTACATTTAAATATATACGACACTTGCGCACTCGGACAATTTTATGGGGGGAGGCAAGAAAGTAAGGGCCTAACCTAGTAAGATATAGCTTGTGCAGCTTATACGTAAATCCGGGTGATTACTCTACAAAAGAAGTAAAATATCCTTGAATTTATATGTCCTCTAATGACAAATTTTCCCCTAAAGGTCTGGTGCAAAAATTAACGTTTAGCGGATATTGCGTTTGCGTGTCATTCATCAGTAAACAATATATTGCGATGACTCATCCAATGATACGTCACGTATTATACTTCCAGACGCCTGGTGGATATAGAACACTTGAGAAGAGGTTCAACAGCCGATATATAAGCCATATATATTGCAACGTTATAAAATTGCTTCACAAAAATAAAACCCTTCGTATGTGTCAAAAACCACTTGTACTTTCGTTGTCACAATATGTACATACTGAGAAAGCTAATTCGGATAAAATCGACCACTGTTGTTCACGAATTTTAATAAAAAAATAAACAAAAGAAATCGCTGGTTTCGATAAATTCATAATTCGCGCAAACGAGATTGCTTTGGATTTGCTGTCAGATGGCAGTTGTAGATACGATGATGCATTCTGTAAGTCAGAAGACAGACTGAAATCTGACTTAGAGTATGTATCATCGCATTTACAACTCCCACGATTTCGCTTCAGTAGGGGTAGCGCTGCAGTTATAAAGGAATACTAAATTTACCAGAGTCGGGTCGAGCCATGTGCATTTATTAAGTTTTTTTCTTTGATCTCGTTGGAGATAGAGTTTTCGTGCATTAGCATTTTATGCTTAATAATATTACAGCTATTACATATTAAAGTATGTCTACGTATTTCGATTACACCCTGTATAGTTAAAGGTAATAGAACAAGTAAACAAAAAGGTATAGGAAATTTTATATAGTCTATTTTTTCCCAACAATTTCCTTGGTATAAAAGTTTAAAAAACGCAATTAAAAATTGTGAATACTCGTTGCATCTTGTTAGTGATGCAGTACATATCTATTATCAAATAAAATAAAATTCAAATTATTAAATTGCCATGGTATCTGGACTCAACTCAGAATTACACAGAAAATGTATTAGCACTTATTTTGCTTTGATATTTTAGGCTTTATTACTTAACTTCTTCTCAATTGCAAAGGATATAAGAAGACATTGGGTGTTGTAAATGCGATGATGCATACTGTAAGTCAGAAATCAATCTGTATCAGCTTCCGTGAAGTATGGCCTATTCAAATCACGAATTAATAGATATCGTCTTATTATACGGTGAAACAGGTGGCAATGCTACTAGACGTATTTAAGACGGGTGGTTTTCGAGCCGAAGATGTCGAACCAATTTACGCAAATTGCAGCCTCATTGAACATTTCCTTTAAGGATTCCACCCGCTTCACACAAATCTGCCCTTTTTAGGGCAAAGAAATTGTCATTAAAAAAGAGGCAAAAATATGAGCATTCGATTAAAAATTACGAATGTAATTTATTATTTCTGGGCGTGAATTGATATTAAGACAACTAAATTACAAATTCTATACCACCATAAAACTCTTATACCGTTTAAAGAAGAATGTTTAAAGAAACTCGATATTGAATTTTTTTCGGGATATTACAAGGGTCAAGCCATTGCCCCTTATAAATAATAACAGAACAGCTGATGAATAAGAAAATTTATATCTAGAAAATGAATGAATACATGTTTATAAAACTTTTCTCACAAAGACGCATTACTGAAAAGTAAGGGGGGTTTTTTGGTAGCAATCGGTAGCATATAAATATATAATTTCTATTTATTTAGATTCAATCTGAATACAGGACCGTATTTAAAAAGTTTGTGACCCTAAATTTCAGCAAAAGTTAAAGTTTCAATAGAATAAAGTTTTTTCTATATTGAATTGCTGTCTTACGTATTTATTACATATAAGCGTACGTCGGCGTATTTTATTTACACCCTGTATAACAAACTATAGAAACTATATTCAATACATGTGTTGTAGTCGTAGATATGCATGTGCGATTCAAATGAATGCTAATACCACATTACCCTTTTTACATATGGTGTCTTAATTGCAACGCAGGAGTGGTACACTCTCAACAAAAATATTGGAACCAGATCATCGTCTCGAGTATAATTAGGTATGAGTTAATACTAATTGCTTCAGTACAATTAACCAAAATCATTTTATTTATGGATAGGTACTAAATTGGTTCCATTTTCTGGTTATCATCACATTCATGCTTAACCAAGGCAACGTTACTTGAAAAATCATTCCAGTTGATAGCAACATTTTCAATACATATAGAGCTGGCAGTGTTGCTTTCCCCAACTGGGTTCCAATAAATTGATATTCCCTACAAAGTATTTTTCATTAAATTTCAGCATAGATGCCAATTGAGCGAAATTCGTTTCTCCAATTTGAAGTTGGCGTCTTTTGACCACATTACTTATAAGAATTGTCTTCATTTACTTATTGTTTGCCTTCATATTCCTTTTCTCTCGAATCATATTAGATTTTAAAATTTACTTTATACTGTTTAGCATCTGGCTTTGCTTCTTCTTCTCTTTGACAGAAATTCTAGGGGTGCATTAATTTTGACGAGCTAATTTCGTAAAAAATAAATTTTTGAGAAAAATATTTCAGTCAATATACCGATTTAATGTTTGAATTGACAAAAACAGGAACATATTGAAACCATAAATCAAAAATTGGAAATTGCCTACTAGTTTTAAAGTACCTTGATCGCCAGTCTCATTTTATGAAAATAAACTCATTTACATAGACAAAGTTCCATGTTAAATTGAGTGTTCATTACAAGTACATTTGAATAATATGACATTAATATATTGGAAAAATATGCTTAGTTATGTCGAGTGATGTTTCGTGATTAAAATGATATGACTAGAAAACAATACCTAAAATTTGTTGATCTGAAGCGGGCAATCCAGATATCTTCAAGATACACGTTAGTGAAATCGTTTATTCCATATCTCTCAAATTTAATCGTTGTTATCGCATTTATATTAAATAAGGATATCTTGTACTCAGGAATAGGAGTAGGAATGAACAATGAATTCATTGTTGAGTTTGTTTTTATAGTATTGGTTGGGCTAAATTTTTCAAAGGTCAATAAATAACTGAAATTGGCGATAAATCCAAATAAAACATTGTTATCTGGTAGACGTATAAATAATATGTTTTAAATGAGAAAATAAATTATACTATACTGCATATACTGTACGCTGTCTGATGAATTACGAGGAGACGTTTTTATCTTCGCGGACTACACATGAAAACAAAAGACTCGAGCATCAATAAAAACTTATTTTTCAGTTTTTAATCGAAGTAGCCTTTATTTCATAATTAAATTTATAATTAATGAAATAAAAATGAAAAAGCCATATATTACTTAATTTCCACTTTATTAAGGTAAAATCTTATTACAATTGTTTCGACACACAGTGTCTTCTTTGGATGGAGTTATATTGCGAACTAAACCTGAAGGGTGTTAACAAATTTAAACTGAAATGAAAAATTTAAAAAAATAATTATACTTAGAAGGATGGTTTAATAATGGGCACTTTATAATGAAGATGTGAACTTTATTACACAAAGGGACAAAAGTTTTCTGAGTACAAACGGGGACTGGCCAGTTGTACTACGTTTACCTGCGTTAATCTGGGCAGAGTCAAAGCTTGCCCTTGTTGATCACCGAGTACCACAAATTATAATATTTTCAGTAATTCTCTAATGAAAGCTGGGGGCGATAAAGTGGGGATAATATTTATTACTGCTTCTTGCTATCTATTTCTAGTTCTAATGAGAGAGTAATACAATTTTGTGATTACATAGTTAGCAATTAGATATCCGAGGAACCTAAATTTCCTTCAAAAATTTAAACATATAACTAGAGAACGGACATTCTTACCACATGACTAAGTTCTCCCAATACAATAGCCGTTGTCCATTGTTAACGCTGGCGAAATCAGGTGGCCGAGAAAATCAAACACAAATACTTCATTGTATTACGCCGAAATGTACTCAGCGATGTTTATAAACATTTCCAATTGCCGATTGCGTTTAATGGAATATATCCTCCGAATATAATAGGTGTGTTGTCCATTGTAATCGCTGTCGACCAGATGGCCAGATGGTCTAACAAATACTTCATTGAATTACGCCGAGTCATGTGGTAAGAATGTCCGTTCTCTACATATAACACAAATAGTACGTATCGATCTACCAACGCGTGTGAAATCATTAAATTCTTTGTTAAAAAACAGTTTATTCTCCTCGCCCAATTATATTTATTTTTGTAGATACGATAATAAATATTCAAAATGAAATATTTGCAAAAAATAAGACTGCTAATGAATCAAAAAATATTTAAAAAAATAATCTGTTATTAGAAAGAAACCTGAGTATATAACTTCTAAAATAAAAGAATTAAAAGAAAACAAAATTACCAAATTCGATTTTGTAAGATCTTTAAGCTATCATGATTTGCCGCAGTAGTACCTAAAACATTTTAAATTGCAAATGTAAATTTGACTATGTATATTTCAAAATAAATTTTAAATATACAGTGGAACCCCGATTAACCGTGTGCGGGTAATCCGGGCGGCGGATTATCCGTACATAAATTTATGATAGGTCAACCGTGAGCGGATTATCCGTGGCTGGCAACAGCGGCTTGATAGTATCCACGCTAATGTCTTAACGGTTGATTTTCGGAGAAACTCAAGGGTTTCGGGGAAATAGTCGCATTACGAACTGAAAACAAATGTGTGGTGTATAGTTAAGTTGACAAAATGCAGCGTCAAATGCGTAAACGCAATATTTTGATTATAGATCAAAAAATCAATATTTTTCAACAATTTAAAAAGGAGATAAGTGTTGCACTACTGGCTAAAGAATATAGTATAGTCAAGCAAACGGTGCGTGATATTGTGAGGAAAAAAGACGAATTACAGACCTTTGTAGCTAAAGCAGACAGTGCAAAAGCTATTTCTGACAGACAAAGGTTTCATAAACAGTTGAAAATGAAAAGAAACTTTTCTGCCTTCTGGTTGGGTGCACAAGTTTTAAAAGCTACATGGAATACGAGAATTAGCCATTCAGTGGGAAAAATTGAGTGCTGATGATGTAGCTATGGTATAATTTTGCTATGATTTGGAAAATATTATAAAAGAACACGGCATAAGGCGCGAGCAAGTGTACAACGCAGACGAAACTGGACTATATTGGAAACCAATGCCTAAAAAAACACTCGCTGCCGGAAGAGAAAGTAGTGCTCCAGGTAATTCTTATTTGTCTTCGTTTTAAACAACTTTAGACTAAAACTTTTGTTTATTTCAGGTTTCAAAACAAGCAGGGATCGTATAACAGCATTATGCTGTGTTAATGCATCAGGAACATAAACAGTTGTTTGAAAACCCAAAAATCCCAGGGCATTTAAAAATATAAAAGTCAAGGATTTACACGTTGGCTATTATAATCAAAAGACTGCTTAGATTGACCGAGTAATTTTTAGAAAGTGGTTTTTCGATAAATTTATTCTCCAGAATAAAACTTATCTGAAAGAAAATAATCTTCCACCAAAAGCCATATTGCTATTGGATAATGCACCAGCGCATCCTGATGCAGAGTTACTAAAAACAGAAGATGGAAACATATTCGTGGTATATTTTCCTCCGAATATTACATGTATTGCCCAGCCAATGAACCAAGGGGTTATAGAGGCCACGAAGAGACTTTATAGGAAAGGCTTTATGTCCCAATTGTTGGGGGAACACGACTTCATGAGGTTTTGAAAATGTCTGAATTTAAAAGAAACAATTTATGCCGTCGCTCGTGCCTGGAATAGTGTGAAGGAAAGTAATATTAGAAACGCATTAGATAAAATAATGACTGCAGTTGAGAAGGAAGATGAAGATGATTTGAATGATCAAGATCTATTATCAATTGATAACATAACCTCCATAGTGTCAGAAATCAATGGTTTGCAAGGAATAGGCAAATAAGAAATACAGGAATGGACAGGATGTGATCACGAAGAAAAAGGATACCAGATTATGGGTGATGATGCTGATCTTACTATTACTCCTGCAGAAATAAACTCTGATATTAGCAGTAATGATGATAATGGTGACTGTGTCATCAAGAAGCAAGAGATGCAGTGAATGTACTATTCGAATATTTTAACGAGCAACCTGAACCTAATGGTATTGATACTCTTCAACTTAGAAAAATGAAGGAGTTTATAAGGGCTAGAATATACGAATCACAAAATCAAAAACAAATTACTAATTTTTCCAAGTAGTAAATTGTATGTTAATTTAATTAAACTTTTTATTTATTTGCATAATGTCTATTTAATATCTACAACACTTTTCTATTACTACGAGCAAATGTTCTTATGTTTTCACTATAACCATAAACTTTTAATGACGTTTCTGTATGTATTTGTCCAAATAAGAAACATTAAAATGTAAATAACGATGTGCTTCGATTATCCGTGTTTTCGATTATCTGGCAAACTCCCGGTCCCGGCCGACACGGATAACCGAGGCTCTACCGTATATGTATTTTGTATTACATGGATTTCATAGTAAAACTGTTACAGCTTAATATAAGATTTTATTATTAAACTCTCCAAAAATTCGTTGGTACAACTAGACAGTAGGATTACATCTACCCGATGTCCCGTGGTACAACTCGGCGGTCCCGGTACAAACATAAAAACAAGAAAGGCAAAATAAAATAAAGAATCAATTGTAAAATAGGCCGAATAAAGGAGAATTGCCGAAACCCATATGATTGTTAAGTAAAAGGTCGGTATGTTTCTATTTTAAATTTTCATAGCTTCCAATAAGTTTAATTTTTGCGATTTACTTTCTGTGTGCAAAATTTTAAAGTTATAATTAATTTTTTAAATTATAATAATTCATTTAAGCTTAAATTTGTTAGCGTCCTTTAGGTTTAGTTTGCAATACAACTCAATCCGAGAGGAAGACACTGTGTGTCGAATTGTGTCAATTGTAATGGGATTTTACCTCAATCATAATCTTTATTTACAAAATTTAAAATTTACAAAAGTCAATTTAGATTGTCAATACAGTATCCACATACAGGTGTCTTACGAAAAACGCACCACGTTACAAGTCTGCCATTTATAACCCAATTTCAGAAATTCAAAAACCGCATGAGACAGGTGTATGAATACTACAAAAGAGTATAATCTTTGATTTATTCGTTTGGTAGAGATTTTTTTCTGAATACATAATGTGTATTTTAACTTGATCTTTTAAAATGTTTTTGATAAATAATTTCGTTTTTTTTCTAACATTTTGAAGTTTGCCTAGGAATAGACAAAGACAGCGCACAAAATAGTAATTTAGTCATTTAATATTTGTCAACTTGTTGTCATTTATTGTTGTTGTATTATTGTATTATTTCTTACAGTTTTGTTATCATATGGTTATTTCATTATGAATAACAATGAATTAACCGATATGATCCAAGCGTTTTTCAAGTACATATCACAAAACTTCTGGTCAATCAGTGCTTGACCAGCATTTGCTCTCTTTCCCAATAAAGAAGCTCCTAACCATCAGAAATTTTGAGAATTGAACGAAATTTAAGAAATCACGATGCTTTTAAGAAACCTAAGGAAGAGGGACACCAATTTCGTGAAAGTGTTGAGTTAGACACCGTTCTTAGTGTTCAAGAACTTCAACTCGGGAAATCGTTCATAAAATCTTAAAAAAACACACATGTAAACCGTACATCCCACAAAAGGTATAAGCGTTATATGAAAATGATCAAAATAGACGACACGAATTTTGTGTTTACTTTTTGAACATGTTAGGCCAGAATGAGCTGTTTTATAGATATGTGATATGGTCCAATGAGTCCACTTTTAGCTATAATGGCGTTTTCAACAGACGTATTCACCGTTATTGAAGTCAACAAAATCCGAGAGTTATTGTTGAAACCAAATGTGTTGGTGTGGGATTTTGGGTGATAGATTGATTGGACCCCTTTTCATTGATGGTATCCTAAATCGAAAAGTATCACCAACTACTAATTAAAAATTTGGACAATTTCTTGGATGAATTAACTCTTACAGAATCAAATAGTGTTTTTCCAGCAGGATGGCGCTACGCCACATAATGCCAGGATAAATGTTGACTTGTTGAATGCTAAATTTGGCCAAAAATGGAAAGGGACATACGGACCAGTTCGGTGCCTTCGCGTTCACCTGATTTTACGTCGCTCGATTTTTGGTTACGGAGTTATGTTCAATTGTTCTATTTAACACCCCCTGAGAACAAGCATGTTTTAAGAGAAAAATTATTCATACTTGTCAAGAGATACCTCCTGTTTTTATCTTGAATGCAACATATGGAGTAACTAGAAGGTGTCAGCTTTGTATTCAGCAAGGTGGGAGGAATTTTGAGCAATAGTTATAATAATTATGATTTGTTACGATGTTTTATTTTAGAAGTTAACAAAATTTTCCATTGCTTTGTATTCCAGGGCACACTTTAACTTTGTTTAAAAAAATAAAATTATTTTCCAAGAATATTTTACAAGAAATTGACGCACACCATTGTATTCATAGAAAAATCTCTACCAAACGAATAAAAAAAATATATGTCGCTATTCAACAAAAAATCGCTAGACAAAAACATCACTTTAAAAAAATAAAAGATTATACTCTTTTGTAGTATTTATACACTTGTCTCGTGCGGTTTTTGAATTTCTGATATCGGATTATAAATGGCAGACTTATAGCGTGGTGCGTTTTTCGTAAAACATCCTGTCTAAAAAAAATTAAAAAGACGGACATTAAAAGTAAGATAGACAAACAATACAGGCTATCTATAATAAAGACCAATACATTCTGACAGAGCAGCTTAAAGCAACAGAAAAATCACAGAGAAATATTCCTGTACAATGTACAGGGACTGGTGCACAAGCCATTTCTTCTTTACAGCATGGAATTTTCGGCAATCCAGTTCATAAAGTGGAAATTAAGTAATACTGATTTTTCAATTTTATTTCATTTTCAATACAGTTTGATTGCTTTTAAAAACAAGTATTACACCGTTTCAATAGCATCTATAGTCCATCGTAAAAATATTGTTTTTGTTTCTCTGCAAAATGGTTCTCTACAGCTGCTACAAGTTCACCATTGTCACTCAATTTTATCCCACCAAGTGTTTTTTGAGATTCGAAAACCAAAAATAGTTACTGGGTGCTAAATCTTGACTGGTCCAGATTCAATGCCACAGTCAACAAGAGCAGCTTTTGAAAGTCCTGACATGTGCACTGCTGGTGCATTGTTGTGGAGTAACAAGACACCTTGCTTAGTGTTCCGCGTCTTTTCATTTTAATAGAATCTCTGAGACGATGGATTTAGCGTACTGCTCTTATTCAGATAATCAATCAGCAAAATTCCTTTACTGTCCCAAAAAACAGTTGCCATCGACTCTTGTTTCCATTCTGGATCACAATGATGGATTCAAGTTTCATCTCTAGTGACAAGTCTGTCGATAATTAAATTTGATCGTTCCCACAAAGCGCCAAGAATTGTTCACACGTCCCTACCCAGACACGCAATTGCAATGGCAAAAGCATCCGTGGAACTCACCATGCGCTAACTTTTGTCATTCCACGGTACTCGTACAGCATTCTGAAGACTATGGTTTCTGGAACACCTTGTAAATCTAGTAATTCTCGCTTCTTTTGCAGACCAAATATGGCCACCCGAGTTACTTTGACGAACATAGACACTAATGTTGTGTTCCTTATGTCGTATGAAGCCATATTTCATGTCAGCGGCAACGTCAATAAGCACATAGTGTGTTATTGTTATTAAAATAAGTGGAAACGTCTTTTTGGACAACCCGGTATAGTTAGGATACTAATATTAATCTGGCAACTGCTTTTATACCACTTTTCAAAGATTTATTAAAACCCAACTTCCCCACCTTAAACGGATAATCTCTGCTATGCGGTACATAATATTTAACAAAAATGCATGACTGTCTTTATATAAGGTATGTTGTTTAAATGATTTTTAACCTATGAACTATAAGTTTATTACAATATTTGTATTGTACGGATACTTAGCCAAACACTACATCTGTAGGAATAATTAATGCGAAGAGTGATGTCTTTCATTGGAGGCTGTGGCTATTGTAAAAACTTAAAAAAGTTATAAAACCACTCACCGCATTAATATTTGTATTCTATAAACGTTTTTCGACAATAAAGTTGTCGTCTTCAGTAGGAAGCAATAAACATCTACGTATAGTGAAATGCTTCAGGGTCTTTGCGTATTTGCTTTGCTGTGCTCCATGTTCAATACTACTATTACACCGTACTGAAGATGACAACTTAGTTGTTGAAATACGTATATAGGATAAAAAAACGAATGGGGTAAGAGGTTTTATACTTTTTTTTGTGAAGAATATTCTATTAATATTAAATAGAAAATTAATGTTACGCGATTATCCTCCTAAACGAATTATTTAAAAAACTGAGATTATGCTCAGAACAAGCTCTTCCTACCGCCCTTCTTCCATCAATACATACAATCATCTATTAGAAGAAAACCACACTTTCAATAATGATTTTCAAATTCTACATTTAGAAAACAAAGACAACAAATTAAATTTACTGGAAAGTTTCGAAATCAATAAATTAAAACACTCACAAATTTTATTAAATGACCAATTAGATTTAAATAACTCGCCTTTATTAAATTTATTTACTTAAAATCTGTTTAGACGATAATATAAATGTATATTTAGTTTATTAAACAAATTTTATGCGTAAACATATTTAGTACCCTATAATATATCAGTTAGGGCCGACCAGATGTGCCACATTTTCTCACTACCGACAATACTTGTGTAAATTCATAGATTTCTTTAAAAACATTGTAAAATAATACCAAGCTTCTTGATTTTATATAAATATTTATTAATTAGTTTTAATTAATTAATTTTTAATTAGTTTGTAACGTACTCTTTAGATGTAAGCACCTAAGGAAGCCACTGTGCTGGCGAAACAATTGTCGTGTTACGATTAAAGATTAAAAGTGAAGACTAGAACCGTAGTTTTATACAATACATACAATAAAAGCGAATAAATTAACTAAAAAAAACAAATAAATTACATTCATTACATAATAACATGTAACAAAAGCTAATTTACAAAAGCTTTCATAACATTTATCAACCGTAATTACCTAACCCATTGCAATATCTATCTTTAGAAATTCCTCTTAGTCTGATTTAAATGTTTTACGATATTCCTTTCGCACACAGACGTGAGTTAAACACGTGACCCGTAACATGTGCGTCCGGATTCCCTACAGACGTTGAGTCACCGCCTGCAGTATGTCTACGTATATTTGGTTTCTTTTTTTTATTTAGCGCACGCAGTAAACCTTCAAAATCGGAATCTTAGATAGGAGATACATTGAGTTTGTCACGTCCCTGCGTAAATGCCTATATGAAAATTTTCTAAATCTAGCAATGGTTCATTTTAGATGGGGATATACCTATCCTTTCTTTTAATTTTCGCAATGTTGAATCATGTGTTGCAAGAATGCTTATAAGGTAATACTCATTTTTGCAGGTAACAGAATTAACGAGTATTAATCACCTGGGGATTCGTGAAATTTTTTTGTTTTATCTCTCAGTATTACATAGAAATGAAATAAAATTTATTTATAGAAACTATTACATTGCATCGATATTTTTAACGGGTGCAGTGCCAGAGACCTTATCAAATATAATTTGTGTAGGGATAGGTATGATTATTTGAAAGTAGCATAGCAGATAGATATAAGAATAATTTTTGTCGAAAGTGTGGGTGTTATAATTACTTCTCAATAAATCCTTCCAAGAAAAACATTTATAGATACCTCTTTACACTTTGCAAAGATACATACTATATCCTAAAAAAAACAATTTATACAAAATAATCTCTATATATATCGAGCGATCAACATAATTTGTAATTGAGTCATTCATGAATTTAAGTACGTATGTTTTTTCCGATTGTAACCGTTGCATAGTTATACAACGTGTTTCAAAAAGAATTACATCTAGTTGTTCATGAATTTCTCCTATAAATGTGTTCTGCATTCTTGAAATACGGATATATATTAAATAGTATGTAGGCTATCTACCTGTCACTGTCAAAATTTATCATCGAGAGATATGGTTATGAAATTAATAACAAGTACAATTAGATTATTAATTTATTTAATAGGAAATATTAAAAAATGGGATATTAATCAAACAACCAAGTTAAGTAACTAATTTGTAGAAATTTTAATTATTAATATTTACAACAAATGTTCAAAATGGTCACCATTCTGTTGAATGCGACGTTTCAGGCTGTCAAAAATATTCTGCAATACATTTGGTGTTATTTTATTACATTTAATTGTAATTGTATTTATCAAGTCATTTAAGTTATTTATTTTTGTCTTATATACTTCATTTTTGAGCAATCCGAAAATAGAAAAATCTAACGGAGTAAGATCTGGTGACCGCGCTGGCCAAACACTTCTCCCGAAACTTCTCGACGACTAGACGAATGTGATGATGTAAAGCGGTATTATCCGCAGCTATATTAGGAAACTGCAAGTGAAACTGTCGCTTACACTCCGCGTAGGAATATTGCCATTCTCCGTTAAGAAATTGCGCACTTCGGAAATAAGCGTCAACAATAAAAATATTTTCTTGCAATGTGTACATTATTTAGTAGTATTATTTATTAAGTAAAAACAATATATGTAAGAAAAAATTATACTGCTAGTCACAAAATGACAAATGTCAAAATAACATTAGATAAGTAGTTAGTTATAAATAAAAGGCAAGTAGCTTATAATAATTTGCAAGTATGTATTAGTTACTCAGTGCGTACTGAGATGAAGTTCTTTTTGAAATACGCTGTATATTCGACTGACATTTTACTTGACGTTTGTAATGTAAGATGCAGTTCAAGTAAAGACATACAATTTCGGATTCATGAATGACTCGATTACAAATTATCTTAATCACTTGTTATAAAACGCAATTATGTGTATGTGACTATGTGTGTCTGTTATAAACTAAAAAACTATTGGACCGAATGACGCGCGGTTTTTTTTTAAAAGTGATCCGCCTTGTCCTAAGCAAGTTTAGAGCTATTGACATTCTCAATCTGACCAGTAGAAATAAAGTTAGGAGCGTAATAAGATAATAGCAACAGTAGCAGTATTATTTAAATTTAGATGGCGCCATGAGACAGTACTAAGTGTTGTCATAATGACATTACCTAATTCACTAGCTAATACTATATTTTATACAGCAAACAAAGTCATTCAATTAGCTGCATATACAGACGATGTAAATATTATGAGCCGGTCAATGGAAGAAGTCCATGAAATGTATTCCAAACTGAAAAACAGCTAAGTACATGGGACTCGAAATAAATATAGAAAAAAACAGATACTGACACAAAGAAGAACCTGCAGAACCATACATAATATCACACAAGAAGATGATATCGTATCGGTCGAACCTAGTGGTTGCAATTAATAAAGATTGAATAGAAGACAAATACATACATAAAAGAATAACCCAATCAAATAGAAGTACCTACACTTCTCGCTGTCATACGTATTTCGGTCTCGACATATTCACCGGCAAAATAAGCTGAACATATACATATACAACAATCATTAGACCCATTGTAAGTTATGGCTGTGAATCATGTGTTTTGACAGAAAAATCCAAAAATAAATGTAAGTTTTTAAATGAAACGTTTTATGAAGAATATTAGGACCAGTTAGGACCATGGAATATGGAGAGGGGGAAGCCTTTAATTTACCCGTTGACTTTCAATCAAATTCTCGTTAACATAAACGTCACGCAGTTTGATAAACGATCTCATCTCGACCAAGTTTCTATCAACATCTACAAAAATGATACGAAGTGGCTGTTGTCGTTCTGGATACAATTGTAAATATCTTGTACTCACTATTGTTGTATTTCGATTTGATGAATAAAATATACTTAACATATCTCGTTTCTCTTCGTTGGTGTATGATATTTTTCTATTAGTAAGGTACGATAATTGAAATGTTTAACAGTTTGAAATTTCACGGCTACCTTACTTAATCTTAAAATGTATTCTTCGTGAATTAAAGCATATCAAAATCTTGTGTCAACATGTCATATATGTTAGAAATCAGAAAAAAAACTCTTTCGAGCGGTGCTAAAATCCGACGTAATGCCCCTAAGAAATAAGAAAGTTGATGATGGGCAGATAGAACTGAAACGTCGTATGGAAATTTCGAGTTTAGCCTTAGATAGTAGATCAAAAGTGGCCTCGAGATTGTGTTTTTAGTTTTCCATTTGACACAGGTTCATTTTCTCTTCGGGTTCATAACAAACAAAATTTAAACCAACCCCTCTATCTCCAATAATAAGCGAGATACCAAAGTGATGGCCGAAAATGAATCAGTCTGTATAGAAAAATAAGATATTGTTAATTTATTGTAATTATAATTCAATAAAAAAGTTATTAACATAGGTCGGTTCATATTTAATCCATCCTCGTAAATATTATTTTTCTCCTTATTTTCTGTTTATCTGAATAGAAAATAGTGCAGCAAAACTAATTCGATTATTATTCAAAATTATTCGTATATAGTAAGAACTATAATATTTTCTTAAATGTCTACCGCAATTTACAATTTACTGGTATATTTATGCTTCTAGTCTTGGAGAGATATTGAATAAGATTATTCCCAGTTACAGTATTAATAGAAACATGCAATTAGTGCTGCGTATTTTTTGAAACAGATCCAATAAAACAAAAAATATGTTATGTAATATTTAAAAAAATATTTTAAAAATGCATATATTTTTTATTTATTTTAAATAGTTTTAATTCCGAATTCCAATTGTTTAGCCCTACATTTAATTGAGATTTGAACTCTAGCATCGGTGCTATTATTATACTAATTTTTAAAATAGTAATTCTCAAAATAAAATGAGTATAGAAAAGAAATGAAAGGAATTTACGACAAGCAAAATTCAAGGATATTTTCTATTTAATGTCAATTCTTTGTATTTATCTAGTTATTTTTAATTTTTTGCTGGTTTTACTTTATGTCTTTTCCTTTGTATAGAAGGTGAAGCACCGAACTGAACCCAACCACACTTTACACCATATTCCATTCCTTTGCTCAGAATCAACACTTTATTGCTATACTTTTGATTTTCCTTTCCTCCATGTAAAATTAGCCAGTGCTGCGCCGCGCAGTTTATCTGCACCTGGGTAATAGTAATAGCAGGAGTGAATTACACCGAGCTGTCCATTTCTTATGATTTGCCTGTTGTATACCAATTTAAAATAAAATGGATGCAGAAAAATTAATGGAAATATTGGAAACAGAGACAATGAGCCCACTATGAAATATCACGCTCATACGACGCATCCAATTGGCTCATTGTCTCCAGCCAATAGCAGGCCACCATCTGACCCGGTCCCCCATATATATAAATCTGTCTCTGCCCTAGCATTAAAACATTCTCACTGCGATATTCATTCCTACAACATCGCAGTTGAGAGCACCTACGTTAAATACAGCGTAAATACGAACCCGGAAGAAATGGCCGGAAGATATATCACCAAAACCGTAACGAATATAACTCTGAAGAATAACTTCAAAAGAAGATGTACGCCGCAGCAACGACAAGACGCAGAAATTATCATTAGCCAAACAACCGACGAAGAAGATATCCAAAACCTTCTACAAAGGCAACCACAGATATTCATCGTCGATCCCGTCCAGCCAACATGTGAAATAGAATTATTAGTATCGCCCGAAGAAAATGAAGAAGAAGAAGATACAAGCCCGGCAAACCCGCCCGACAACAACTCGGATCCCATAATCAACGTCCAACTCCAAAACGATTTTAAAATGGCGAAGAAAACGGCAAAAAAACAAAAAACAGACCACGCAAATACACCTATCGAAACAAAAAACGCATACAGTGTCCTCGAGAAAACAATCACCGAGGAAAAAATGGAAGAAGAAACTGAAATCACTCCACAACCTTCAACTTCATACAACAGCACTCCCAGGGTAAGTGATAAGACACACACTACACTTAACACAAAAACTGAAACAAAAAAAACACACAAAGTCGCACCAATTATCATAATCGAAAAAGACAAATGGACATACATACGACAATTACTTAAAACTAATAACATCAACACGACAGAAAGCAAAATGGTGAAACCAGGAATTCACATAGAACCGACAACTGACGAAGACTACAGAAAACTAAAACACACTCTAGACAACGAACATATACAATACTACACTTTTCAATTGAGAAGTGAAAAGACATTAAAGGTGGTGATGCGTGGCATTCCCACCTTTATCACCGAAACTGACATCACAGACGACTTGACGGACCAAGGATACCCGACTTTAAAAATCAAACGGATGAACGGCAAACACGGAATACCAGCACCACTTGTATTAATCGAACTGACGAGACAATACAAGTCAATTTACAACTTACGCGACTGCTGCGGACTGACGATCAACATAGAACTAAACAAACGGACTGACATTATACAATGCCACAAGTGCCAGACTTTCGGACATCACCAACGGAATTGCAACATTAACTACAAATGTATGAAATGCGGAGACGGACATTCGACACATCTATGTACTAAAACAAAAACAACCCCACCAAAGTGTGCAAACTGCGGTGGTCCTCATCTATCCACTTTCATTAACTGTCCCAATAACCCAAACAATCCTACAAATAAAACCACACCTCAACCTAAATACGTACCAGCACCACCCCCAACAAGTAATCCATGGACACAAAGACAAAACAAGACAAAACTTAACACAGTTGACGAATTAGCACTTGCCTTAGGCAATATGCTAATAACACTACACTCGACTAACGCAACAAACGAACAAATACAACACTTCGTTACACAGACACAGACAATAATAACACTATACAACAAAACACATTAAACACACAACTGAAACGCAAAAAAAAAAATGTAAACGCGACTGACGCACAGACTGCACAAACAAAACACGTGACAACAAAAACAAACACAACAACGCACGATATTAATCAGACACAAACACATCACAACCCTGGGAGATACTTAACAACGGAGTGGAAATGGAGGCAATCTTCGACCACGATTCAAAATTCAAAGACTCATGAAAGACCCTAGCATTCTTCAAGCTACTGCGAAACGACGAAAATCTACGTACAGCCCTGAAGATGTTCCTTGCAACAGTGGACGAAACGTTGGCAATTACGCCTAAATCGACGCGGTTCCAACCCGGAAACCGAGATCTACAAGTCTTTATTCTCTTTTTTTTTATATAAAACAAAAATCTAAATAAAAAAAAAATAAATATACTCTCTTCCTATATATAAAAAAATTTAATCACATAAAACAAATATATTTATCACTTTTTTTTTGCGAAGGTTATGCAAAGCATTATCATTAATGACATCTACACTAAAATCTATTCCTTTGTATTTCCGTTTTGTTACAGCACTCTGTAACAGTGCAAACTGCTTGGAGCTGCGCTGCCTTGAAACAAACGAAAAGACCTTTCATCTTCAATATAAAAGGTGTACCATTAAGACCACCTATTGTGAATTTAGCGCCAGTTTTTTGTGTCGATCGTATAGCGTTGTTTTTGACAGCTGTCATGTGTGAACATTAAGGTTTAGTTATAGAGAATTACACAGATGCACAACGAATAGAAATTGTGAAAATCCACTACCGAAATGGTGAGAATTTTGCGGAGACGGTTCTAAAATTCTTCGGTCACCATAACGCACCTTCAAGCCGTACCGTGGTTCGATTAATAGAGACCATTAGGTCAGTCTAAACCCAGAAGAGGTCTGACCGTGTCGGTCTAATGAAAACATTGGAGCAGCTAGTGAGAATATTGACCAGAATTCTTCCACTTCAATTCGTCATCGTTCTCACCAATTGAGACTTTCACGAAGCAGTTTACAGAGAATTTTGACTAAACCTTTTTAAATTAAAGATCTTCATTTTCATGCTTACATGAAAACAGTTGACACAACATTTGAAGCCAGAATATTACGAACATTCACAGAATGGATCTTATAGCAACAAGTGAATGGTGATTTTTCGAAGAAAATCATCTTCTCTGATGAGGCGCATTTCGAACTTAATGGCTATGTCATAAAATAGAATTGTCTTATTGGGGGAGCTGAGAATCCAAGAGTGAACATTCAACGGCCAATGCATCCATCACAAGCCACTATTTGGTGCGCATTTTGGGCTGGCAGGGTGATTCTTCTTTGAGAATGCGGCCACCGTCAATGGCGTTCGTTATCGTAAGATGATAAACAGCTTCTTTTGTCCTCGAATTGTTGAAATGGATCACGAAAACATGTGGTTTCAAAAGTACAGCGCAACCTGCCATACAGCGAACGAAACAATGGAATTGTTGAAGACGAAATTTGAAAGGAGAGTTATCTCGCGCCGCGATGATGTGAATTGGCCACCCAAGATCATGGCATTTGACACCGTTGGATTTCTTTCTTTGAGGTTTTTTGAAAGGAAAGGTGTTTGCCAATAACCCAAGAACAATTCCTAAACTGAAAAACGAGATTCGACGCACCATTGATGAAATTCAACCGGCACTATGCTAAATGTTATCGGAAATTTCGTCAAAAGGACCAACGAGTGCCATCAGTCACGAGGCGGATATTTATCGGATATTGCGTTCCATACATAATACCATGTCTGCACTCTTTATTACAATAAAACATCAGAACTTTTCAAATAAACACGTTTTTTCAAATTTAAAAAAAAAGGTAGTCTTAACACATCTCATATTTTGGTTCATTTTTAGAAAATATAACAAATTTTGTTTTGAATGTATTAATTTGTTAATAATTTTATTTAATATACAGTGTGGTCATAAAGTTTGGAACCAAGCTTATAACCGCATTATTTTACATTTTTAGGAAAAACGCTCGGACAGGTAAATTTTCTTTTTTAAAACGCCATCTTTTGACATACAATTTTTTTCTATGATGTCATTGGTTTTCGAGTGATGACACTTTCTTTAAATGGTAACCATATTATTTCTTTCTCGTTTTTGGTAGATCTTTATATCCACCAAATAGTGATATAAAACAATTGGTATGTTGCATCACAATTTTTTTGAAAAAATGATATAAATTTAGAAAAAAATACGAAAATTTTATTTTTGTACAAAATTAAAATTAAATTAAAAAAAATACATCTGAACTTAAATTTATTGTAACAGTTAACGTAAATTTTCAAAATAGACCCCACCAACCAACTGACACTGTCCCAGCCGAGTGTAAACACTTCGTATACTCGCCTCAATTATGTCTGGGGATATTTGTGTAAGTTCTACGCGAATTCGTTCTTTTAAATCTTCTAAATTGTTCGGTTTGTTAAAATACACTTTCGATTTCAAATAACCCCACTAAAAAAAGTCTAACGGTGTCAGGTCAGGAGAACGAGGTGGCCATTTTATGGCGCCTCTCCGTCCAATCCATTTATTGAAAAATACTTCGTCAAGATAGTGGCGAACCTCTACACCATAATGGGGAGGCGCCCCATCTTGTTGAAACCAAATATTTGGATGGGGTACATCACCATCCTCGTGATTTGGGAAAATAACAGCGAGCGCTGGAACCAGCTCAAATCTTAAAAATTCTAAATATTGCACAGCAGTCAAATTTCCTTCAAAAAAATATGGTCCTAAAATGCGTCGTCCAATCATTCCAACCCATACGTCAACTTTTCTTCTGCGCTGAGTATGACACCCTTGAGTCCAATGCGGATTGTTCTGCGACCAATATCTACAATTATGGCGGTGAACAGATCCATTTAGGCAGAACGTATCTTCATCTGAGAAGACGATGTTTTCCAAGAAATTTGGATTTTGGTCACAACGTAACATTACGTCTTCACAGAACTGCAGTCGACGATCTTCGTCATCCTCATGTAATTCCTGTACAAGTTGAACTTTATAAGGACGATAGTGTTCTTTTTTAAATAAGTTGACGACAAATGAGTGAGGCACCTGATTGGCTAACGCAAGTTGTCTGGTGGAAACATGATGCCTTTCTTCTGCTTCTAGAAGCACATTTAATTTCACATCTTCTCCTACTTGAGGTCTACCTTGCCGTGGTCGATCTTTTGCGGATCCAGTTTCGGTAAACTTTCCAACTAGTTTTGTCACCGTAGACCTGGTAATTGGAGGTCTATCAGGGTGTTCATGGTTAAACAAATCGCATGCTTCTGCATGCGTTCTTTGTCTGTCCCCATACCCAACCATAATTGAAATTTCGATTCTTTCTCGCTCAGATAAATGTGCCATTTTGTATATTAGCGAAAATGAACAATTTTTACGCAATATCTCAAAAATCTAACGTCAAAAATAGAAGTAAATAATTCAACAATGTTGTCGCCATAGAAACAATTTCAAACTATAATTTTTGTACATAAATTGTATAAAAAGAAGCAAGAATGTCATAAAGTAATATCTTGCAAAAAAGTGCGTGTTTTTGTTTTTGTAAATTTTTTGCATAGTAACATGAGTACATGTGCTTTTGACGATCCGGTTTGTTCAAGAAGAATATTTAAGTCCTCACACAAGACAGAAGTGTGAAAAAAACTTACTTACATGTTTCAGTAAATTTTGTAAGCTTAATAAGTTTTTGAAATCTTCAATTTTTGGGCGATAATTTTAATTAAGAAATGGTCTGCCACATCATGTCATTTTTTTAAATAAATTAAACTTCTTTGGCCCTTTTTTGTGAAACTATTTAATGTTAAATAAGATTTTTTAATAAGTAATTGGCCGATTGGGAAGACGAATTTCTTTTGACCTGGAGCGAATAACGCAGATTACTATTGATCGCAAAGCATTTACACTCGGCTGGGACAGTGTCAGTTGATTGGTGGGGTCCATTTTGAAATTTACGTTAACTGTTACAATAAATTTAAGTTCAGATGTATTTTTTTAAATTTAATTTTAATTTAGTACAAAAATAAAATTTTCCTATTTTTTCTAAATTTATATCATTTTTTTCAAAAAAATTGTGATGCAACATACCAATTGTTTTATATCACTATTTGGCGGATATAAAGATCTACCAAAAACGAGAAAAAAATAATATGGTTGCCATTTAAAGAAAGTGTTGATAACGTCATCACTCGAAAACCAATGACGTCATAGAAAAAAATTGTATGTCAGAAGATGGCGTTTTAAAAAAGAAAATTTACCTGTCCGAGCGTTTTTCCAAAAAATGTAAAATAATTCGGTTATAAGCTTGGTTCCAAACTTTATGACCACACTGTATATATATATATATATATATATATATATATATATATATATATATATACATAAAAAATGAAACACATAAAAAGGCTAAAAAAATTATAAATCGTGTTACAAATAATCATACCATTAGTAAAATATGATTATAAAAGTGTTTTTCTTTGTTTTTCAGTCGGTTTAATCACAGATAATTCATTGTTTCATGGAACTAATTGAAAAAGTCCGGAAAGTAGTCAAACTGTTTAACTCAAAATCTCCAATGAAAAACGATCTGTTACTACGTCGGATAAAAGAACGCCGTGTGATATTTAGAGAATCCAAAGAAATATCTGGAAAGAGATACAAACTACAAACGACGAAGACACGTTCTTTTATTTAAGCAAAGCAATACTAAGAAAGGAAATTCAGAGTTTAATCCAGCGCCAACCCAAAATAAGGAGGCTGAGCAAGTTAGAGACGCTAATGATAAATATGACGTTTCTTTGTCCCATATAGTGACAAGTCGTAAGTTGTAAAACATCGCGGTGTACATTGGAAGATGAATTAGAGCGCAGCCTTCGCAATAAATAGGTAGCAGACTTCATCTGCTTCTGCACCCGCTCAAGTAAGCTCTCTAGATTTAGACCTTATAATAAAACGTGAGATGATACTCTTGGAATGCGGCGGCAACAGAGGAAGTCCATTCCTCCAACAAGCGGTGAAGCCGAGCGCGCTTTTTCTGCCGCTGGGTACTTCTGCAATAAAATCAGGTCAAATTTAGAAGATGAAACTTTCAATATTTTATCATTTCTCCAAAAATATTTCCAAAAGAAATCTCAATAATTTTTCTTAATTTTTTTTATTAAAAAATGCTAGTTTTATTTTGAATTTAGTTGTCTTTTATTGCATAACTAACTTCTGATACTTAATTTTCTTAGCAACTGAATCCCGCAAATCCTGCGGATCCGCGGGAATGGTGATCTTGCGGTGACATGCTTGCGTGATTGGATTCTCTAAGTTATAAATTTCGACAAAAACATTTATGAAAACCAAACACAATCCTATCAAGAGGTATTCGTTGAAGGTGATGCTGATGTTAATATCGGAAAAGAATTAACTCTCTAGAAGAAATTACTGTTAGCTACAATACAAAAAAACAGATTTATCCAAGACTGTCAGACGAGAGACCGAGTTGTTAGAAGATGAAGACTTCGAGGCATTTTCAACTGCAAGTAATTTATGCACAAAAATACGTTCCAAGCTTAATGATAGCTCACGAGATGCAATATGTATTTTAGGATCACGTTTCAAAAATATGCAGTTAATAAATTAGCTAATGTCTTTTTTTCTATTAATAGATATTACATAATAAGATTGTAAAACAATATTTTTATGTGATATTTACTTTTATTAATAATAATGCTATATGTTTTGTTTCTAATCTTATAAATTACTATATTACTACCCTTAATAATATTTGATTATAACTAAAGACCGGACGCATCAGGCCGAAATTACGATGGACCATATAAATAGTCTATAACATCCCTGCGTACAATACGCAGTGTTTGAATACCACTATTCATTCGGTTATCCGCACGTCTGATTTCTGTCGTTGAATTATGACGCAATTACTACAATATTACACTTAAATTACTTTCTTCATGGGCGTAGATAGAAGCGTGAGTAGTTTTTATAATTTATTTAATTTATTAGTTTATATTTCGTAAGATAAATAAAGAACGGTCAGTTAGTTTTTTTTTTCATTGTTTTAAGTGTTAATTACATACTACGTAATTTTTGTAATAGATCCTGTTTAATATCGTTTCATCGAATCTATTTCTTCCAATTATTTTACGCACATGTTCAGTGAATTTCGTTAAGTTTCAATAACTTACGCATACATTTTTAATTTTCATTTATCTAGATCTAAAACATGGTTTAAGTTAGTTTTTCAGATATGATATGGAATAACGTCGAGAATGGCATTGTGAAACAAAGGCGAGTTGGATTAAGGGTCAAAGTTATTGTATGTCCATTACCAGTGATTCCGAAATTGATTGCAAACTTTGTAAAACATTGTTAATAAATTCCAAGAAATAGCGCGTAAAACGTTACTTAGCATCGCAGACACATACACAGAAATTAGACTCGTTGGAATATGACAATTTTAAAGAAGAATTCTGTGAAACTTTAACGGCGGCAAATATTCCATTAAATAATCTTAACAATTAACCTTCGAAACATTTCTCCAAAAATATACTGGTCGAAATGTTCCTGATGAATCCACCTTACGCAAATATTATGTTTCTAAGTGCTACACACGAAAGCAGTAGAACGCATTAGAAGCCATCTTTCAAATAAGTACCTATGGATAAGTGTCGATATATTAGGACGCTGTGTGGTAGATGTTGTAGCTGGTGTACTACATTCAACTATTCCATATAACGCATATGTAATAGCAACAAATGTTATAAATACAGTTGATACGGAGACAGTAGCTAAAACCATTTAAGGGAATATGCATCAAATGCTTCATTCGGACAACAGGTAAAAAGAAAAAATACTTTTATTTGTTAGTGACAGTACTGCATATATGTTAAAAACAGGCAGACTATTAAAGGGAACGGAAACATATCCTAATATGATGCATATTACTTGTGTAGCACACGCTCTCCACAGAATCTGTGAAATCTGGGGAACATGGTTGGAAGCTACTAATTTTTATGCAGACAATTTCGATAGTTTACAAAATTTCGTTACGTTTAAATAACGACGCTCGAAGTATTTCTGAGTGCAAGGAACTAATACAAATTCCAAATTAAAAAAATCAGTTGCACTTTCTTCAGGAACACTTGGAAATTTGCCAAAACTAATCACTTATTTTGAAAATCAAAATCTCACATTAAATGATGGATTAACCACATTAGATATGGCTATTAATAATTTGAAAAATATTCCAAGTTACTTCGGATGTGGCCTTCGGTAAAAGTTAGACGCAGTTTTTAATAGAAATCCAGATTTAATAACATTTTGGCAATTGTGTGTGGGGACAATGCTGCCTCAAAATCTAACTGCTAAATACGCTGAAATAAAAGAAGATTTCCAGTATGCACCTATAACCAATTACGATGTAGAAAGGACGTTTTCTATCTACAAGGATGTATTTCATTCAAAGAGAACAAATTTTACATACAATGTATTGCTAGTTAATATTAATACTCCTTTACTCAACTTGAACTACAAAACGAACAGATAAAAATATATTTCGTATTTTATAGATCACCTTTGTTTTCCAATTATATAAATAAAATTAAAAACTCTTTAGAAATACAAATTTTCAATAGTACGCCCACGGGGGATTAGTCATCGGCCTCTCCTGTTCCTAATTATAACATTCCTTTATTTTATATTTGTACATAACAAAGTTGTTTATATTTTATAGTTTATACCTTGATTGTATAAAACTAATAAATATGGCAACGAAACAAGAGTTTTTGAACCTCTTTGGAAAGTTCCTGATACCGGTATTCCAGTACAACGCTTAAAACAATACCGAATACCGATATTGTATTTTTGGTCCGGTATTGCAATCACTATGTGCAATACATGTGGATGTTTTGCACATAGTGCAATGGTGTGGACCAGACGAAATAAATGTAAAATAGTCGAAAATAAAACATAGATATTTTTATAGATTTATGGCTAATAGAATAGTTATAATATATGTAATAGTACATTCATTACATTTTGGTTCATTGAAAATAAAAAATGATTCGATCGTTATAATAATATATTATCTTCCTACATTGCATGCAATGGGCAACTAAAATACTGTTCGCATTTCGAACTGCATGTATAAAACGAAACATAACAAACTGTATGTACAATAAAACAAAAAAATAAATAAGTATCCAAGTTTAAATTAAGAGAATTGTTATTCACGTACATTTTGAGCAATAGAATTTTAAATTAATCAAGTGGAAGTTATTTATACTAACGATGTCAAAATGGTACATAATGCAATCTCATCTGTCTCACTTTTAGGAATAACACGTTTGCCCTGATAACAAGGAAAAGATTCTCTTCTCACTTATGTTACGTTAGCAAAAATATCGCATCTCAACGGAATACAAAAAAAAATCTAATCTGAAAACAAAACCATGGCGATCGTTCAAAAATTATACAAAGTACATAAAGACGTCCTGAAATTAATCTAAAAATAAGGTTAAAAAAGATTATTTTGGTTGTCGGCATTACTACTAATAATAATAGAATAATCTTCCTGTTTACTTTATATATCTGTACATACACAGACATAATCATATAACAGCATATTATTATTCTTTTGATTATAATCAAAAGAATAATATTTGTTTACCAGCGCTGCGATTATTATTAAATTGGGCTCATATTTTTAGATCCCGAAACAAAAAAAAAGTCGTTTAAATATTCAGCGCTAGATTATGCGAATTATTCAAACAAATTTCATGAGATTATCGCAAAGATTAGTGGGTTTATGCATCAGATGGATATTAAGAAATTTCAATAACAGGAAATATCTTTACAAACAGTGTGGTATAAAGAATATTGTGCTGATTATAAAGTGTAATTTGAATCCTAAAACGTGTATAGCTTCTTGTTCGATTTTATATTATTTGTATTAACTGTTTGTGTATATTTATTAATACGAGGGCTGATGAGAAAGTTTGTTAATATGTATTAAAATTAGTTTTCATCTGGGCTTTGTTATATGGATCCTGCTCTTTAGTTTGAATTTATTGGTGTTTCAAGTATTCTAATTTTGAGCCCGTATCAGAACGGAAATATCGCCATTTCATAAGTAAAAAAAAGCATTTAAAAAACTTAAGTTATAAATTCACGTTCTTTACATCTAAGACAATACAAACAATTAATGTACTTACAGTAAACTGCAGAACATATTTATTTTGTCGATCCGTTTAAATAAAATTTTAGAAATTTGTCTCAATCAATAGTAACACATAATTAAAATATATATGTAGTACTTGCTGATGATCGCAATTTGGTTGATGAATGTAAATTTAGGACAACAAATAGCCATATCGTGAAAAATCGTGTATACGAAGCCTGAGGAAAAATTCCTGGTACCTATCCGAACTATTACATTCGTAAACATGGAAATTTCTAACAAATAATTCAGTTGACAGATTGTATTTAAGTGAACTAGCTTGATTTACACAGCATTTAAAAGCAGTTTTCCGTAAAAATGGAATTTTCGCGTGAAAATTTTTAAGACATGATTGTTTATGATTTTATCTACATCTGTTATATGAGCGTTACAATAGCACTTGTTACGCTTTAATTCTCCCTTTCTTTAATATCGACCTTCATTTATTTATTGACGAGTCCCGATATCTTTATTAACTTCATTAAATTTTAAATACATTTATTCGGATACTTGTCCCGCTCCCTGTGGTCAAATTCGGAACTATGTCACCCGTTCCGCTGGACCGCGGTTGAGATTCGGGGACAGACTTTGACAGTAGAAAGTCGCTTAAAAATTACGATCATAGATCTCCGTACTGGAAGTCAAACTCATACATCACTGACTTAAGTTATTTTATCGTATATTACGGATTATGTCAGAGGGTGAGATATAATTGTGGAAATAGCCAATATGCGTTTACGACTGGTGTAAGTTGAGGAAAGTTATCCCAACTTTGGTTTTGCTTGACGCTCCATCCTCGTTTCCGAAAAGGGAAACAAAAACTGGCTTCCGGTTAAAGAGGTTTGGAATACAGTAGCCTGAAAATCTAGGGCGATTGATGGTCGACTAATTCCCCGAACACTCTGAGGAATTAATTACTACCTTGGAGGACGGGATCAGTATCAAGGAACCAAGTAACTTTTTTTCCATTATTGTGTAATTTATATATATGTATATATAAGTGTTTAGATAATTACTTAGCCGTTTATTAAATATATCAATTGATAAATTATTTTTCGGCTTTTATATGAAATATTTACAAATATCAAATTAGTATGTTATTGCAGAGTAAGTGGGGATGTAAACATTCTGTCTACAAATTACGAAGCAAGTCATACGAAATTTTTAATTGAAAAATATTGTCTACGTTGGGACTTGAACCCAAGTCTACAGTTTGCCGAACTGTCGCTTTTACCACTTAAGCCACGATAGACATTGGTTCAAGCTATTTAGAAATGCATTATAAAGTAACAGTGTTAATGAATCAGATGTCAGTTATTGAATGTAGATGTCAAGTTGAAAGCAGAAGTCAGTTTTGAAAGCTGATGTCAGTTTTGATAGCAGATGTCAGTTATTGAAAGCAAATATCAGTTATTGAAAGCTTTCAAAACAGACATATGCTTTCAATAACTGACTTCTGCTTTCAACTTGACATCTGCCATCAATAACTGACATCTGATTCATTAACACACACATATATATATATATATATATATATATATATATATATATATATTGAGGCATTGCAAGAAGGGTTTTTTTTCTCTGAAAGAAACAAAGAATACATGTAACCATAATATTTATATCTACTATGTACTTTAATACCAAGAAGGGGAAAGATTGATTCAAAGTATAAATACGTTATTTTGACGACAAATTTGCTTTGAAATAATTAACTTATTTTTCTATTTTTTATTATAATGTTTATATTCATTTTTAATTCAAATTAATATTTAACGCGTTTTTATTCAAACAAATGTAACGTATTTATTTTCAAATGCATTTGAACGATTAAGCCCCGCCCACAATTTTAACGGTGCAATAACCCGAAAATAAACCGATATTGACAGAGTGTTTGTAAACACATAAACATATGTTATTCAACTAAAGTTATTTTATAAATCAAATTGTAATTTTTTTAACTGTTTTACTCTGTAAAAATGTCTAAATGAATAATATTCAAAAAGATAATGCAAGTAAAGAATGGAGCGATTTGCGGCAAGTTATGCAATTAAAAACAAGTGAAAAAAGTAAGCGTCGGTAATTAGTCGTTACAGTGAGAGGTCACATTTTTTTGTGCTCCGAAGTAATTAAAATAAATTGGCGAAATTATTAAGTGCTGGAGATTTTGAAGTCTACAAAACGTTACACATACCTACGATCTACCTGTAGACCAAGTTTAACATCTGCCGACCAAATAGTTCAAGAATTACGAATTTTTAAAGTTTTCAATACGTAAACTACCCGCCATAAATTTCACCGTGCAACGACCAACATCTTTGGACGCTCGAGACCGGTCATCCGATCAAGCCGCCGTCGGACTTGGAGATTTCTAAACAGTTCAAGTCATCCCGAGGGACCGTAGCAGAAATATTCTCCAGTTTCCCGTTGTGAAAACCAGCAGAACACAGGCGCAGGAAGCAACGGAGGTTATATCCGAAGATTCAGGTTTTTGCTAACTTTAACAATATTTTACGCGCCATTTTTACTTGCTCATGTACATTTCTAGAACTTTCTTTGTTTATTCCATAACTAACTATTTACATTGCTTTCACCGATATCATACCACTGTAATTTTTATTCAACTTATTTAAATATTAGTATCCACTGTTTGTAATTTTAAAACTTGATTCTATGTCACTTTTATAAACTATTTTAATAAAACAACACCTAATTGCACTTGTCTTACACCATATTGTTATACTATAAGAATACCAACCGTTGAGTGTGTCTCCCTTATTGTTATATGTGTGTCACGAAATTGTCAATATAAATTCTCAAACTTTGCTAGATATTTTATCCTTAATAAAGTTAATTGTCAATATTTTACTTTGGTTTTTTTTTTGTAATACACTTGAGATATTGTTCCGTTCCCAACTAAATAAACTACGTAAATAAAGTCAAAGTGGAGAGAGGTGAACCTACCTTAACCCTGAAGAAATCAAAGAAGCTAGCCGACGATAATAACAAAAAACAGATAAGTATTGAACGAGCCCGATTTGAATTTTATATAACTTTTATGACATTCACTTTACATTTATTTATATATTAACATTTGTATATTAACATTCACGTATATATTAATATTCATTGACATAGAACATTTTGCATCCCAACTTAGTGGGGCAATTCAGAAGTATAACAATATATATATATATATATATATATATATATAGAATTAATTTCAATTCAAGTTAATTTAAATTCATTTAATTAATGTTTTATTTATTTTCCTAAAAATAAATTTCGGTATATACATTTCATTGGCTTTATTACGACTCTGGCGAAATATATTTCACAATCCGTCTGTTTGCATTAAAAGACGTACAAACACAACATTTATCAATACCATCGTGCTATAACATTCATATATACTGTTAAGTTAATCGATTGTACATTGTTGGCAGCGATGAATCACACCCGATACTGGATAGCGTCGGTTCCCCAATTTAGTAATCACATTAGTTTGTAAATAAAAAATAGTCGTAATCAGTTTAATTAAAAAAATGGTATCTTACCATTAGAAAACACGAATAAATAAATAGATGAATATGTTTTATATTCCAAAATAAATATTGAAAATTTTATAGATTAAACTGAAATTTCTTTAAAAAAATGTATTAAATGTTTAAACCATAGTTCGCAACTGTAATAAATAAACAATTCATTTTTCAAAGTAAATCCAATTCTGAAAAAGAGATACTTCAAAAATTAAATCATAAGGAAATATGTGTAAAAAGATACATATTAAAAATATCAAAAGGAAACTGTTTTAAAATGTAAATAGGAGATTAATAAAAGAAATAATTTAAAATACAACAGCAATAACAAACAAAATAAAATTTGTAATGAATTAAAAAATTAATTGATTCAGCACAAAATAGCGTTGTTTCCAGTTGGTTTTTTATATATATTAAAATTTGAGTATAATGGTAATCTGAATATCTACGAACATAAAATTTAATTCGCTATGAATCTCATCCAACACATCCCGTCTTTAAAAAAGAAAAATACCTCTGCCAATAATTTGAACGTAATAAATGAACATTGTTCAAGTTTTTTAAACAATACTTTCTGATTGTGTAATTACAGTTTCTTAATTACGGCCATAAATAATTTTGCATATAATGGATATATTTTTAGGCATATTTCATAAAAAAAGCCATCTATATCAATAAAGTTTTTATCAAATTAGGTGTCAATTAAATTGCATCGTTCCTTTTAAATGTACAGTATTTTATCATTCAGGGATAAGGAAATTGTTAAACTGTATTTTATAAAATCGAATTTGGATTTCAAATATGCAAATCACATGTAATTGTTTAATTATAATTTATTATAAATAAAGCGTGAATTTACTTCAAAATTTTTATTTTAGTGTACAAAATAACACAATAACAGTTAATTATTTTTATTACTTCTTCTGTAGAGCATATATGTATATCATAAAAATGCAAATCATATACAGTGAAACCTCTCCTTGCGGACGTCTCTATTAAGCGGACAAATTTTCTGGAACCAAACTTTTGCCTATTTCTTTACATGTAAAACTAACTCTGTAAACCGGACACTTTAATAGCCGGGCGCGGACAGTTTTCTTGATTCAAAAAAAAATTTGAGAATTCCCTTAACCGGACGCGAACCTCTACGAATGGGACGGCGCGCTAAAATAATGTAAGTAAATTGGCGACACTGCACTCTGAAACCGGGGAATTACCTATTTCTGTTATAGTGCGGGACTAAATCTTTTTCTGTCGTATTTATTTAGTTCCTGTGCGACTGCTGCTTGCTTTGCTGCTTGTTTTCTTTTTATTTTGCAAATAGTGTGTGCTAGAGCTTTTTGAATGACGCCTTGTAAAAAACTTCTTATTTTGCGTGAAAAAATGGAAGTTGTTAACATTTAGGAAAAGGAACATTTGTCAGTGCGGAAGCTCGCCGAAAAATTTAATATCTGAAAAACTCAAGCCGCGGAAATTGTTAAGAATAAAAGCAATATTCGTCTACAGTGGGAGTCAGGAAGCACTACCAATGAAGAGGGGTTTTTTAAAAACTGACGGACTTCAAATTGACAGCGCGTGTTTTAAATGGTTTTCTTGTGCTCGTAGCCAAAACATTTCAATATCGGGAAGTTTAGTGAAGGGCAAAGCTCATGAAATAGCACAAAAATTAAACATTGCCAACTTTCGGGCATCCAATGGTTGGTTGGAAAAATGGCGTAACAGACATGCGATAAGTTTTAAGTGTATCTCCGGATAATCAGCTGATGTTAATCAAGACGACGTAAATCAGTTTAGAAATAAGTTGCCTGCGCTACTCCTTGGGTATCGGCCAGAAGATGTGTTCAACGCCGACGAAACTGGCTTTTTCTTCCCAGCTTTACCGGACAAAACACTTGCTTTTAGGTCTGAAAAATCTAACGGTGGAAAACTTTCCAAGGAAAGGCTTATAATTTTATTTTGTGCCAATATAGCAAGGCAAAAAGAAGATTTGCTGGTGATCGGAAAGGCGGCCTGACCTAGAGCATTTAAAAATGTAGCAATGAAAGATTTACCGGCAACATGGAAATTTAATCAGAAAGCATGGATGACGCAAGACATTATGAATGAATGGTTGCTCCAATTTGATAGAAAAGTGGTCGGACAAAAACGAAAAATTTTATTATTTTTGAACAACGCAGGATCAGCTACAAAATATAAAAGTTATCTTTTTATCTCCCAAAACTACATCAGTGTGTCAACCTCTAGACCAGGGGATCATACAGAATTTTAAATTCTATTATCGAGGGTTAATACTTAAGTACATTTGATCAAAACCGGATCAAGTAGGATCTGCTTCAGAGTTAGCGAATGTTTTAGAAGCACTTTATTACATTAAAACAGCCTGGAATAAAGTTTCGTCAGCAACGATACAAAATTGCTTCAAAAAAGCTGGTTTTCAGAAAAATAATGGTGATTCTACCTCATTCGAATGGGATCCAGAAGATTACTTGCCTTTTTACGATAGTCCAAATGGAAAAGTGTGCCAATGAAATGAACATAACACAAGAAAATCTCGAAAATTATATTAGAATCGGCGATATTGCTGCAACAGAAGAGATGAGTTTAAAAAATTAAAGATGCGATTGAAAACTTGATTGAACATGATCCTACGCCAGAAAAAGAAAAAGACAGCGATCTCGAGTGTGACACTGTTGAAAGCAGCAACACAATTACTACATATAATGAGGCTTTCAAAGTAATTAACGATTTAAAAACTTTTGCAAATGACGACTACATTGCATTTCAATACCGCAAAAATTTAGATCACTTTCTATCTAGTTTTTTAAAGCAAAAAATACTAAATATGCGTCAACAGAGAATTTTAGAATTTGTAAATAAATAACTTTGGTATGTAGCTTTACCTGATTTTTTTACGATTTTATATTTAAAGTGTTATTTGATTTTCCGTTTGTGTTTTTCCTATTTTATTCTAAATACCATAATACAATTATATATATGTATACTTTTATTCTAATACATATTGCTGTGGACTTTTCCCCATAAAAAAAATATTAAAATTTATGTATTTATCTTTGAACAGTTATTTTGAACGCAAGTGTATATATTTTTGAAATTTATTATTTTTGTGAAGAAAACTGGTTTTATATTCTAAGCCTGCGCGCTTGATTTGACCTTTACACAGACACAAGTGTACTCTGAGTTAAGAAAGACGTGTTTATAAAAAGATAAATCTTTATCTTTTTAAAAGTAACTTCGGGTTTATTTTTGATTTCTGGTTGGTGCTGTGTTAATTTATTACCGATATTTTATATGAGTTTGTTGATCTCGTAATTGTTATATTTTACACTTTCTTACTCACGTGTCTTGAATATATTTTTACGTAAGTAATATATTATTAAAAGATATCTTTTTATTATTTTGAATGAATTGAATATTGTATTTTTCTATTGTGTTAATTATCGTATTGATTTAGTCTTAGTTATTTGATATAAATAACAAAGAAGGTTTTTAAAATTTCTAGTAAAAAAATTCTGTTAACTGTAAAATTTAGTACGTTGGTATATCAAGGGCATTTTTGTGACATGTGGTTGCACATGCGTTAGAGTTTGCTTCGGTCTGTCAAATTCGTTTGTTTATTTTGTTCTCTTGGGAGAAATTAAAAAGTTTCTTTGTAATTTATTATTTTTAATTTTGATCGGCAGTCATAAGGGTTTTTGACGTATACTGCTGTCATTTCCATGCGTTATTTTTACCTTTATAATATTGTTAAATGAGGCAATATTAATCTTTATACTTTATAAAGATTTTTTTCTTTTTTTTTATTTTTGTATTAAATTTTCATTTTAATTTTATATTGTGATTATTATTTAACCTTACTCCAAGAAGATTACACGTAACTTAAAGAAATATAATTATAACATTTGTCAATACTCTTTTACTGGCGCATTATAATTTTTTGTAGAAGAGAAAAACCACGTTTTCCAATTGGAACCCTGAGAGGAAAGCAGTCCCGTTTTGAAAGTAAACCGACTGAATATCCTAGCTGGATAGATTTGTCGTGAATGGTGGTAAATTAATTATCAAAACCACAGTTCATAGCATATTTTGTATTAAAATTTCGTAGTTTTTTTTCACACTCTATTAGGCAGACACCTCCAACAAGCGGACAAAATTAGCGGAACCATGAGTGTCCGCTTATGAGACCTTTCACTGTATACATATATAAATTTAAAAATATGTACTTAGTTCGGTTCTGGTACATGTATTAGTTGGGCTCTGTTCAAATGCGCGAAGGAAGTGCGCAAAAATCAGATACATCAAAGGTACAGACTAGATGTGTCACCTATCTCATAACCTGTGTTTGTACCTGGCGCACTTCTGTGCATCGGCGAAATGAACCATCTCTATCAGTGACTAACACCGAACTCCCAAAAAGGGATAGTAAATAAGAGAAAAAAGTAAAACTGTATACTTCTGTATCGTTATCAAATGCAACAAGTGCAACTTTTATGCACGGAAAGACTGATGCAAGGTCATGCAGTCGTGGTGGCTAAAAGCAGCTTTAGGGTTGGAGAATCTCAAATAGTGATTCATTATAAGAGACGGTTTGATAAAAATTGTTGAAAATAATATATTCATAAAATTTGGAACGTTTGCCTTAAAAATAAACTGTAGATTTCAACTAAATAACGTACCTACATCGCTATTAAAATGCATAGATATCAATATTATTACATATTGTGCTAATTGCGATACTCTGTATACTTTGAAATATCAATATGTTTTAATAGATTTAATGTATTTAATTTTTAGCATATTACATATCTCCTTTTTGTTTTTATAATGTTTTGTGTTCGAAAAGAATCTTTTTTATTTGAATGATACACTCACAATAACTTAGAAAATGCGATTTAGACAATATTATATTGTATTATCTACATATACACCTGTTTATAGAGTAAACAGTAAACACAATATATTCATTGATTTATGTACAAAATGAGTAATAATAAAATACGTCTTTGTCCCTTGTTTGGACATAAAATATTTAAAATATACATAGTAAACAACTTATTTCTCAATAAAAAATTAACATAATTGCGGAGCATAATAATTATAATAAATTTGCAAATGTTCAGTAGTTATAATTTTATACTCCTAGTTTTGCAATAAAATATTACCTACATTAGAATACATTTTCCAAACAGAAATAATAAAGGCAATTTATTTATTTATTCATGCATTTGACTACTCTTTCCATCTGAAGCATTCGTTCTGTTATTTTGGAATAGAACAATTTTAACAATTTAAATAAAATAAGAAAGAGGCCGTGCTTTCTCTTATTTAAAAATAATATTATATACTAATATAAATAATATACTATATAATAATAAGAAACAGAAAGAATCAAGAAAAATCACTAACCACAATATAAATCAATAAACTTTAAATAAGTATTTCGGCAACTAACCTGCCATTTTCAGTCGAACAATCTGAAAAAGAAAAATAGTGTTACAGGTAGCGCCTTTGGCTACTTTGGATAACACTGTTATCCCACGGTGATTTATTGAAGAGCATATCTTTAAATGTTGTACCTTACCCAAATATGCTACGTTTAACACTATTTTTCTTTTTCAATGATTTGTCTTGTTTCTTTCTGTTTCAGATTTCAAGCTACAGTGTCCACCAATTCAATTTGACTGATCATCTGATCATTGCATACACTTGAAGTATGAAGTTTTACACAGAAAAGAGAATATAGATTGAAAATACGGGAATGAAAAATACTTCGATGTATAAAAAGTGTGTCCATCCACTTAAACTTTTAATACAAAGGTATTTTTAATAATATAAAATATTATTAAAAATCTGGTGTGAAGAACACAAATGCAGGTTCACTATTAATATATCCTTTCTCCAACAGGGGCGTACCGATGAGCCTGTAGAAAGGTGAAATACGTATCTACGTCTCTTCTGGGGATAGGATATATTCGGACACGTTCACAGAAAATATTAATAGTGAACCTGCATTTGTGTTCTTCACACCAGATTTTTAATAATATTTTATATTATTAAAAATACCTTTGTATTATACAAAACTGGTGGGGTTTACCTACTCATGTATGTTTCAATTATTCTGATACATTACACATGCGGTTAAGCCGTAGTATGAGTGAAGGCACAAACAAAATGCAGTTTTCTAGAGAGATTGGCTGTGCCAACCTTTGGAAGGGCGTCGTACTTCACATTAATTATGTGGACGGTATGCGAGGTACTTCGGCTGTCTGACAACAGACAGCGCCGAATTTACTTCTGCGCTCGGTCTGGATAATTACGGTGATAGGGCGATGTGGTTCTTTTCTGTGAATGTGTCTGGGAATATCCTTTCTCCAGCAGGGGCGTACCGATGAGCCTGTAGAAAGGTGAAATACGTATCTACGTCTCTGGGGATAGGATATATTCGGACACGTTCACAGAAAATATTAATAGTGAACCTGCATTTGTGTTCTTCACACCAGATTTTTAATAATATTTTATATTATTAAAAATACCTTTGTATTATACAAAACTGGTGGGGTTTACCTACTCATGTATGTTTCAATTATTCTGATACATTAAACTTTTAAATTAAATTCTTAAATGTTATTTTGAAATTGGCAAAACGTGCGCGCTCAAAATACTGAGGTGTTTAGTGTTAAACCTTCTCGGTACGAAATAAATCGATTAACGCTTGACCAACGTTGGGAAATTGTAAAATCTTATTTCCAAAGTAAGTGTCTGTTTTGCTGAAACAGCGTGAATATTGAAAATAATTTTTAGTCGAAACAATGCACCAACCCCAGCTGCTGCTGTACGCAAGCTTGTGAGACTTTGGGATGCTAATTGATAACACAAATTATTCCTGTCTTCGTCCCAAGAACCTTAACTCGCCAGATCTCACAAACTGAATATTAGTCGGTACTAGTCTGAGAAGAATTCTGCATAAAGACCTTAGATTATTCGCTTACGAAGTCCAAATTACACAGGTTTTCAAGCAAAGTGACCATTCGTTTCGTAATCACCTGGGCTATATACAGGCTGCCTATTTTCTATCTCCGTATATGGGTAACTTTCTTAGTATTGAAGATAACAAATAAAGTGTATTGTTAAAAGACTAAATAGTCGAGATGACACGGAAGAGGAAGAAAGGTCAGGATCACAAACAGATGATGAGCCAAGGCAACAAACCTCCCACCTCCCATCCCCAATTGACTGACACTAAAGGAAAAGTTACAGCTGGAAATTAATAAGAGCATGGAATCCCCAGATCCTGAAGTACAAAATGAATCGGGGTTGGTAAATAGTATTAGACGCGAAATGAGCCTGTTCGAAAATGCAGGAGTTCGTGGATGTCGCTTAGAATTAGCATATAAATATCTATTGTCTATTCCTCCAAGTCAAACATTGGATGTTTTGATATTTCTGCGATTGTATTTTCGAAATGCTAAATAGTTTTTCGTATTGTCTTTTTTTGTTCCTTATTTTAGTATATTGTGTATTGTGTTGTGCAACAATATTAATAAATAATTTTTAAGAAATTACTTAAGTTTTTTTTTTTATTTAAGCCCAATTAGAAACTATAGTCTAATCCCGGGATTACGCTTCGTAATCCCGGGATTGAAAAACATGCATAGATATACCCCATAACTTCATTCCAGATGAAAAAGTAAATCGCGTAAACTGATACGAAGCTACTCTGACATGCTTTACCTACAGTTTATAACTTTGTTGCAAATGAAAGTTGGGCCCTATTCACAGGAATTCGTAAAAAAATAGCAATCGCTAACTTAGTTTTTCTAAAATGAGACTACGCCAAGTTGACAAAAGGCGTAAGAAGAAAATAGTAGACATTTTTTGTGTCACTGGATAATATTACTGTAACCTTAGATGGATTATAGATAGTACTAAATTTCAATGGCGCATTTGTTTGTTAGGAGTACTTCCAAAGATCAACGACAGTTGATCAAAAAGAAGTCACTGCATGGGTAACGTTCATCCACATACAGCAGAACTCTTCGAACAATGGATTATTTTATGCGAGCAAAACAATCAACAATGGGTATTCTACCACATAGATTCGACCTAACATTCAACAAACTCTTTTTATTCTGACATGTGAAAGATTCATATAATTTTGACCAATTAAGCTGTCAATCTATTGAAAGGAGGTAAATCGCATATGATCCTCGGAAAATTTGTATGTTTTGAAATCTTATTATTAAAAATTCTTTTAACACGTAACATAAATTATTTGATTTTAGGTTGTTAATAATAGAACTCAAGAATAAAAATATTTAAGTAGGCAAATAAAGGATACTGGAAATTTGTTATCTAGTGTCTCTTGTATATATTTTCTTTATTCGCCCATATATAAACATTGAAATAAATCATGTACCTAAACACGTGTCTGCTAGTTTGTTGTTAAAGGATGGAGGTAATAAATCGTTTTTTTTTAAATTCTTTACGCAAGACTTGCTCAAAAGTTTCATCTATTTCTAAAAAAAATATATACATGTCTTATTAAAAAACAAATATTAAAATCAAGCAATCGTAAGAAACACTTGTAAATTTTCATAACAGTTATACATTATTATCGATCTGAATCCAAAAATATCAACATCCCTTTGTGTTTTAAAACTATAAGATTATAATTTTCGTAAAACTAGGATTTTTTCTGCGTATTATATGCTAAGATGCTTGTTTATAAATATGTACACACGCGCGTATACAATGTTTTCACGTTTTTAACTCGTGTCAACTCATGGACAACACGGTTTCTTCACGTGTGAAAATAAAAACAATAGGTTTCGTCTTTTGCAGATAAAAGCATCTGTTATTATTAATAAAACATTCCGTTCAGTCTGTCGGCAGAGATTAAATTTACAGGTGAAACATACCTCTGATGGGAAAGGGTTTCGTTTGGACGGTTTCCGTTGTCGGTGGCAGGAGCCTCTTCGTCTCCGGCGACATGACACTAGGACATCCTTTCACTTCGTAGTCTTTAGAGAGACCACAGCGTCCACGCAACGAACCACAACCACCACCGTTGCTAACAATGCTGACACAACAAGTCGTGCTCATTCTCTCGCTCTAATACATAGAGTATTACACAGTTTAATGTAATCGTTTCACTAGGTCGCGAGACACTAAAATGTTTTGCATTCGAACGCGCGCCTTACTGCAATTTTATATGTGCGGCGCGCTGAACTGGCGCTGTGTTGATAAAAGGAGACTGCCGCGGCGGGCGCGCATCATACGTCTCGGAGAGAGGGGTTTCCGTGAAGTTGCCTCGGTCAGGGACGGCGTCAGGGTTGCATTACGCCACCCTGCGAAATAATTATTCTATTCGTAGTTCGTTGCTCTTGAATTTGATTTAAACGATTTAATGTGAGTCCGTACCGTATACGACCTACGATAAAATATTGAGCTTTTCCACTGATTTATATTTGTATTTCCAAGTATATAAACATGTACTAACGAGGAAATCATTCTACAAACCAAGAAAAAATCAACATGATTAATAAAGATAATTTACATATAAGTAGTAACTTAACGTGAAAATGATGCAGTGGTATGTAATTTCTTTGGTTGGAGAAAATATAGGAAAAGGTAAATAAAATATCATCCTTTACAGGTTTTGAAATGTATTACAAAAATAAAATAACACTAATTCATACTAAGTATCGGAAAACCTGCAAAATGAAATATTTTATTTACTTCTACGAGTACGGTATTCAATTATGGAGAACAACAAGTATCTCTAATTTAAAAATTCTGCAACGCTTCCAAAGACTACTGATTAGCGCGCATAATATTACCAAGGATAGTTATTTACGAACCAAGTGCGTGAAATCATATTTCGCGAATGTGTGTACGATGGACACGAATTCGCGAAATGTTTCACGCACGAAGTTTGTACAATATTTTTTGTACGAGAACTATAATAATAATACATATTGTTAAATACGTTATCGTTTATGACACACTACTAATCTCTTGTTTTTTATTTAAAAAATTTGAGTTGGCAGTATTGATTATTTGAAGTGACATTTAATTTAAAATTATCAAATTCAAAAAATTCCATACAAAATAAAAACCTCACCAACAACATGAATTCTGATAATACACCGCCTGAAATTCGCGAAGCTGCCAATATTGCAGTGGATAATTTATTACCCATAAAATCAAAAAACATATACAAAAGCACTTATACTAAATTCGTAACTTGGGCTAGATCTAAAAATATACAAAAATACTCCGAAAATTGTTTATTAGTTTATTTTCAAAATTTACAATCAAATAAATCATTATGGTCCACTAATTCTATGTTAAAATCATGCTTAATAATATATGATAATACGGATATATCTAAATATGCAAAACTCATAGCGTATTTAAAACAGATAACGAAGCAACATCAGCCTAAAAAATCAGCAGTATTAACCGAAGAACAAATTACTAAATTTATTGTTGAAGCACCAAATTATTTGTTCCTACTAATGAAGGTAAAGTCATTTCCATATATTTAAATTCCATACAACACTATATGTATTTATAGGCTGTATTAATATTGGGTATTTCTGGAGCGTGTCGACGTGAAGAATTTTGCAAAATGTCAGTGCGAGACATAGAATTTAAATCGAATTTAATTATCGTAACAATTCCAGAAACTAAAACAGGTAACAGCCGTACATTTGCAATCATTAAGCCTGAATGGATTGCATTAATTCGGCAATATGCAAATTTAAGACCGGACAGCCAGCAGCGATTCTTTTTAACATATCGCAATGGCAAGTGTGTTTGTTCACCTGTTGGTCTTAATACAATTGGCAAAATTCCAATGCGAATAGCTGAGTACCTTCAGCTTGATAGCGCAAGTAACTTCACAGGTCATGTTTTCGAAGGAGTTCAGCGACATTGTTGCCAAACCAAGGAGGTGACTTGCTTTCAATTAAAAGGCATGGTGGATGGAAATCATCTACGGTTGCAGAAGGATATATCGAAAATTCTCTGCATAGTAGAATTCAATTAGCTAAAACAATGACCCCGTTAGAGATATCGACTCCGCCTGCAACTTGTTCGACATCTGAAATACAAGATATATGTAATAATACAATCAACGTTACTCTACCTTCGCAATCAAGATCAATTCAAACAAACCAGTTATCAATCACCAGGTATCAATCTTTGGTTGTCAAAATTGCCCAATCAAAATTTTTAATAATTGTTCCGTTTCAATTTCTGAAAAGAATGAATAATGGTAATTTATATAATATTTGTTGCTGTTCTGGCATTGAATTACATAACTTCCAAATATAACAATTTCTATTTCATTTCTTTTTATTTTCATAGAAAAACAACGAACTGGGTAGCATATTATTAAGGTTAGGGATTTATGATTTTAAAATGTCACTAAATTAATCAAGTTCCAGGAAGTACCAACTTTACTTTTACGCACTCGTGTTTAAAGTGACTTTTTACGCACGCAAATCGAATCGTGAAATGACAGGTTTTGATAAGCGAGTACAAAAAAGGGATTTACGTGTCTTTGATCATACGAAACAACAAAATTTAATACAGTGTATACTGACAGAGTGAGTGTCCACCCAAATCCTTTCGCGAGAAGGTTATTTAGTGCAAATGAAGATGTGTGCGTCGATTAAAACGCTTCAAGTTTAATGATTTGACTTTTGAGTTTATGTAGACACTTGAGACCGTTAACGAAACTTATTCAAATTTTAATTTGAGTTAACATAGGGAGTATTTTCAATGTAAAATTTCTTCTTCAAATTATTGTATTTTCTTTCTTTGTTCCAGTTATTTACACTCGTTGACAAAAAATTTCGGACACCGAAGTAAATGTCTATGAGTACAAAAAAAAATTATTTCTTCTTTTTTTTTTTACAAGACATGAAATATTATCTACAAAGTACGAATGAGAAATAAAAAAGAAAATTTAACATTTTATTCAATGAAAAGTAACGAAACAGTATATTACCCAAAATTAACAAATTCATTGGTCTTTATCGGCTAGGTTTTTCATTTACGATTTCACACAATTTAAGCGATTAATAGTGCCTACTACCTCCACGAACTCTAATGACTAGGGACCGGACACGAGAGGCCCATGACTCATCGCCCACGGGCGAACTAAAATTTGAAAATTTGTGTTTAATTTTATTTATATATGTAATTGGAAAACAAACGGGTGGTGATCTATAAAATACGAAATGCATTTTGATTTGTTAATACTCCTTTACTCAACTTGAACCACAAAATGAACAAATAAAAATGTATTTCGTATTTTATAGATCAGCACCAGTTTGTTTTCTAATTATATAAATAAAATGAAAAACTCTTTCGAAATACAAATTTTCAATAGTCCCCGTGGGCGATGAGTCATCGGCCTCTGGTGTCCGATCCCTAATTATTACACACATTTACATGACATAGTCAAACTATCAAAGTTATACGTTTCTACATTTGTGACAGATTACGTGCATTGTTCTTTGAAGGCACGTTACTTTTATAATCTACATACGATTCCAGACGAGGCACGTCATAGTCAGTAATATCAAGCGTAAAGGCCACAAACTATTAATATATAGGCCCTATATTTAGGATGTATTATGTTACCTACTCTTCATAACATTGTTAGAATGTTATGTTACAACTATCATTATTCTTGTCTGAGACAGATATATAAGTTTGACATTGATATACTGTCATTTTTATTTTAAATTTCTTTGAAAAAGACACTACTTGTCGAAATATGTAAGATTGGTTTAAATATATACATATCAAAGTAAACCAGAACTTAAATCGCCGACTAATTTAATCTACTATAACATACAAAGGTCCAGAAATAATTATCTTTATATATATATATATATATATATATATATATATATATATATACGTATATATATTTAGTGTTAATAAGAATTAAATTTCTTATTTATTTTATTGGCCGTGTCTTAATATTAAAATAATAGACTTTTTTATTGGTTTAGCGACCTTTAATGAATTTTAATTTTATTCTCTACGACGTTTCGACTCTTTTTATTATTGAGTCTTTTTCAAGTGACAATTTATTCCGCTTCAAAGCACATGTGTACATTTGGTCGGGCTCGCCCGAGACCTTTTTAGGGGCGACCGCGTTCTTCAGAATATTTTGTGTGACTGTGTCACACAATAAAAAAGTCTATTATTTTAATATATATATATATATATATATATATATATATATATGTATATATATATATAAATATATATATATATATAAGTGTTTAGATAATTTCTTAGCCGTTTATTACATATAACAATTGATAAATTATTGGAGTTTTTCGGCTTTTATATATATACAAGGTGTGTATAAATTGGCGGACCCACTACACGTGGCGACATACTTGGTCAAATTTTGAGTTAAAAGTCCTAATTCTAAAACGATGTATCAGGCTTCCTTTGTCTTCAGAATGATTTTGAAAGAAACATACATTTGGCAACATTGAACACGCATGTGCTAGTTATAATCTTCGGAACATTTTTACACGTCGTCTTGTGAACCTTACATTTTAAATTTAAAAAAGAAACAAACGAAATAAAATTGGTTTCTTAGATTACATATTTATTACGAAAATATTACAAAGTTTTAAAAATGTTTGATAATATTGACTAATTTTTGTACATCTTCTTGATAGAAATCAATGTAATTATTACCTACATAATTGTTCGAATTGAAATCCATCAGTTTGTAGACATAGCTGCAATCTTTGTGGTATCGTTTGTACTATTCGCTGATTAAAACTATACAAATAAATACGAAAACTAAACAAAATTATACAAATAAACACGAAAAATAAGCAAGTCGAATGAAATAGGTAGATTACATAAGTGTCAAAAATTTGACAATAGTAATGTATTTGACTAGAACAACATTAGGCTGCCTACTTATTGTTTTACAACGTTGTTTTTCGTCAAAATAAGTTAATAAACAAATATTAAAAACAAACTTTAAAATCAAAAAGAAAACTTTAACGAAAGGATAATAACAACAATTCTTCTTTCTTATAAATTGTAGCTCTTTCTGTCAACAAATATCGAGTAATAATGCTTATTTCAAGACTGAAAGTCCGAACTTTACGAACCTCGTGCAAAGATATGGAGCATGGTACAACATTTTCGTATTAGGATTTTGGACTCCGAATTTAACGAAGAACATCGCCGCGTGTAATGGGTCCGCCAATTTATACACACTTGTATATACAGTGAAAGCTCCACTCGCGGACATCTCTCGTAACCGGACAAATTTTCTATACACAAGTATTTTGTTACGTTTTTAGTATAAATAACTATCCGATAGGCGGACGCTCTAACGGACGGACGCGGACACTATATTTCTATACATTACGTACAAAACATCTCTCGTAAGCGGACACAAAACACTTTCTAAGTACTTAATACCTAAAAAAGAGTCGTAATAAATCCGGAATTTCCCTTTTTACATAGCAGTATGCTCAGTGTGTGTCACGAATCGCAATAAATTCGGTCATTCCCTTTTTACACTCTTTTATACGTAGTGTGTGTCACAAATCGCAGTTAACAGAAAATTCTTACATGCTTTACCCGAAACTTTTGTCTTGAAATCTGACAAATGTGTCGGTGGTAAACTGTCGAAGGCAAGACTCACTATTTTGTTTTGTGTAAGCATGGCAAGGGAAAAAGAGATGTTGTTAGTTATTGGTAAAGCGGCTCGTTCTCGAGTATTCAAAAATATTATAATTAAAGACCTACTAGCAAATTGGAAATCCAACAGAAAGGCATGGATGATGCGAGATATCATGTCTAAATGGTTGCAGCAATTTGATAAGAAAATGAGATCACAGAAAAGAAAAATTATTTTGTTCTTGGATAAAGCAGCATCTCATCCTAAAGATTTTAATATAACGAATATTAATATAATTTTTTTTTCCTGCAAACACAACTGCAATATGTCAACCCTTGGATGAAGGCATAATCCAACATTTCAAAGTTCATTACAGAGGCTTTATTTTGAAGCACATATTATCAAAAATGGATGCAACCAATTGAGCATCACAGCTGGCAAGATGTATTAATGTACTTGACGCTTTATACTTCATTAAAGCTATATAGTTTAAAGCGATAAAGTTGCGATAAAGTTGAAGCAGCGACTATTAAAAATTGTTTTCTTAAAGCAGCATTCATAAGAAATAATTTCATACTTCCAGAATTTGATGCCGAAGATGAACTACCATTGTCAACACTTTTTTATCTTCATCGAATTAAGTGATAAAAATTTGGAAGAATTTTTAAATATCGATGAAACAGTCCACATTGACGATCACAACATAGAAATTCAATTAAAAAATGAAAATGACATTATGGAAGTAAAAGATTCAGAGGAAGAAGAGGACGAAGTCAATAACCAAGCCCCTGATTCGATAAAATTATGAGGCGCTGAAACAAATTGTCCGTTTGAAACGCTTTGCAAGAGATGACTGCATAGCATTTCAACATCTGAAAAAATTAGAAAGTCATTTTAAAAATCATCAGTTGGAATGGAAGCAAGCCAAATTTCCAACAGACGAAAATTAACAAATTTTTGCAACCCATATAAATTTATTTTTCTATTTTGCGTTCGAAATGAACTCATTATGAAACCCAAAACAGTATCGAAATGAGCTTCATTTCGATACGCCTTTTTTCATTTTTCAATGTTAGCGTTGTTCGAATACAGAAATAAATATCATTGCTGTCATTTGATTTTAAGAATTTAAGTACATTTGACAGATATGATGTATGTTCGTACTCTACACAAACAACGTATATTGTATACAATTGACAACAAGATATATTAGTTTCTAAGTCACTCATGTTTATATTTTTAAATAAAATATCAAGTAATGTTAACGAAAATTAATAAATAATATGTAATATAATATATTTCGCGGATAGCAAGATTTAAATTTGACAATGTCAAGTATCAATGTGACCAACTGCATGCTTTATATAAAAATTAAACTCTGAACTTCCAAATTAAATAATTCCAATTTATTAATGTAAAAAATGCAAAATAGAAAAAATAGTATGAAAAACTCGTTTCATAAGGCCTTTTGCCGCACTCGCTCTTTAGAAAACTGGCCGCTATCGCGGCTCGTTTTCTAAACTGATCTCGTGCGGCAAAATGGTGCCTTATGAAACTTGTTTTTTAATATACTATTTTAAACTTTTAATATATACATACAAACACATATGTACAATTGTACATACATACAGTGTACTCTCTCCTTACGGACACCTCTCTTAAGCGGACACCTCCCATAAACGGACACTTTTTGCAGTACCAAAAGATTACTTAGGGATTTTTAAAATTTTTCTCTCTTGAGCGGACAACCCTTCCATAACCGGACCCGGACACTTTTTTCCCACACCAAAGTGATTTTAGTTCCCCATAACCGGACAGCTTACAACACTGTAACACTGTTTTTCCGTTTACTCTTCTTCATATTCGTACATTCGTACAGATGTTGGTTATTGAATAATACGTGTATGTACAAAGGGGAATTCCCTAAATACGCACAGCTTGTTGTTTTGAATGTAGTACGTAAATACATAATACATTTATAGATTCTTATTGTATACATACTTGAATCGCTATGCCTAAAGCAGTGTTGACTATTAAAGACAAAGTTAATGTCATTGAAATTCAAAAAAATGAGAAACTTAGTGTACGCGAGTTAGCAAAGAAATGTAAGATCAGTAAAGCTCAAGCTGCTTGTATCACCAAAACAGAGACCAAATTTTAAGATTGTGGGACACTGATGTCAATCCGGATAGAAAAAGGAGTATGCTGAACGTCAAAGGCGTTAACATTGATAAATTGTGCTACGAATGGTTTGTGAAGGCTCGAAAATGTATTCCTCTCTCGGGCACATTTATCAGGAGCAAGCCTAAAGAAATTGCAGATAAATAATTACGCAGATTTTAGTGCATCATCTGGCTGGCTGGAAAGGTTCAAAAAACGGCATAACATAACCTTCCGTGCCATTTCTGGAGAAGCCGCTAGTGTAAACCAAGATGATGTCAAAAGTTTTACTGAAAAAGTGCCATCTTTGATTCAAGGATATGATTCACGAGATGTTTATAATGCGGATGAGACTGGATTGTTTTTTCGGGCATTACCCGATAAAACATTTGCATTAAAAGGTGAAAAATGCACTGGTGGAAAAATGGCTAAGGATAGGCTAACGATTTTGCACTGCGTCAATATAGCTGGAGAAAACGAACCCCTTTTTGTTATTGGGAAAGCTGCAAAACCTCGGGCGTTTCGCAATATTAATTTGAACAATTTACCAGTGACGTGGTGATCAAACAAAAAGGCTTGGATGACGTCTGATTTGATGACTGGTTTTCTAGCGCAGTTCGATAGAAAAATGCAACTTCAAAAACGGAACGTCCTGCTATTTTTAGACAATGCGGCCTCTCATCCTCGCGATCTTAAATAAAAATGTTAAAGTTATTTTTCTTCCAGCAAACACAACAGCATTTTGTCAGCCCCTGGATCAAGGCGTTATAAAAAAACTTTAAGTTTTTGTACAAATCGTTATTTTTAAAAAATATTTTGCTGCAGATGGAAGACGCAAATTCTGCTTTGGATTTATCAAAATCAATAAATTTGTTAAATGTCGTTTATTTCATACACAAAGCGTGGGAGCAAGTGGGTCCCTAGACAATAAAACATTGTTTCAGGAAAGCTGGTTTTGAGAAAACAGATATCCTAAATGACGATAGCGGTTGGACTGCAGAAGATGAGTTTCCACTATAAGCACTTGCTCAGTTCTCCAATATTATTAATCAAGTTCAGAGCCAAATCCAAATTTACGTCCAAGACTATATTAATTTAGATAATGAAGTCTTCATTAATGATGAAGATGTGGAAAACATTAATACTGAAATGTTAATTGCTTCCCAAGAAACGCTCGCCAACTCGTCTGAAGATGAGCTAGAAAGTCAAATTGAAGACAAGTTAACTTCTTATAAAGAGGCTTATTTAGCTATAAGACAAGTAAAGGCTTTTTCTTTGTATCACAGCGACCTTAAAGGTGTTCAATTGCTTACTGATCTTCAAATACATCTCCAAGATAATGAAATTAAAGGACAAACGCGCTAAGCTAAAATTTCTGACTCTTTTAAATCTATTTGAATACCTTGCATAACAAATTTTGTTTTTTTTTTACTTCTCGCAAAAATATTAATGAAAATTCTGTTTACTTTATCTAATATTAATATGTTCTTGTTTTGGAAATAAAATTGTTTAAAGATAAATATATTACAAATTATTATTTACTCTTTTTGTACTTTTCTCATAAGCGGCCACTTCTCATAAGCGGACAAATTTTTCAGTCCCATGGCTATCCCCTTAAGAGAGAGTACACTGTATATCTATGTACTGTACATGCATACATACTATGTTATTTATATCTACTAATACATATGAATTTGTAATAAAAGCTATTTATTATAACCGAATTTAGAGAAATACTGTTTTTTATTCGTTACCTTAAATAAACGTCAATAAATAATTTTTTTCGAGCTATCCCATAAGCGGACATCTCTCATAGCCAGACGAAAACACTGGGAACATGAGTGTCCGCTTATGAGAGCTTTCACTGTATATGTATATATACCGGGTGTTTCATATCTTTTTCGTTTCTTCTCCTACGTCTTTGTCGTTTGAGCTAATTTAATGCGGTTTGCACAGAATTATATAGAGTACCCTCTATATTGCATAATGAATCAAAGCAAATGAATTAGCAAATGAACTAAATTGCATTTCTGTTTTTTGCGAAGGTTAAAACTAAAGAAAATACTTCTTCTTTGCTCTCAATGTTTCAATTCTTAAAAAGTAGTTTCTATTCCAGTGAACGACTCTCTAACGCAAATTATAGTTTTTTTCACTTTTTTTTAATGACCTTGTATTAATCGAACATTTAATTTAGATGATTATGTTTTCACTTTTAATGTTTACGATAATATTACTTCAAAATTTCCTTATGTAAACATCCAAAATTATCTTGTCGTATGTAAAAAAATCTAAGTTTTCCAATTCTGTAATAAAAAATTGGTGCTTATGTTTTTAAAAAAATTAGTCATATCGGTTTTTGGAGACAGCCTGTATATTTCAGTTTCACGAAAGAAAACTCTAAACTAAAAATAAAAATCGACGGGATCCAGGGTTTTTTGAAAAATTTTCCTTCTAATATTTATCGAATTTATCCACTACTTTACGAATGCACTGTATATCAAAATACTGTAAAAAATATGCATTTTATAATATGATATTTATTAAATTAATCAAAAAGATATTAAAAAGTTTATTTTTTAAAAGTATTCATATTCGGGGTTTAGTATATTTTTATTGGCGGCGAAAAATTTTCTATAAATAAAGGTAGCTTGTTTGCATAAATGTTAATTATAAAGTAATAATATAAAAGGCATGTATCAAATAAGATAAGTATTAAATTTTAAGGTTACGTTTATGTATGTCAGTAATTGAAAATAATATAAAATGATAGTAATGGAAGAAATGTCAAATTGGACAAATAATTAACATGAACTGGAATGTAAGTTACATAATGAACAATTAGTGATCAAAAATAAATTAATAAATATAGAAAAAATGGAATAAAAAATTTATTTACCAGAAAGGAGTTTTGTATAATTGAAATGCTCAAGGAGTTTAAAAAAAAATTTTGTAAAAATTAGAGTATTAGTAATAATAGTATTCAGTAGTTTCATAACAAAATAAATAACTACAGATTTTATATTAATGGTTAAATTTAAGAAGAGTAATTATTTGCAAATTAATTAAAAAAAAGTTAATAATTTACTTCACCACGTGCACTGACGAGATCTAAGTGGGTATCGGAGCACGTGTCTATACGTTGAAGTAACCTTTGCTTAAATATGGGTTGTGTATGTCTGTGTATACATTATATACTACACCAGGTGCAAGCAACAAAAGAAGACGAAAACTGTCTTTAATCAAATTTTGTGCAATCCAACAACCCTTCTCGTGACTTGCCTTGCGTGGGCGGGATAATCTTAAATTTACAAGACAGCCAGCCAGTGCCAATGGCGTAGATTTCAGTGAAGATGCGCGTGCGATTCTTGTCGAAACGTTGATAAACCGACTATAATTTAAAAAACCGCATTTTAAGGGCTGCTTGCCGTAGTGCAATTTGTAGATTAGTTTCTTCATCATTATTTAAAAGTACTATTACCAGTTTGGAATTAGTGGGTAAATCCATTTAGGTAATAAATCTAAAGATTTAGTACATGTATTTAAAATAAATTGCTTTTTTATAATTAATTAAATATTTAATTATAATAATAGCATTTTACATATTGCTATGGTTTTTTCCCCAATAAATATTAAATTTATTTATTTATCGATGTACCTACTATTATTTTGGACTCCTATGTATATTTCTTGTCATGCGCCTTGTGGTGCACGCCACTATGTTAGATGTGGACGATTTGATCTTTAGACACAAGTTAACAGTTAGATGAGAAAGTTCAGTTTATTTAAAATAGATAATCATCTATTGTAATGTAACTTCGCTTTGATTTTGAGTTTAATTAGTTGTTGGTGTTGTAATTTCAATTACCGATATTTCTACGAGTTTTTAATCTCGTAATTTTTGATTTATTACGCTTTCTTTTCTACGTGTCTCATATATTTTTTACGTAAGTAATATATTTATTTTAAAAAAGATATCTTTTTAAATTGAAAGAAGTGAATATTGTATTTTCTATTGTATTTATATTGTAATATTGAGTTTTAGTCTTAATTAATTGAGATAGATAACAAAGAGGATTTTTAACATTTCTAAGTAAAAAAACAGTAACTATAAAATTTTGTACGTTTGGATTTCAAGGGCATTTTTTCTTGGACATGTGTGCGCGCATGTTTTTAGAGTTTTGTTCGAGCTGTCAAGTTAGTTTATTTATTTTGTTCTCTTGGAAGAAATTAAAAATATTCTTTGTGATTTAGTTTATTTTTAAATTTTTTCGGTATTCATTGAGGGTTTTTGAATGCACGTAGCTGTCATTTTCCGTGCGTTTTTTTTACCTTTTAAAATATTGTTTAATGATGCAATATTAATCTTTATACTCTATAAATATTGATTTTTTTTTCTTTTTTTTGATTTTTGTATTAAATTTTCATTTAAAGTTTATATTGTGAATATTATTTCTTATACCTTTCATCAAACATTTTTATAAGTAATTTAAAGATATTATAATAACTTTTCTCAAACAAATTTTGAGTGGCGCCTAACTAATTTATTTATTTTCCACGTTTCCGATTGGAACCCTGAGAAGAAAGCAGTCCCAATTTTTTGGAAATAAACCGACTGAATATCCTAGTTGGATAGATTTGTCGTGAACGGTGGTACAGTAAATATCAAAACCACAGTTCATAGCAATATGTAGCATAACAATCTCCAAAAAAAATTTAAACTTCTAAAACGCTTCATTTGTTACAATTATTGTTCCTTTATACTTTATTATTATTTATAACAATTAAGTCAACTTAATACTTAAAAAAAAGTATGAGGTGAGGAAATGCAAAAAAACAGAGGAAGGAAAATTATTAACGGGTATTGTTATAAATATCATTTTATAATGAGTAATTAAAAATAACGATAAAAATGAATTTTATAGACGCATTTACTTTATAGGTTAATGTAAGCCGTACTATTCAATTTCTCGTCAATTCAACGTTACTGTTGCATGTGTTGGGCGATTCAACTATAGTATGAGTGAATATTTTTGGCCACTTTTTGCAGAAATATTACTCTACTGAAATAATGAATGACTATGACTGATTGAAACAAATATTTAATTCGGCAACTCCGAAAAATTGGCTTGCCTGGTCGTTCGTCTCATATTTAGCTTTTTGGGTTAAAATCAGTTAAAATATATTAAGTAAATGTGGACAAAATATGGTTAGAATTACAAGTAAATCAATATTAACTGATATCTGAAATTTATACAAAATAATAGTTAAAACAATTTTTCTCGCACCGGTGAAATAAAAATACATTAAGTAGCACAAAAATTTCTCAAATACTTGATTCGGCAGTACTTTTTAATTACACGTTGAGATTTGCTAATCATATACTCTATTTACGATAACATATTGTTATGAAATCTTAATGATAAAAAGAAAAATAGCTTTGATTTATTGTTGAATAATTGTCTTATATGAAAACTTAAAATAATGTGTATAGGTTAATCCCCAGGATTGGCTTGAATCAACTTTTATACCCTTACCAAAAAAGTATAGTGCAAGGAAATGTAACGACTACAGACTCATAGCCTGATGAGTCATGTTCTTAAAATCCTATTAAAAATTATACACAAGAGGATATATAACAAATGGGAATCTAACATAGGCTCGGAACAATTCGGATTCCGAAATGGGTTAGGTACGAGAGAAGCTTTATTCAGCCTACAAGTCCTTGCACAGAAGTGCTACGACCAACAAAGAGACATACATATTTGTTTCGTCGATTTTGAGAAAGCGTTTGACCGAGTAAACCATGATAAACTTTTCGAGTTCCTGGAGGAAATCGGGCTGGATGATGGGGATTTGAGACTTCTCAGAAACTTGTATTGGCACCAGTCCGCAAGAATAAGAGTCGAGACTAACTTGTCTTCAAGAAACATTGACATTTGTAGAGGAGTGAGACAGGGGTGCGTGTTGTCCCCCACACTATTTAATATATACTCAGAGTATCTGTTTGCGAAGGCGCTTAGGGGTTGTAACGACGGAATAAAAATAAACGGTGTCAATATATCGACTATACGTTATGCAGACGATACTGTGTTGATTGCGGATACCGATATAGGATTACAAAACATAATCAATAGATTAAATATGACATGCAAAGATTTTAATATGGCCATAAACATCAGCAAAACGAAAGTAATGTTAATTTCTCGTAATTCAAACGTACCCATACCTCTACGGGTTGATCGCTTTAAGTACCTGGGTTGCTGGATTGACTCAAGACTGGACCATGACATCGAAATAAGGTCCAGAATTGAACAAGCAAGGCAAAACTTCTTCAAACTCAAAAACATACTGTGCGATAAACAGCTAAATGTAAATTTACGCGTACGGTTTACAAAGTGTTACGTCTGGTCAACGCTATTATACGAAGTGGAAACATGGACCTTGAAAACTGTCAGTATGAACCGTATAGAAGCATTTGAAATGTGGGCATACCGAAGAATGCTAAGAATTCCATGGACATCACATACAACTAATGAGGAAACTTTGAAAGGGGTACACAAAGATCGAGAACTGCTCCACATAGTAAAGATGCGAAAGACGGCTTACCTTGGTCACGTTTTAAGAAATGAAAAATATTACCTACTGCAGCTCATAATTGAAGGAAAGATAGAGGGTAAACGTAGGCTTGTCAGAAAGAAACTATCGTGGATGCGGAATATTAGGAACTGGACCGGATTAAACTTTGAACAACTCATTAGAGCTGCTGCAAATCGAGAGACCTTTGCTGATGTGATCGCTAACCTCCGATGACGGAGAGGGCACAAAAAGAAGAAGAAGTATAGGTTATGAAATGTCAGGAAGATGTAATTTTTAATAAAATTATGACAAACAAATGTCAAATTTGAAAGGCGAAAATATTAACGATATCGATATTTTAAAAACAATTAAACAAGTAGCTGGGTTTTTGAAAGAAAAAAAAAGGAGAAATTATTATTGATTTTATTGAGATCCTCGCCCACGTTTGAACATAGACCCCCGTTCTCGACACGTAATCTCAGAACGTCAAAGGAGATCAAACTGCAATGATTAAAACATTTCGACGAAAATGAACGTGTTAGAATTAGAACTTCTCAAAGACGAGCAGAAGAATCGGCAGATCAACGAGAAGAAAGACTCAAGTCTTTCTTCTCGTCTTACGAGTTGAATTGAGAAGAAGAACAGCAGCACAATAATAATAATAATAATATATCCTTTATTTCAACACAAAGTTTTCTTTCTCATTACATACATGAAAATAAATCAGAGAGGAAAAAAGCACGAAAACAAAAAACAAAAAAAAAAACAAAAAAAAGTGCTGAACCTTAAGGCGTGGTACAGATGGACGGAAAAGAATTTCCGCCGCCTGCTCTACCACCAAAACCTTAATGCACAGAATCACAAAAAATAAAAAGTTTGCCTAGTCTAACTTAAAAATAATATTCTGCTATTTTATATAATAATAATAAAATAATAATAAAAATACATAAAGAATAAAAAAATAAATAAAACAAACAATATGCAAATAATGCAATATGGAATCGTCTCAACAACGCCAAGAACAATAGATCAACAGTATGCAGTTGCAATATCTGAATGATCGAGCTTCATATCACCCGAGTTGCTTTTTCATACGAACCGGATATTCGATACAATACGTCATGTAATTTCGTTCAAATCGGAAAAATGGACAAAGTACAAAGCACACGATTAGTAGTTAAAAAAATTGATGAACACTCTAATTGAAGCAACTCTTCTGATCGGACCTCATAAAGGTGAAGACATACTACTTCCACGAATACCACATTCCGACCGACGGCGTTCGATTTCAAACGATTTGAATTTCAAATAAGCCTTGCGTTCGCTATGACCATCAATAAAGAGCAAGGACAATCTTGGGAAGTGTGCGGTTTGAATTTAGAAAACGATTGCTTCTCTCATGGGAAATTATACGTGGCAAATTCAGTCGTTCCAGAGTCGGCAAACCGTCCGATCTTTATGTTTATGCAGAAAATGGACAAACAAAAAATGTAGAAAATTCACTTTACAATAAAAAATATTTTTTTGTGAAAAACATCTTTTTCTTCCTTTCCTTTCATTCGACATAGCCACAGCAACGCAAGGTAGGGTATTGAATTGAATGATGTGTTTTCTTGGTGGGTCTATGTTCGCTACAATAATTTTATTTACATTCCCATTCATTTCATAACAGGCTAAGCCACAGCGAAGCGTGGCCGGGTTTAGCAAGTATTTTATATAAATATGGATGACATATTATGGTTAGAATTACAGTAAATTTATATTAACTGATATTAGAATCGAGATTTACAGAAAATCATAGTCGAAACAAATTTTACTAACCTATATTACAAATAATGCCTACCATAATTATCTACGAGGGATACTGTTAAAATTCGCGGAATCAAGTACTTCTTGAATTGCCAGCATTCAACAATTATCATATTTGTAAAATTTGACATTTTTAACCTATAATTCAGTTGACAGTTCGATCCAAAACCGAACAGTTTTGTCCCAACAGGATTTAACAAAGTAATAGTTGTGTCAAAAATGGAAATTTTGAATCGTGATTTTTGTGATGATTTTTACGATTTTCGATACGGTTTGACACCACAGCAATGTGTGGAAAAGCGTAGTTCGGTGTTTGGGAATGACGCACCATCCAAAACTATGGTTACCGTGGAAGACCAACGTTTGGTGACGATCTTCGATGCACCTCTGTTGTTGCGAAAAATATCGATACTCTGTGCGTGGCGTCCTTAGGCATTGCGGTGAAACAAATATACAGCGTGTCCACTTAAGTATGAGACAAATGGGAAATATTTTTATTTTTGATTTCACAGAAAACTTTATAGAAACGAAAAGTTCGTGCATCTTAAGAAACTTGATATTTTGTATTCAGGGTTGCGTTGTAGTACTTGGTTAGAGGAAAAATTAAAAAACATTGAAGTTGCCGCAAGAGTACGCTACACTTATTTTTAAAGATATCAAAAATATTCATTTAAAAATGTTGTTTCAAATTTCAAAATATGCTCAAATACGAATTGTTATTTAAAATTTCGAAAAAATAAAAATTAAATTATCGAGCAATAATAATAGCAAATACGCAATAGTTTTTAACATCCATCAATGTGACAGTAGTTCTATGGTTGTCATTTGTATTGTCACCTTAGTAATATTGTTAAAATGACATATAACACCGCCGATTTTCAAATATTTAAAATGCTCTAGTTAAACATCAATGCTACCAACTTCAAAAATGAAAATTTCTACAATTTTCGTACAAAACATGCCTCTTATTTTAAGTCTTTTTGAACTTTTAATGTCCGAAATAGAAAAAATAGTATAAAATACACGTTTCATAAGACCTTTTTGCGCACTCGTTCATTAGAAAACTCGCCTACGGCTCGTTTTCTAAACCTTGAACTCGTGCGCAAAAATCATGTCTTTTGCAACTTGTACTTTAATATACTATTTTAAAACAACTTAACGGTTGTTCTGAATAGTTTTTAAGTCTGTTTTAACCTGACTATCTTGCAATTATGACTGGCTTTCCTTGATAACTGTAGCATTTTTGGGATCGAATTTAAAAACCACTTTCTTAATATTATCAAAATATGTATGATAGTAAAACGCTGCCTGTAACCATGTTCCCCAACGTGTAAGAGTCGGCTGTGATGGTTCAGGAATATCGGGATACAGTCTGTGAAATTGGCAAACATGCTTTACTTGCAATTAATGCATCTACATTTAAAAAACATCTACGAATAGTTTCTGCCAACGTAAGATATAACAAGTTAGAGCAATCTTTTTTAGAGACCGGCCTACAGAGAGCATCTTTGCGGCACCATCACTCACAAATATTAACAGTCGAAAATTTAACACTAAGAGTTGGTTGTACCATCAACAGTTAACTCCGTGTTCAACTGACTTGTTGATCAAAGATGACGTTGGTTCAACGCCTACGCGTTGTACTAAAGCAAATGACAGGATAGTCGACTGACTATCGGTCAAAATCAGTTGGTAATAGTGAAAAGGACGTATTCAATATCTGCTTTCCACATGTTCTAAAGTTTTATTCGTCATTTACATAAATTTGCAGTGTTTCTTGAATATATTAGTATAAATAGAATAAACAGTTTTTTAAGGTAAATATTTATATTATAATTATTATTATATTATATATTATTATGTATATGTGGATAGTATATATTTTAATATGGATAAAAGAAGTCCCACAAATTTTTCTGCTAAAGAAGAAAGCATTTTAATTTATTTAGTTAAAAAATATCGCAACATACTGGAAAATAAGAAAACTGATTCAGTACTCAACAAAAAGAAAATCGAGGCCTGGAATGCATTGGCAAATGACTTCAGTAGCATATGTGGAGATGATTTCCGTGGTAGTAAAACACTGAAAAACAAATATGACAATTTGAAAAAGAGAACGAGAGAAGTTTGGAAGGGAGAAACCACATACGCTGCTTTTGAAAATCTAAATCTATCTCTAAACTCATGATCATTCCATTTTTCAAATTGATTGGGTCTCTCTCTATATATTCTGGATTGCCTGTAATGCATTACAATGTTCACTACATTTAAAAAATCTTCATCAACGGATAACTCGCTTAACATATTAATTTTCTTCGAAAATACTTCGTATATTATGTTAAAATATAAAGAAAAACCGACAGATAATGTTGCACAACAATTTACGTTTGATTATAAAACAAACGTTACAGAGGCTTTTTTAAAATAATATAAACAACTTGTAGGCATGCTTCAAAAACCGAATTATACTTGAACCGCTGTTGGACGGCCAAGAACCGGCGTTCAGTTTGACGAGCTCTTTGACGGGTGATCAAGTCTAAAGTTGGTACAACGAATTTTTGTTGTTGAGCCAACATTCATGTTGAGCTACCGGTGAACTTGGTTGGTACAACCGGTCCTAACTATGAAATTATTTCGGTAATACATTGTTGTTCTCTTCTGCAAGTTAGTACAATTGAAGGTGACGATTGATGTGGTTACAGTGTACGTATCATAACATTAACAATGGAATTTCTTTTACAATCTGTTGTTTCGACCATAGTTTCTTATTTTTCATTTCGTATTGTGATGACTCATGCAACAATACGTCACGTATAATACCTCTCACGCGTTCTCGGCAGATCTAGAAACAGAAAGACCCGGACTAAGAAAAATCGAGAGGATCGGCGGCTCATATATATATAAGCCGTCGAAGAAGGGATTTGGAGACCATTCGATTCCGAATTTTCGAAGAGCGTAGGCACTTACATAAATATAAATACGTAAATGTGCTTATTGATAGTAATTAGTTTTTATATTGTTATTCGTTTTATTATTAATATAGTGTTTGTCTAAAGTTACCGTTAGTTTTATTAAGAACCCGAAAAGACAAACTTTACAGTATTTAGTCACATGTTCAATACGTTAACGGAGGACTGATAAACAAATTAGTAATCTTTTCCGGCTAGGTAACGTTCCTTTACCGTAGTGCTTCCAAATTAGCGAAATGATTCATTGTCTACTAACTTGTTAGGAACATTACACAATATGAAAGTTACACATAGGTAAATGAAATAAAAATTTCTCGACACTTTTTTTGCGATTATGCAATTACACTATTTACGTGTCTTTCGCAGTAAAATTTCCTTGAACACATTAGCGGTATATCACACACTTTATTATACTGTATATTAACTCCGGAAATCCCTTTATCAATTTATGAGCTACATCATAAAACGGTCTCCTTCTGGCTATTTGTGACATTATAAAACGATTATTTATCACTGTAAGCCTGTGAAGTGCGCTGAACGGTATTCGGATAGCAACTGACAATATATATATATATATATATATATATATTGATAACGAGCAGCCTCTCGTAGTGCTGTGAATTGATAACGAGCAAGATGCGTAATAAAATAATGTAAACGTTTATGAATATAAAAATGCTCAGCTGTGAATAAATGGCTTGTTAGATTTTATATTTATTCGGTGAATTTTACATCTACGAACTAATTACATTGCTCTAAGTAACATATAGATGGGGTTGTTCGAGTTTAATCTATATGCGCAAGATGCAAAGTTGCCTACTTGCGAATTATTCCATAAATGTAACCTAAAACAGCTGTTCGGATATAAACTTATTAATAAGTATTAATTAATGTGCGTTTATTATCTTCAGGGTCCGGCTAAACTCGAGAACAAAATAGACTCTAGTGTTAGGGCATTGTGATATGTCCAAATTTAAAGTGCGAGTTCGGTGACTTCAATCAAACACTACTGATATTTTTAGATTCCTAAATGATAGGTTAATTGTTGTTAATGCTATACTACAAAATAAAACGTCGAGATCAGATTCACGAATAATAACTTTAATGTTCTTAAGATCTCTATTAACAGGTAAGTTATAAGCATTAATTGTTAAGTATAATTTGTATATAAATTTTGTAACGTGATAAATTTAATATGTTATTTAACTATGATAAATTACGATAAATATTACATGAAATAAATGAAATAGATAAATATAGAAATAGTGAAGATAATCTTTAATTAATTAGGAGAATTAAGTCAATAACTTTAATATAACTAGAATGTATGACGTAAAACAAAGAAAAATTAAATTAAAACGTAACTGTATTCTTCCTCTTTAAAAGTAATAAATAACCTAAATCTTATATATCGTATTTAATAATGTATATCTTAACTAATATAAATAATATACTATATTCTTTTTTAATATGATTGTTTAAATTGTCTTTTCAATATAGATGTGAGATTTTAAAGAATACTTAAGTAATTGGTGCAGGATTCTGGATAAAACGGGATCTCAAAAGGTTTTGGAAAGGCAGGTTTTTCGTCGGCGTTCGAACGGCGTCACCCCGGTCAAAAACACTTTCTACCGAACTGCTTCTCGGCAAATTGCTCTTGGCAATATTTTTGTCACTGGTACACGTACGAACTTGAAATATGTGTCCAACAGGAGCTGGGAATATTGGTAAGATGTTTAACTAATTGGACGTATGAATTTACTTGTATTTATTGTAATTTTCTTCTTGTTTTTAGTGATACACTCAAAAATACGTCTGGATGCTTTAATGGCGATTTTTCAAGTTACGCTAACCTTCTTTTATTTTTGTTACTTGATTTTGATTCGTTCATCGGTATGTATTCATTTAATCTCGACAATTACTACTAATGAAAATGACAATTCAATAATTTTAAATACATTTACATGTTGTAATAAATATTTACTTAATTTTAAAACTAATATGCATATAATGTGTATGTCAAAAATAATACATTATGCTGTTTTTATTATGGGATATTTTCCCGCGATTGACAATTCAAATTATGTACAGTTATACCTAAATAAATGGCGTCATTAATGATTTATCAATTAAGTTGATTTTTTTTTGTAAATACAAATTATCGAACTGAAAATACTATTACAAATGAAATGTTAGATTATAAATGTGTGAATGTCTTAAAAAAATAATTAAACTTGCGTATTCAACTTTATTGATTTGACGTGGGAAGAATTCAGTTTTGACATATAATTAACTATTCAATAACTTATTTATATACATTAAGAGATTGTCCTTTTGCTTATTGGGGCATACTTGAGTGTGGGCTTGACCTACCTCAATTCCCCAGTAATTTGGTATGCCGTTATTGACTTGGCAAAGAGGCTTATCCAAATTATTCTCTTTGAACTATTAAGTTGTTTGCTTTATCATATGAGTTTTTGTGCATATAAGCTGTTTTTAATATACATTTATAGTTAATGCTTGTCCCTTTAAGTGTTGATTTGTTAATATTATTTTTGAACTGTTAACTTTTTGAAGTCTGTTTTTTTTTTTTTATTAAAAAGAAAATTATTATCTCTTCTTGATATATTGTAACGATGTTTTAATAGTTAAAATGATTTGTTTTGGGGGTTTACTCTATTTATTTTACTTGTTGATGGTCCATGCTTAAAGTTTTCTATTTTTTTTTAAACTTGATATATTAATATAGGTTTTAGTTTTCACAATAAATAATTCTTTCATGTTAAATACATGTTCTGACTAGCGAATCCTACTCTTTTCTTATTATAATACCATTCCTTATTATATAATTAAATTCCCCATTATTAGACATTCTCATCTATATTTCTATATATTCATATTTATAATACTAATTCATATCTTATTCATACTTTATATCCCCATATTATATATTTATTCCTACTCTCTCTATTAATCTAGACTTTTTCCATTCCTTTAACATTACATCAAACCTTCTATTTATTCTTAGCATACTATTACTTATATATATATTACATTTTAGGAATTCATTTTATTTAATTTTAAGCATGTTAATATTCGTTTTGTTTCCCCATTACATATTTAACTGTTTATCATATTATATCATGTAGATACTTGTTCTTTCTATATTTGTTTGTATATCATATTATTTGTGTTGTGTTGTTTCAGTTTTTCGAACTGTTAACTACCCCTTTATGTCTTTCAAGTGTAACTGTATATTATATTTTAATTATAGATATTGATTTGTTGATATTAAATTTATATGTGTTTAGTTCTTATTCAAATTTGTTTTTTTTTTTTTAAGCTGTATAATCTTGTAACATTGATATATGATACCTCCCCTTTATATAATCGGTGTTAGGCTCGATTAATTCATATGTATTATAGCCTAATTTCTGATTTATTATAAATGGTCCTTGATAGGCCTTCAGTAGCTTACCCATGATTTTCTGTTTTGCATTAGATACTCTTAAGCTTTTGACTATAACTCGGTCACCTAATTCATATGTTTTGTATTTCTTGCTATAGTCATTCTGTTTCTTTTCCCATTTATTCTTACGTTTTATTAATTTTAGTCTGACCTCATCTGTACGTTCCGATAAATTTACTAACTCTGGCTCTACCCATGGTCTTTGTGGTGCTTCTCCTGTAAAAATCTTTATTGGACAGTGATTGTGGACTGTGCTGGGTGTGTTATTTAATATAAATTCAATTTGTGGTAGATGTCTAGCCCAACGATTATGTTTTTCATCTAACAAAATTCTGAGATACTTTAATATTTCTCGTATGTATCTTTCGGTAGGATTACCTTGTGGATATCGTATCGAGGTGTAGTAGGTTTTAATATTCCTTGTATGTAAAAATTGTTTATATCTATCATTTGTAAAATAGGTCGCATGATCTGAGAGTATAGCTTGTGGAGTACCATATTGGATAAAATAGTCTGTAAGTGCTTGTAGTACTGTATCTGTATTGCATTTTTGCGTTGGGATTAACTTTATATATTTTGAGAAAATGTCACATATTACTAGGATGTTCTTGTATCCTTTTGTGCTTGAGATGAGATTTGACAAGAAATCTATTGATATTAATTCTAATTTATCGTATGCTATTATGTTACTACTCCAATTTGAGTTTGTTCGATTTTTGTCCTTAGCGAATAAGCATGTTTGACATTGTTTTGTCACGCTTTTGATGATTCTCTCATCGTTTGTGCAAAAATACGCTTCTCTAAACACGAGCCAACATTTTCTCGCTCCGATATGTGTGTAATTATAATGTAGATAATTTGCTATCTCTCTGGTGTGTTCCTCATTTATAACATACAATTCATTATCACCTATGTTCTTAATTATGATACCATTTCTAATAAACATACCTTTAAATTGTCTTCCCTCACTGATAATCTTTCGTAAAGGGTCAAATTCTTGTGTTAATTGTGTTTGTTTTACCCTATCCAATGAAAATAAACCTTCCTTTTGTAACATTACCAGATTTATGCATATACTTTGCTTCTTCATTTCCCCATCTTTTCTTGTTAAAACATCTGCTGTTACCATTTCTTTCCCTGGCTTGTACTTAATTACGAAATCAAATTGTTGTATTAATAAAGTCCAACGATAGATACGACTATTGTTTAATTTGGAATTCATGATGTTTATAAGCGCTTTATGATCAGTTTCTAGTATGAATGATTTTCCAATTAAATAATATCTGAGCTTTGTTATCGCATATACTATTGCTAACATTTCTTTTTCGGATATTGTATATCGTATTTCGCAAGCATTCAAAGTACGGGATATAAAATGTATAGGGATTTCTGTATCTCCTCTGAGTTGAACTAATTCAGCAGCAATGGTCTGGTGCGAAGCATCTGTTCTTACAATAAAAGGCAAAGAAAAATCTGGATGGTGCAATTTCAAGTTCTCCACAAAGTTCTCCTTAAGTTCTATGAAACATTTTTCACACTTTGCAGTCCAATTCCATTTCGTATTTTTCTTCAATAATTGAAGTAATGGTAGTGTTTTCTCGCTATAATTAGTAATAAATTTTCTATAATAATTCAAAACTCCCAAGAATCCTCGTAAGGTCCTTAAATTTTTCGGCCGAGTGAAGTTTTTGATTTCATCCAGTCGAGTAGGATCTAGGTAGATATTATCTTTATTGATGATATATCCTAAATAATCTATTTCTGTTTTGAAAAATTGACATTTGCTTAAATTTAATTTTAAACCTTCATTACATAAAGTGGTTAATATTATTTTTAAATGTTCTAAATGTTGGTCTAAAGTTTCGGAAAAGATTATGATATCATCTAAATAATGAAGTGCGAAATTATCATATTTATCTAAAATGCGGTGTAAAAATCTTATCAAAGCTGCAGGTGAAGTTTTTAATCCAAACGGGCAGACTCTAAATTGGTAAACTACTCCATTTATTAAAAATCCACAGTATTTCCTGGAATTAGGTTCTAAATTTATCAGCCAAAATGCGTTTTTTAAATCTAATTTGCTGTAATAGTTTTTGTTACCACATTTCGTTATTAGTATATCTATGTTTTGAGGCATTTCGTATTCAGGTTTGATACGTTTGTTTAGTGATCTTGCATCTAAACATATCCTTAACGATAAATCTTTTTTTTGAACAATAACTATGGGATTGATGAAATATGTATTAGATTTTTCAATAATACCAGATTCTTCTAATCTGTTAAGCTCCATATTAACTTTTTCCTGATAATGGTATGGTATTGGGTAGTTTCTGCTCGATAATGGGTTGTCATTGTCTATTCTTATTGTATGTTGATAGTTACGTGCGAATACTACTACATCATTGATTAATGTTAGGTTGTCAGATAAAATTTTTACTAATTTTGATGGGATCATATGATATGGTATATTTTGTAGTTTAATTATTTCTTCTATATCTTCTAAATTATTTACTGTTCTGAGGGTATTTAATTCTTTTCTTACTTCCACTTCTTCTACATTCTGCATTCCTATTCCATCTTCCTTTTCTTCCAATCCATATATATAATCATCATTATTCATTTTAATATTTATTCCTTCTTCCTTATTACTACATTCATTATCATAACTATCTGTATTCAATCTTTCTTGTAATATATTATTAATCTCCTTCTGTAAATGTTTATCTTTAAAATAATTATATTCATATTCTTCTTCCTCAGATAACTGTTTCTCCATCCTTATCTCTATTTCATCGATCATTATTATTTTTCTTTTGAAATCCAATATCATTTTTAAATTCTTAATGTTATCTATCCCAATTATGCAATCGTATTGCAGTTTACCTATAATGTAGCATTGTATGACATATTCCTTATCTTTCACCATTATTTCCGTACATATTCTTTTTTGAATTTTCCCCATTCTTTCACCATTAGCGGCTATCAAATCTGTTCCCTTAGTCCTTATAATTTTCTTTTCATAATTATCGATTAAGATTGCCTTTTTCTCTTCTAATAACGTTATTTCGGCTCCAGTATCTATTAAACAGCTTAGTTCTATGTTTGTAAATTTAATCTTAATAATTGGTAGAGAGTGCGTATCTATATTATGGGTTCCAGTTTCTTCTACGTGTATGAACTCTTCAAAGGGTTGATAAAAAGTTATATTGTTTAATTTTGAGGGGTAGTTACAGTCGATTTTATTTAAAGATTTTGGGTTGAGGTGCTTGGTGTCGGGTTGGTGTACATATCGATTTCCGAAATCGGCATTTTTTTTTTTTTACATCCTCCGATTCTTGTCTAGAGGGCAGTGGTGACAATGGTCTCCGGCAGTAGTTATTAACACGTCCTCTATTACGGTATCTATAATTATTCATACCTCTTCTTCCCGGCGGGTTGTTGTACTGATTGTTATTATTCTGACGATTAGCATCATACGTTCGTGTATTATTATTATAATTATTATTATTAGAGGGTGGATAATTCGAAAGATTGGGTCTATTGTTATAATTATGAAAAGGATTTGTAGAATGGTTACGATAATTTTGATGAGTGTTATAATTTGGTGCAGGACTTGCGTGATTATTATTATAATTAGTGTTACTATTATTAGTTGTTAGATTCGCCTGAGTATAATTGTTGTTAGTTCTGTTATTATTATATGAGGTTGTTTCTTGTACATGATTCGGTCGATTATTTTGTGAGTAATTTTGTCTAAAAGATGGATTATGTATGGTGTTATAATTTGTATTGCTCGGTCGATTATTAGAGGAATTATATAGACTGTTATTTGTATTACGTTGTACTGTTGGAAAAGAACTACGATTACCTTCTGCAAAGTCATCTAATCTTCGGAGAATTTCTATTAAGGAATCCATATCATTGACTCGTTGACAAATAATTGCTTGTGTGTCCGAATAAATGAAATGGTTCAGTAACTGTCGTGCTATGGTTGATTCCTCCATATCAGCTATGTGTTTACACAGGTTGTACATTCTTGAAGCATATATCTCCCTAGTTGTTGAGCCCATTCTATATTTACCGGTTAGAAGTCTGATTTTGGCACGATTTTGTTGTGCTTCATCCCAGTAATTCCTCTTAAATAATGACACGAATTGCTCTACGTCCTCGCAATGGTCTTCAATGCGCAAGAACCACTCCTGAGCACTATCTTTAAGTGTAACTCTTATTATGTCCATCTTTTGTTTATTGTCCGGAACATCAATTAAATAACGCAGGAGTCCATTTAAATAGAGCATGGGGTGTACGTGCGTTATATCCCCATCGAAATGAGTTAAATTTTCTATTTTTATGGTGAGACCTCCTGTGTTTATGCAATTATCAGACGCAGTATATCTTTTGATCTTCGTTTCAATTATCCTCAGTTCGGATTCATAATACCTTTTATTATTATCCTGGTTCGTTCGGAAGGTGTCAAGATTATCTTTTACTTGATTGATCTCTTGTTCGTAGAATGTCCTATGTTCCCCCATCTGAGTGTTGAGACTATCGGTAAAATGTTGTTTTAGATTTAACGATGTTATTTCGTTACTTAGGTTAAAATCTGTTAATTTGTTATTTAATTTTGTATGAGCTTCGTTACAGGACTTTGTTATTTCGGTTTTTGTTTCCGTATTTGCGGTTATTATTTTATTGTTGGTAATTACGTAAATTTCCTGTGAAGTATTCTCTAATTGTTTGGCCCAATGTTGGTTATGGACATTTAGAGTTTCGTCCATTTTCAGCAAGCATTTTAACTCGCTTTCTTCTAGTGTTTGATGTATTATCTTCTCGATCTTTGTTTGACTATCTTTCAAACCCTTTATATCCATCTTTATTTCTTCCTTGTCCTGTTTGAGTTGTTCTAATTTGCTGTTGAGATTGGTTTCTATGAGACTGATATTAGTCTCTAATCTATTATTATTTTCTGTGATTAGTTGTTTGAAATTTTCATTATTAATTTCTAATTTTCGTGCTAAATTCATTTCTATCTGGCTGATATTTGTTTTTAATTTTCGCGTTAAATTAGTTTCTAATTGACTTATATTTTTATTGTTAGCATCTAGTTTTTCATTATTTTCCGCTACAAATTGTTTAAAATTAGCTTCTTGTTTTTGTTGCATATTCATTATCAAAGCGGTTAACGAATTAAAGTTCATCGTCGCCTCTTCCTTTGAAGCTTCTGCTTGTGCTGTGGCTGTAACAGAATCACCCTGATCAGCCTGGTCCTCTCTATCTGCTAGGTTTTCCCTTGACTTACTCCTTGTACGCTTGTCCATATTATTATTATTATTGAAAAAATATATATGATAGTGTTATGATTATAGGTTCTATTAGTTTATGTATATTAATTATTCCTATTCTGATGTTTTAGTATTAGTGTTATATTTGCTAATAAATTGTATAAATAAATTCTTATCTCTTCAAATAATTATTATTTTAATCTTTTTGACCTATTCGTTTAGTGTTTATTATACAAACAATAACCCCTTTTAAAAAAAAACAAACTTACAAATCCTGTTCCTGGGTACCAGTCAGCATCCTATCACACAAAAATGACCACAAGAAGCAAAATACAACTTACAATTATAAAAATTTTGTATCTTAAATAAATCTAGAAAGAATACAGTTTTTTAAATTTATTCTCTCTCGTTTTATTTTGTATTACGTGTTTGATTGAGCACGTTTTCTAAGCCCCACGTTGGGCGCCAATTGATAACGAGCAGCCTCTCGTAGTGCTGTGAATTGATAACGAGCAAGATGCGTAATAAAATAATGTAAACGTTTATGAATATAAAAATGCTCAGCTGTGAATAAATGGCTTGTTAGATTTTATATTTATTCGGTGAATTTTACATCTACGAACTAATTACATTGCTCTAAGTAACATATAGATGGGGTTGTTCGAGTTTAATCTATATGCGCAAGATGCAAAGTTGCCTACTTGCGAATTATTCCATAAATGTAACCTAAAACAGCTGTTCGGATATAAACTTATTAATAAGTATTAATTAATGTGCGTTTATTATCTTCAGGGTCCGGCTAAACTCGAGAACAAAATAGACTCTAGTGTTAGGGCATTGTGATATGTCCAAATTTAAAGTGCGAGTTCGGTGACTTCAATCAAACACTACTGATATTTTTAGATTCCTAAATGATAGGTTAATTGTTGTTAATGCTATACTACAAAATAAAACGTCGAGATCAGATTCACGAATAATAACTTTAATGTTCTTAAGATCTCTATTAACAGGTAAGTTATAAGCATTAATTGTTAAGTATAATTTGTATATAAATTTTGTAACGTGATAAATTTAATATGTTATTTAACTATGATAAATTACGATAAATATTACATGAAATAAATGAAATAGATAAATATAGAAATAGTGAAGATAATCTTTAATTAATTAGGAGAATTAAGTCAATAACTTTAATATAACTAGAATGTATGACGTAAAACAAAGAAAAATTAAATTAAAACGTAACTGTATTCTTCCTCTTTAAAAGTAATAAATAACCTAAATCTTATATATCGTATTTAATAATGTATATCTTAACTAATATAAATAATATACTATATTCTTTTTTAATATGATTGTTTAAATTGTCTTTTCAATATAGATGTGAGATTTTAAAGAATACTTAAGTAATTGGTGCAGGATTCTGGATAAAACGGGATCTCAAAAGGTTTTGGAAAGGCAGGTTTTTCGTCGGCGTTCGAACGGCGTCACCCCGGTCAAAAACACTTTCTACCGAACTGCTTCTCGGCAAATTGCTCTTGGCAATATTTTTGTCACTGGTACACGTACGAACTTGAAATATGTGTCCAACAGGAGCTGGGAATATTGGTAAGATGTTTAACTAATTGGACGTATGAATTTACTTGTATTTATTGTAATTTTCTTCTTGTTTTTAGTGATACACTCAAAAATACGTCTGGATGCTTTAATGGCGATTTTTCAAGTTACGCTAACCTTCTTTTATTTTTGTTACTTGATTTTGATTCGTTCATCGGTATGTATTCATTTAATCTCGACAATTACTACTAATGAAAATGACAATTCAATAATTTTAAATACATTTACATGTTGTAATAAATATTTACTTAATTTTAAAACTAATATGCATATAATGTGTATGTCAAAAATAATACATTATGCTGTTTTTATTATGGGATATTTTCCCGCGATTGACAATTCAAATTATGTACAGTTATACCTAAATAAATGGCGTCATTAATGATTTATCAATTAAGTTGATTTTTTTTTGTAAATACAAATTATCGAACTGAAAATACTATTACAAATGAAATGTTAGATTATAAATGTGTGAATGTCTTAAAAAAATAATTAAACTTGCGTATTCAACTTTATTGATTTGACGTGGGAAGAATTCAGTTTTGACATATAATTAACTATTCAATAACTTATTTATATACATTAAGAGATTGTCCTTTTGCTTATTGGGGCATACTTGAGTGTGGGCTTGACCTACCTCAATATATATATATATATATATATATATATATATGATAAACTCAATCAGTCGGCGATTAAAGGTCTGTTTTACTTCAAAGTATATATATTTAAAAAAACCCTACATGTTTCGGCAATGATGCCTTTATCAAGGATATAAAATATAAATGCTTTTTTAAATATATATACTTTGAAGTAAAACAGACCTTTAATCGCCGACTGATTGAGTTTATCATATCATACCAAGGTCACGAAAATATTATATTTATATATACATGTATATATATATATATATATATATATATATATATATAAACTACTCAAAAATAAATAAGGAATTTTTACTTTTTTGTATTTTTTAGATAGTATGGGTAAATATTTGTAGTGTATTATATTAGATACATAATTGTACACAACAATTTAAAATTTTCAAGTATATTTATTCAGAAAAATCGTTAGATTACTAAGAAATGATCAAAAATGAAATAAGCAACATTTTTAACAATAGCTAAAATAAACATCTTTCTGTAACAATTAATTCTAAAATCGTGTATAATGACCACGGACATCTCTCACAGCTGTACATCTTCGGGGCATACTCATAATGCAATTATTAATGTGTTCTTGTGACACTCTTCTCCAACACAGCGGTAAAATTTCCCGCAAGTGTTGCACGTTAACTGGGGGTGGATTATATTCGTTGAGCTGTTCTTGAAGTCTTTCCCAAATGTGCTCAATTGGATTCAAGTCGGGAGACGTTGGTGGTAAAGGTAGATGGTTAATATGGAGGTCATTTATTGCTTGCATTACAATTTGTGCACGATGAGGTCTTGCATTATCATCAATAAAAACCATGTTTTCATCCACAGCCTCACGAAAGTCGGCCACATATTGCTGAATAATGTCATCTCTGTATATGTGTCCATTGACATTGTTTTCAAAGAGATGGAGGTTCGTACGTCCATTCAAACTAATGCCCGCCCACACCATGATACCACCGCCGCCAAAAGGCACCACAGCTTTTGTAAACTCGCGTCTATAACGGTCTCCTCGAGTTCTCCAGACCCTTACTCTACGATTATCACTAAATAAGCAGAATCTGGATTCATCGGTGTATAAACCATGCTCCCATTGAAAATTTTCTGCTAGTCGTTGGTTAACCCAAGTTCTTCTAGCCATTCTATTGGCATTAGTTAATTTTGGGCGTCTCATAGGCCTGCAGCTATGAAGATCCCTTTCCCTCAGACGGTTTCTGATGGTTTGATCCGAAACTCTAACTCCAGTGGCGGCACGTAACTGTGTTTGCAACCATACAGCACTTCTAAACGGATTCATCCTTGTCTGAATTCGTATGTAGCGGTCTTGTCTCTGATTTGTTTTCCTCTCAGTTCCACTACCGGGTCTTCTCCTTGCAGATCCTACCTGTTGGAATCTTGTTAGAGCTCTACTAACAACACTTGGAGACACATTGCGGCAATTTCTGCTCCAGATTGCCCTCGTTGATGCAATAACGCAATTAAATCAAAAGTTTCTTTATTTAAATGACGTCTTGGCATCGTGAAAATGTGAAATGACGTTTAAAATGAATAATACTTGTCGAAAAATGCGATTTTTATAATTTTGTATGCTAAATTAATTTAAGATTAAAATACAAGATTCAATATTTTATCACACAGAAAAGACATTTACCAAATAAAATGTCCATAAACGACTTCTAATTTATAGCCTTCTAATTTATCTATAGTTTGAGAAAATATGTTAAATTTAATCGAATTAATTAGATCTGTTAAAAAAGATCTAATTCCCTATTCATTTTTGAGTAGTTTATATACACGCTTGGACGAGCCACCGGTGGGATGTTATCGAACAACCTCTCTGTTGTTAACTTGTGCGATTTTTTTAGAATTATGAGTTAGATTAAGTTTTTTTACTGTCAATTAAGCAAATCTGAGAAAGGCCGACTTATTGTCCTAAGAGAAGCTAGTTTGTCGTTCAGTGAAATTGCAAACCTTCTAACTCGAAGTAGGTCTACCGCTATGAGATATTGCGGAATATAGTTTAAGAATGGTCTGGAACGTCGAAAAAGAGGTAGTGCAGTCCAAAGAAGAACTTAACTGATCGTTAAGACTGTCGGCTTTAATATATAGTTTTTCAATCACCAGTCAATTGGTAATATTAAGTTTGGTGGCGAATGCCGACTAGTTATCCTTCGAACAGTCTACCGTAGAATAAGATCGTTAGTGACGAATCCAGTTTATGTTTTGGTGTCTGTTCTCCAAACTTTTAGAACAATGGTATGGCACGCCATTAGTCATGGGAGTGAATCTCTTCTAGTATTCATCAAAGGTATTCTGACCGCTCTGTTACTTAAAAGAAATTGTTGAATCCAATGAAGGGGACACCAACAAAATTCTTGTCAAAAGGGGATCCCACTTTGGAACTACTGATGTATAGAAAATATTCATTAGCGCATATTAAAAATTTCCTATTTTTGACGGCGATTAAGAAAAGTATTGCCGATACGCAAAATAATTTTTTTAATAAGATCAGAATTTTAAGTTGGAAACCATGTAGTTTTAAACAAAATATCTTTAAGGTGGCCCCCGTTCTTTATGTACTGACGTAACCGATTTCCAAAGTTCCCGTCTACACATTTCAATATGTCCAGTGGTCGGACTATTTCTTGCCAAATAAAACTCTTCAACTAAAACAGGTTTATGGGGTCATGTTTAAAACCCTCTGCCTTGAGCTATCGACATAAAAAAAATTCAAAATGAAGATGAGTCGCCTGGGAAAACTGTCATAGAAGCCCCAGCTATGGATAGTGACACCTTCCTGACTACCAGACATTTCCTAGATGCATTTCTTAAAGAGCTGGTTCGAAAAAGTTTTGAATCATGTACACATACCGCTGCGAATTGATAATAACTGCTTGATTGTCTTTCTCAAATAAAATGGGTTAATAACACCAACCGTCAACAACGCACACTATACTGGTCACCATGAAGTGACCTCACATAGGTTTTTCCACTCTAATAGCACATATTCTGTTGACACATTCGGATAGGTGAGAATATGCATTATCAGTAAAGAAGACAAGTGCATCAAGAGGTAAAGTTTCCAATAACATTTCGCACGTCGTCTTTCGATTCTGTAAATGACGTGGTGACAATTCTTGCACAACAACCAGTTTCCAGAGGTGTAAATAAAGATGTTTCTAAAGAATTCGATTGGATATTATTAGAGCGACTGCATGTTTGCGAGATGGCTTGAAGATATCAAAATCGACTGTCGAATTGCCTTCACATTTCCTGGTATCGTAATGGACCGTCGTCGTTCTGACGTTGTTTTCACCACACTCCCCGATTGCCTTTATTCTCTTTTTGACAAAATAACCAATTTCCGCTTAGAAATCTGAACTCTGGACTGAATTCTGAAGTGAGTACGAAATGCACGCTGCAATGCCATGTGGGAACCATTGTTCCAAAATTAGTAGAGATGAGCGAATATATTGATCACAGTGATTATTCACAGTGAATTCTTAATCACCGTTTCGTTTATCGCGCGAATGTCAGTGATTAAAGTTTTATATTATTCGCTTCGTGTTTCACCGTTTAGAATATTTCACCATTAGCATTCACTGTTTAGAATCGTACATTTCCTTAAATTAATATTTCACTATTGACAGTTTAGAATCGCTGACTTGCGTATATAAAGACACATAATACTGACTTAATTTATTAATTATTTCAATATTAGGTGTAATTTAATGTTCTCTATCGTAGAATTAAGAAATACTGAAAAAACAAGCCTATCAACGCGAGGAAACGTACAGACGACCGTTTCGTTCTAATTGGAACTTCTCAATGCACGGCATTCCCTTTCGATGACGACCTTGCTTTTTCATTTCTATACTTTCTGTATATATAGTTAACATTTGGAATTTACTGCAAGTGAGAATTAATGAATATTAAATCACATTCTTACATGTAAATGTCGACTTATTTAATGCGTATAAATCTACAATCCGTCAAACTAAGTTTGTACTAGTATGCAGAACACACTCTTTCGCGACAACGAACTTCCTGGTAGTTAGGTTAATTAAGAATTAAGAAATACTGAAAAAACAAGCCTATCAACGCGAGGAAACGTACAGACGACCGTTTCGTTCTAATTGGAACTTCTCAATGCACGGCATTCCCTTTCGATGACGACCTTGCTTTTTCATTTCTATACTTTCTGTATATATAGTTAACATTTGGAGTTTACTGCAAGTGAGAATTAATGAATATTAAATCACATTCTTACATGTAAATGTCGACTTATTTAATGCGTATAAATCTACAATCCGTCAAACTAAGTTTGTACTAGTATGCAGAACACACTCTTTCGCGACAACGAACTTCCTGGTAGTTAGGTTAATTAAGAATTAAGAAATACTGAAAAAACAAGCCTATCAACGCGAGGAAACGTACAGACGACCGTTTCGTTCTAATTGGAACTTCTCAATGCACGGCATTCCCTTTCGATGACGACCTTGCTTTTTCATTTCTATACTTTCTGTATATATAGTTAACATTTGGAATTTACTGCAAGTGAGAATTAATGAATATTAAATCACATTCTTACATGTAAATGTCGACTTATTTAATGCGTATAAATCTACAATCCGTCAAACTAAGTTTGTACTAGTATGCAGAACACACTCTTTCGCGACAACGAACTTCCTGGTAGTTAGGTTAATTAAGAATTAAGAAATACTGAAAAAACAAGCCTATCAACGCGAGGAAACGTACAGACGACCGTTTCGTTCTAATTGGAACTTCTCAATGCACGGCATTCCCTTTCGATGACGACCTTGCTTTTTCATTTCTATACTTTCTGTATATATAGTTAACATTTGGAATTTACTGCAAGTGAGAATTAATGAATATTAAATCACATTCTTACATGTAAATGTCGACTTATTTAATGCGTATAAATCTACAATCCGTCAAACTAAGTTTGTACTAGTATGCAGAACACACTCTTTCGCGACAACGAACTTCCTGGTAGTTAGGTTAATTAAGAATTAAGAAATACTGAAAAAACAAGCCTATCAACGCGAGGAAACGTACAGACGACCGTTTCGTTCTAATTGGAACTTCTCAATGCACGGCATTCCCTTTCGATTACGTCCTTGCTTTTTCATTTCTATACTTTCTGTATATATAGTTAACATTTGGAATTTACTGCAAGTGAGAATTAATGAATATTAAATCACATTCTTACATGTAAATGTCGACTTATTTAATGCGTATAAATCTACAATCCGTCAAACTAAGTTTGTACTAGTATGCAGAACACACTCTTTCGCGACAACGAACTTCCTGGTAGTTAGGTTAATTAAGAATTAAGAAATACTGAAAAAACAAGCCTATCAACGCGAGGAAACGTACAGACGACCGTTTCGTTCTAATTGGAACTTCTCAATGCACGGCATTCCCTTTCGATGACGACCTTGCTTTTTCATTTCTATACTTTCTGTATATATAGTTAACATTTGGAATTTACTGCAAGTGAGAATTAGTGAATATTAAATCACATTCTTACATGTAAATGTCGACTTATTTAATGCGTATAAATCTACAATCCGTCAAACTAAGTTTGTACTAGTATGCAGAACACACTCTTTCGCGACAACGAACTTCCTGGTAGTTAGGTTAATTAAGAATTAAGAAATACTGAAAAAACAAGCCTATCAACGCGAGGAAACGTACAGACGACCGTTTCGTTCTAATTGGAACTTCTCAATGCACGGCATTCCCTTTCGATGACGACCTTGCTTTTTCATTTCTATACTTTCTGTATATATAGTTAACATTTGGAATTTACTGCAAGTGAGAATTAATGAATATTAAATCACATGTTAACTATATATACAGAAAGTATAGAAATGAAAAAGCAAGGTCGTCATCGAAAGGGAATGCCGTGCATTGAGAAGTTCCAATTAGAACGAAACGGTCGTCTGTACGTTTCCTCGCGTTGATAGGCTTGTTTTTTCAGTATTTCTTAATTCTTAATTAACCTAACTACCAGGAAGTTCGTTGTCGCGAAAGAGTGTGTTCTGCATACTAGTACAAACTTAGTTTGACGGATTGTAGATTTATACGCATTAAATAAGTCGACATTTACATGTAAGAATGTGATTTAATATTCATTAATTCTCACTTGCAGTAAATTCCAAATGTTCTCTATCGTAAATGTATTAAATAAAGTACTTCATATTGAGAATATTAATACTTATGTAGTAATATACATCATCTATCACAACTCGAAAATCTTAAATTATCATCTCAATCATTGCTAATTTCAATAATAATAATTTTAAAGATCAATAAAAATAGCACTTTATACATGTATGTTTTTCAAATTTTTATAAGATAGTTTAAATATAGGTATAAAAAATATGTACTCAAGTAATTATGTAGAATTAAATTTTTATGAAAACAATAGAACGAAATTAAAAAGTATGACTGGTTTTACAAAAAATTATTAATTAAAGAATTCCTATTCTTACAATACAATCTGTGAATAGGGCAATATTTTCATAAACATTGATTATTTTCACTGAGACTACGACAAACAGTTCTAAAAGTCCAAATAGAGCAAATAACTTATGAATAAACTATTTATAATCATAATCACAATTTTACATTAATATAAACTATTCTTTTCGCCGTTCACTGTATAAAAACATACTATATTTTTACAAAGCGAACGGTGATGCGTTCACTTTTTGTTAACGGTGAATATAATCATTGCTCTTTTGAAATCACCGTTTGCATTTACACTGTGAATGTAAAATCACCGTTAAGATCATCTCTAATAATTAGGCTCCTACCACTAGTGCACGCTGCTTCCTCATCCACCCGATGGCATCTACTGAAAGGCACTAAGACAGAAACTTCTGAACCGAATAATTTGAAACAAACATTTGAATGCTGCAGGCTCAGAAGTTTTTATAATACAAAAGTATTTTGAATATAAAAGTTCAGTATTAATATGTTTGTAAACGTTTCCTTCTCCAGAGACGCAGATACGTATTTCATCTTTCTACAGATTTGTCAGTACGCCCCTGCTGGAGATGGATACATTTACAAAGAAGAACAACTTCGCTATCTCACAGAATTGTTAAGACCGAGCGTAGTACATTCAGCGCTGCATATTAGCAAACAACCGAAGCAATTAGCTCTGTCTACATAACAACTGTAGAACTAACAAAGTGTTTCCATCAGATGGTACCGCTATATCTCTGGAAACTGTATTATCGTGTCTTCACGAATCTTTACGGATCAACCGCATGCGTATGTAATCGAATAACTTGAAACATACTTGAGTGGGCAAAAACCTCACCAATTTGTATAATACAAAAGTATTTTTAATACTATAAAATATTAAAATTCTGGTAATGAACTTGTGTTGTGTTCTTCAATCTTAAGTCAGATACTGTAGGAAGATTATTGAATGCGATAAGAAATAAATAACAATTTTTTCAACATTTTGTTCCGAGACATGGTTTTTAACACAATAAAATGAAGATATAAAGAAAACTAGCACATAATTGAAGGACAACTAATATAGTCCAGGCACATAATGGCTGAAGAGCAACTCGTATGGAGTATAAAATGTAATATATTGTTTAGTAGAAGGTCGTAAGGTGAATTGACGCTTAAATATGATGAATTCGACAACGAATCAGTGTAAAAGGGCGATCAAAACTTCTTTCAAGGTAAGTACCTATTTCTTTAAAACGTAAATATCTTAAAAACTTCCTTCATAACTAATTTATGTCTAAAACAATAATAATTCATGTTTTTCTCCAACACTTTAACGTCAATTGCATGGGGCATTGGCAAGCAATGTGTTATTATTACGTAAAATAAAACAGATTTTATATTAAGCCCAAGTTTGAATCTCATACCTAAAGTAGTTTAAAAGTATGTATCTGAAAATATATCAAGTTTCTTATTTCCCTCAAACACTAACAAGGGAAAATATATTCTGATTTTAGTAGAGGAGCATTCAAACAAAACTTAGGCCTCGTTATTGAATCACGCTGCAGAGATGCTCATTAAAAACAATGAGATTTTTGTTGTCAATAGATATACTCGTACTTCAAGATAGGAAATTATAATTTGTGATGTAATAAACATCTTACCCTTCTAGAAGAATACTTGAAACCTTGTTTGAGAAGAGTAGAGCGCAAAATGAAATATGTTAGGTCCAGAAATCGAAGATAAAGTGTTCATAAAATAATCATTTAGTTACTTATAAGTTTTTTTTAAATTTCTTTACAATAATGAATTTTACAGTATGAAATGCCAAATATTTCCCTAAAGTATGGATTAAGTATGTCGATGAAATTTTTGCTGTCTTTAATTCAAAGTTGTGTAATTTAGATGACTTTTTAAAGCAATTAAATTCGAAATGCCCAACAATTAAATTCGCAATAGAAAAATAAAACAGTGTACAAATACCATTTTTAGAAGTTTTAATCATTAGGAATAATATATGATTGTTTCGGCCTTTACTTGATGAAATTCCATTATAACTATTAAGATAAAATAAAACAAATTTTATGAATTTCACTTTTTAATTATCACTGTAACGAATCGTTTCGCACCAACCTGGGCTTCGTCAGACATATAACTGACGAAGCCCTAACCTTGCTATCTGTTTTTGGAATACTAAGGCATATAAATATAATGTATTTAGAATGTCTATAAAAATACCGCTATTGAATGCAATGTTTATACAAACTCTAGATAACATTGTGTATGTAGGCAGCTTTAAGGCAAAGGGTTCGATGCATTTTTTAAAGATGTATTAAAAGATCTAACATACTCTGCGGGCATTTAACGTCCTATTTGATACATCAAAGTAAGTAACGATCGAATACATTACACTATAATTTTTGTTACTGTCTGTCAGGTTTGAGATATCATCTCTAATACTCTTTATAATACCTATAATTGATCGCACAGTGGCGTAACGAAATTTTTTGAAATATCTTTGTCAATTTTTTTCTCGCTTATGAGAGGGAATTTTGGGAAAATATTTTGGGTATATATTCTATATAATTGAATCTTTCCATTTTTCATAAGTTGTCTGGTTATTTCAAGGGCACCCGGTATAAAGGTTTACTTTATTAGGAATTTAGTGTTGTCCCACTGGCGATTTGGTGAAGAACATATCTTCTAAGGTTGTACGTTAACCAAAGCGTTTAACACTATTTTCCTTTTCCAGATTGTTTTACTGAAGATGGCAACTTAGTCACCGAAATACGTATTTAGAGTTTATTGATTTATATTGTAGTTAGGGATTTTTCTTTTTTTTTTTTTTTTACAATAAAAAGCAATTCTTTCATATTGTATTTATTTAATCCTTCTAGCATGATCATCCATACATATCTTTAATCATATTTAACTAATAAAAACCCAGACTTGCACGATCTCCGAATATAAATTACATAATAAATATATACATTGTATAATAAAAAAAAAGTTGAAAGTACAATACCACTTTTAATACTAATAGAAGTATAAGTGTCAATTAGTTACACATGAGTTGATTTGCTATTTTCTTATTATTAATTACTTATGCAGTGCCATTGGTTCTAAATCGGGTTTCTCTTTCTTTATTTTCTTTTTATTATTGATTACTTATGCAGTGCCATTGGTTCTAAATCGGGTTTCCCTTTCTTAGCAATTCCCGACAACATCTTCTTAATTTCCGCTATCGCCTTACCCGGATTCAAGCCCTAAAAATGAAGCACGTTTAATATTAATTTGTAATTTGTATACAGGGGTAGCTGTAAATATTCGCATAATAAAATTATAATCGAAAAGGTTTGATTAAATTGTTACCTATAAATTAAACATAAAATTAATATTATTAAACATATTACTTTCCTTTTTATTTTTTCTAAATCAAAATTTCTCATCAATTTTTTTTTTATTTAAATTTAAAAATACGATTAGATTATAACTATTTTTATGTATTATTATGATGCATGTAAGAAATTATACCTTGGGACACGTATTTGTACAATTCATTATCGTATGGCAACGGTATACAGAGAAAGGATCTTTTAAAGCTTCCAAACGCTCTTCCGTTAAATTATCTCTTGTATCTATCATCCATCTGTACGCCTAAAAAACAAAATGAATATTATGCAAAAAACATCAAGAATAATAAACGAGAAAACATATTTCCCAGATTTCACAGAACAAATAACATTAAGTTATTTTGCAATTAACGATTATCGTGAAAGCCTATGAACATACAAATATTTAATCGAACGTATGTGACGTATTTCCGTAGTCCATGGTATACAATTTTGTAATCAATGGCAATTTGATTAACCCATTATAATGGAAGAAAAAAAAATTTATCTAATTTTGATACAATGTGACAATGAAAAATATTTTGTAACCAGTGATGAAAAATTCATTTCATCACCAGTTAATAAAAACAACACATAATAGAGGAACGTTTAATGACACAAACTGGTTGAATCTTCATTTTATGCATTATAAACATTTATGATACAATGTGAACAATCGGTGAGGTTAATTCCTGCAGACGTAGAATTCATAGCAGTTGCTCTGATTTCGTGATGCACAACCGAACTTGCATTTAAGCTTGATTCACCAAGAATATCAGTAGTAATCCTTTTCATATTTTCTATAGAATTCTCTACATAACCCTCCGTTACAGTATTTGACTTGCAGTCTCCATGTCGCTTAACCTTCAAAATATCTGCACCAGAATCTGCCAAAAATGTGGCCGATGACCTTCTGAAGCAGTGTCCGGTAAATAAGAAAGGATTTGGTAGTTTCAAAAACTGAGCAATACTTTTCGGTAGATTACCAATTGTATTAATGCCAACTTGGCTGTGCGCCGCATTTACCATTATTATATTTGACGAAAAACCTATCGTGTTTAACGTTTTCGTGGACGCAAAGAAATATACTTTCTAATAAAATCAAGAAAATTTTGCCCTTCAATATTTCCTTCTGTGATCACAAACTCACGCGTTACTTTTGTCTTTGTAATAATAGGGATTTTTGTTATAAAATGAGAAATCTCGTCTAAAATATTTTCCACACAGATCATAAAATATGTCATTAAATATGTTTTATCTTCAACTTTTGTCATAAACCGGGGACATTTCCTTTGACAAGATATCAGACTTTTTTTGCATGGTATCACTCTGATTGCCTCTTTAGGAATGCATGTAGTAAACTGGTATATTTTGCAATATCAACTCTTCTTCAAAGACAATTCACTTCGCAACATGGAATAAAAAGTCCAGTGTGTTGAAGCTTCTTGATTCTTTCTTCCCTCGAAATAGGCCAATAAAACCTTCTCATTGACCCATTTAATTTTTTTTGTCTGGAAACCGCTTCCCAAATTTTTCATAAGCCAAATCGTACTGGGCTTTCGACTTTTGTGGGATCCCGGTCGATAATGCACTTTGTGCGGCCTCTTCTATTACAACGCTTGGTAGTTCGCCTTAATCTGAATCACACATTTTAATTCTAATTTAATTACTAATTTACTAATTTAATACGACTTATGTTGTATGGCGTTTCTAAGGAAATTAGTTATGACATGACGCTTAATATCAGATCAACTGGAAAATTATAAAATTATGTTTTGGTCAAAATTTGATAAAATCTTGTATGTACTGTCGTGAGCAAAAAAAACGGGACAGTGTCAAAATCGTTATGTCAATTTCCTTTATTTTTTAGCGTTGTAATTTTAACATTTGATTAACTTTCAAACTTTACGTCAAATTATATATCATAGTTGATAATTCAAAATTGAAAATGCCAACTCTTTCGAAAACTGATAAAGCTAGACTTGTTTAGTTTGAAAAATGGGAAATCATTATGAAATATATCGGTTCAATTTAATATTGGTAAAAGTTCAGCCGCAAGAATATATAAAAAAAAATGGCGGGAAGAGGATAATTTAAATCGGAAAATAATTTCCGCACGTAACAAAATTTCGAATACGCAGGAAGACGAAACATTAGTTACTGAGATTAGGCACAACCCTTTCAAAACATTAAAGGAAGCTATAAGAAGAACACAATTTCCTGTCTCATCTTGTAACACAATGGTTACAAGAGAATGAAATTTAAACTTTAGATATCCAGCCCTACAGTCCTTATCTAAATCCCATTGAAAATGTATGGGGATTAATGAGATAGAGCTTCTACCCAGGAAGAATTTTGGGAGATTGTTCATAATGCTTGGCATCAAATTTCTACAAATTTTGTACAAAATATTGTCGCTTCAATGTCTACAAGATTAGATGCAGTTAATAATAACGGTGGAATGACGAAATACTAATTATTTTAATGTAATAATATAATTATTTTAATTTAATAAATAATCTTTCTCTATCGTTTTTAGTAATTTTTATTTACATTTATTTTAAAAATGATTAATAAATGTCAATAAGACACACATTTTTGACAATTCCTGATTTACTATTATGAGTAAAGATAGCCACCTAAGTAGTCACAATTTAAACCCACCCAGAAACAGTGTCCCGTTTTTTTTGCTCACGACAGTAACACGTTATGAAATGTTATTTTGGGTAACTCATGTTATTTTGCAGAATCTCGCTCGCTACGCTCGCACGTCTAGTAAATATTCCATTTTGTTACACAAAATAGGCCATTTCATAACTGGTTACATAAATAGCTATTACACAGTTCAAAAATATGACGTTCAGGCAAAATTTATTATTATTTCAAAAGTTAAGACAATTGCAGAAGTAGTTATTTTGGTGTAAATGCCAATTTGAATTTATTTTATTTGCATTGAATGTAACGAGCGATCAAGATAATTTGTAATCGAGTCAACCTTGAATCCGAAATCGTATGTATTTACTTGAACTGCACTTACATTACAAACGTCAAGTAAAATGTCAGTTGACAGCTAAAATAACAGTTAATGTAAACTATGCAACTGAGGACGAATGTATTTACGAAATACAATTTCGGTTTCAAGGTTGACTCGATTACAAATTATCTTGATCGCTCTTTATATGTTAAAGAACGTATGAAGAATAAATACAATTTACATACACATTAAACAACCAATCAGTCACGATATTCAAATTTGTCGTCAAATTGATACTACAAATGATACGTTCAAGAATAACGTTTCAACTAAATTGAGTGAAGTCCATTAAATTTTATCTGGCTCGAAAGACCAATATTTTGGGTTCGGGTACTTTGCTTGTAGAATCCACGTTGTAGCGTATAAACCTTCTTTTTTTATTCGTCATTGACATTTAATAAATGATAAAGTGTCTTCAAAAACTTTTGTCATTAGAAACAGCCATGCTCATTCAAAATTATACGTTTGTGACAGATTACATGCACTGTTACAAACCATTATCAAAAAGCATGGCCGTCTCTAATGAGGAAAGTTTTTGAAGGCGCGTTACCCCATAATATAAAACAATTTATTTATGAGGCAGTCACCAATAAATCGGGAATCCGGTAAGGGGATAGTCTTAGCCCACTGCTGTTCAACCTAATGGACGAAATTATTAAAAACTCTAAAACAAAAGGAATAGGATACTGGTTGGGAAACAACAGGATAAAGATACTATGCTACGCAGACGAATCATTGGAGCAAACGAAAACGATGTGCAAGGAATGGTGCACGAATTTACAAATACTGCAGAAGGCTACAACATGAAAATATCAATAGAGAAAACTAAAAGTATGGTAGTAGCAAGAGAGCCGACAAGATGTAACTAATAATTGAAGACAAATATGTAGAACAAGTAATGAGAATCGAATACCTAGGCGTAGAAATATCCGGTTACGGTAATTTAAAAAGAGTACGTAAACAGGTTAATAAAGCGTCGAAAGTTTCAGAATGTCTGAAGAATGTGATGTGGAGAAACAAAAATGCCATGTCCGCATTTATAAAACGTGTGAAGCAATGTCAGATACCGCAAAAACCAAAAGAATTCTGAGAACAACAGAAATGAGAACATTACGATCTATCACAGGCAATAGACTAAGAGATAGAATACGAAACAATGAAATCAGAGAAAGATGCACAGTACAAGATGTTGTTCGGTTGTCTCGGCAAAGAAGAAGAGAATGCAACCAACACCTAAATAGAATTAACTGAGAAAGAATAGCAAAAATCGCAAGAGATGGAAAAGCACCAGGAAGACGACCAGGGAGATCTATTAGAAATACATAGATAACAATATTCAGATTCCAATCAGTCCAGCTTTGCCCTGACATAAAAGTGCAGTCCGATCATTCGATCTACTCATTTTTAACGCATAAGAGTAAATGAACGGACCATATCCATGATTTCTCTCAACAATTTGTCAAAATTAAAACCACCAGGAAGACGGCCAATAGCAAGACCTCCAAAAAAGTGGAAGGATAGTTGGCAATCGACGTCCCAAGAAAATGCACTTTAATAATAGGCCATGGCCTAACATAAGCATAAGAAGAAGAATTTATCTATACACGACACTTAATTACTCTGAGAATATAAGCGACCTATAGACCATGAACACGGTCTATATATCCTTCTTCACCTTAGCACCTAAACAGACGACTAGTGTTTATTTTCTGGCTCGTATGAGTAAATCCAAGATTCATCACTAGAGCTGAGGATGTTTGCGGTATAACCATGGTTATATCATGTAACCATAGTAATTTACTATGGTTACATGATATAACCATGGTTATACCGCAAACATCCTCAGCTCTATTCATCACTAATGATGTTATACACGTTTTTAAAGTTTCTCGTGTTGAAGCCGTATAGAAACAAGAGACTTTAAAAACGTGTATAACATCATTAGTGATGAATCTTGGATTTACTCATACGAGCCAGAAAATAAACACTAGTCGTCTGTTTAGGTGCTAAGGTGAAGAAAAGCCGACAAAAGCCATCCGTTCTCAAAGCGTCTCCAACCCACAACGACGAATCATCCTCCACCAAGACAATGCAAGTTCGCACACAACTCGCAAGACAATTGAATTTTTAATGCAACAAAACGTCGAATTGTTAGACCATCCTCCGTATAGTCGCGACCTAAGTCCCAATGATTTCTTTACCTTTCTGAAAATCAGAGACGGACTGCGTAATCAAAGGCTATAGTCGTCAGAAGGAGCAACCGATGGCTCGTTGTTAACGCAGCTTTGACTGTACCAACAAACGAGTGGAATAACTGTTTCCAGAGTTGGTTCGCGTGCAGCAAAAGTGCATTAATCTTCGTGGAGAATACTTCGAAAAACAATAAAGTCTTTAAAAGCTATCAACTGCTTTATTCCAGCTCTATATGCAAAATATAAAAGACAACCCTCGTAGTATTCAGCCTATGTCTTAGACTAATACGAATGTTTTCGAAGAAGACCTGCGTAATTCACATTACGTGGTTGTTAAAGTTCATCTGACTAAAAGAAAAATATTTTAAGAAACGCTATTATTGCTCCAAACACTTAACTGTTGATATAGATACGATTAAAAAGTTTTTTTTTAACTAAAGACACTCCAACCAGAGTGTAGGGCTTTTCATCCGTAATTTTCAGAAATTGTATAACATAAATTTGGCGGCCTTACCTTAAGAAGTATGGTGACGTTATTTTACTTGAATTAGATTATACTTAGTCTTCAACATTGGAGTGAATTCTAGATACGCTAAGTAGGCGATGAACAGCTGTCTATGATTTAAATCGTAATATTCTGAACGAGTTTGACGTCTTTTAGTATAAATTTAAGAATTTGATTCAGGATATGTTCGTTGATTCGTGTATCTTGAAGTACTTAACGTTAAATTGCCTAGGGTAAAATGCATGTTGCTTTAAAGTTTTCTGTTAGAAAATAATTAGGAATGGAAAAACACATAAACAATCAAATACGGAAATCTATTTTAAATACGTAAGAAAATCCAGGCTATTAATAATTACTTTCGTTAGAAACTTTAGGTAAGTTTTTCCTTTAAAATGACGCATATATAAATTGTCACTTTGTGGTTTAATACATTTGAATACATTATATTGCAACTATTAAAAAATATGCTTAATCTATACATACATTAATTATGACATCAGCACATATAAATTTATTCATAATCTCAGAACTCTCTTAAATAATTTTCACATATTTTTCATTCAATTTTATAAATTATCAGTCAAGTATTATTTATTTCTATTAATAATAGAAACCAGGTTATGTTGTAAATTAGTAATTTGGTAGTTCAGTACCTACATATAAAAAAGTCTTAATATTGATCCACGCGTTTTGTAGATTAGATAACACAAAATTTTGATGCAAAATTAAATATATTTAATATATCAAGTCTCTTATTTTTCTATGATACTATGCATTATAATATGCAGTGATTGTGTTTTATTCATCTCTTAATATCTTTTTGTAATCATAATTTAAGTAGCATAATCCAAAAATTTTATCTATTTAAACTTATAAATAAAAAATATTTATTAAATAACTTACTTGCATAAGTACTGCTGGTCCTAAATATTTTTCTCCGTTCCACCAATAACTTGGACACGATGTTGAACAACATGCACATAAAATACATTCATAAAGACCATCTAATTTAGAACGATCACTTTCACTTTGAATATATTGTTCTTTACCTAGTACTGGCTCGTTTCTTAAAAATTATGTCCTGTTAATATACTATGTTTAATAAATTTATTTTTAGTTTATACTTGCGTTGTAACCAAGGTTTAATCGAGGCATACTGTTTGTAAAAATTTTCCATATCAGGTACTAAATCTTTAACTACATACATATGAGGTAGAGGATATATTTTCAGAGGTTTGCTAGTATCCCTATCCATGTGACTAAAAAAAATATTTTTTTGTTATTGCTAAATAAATTATTTTTTGAATTTATACCTAATACAAGCTAATGTATTAGTACCATTAATATTCATAGCGCAAGAACCACAGATACCTTCTCTACATGATCTTCTGAAGGTTAATGTAGGATCCATTTCATTTTTAATTTTAATTAGGGCATCCAATACCATAGGGCTGCAATCATTTAAATCAATTTCGAATGTTTGCATGTATGGTTTTTTTTCTGGTTCGTCGGGGTTCCATCTGTACACTTCTACTTTTTTTATTAGTTGCGGTTTTTGGGCTGGAGCTGCCGCGGCTGCTGCTGCACATAAGTTAGCTGACGAGTGAAAATTACGTATCTAAAAAGATCGTGAAAACATATCGATGTACTTTAATTATGTAATCAACGTTGTATAAAATAAGTAAACAATTGATACTCACTTGCCCTAAGGCATTTCTACATATTCTAAACAATTGCAGTTCACCTGCCATGTTTGTACTAATATGATTGAATCAAGTGTATATAATTCCAGTAGCTTATCAATAATTGTGATAATTCGAAAATACTTGACTAGTGACGTAAATGCGCGCTGACTACCACAACCGCAAATTACAAATCACAATCCACAAAAATACGCAAAAGAAGCGAGTATTTCAGGGACATTCACTGTCACTTGAATCCACGGCTAACATTTATCAATGATCCTTGTCGCCATTTTGCCATGGATAGAAATTTAATATTTTGAAAAATTTGGTTTGTAAAATATATAACTATGTAAATTATATAATCAGTATAAACATATAACATATATAGAATGTTTATGTGAAATCATAAAATTACAGGTAATTGTTTGTCGTTAAGTAAATACCAAGTAAAAATTGTAATACTCAATTATCTACTTGAATAATATGTATTTCTATTATTAACACATAAGCTGGAGAACCGGTTTGACGAGTTTATTTTCAGGAAAATTACACAAATAAAAAATCATTAAAGTAAAAACATGAGGGTAATGTTAAGGATGATGAAGACAAATTTGTTTTATATTTGTTCTGTATTTGTTCTTATCATCGTTATAAAGATAATATTATAAAAAAGAAAAGTCTTATTTACCAAATAAATTTATTTATGCAAATGTATATATTTTTCAACAAATTTTTCTGAACAATTGAATATAGTTCTATGACACATTTTTCTTAAATGTCCTTTAGCAAAGCTATAATTTTAATTGTTATTTAGAATTATAAATGGCAATATTCTTTCATAATTTATAAATAATTATAATTTTAGATCAAGGCCAACTTTATGCCTTCCTATTCGAAATAATATAATAAAATAGTTACTTCAGCTTCAGCGACATCTACCAATAAATAGAAAAAGCAATTACAAATTTCTATAGCTTGTTTTTTGGTGTCCATCACAGATACATAATTGTAACAAGTAACAAAATGAAAGGTGAAACTGCCATGGCGTCTAAAATGTAGTTCTCCGCAAACGTAAGATGCCTCTTAATTAGTAATTACACAAATTTAGCAGATAACTTAATTATGTAGGAACAATTATTTTTCCTTTGAGCAGTTATTTTGCATTTTTTGTTACTATTATTAGCCTATTGTTTGTTTAGTTTCTAAAAAAATTTCTTGTAGCTTTCAAAGTAGGAAAGTTCCGTGTTTGGATGCGTTCCTTCAAATCAGATTCTCGTCATTGTTTTCCAAAATCCTGCAAAGTACGGCGAACTGTTTAGAATGTGGCTATCAGCTATAGGAAACTAACCCATGAATATGTTTATACGCACAGTAAATATTTCCTGAATTCTGATATTGGACCAAATAGAATATTTTAAAAAGTGGTTTACCTTAATATGTATCGAATATGTTTATATATGTATGTTAATTAAATTGTATACTATGAAAGAACTATAAAAATAGACTAGTAATGACTAATTATTATGAAAGTGAAATTAATAAGTTTTACAAAGCAGTAATAATATAAATAAAGTTAGATAAAATACACATATTTGTTTTTTATTTTATTTTTACTATTACATTTGTTTTGAATTAGTTTCGTTGAAATTACTAAATAATACAAACTTTTAAGATACAAAAATCTTTTATACCTTACTAATTTTGTTTACAACTTTGTTATAGATTTACAAAATCTGTTCAAGTTTCTTTATTGTTATTCATTAGCAACTATATATCATAGCTATTAAGTCTATCACAATGAAATAAGCAATTTATAGACTATAAAGAAATTTAATACAAAGGTATTTTTAATAATATAAAATATTAAAAATCTGGTGTGAAGAACACAAATGCAGGTTCACTATTAATATTTTCTGTGAACGTGTCCGAATATATCCTATCCCCAGAGACGTAGATACGTATTTTACCTTTCCACAGGCTCATCGGTACGCCCCTGCTGCCTGCTGGAGAAAGGATATTCCCAGACACATTCACAGAAAAGAACCACATCGCCCTATCACCGTAATTATCCAGACCGAGCGCAGAAGTAAATTCGGCGCTGCCTGTTGTCAGACAGCCGAAGTACCTCGCATACCGTCCACATAATTAATGTGAAGTAACGACGCCCTTCCAAAGGTTGGCACAGCCAATCTCTCTAGAAAACTGCATTTTGTTTGTGCCTTCACTCATACTACGGCTTAACCGCATGTGTAATGTATCAGAATAATTGAAACATACATGAGTAGGTAAACCCCACCAGTTTTGTATAAAACAAAGGTATTTTTAATAATATAAAATATTATTAAAAATCTGGTGTGAAGAACACAAATGCAGGTTCACTATTAATATTTTCTGTGAACGTGTCCGAATATATCCTATCCCCAGAGACGTAGATACGTATTTCACCTTTCTACAGGCTCATCGGTACGCCCCTGCTGGAGAAAGGATATTCGCAGACACATTCACAGAAAAGAACCACATCGCCCTATCACCGTAATTATCCAGACCGAGCGCAGAAGTAAATTCGTTACTTCACATTAATTATGTGGACGATATGCGAGGTACTTCGGCTGTCTGACAACAGGCAGCGCCGAATTTACTTCTGCGCTCGGTCTGGATAATTACGGTGATAGGGCGATGTGGTTCTTTTCTGTGAATGTGTCTGCGAATATCCTTTCTCCAGCAGGGGTGTACCGATGAGCCTGTAGAAAGGTGAAATACGTATCTACGTCTCTGGGGATAGGATATATTCGGACACGTTCACAGAAAATATTAATAGTGAACCTGCATTTGTGTTCTTCACACCAGATTTTTAATAATATTTTATATTATTAAAAATACCTTTGTATTATACAAAACTGGTGGGGTTTACCTACTCATGTATGTTTCAATTATTCTGATATAAAGAAATTTATTGCACATTTAATATTTATTCAAGCAAATCATTAACATCATATTTAAATATTATATTATTAACATATAAACGATATCTATTTATTTTGATCTATTTAAAAATTTGGTAAACTCAAATTAATCGTCCTCAGTCCAAGACACGTGAACTCATGACAGTAAATAAACAAATATTGCTGACGTAATCACCATTCAGACCCCCCCCCCCCCCCCGTGTCATCAAAAATAAACAAAGCAGAGACTCCCCCTTTGGTGCTTACGTAATACTTGAACGGTCTCTTATTTGAACTTAATTACAATTAGCTGTCCTAAACGGGCTATATTATCTACGAGGGCGGGTTGACTTATTCACGCGATGGCCTAGTGTAGGCCGTATACACAGAGTGAAAGTTGTTTATCGTACACAGACCGTCAGAAAATTGGGAAATGAATTTAAGCGTGGCAGGAGCAGCTTAGAAGATAGATTCCCGCAGTGGACGGTCGAAAACGTTTACAAGTTCAGAAATGGTGGATGAAGTCTATGATTTGTGGCTAAGTGAGCATTTCAAAGGAACGGATGCTTCATATTTTGCACGAAGAACTTGATATGAGAAAGCTTTCGATAAGGTAAGTGCCGCGTTTACTGACGATGGAACAAAGACGTGTTTGCTGTTAAATATTGATGAATAATTTAGAAATTTTTAAACACAACACAAGAGATTTTGTTACTTGTGACGATACATGGGTTCATTATTATACACCCGAATCGAAACAACAGTCGAAGGTGTAGACTAAACGTGGAGAACTAACTCCAAAGAAGGCCAAGATAGTTTTATCGGCGGGATGCAAAAGGAATATTGTTGATAAACTATCTTTAAAAGGGCAAGACTGTAAACGGCGGAAATTACGCAAATCTTCTAGACTAACCGTTTGTAGACAGCTATCGCTGAAAAGCGGCCAGGAATTATTAAGAAGAAAGTGCTCTTTCATCATGATTAAAGACGGCAGACTATGTGCCCGGTGCATGGTGACAAGAATCATTTCACCATCTGTACTAAATATTATTTTTCATTCCTCTCGCTTTGTTTACATATCGGAGCGGAAAACATATATTTAGTAGTTATAGTTATAGTTTATATTTAGTTTCCTAGATATTTCCATACATGCATTTATCAAAGAGATAACTCAGATAAAACGATAAAAACACACAATGTTGTATTAGATTTACACTTTATTTAATAATAATAATAATAACTATATAACAGCTGTTTCACCGTACAACGGTTTCTTCGGATATAGCAAGCGGTACTATAAAACATTTTACTTAAACGTAAATATTTTTTTATTTTATTACTTAATGGTATTCTCAGAAATTGGAAACCGAAAAAAAAAAAAAAAAAAAAAAAAAAAAAAAAAAAAAAAATTTCGGTTTCCAATTTCTGAGAATACCATTAAGTAATAAAATAAAAAATATTTACGTTTAAGTAAAATGTTTTATAGTACCGCTTGCTATATCCGAAGAAACCGTTGTACGGTGAAACAGCTGTTATATAGTTATTATTATTATTATTAAATAAAGTGTAAATCTAATACAACATTGTGTGTTTTTATCGTTTGATATGGATTTACATCAAGTAAAGGCAGAATCGATTCAATAACTCAGATAACAGAATTTGAACATATATTTTACAGTTCTAAATCAAAATAAAAAAAAAACATTATTTTGTATTTCTAACAATGAACGAAACATTTATTCTAAAGAAAAAGTGGTATTATTGGCAATAACAGATGCACCTTCAAAACATATTTATATTATAGTATCCAAAACAATATTTAGTACACATGGTGGAATGAGTCTTGTCTGTCTGGCACATAGTCTGCCGTCTTTAATCATGATAATGCACCTATGCATTCCAATGCAGTTGCTGCAAAAAAAAATTGAGGAATGAAAATTCGAATTAGTACCGAACTCCGCATATTCGCTAGACCATAGCACTATTTCACTTTCGTCTATTTCATGTTTCACATTTAACTGGTGGCTTTTGCTATTAATATGTCGTTCAAAAACATACCATACGGTAAAATGTTAATATTGCAAACAAAACATAATAATACTGTGAGTGTATTCTAATGTTGGAAATCTATTAATAAATCTATTAACTACCGCCGCATGTAACAAACCGCGCCATCCATGAAGCAGGTTTAATCTAACACGTTTTCACTAATACTGATCGTTAAGGCTGCACTAACGAATTCGAAAAACTGTTTGGTTTAAGTTCGCCTTTAGTGTACACGTAACAATTTAGGTAAAAATATTTTTCTTCTAACAATTAATATTTCTGTTATTAACAGTCTTAACATTAAAATAGTATTCTAAGGTAATTTGCAGAAATTTTATTTGAAAGAAAATATTTTCTCTTAAATTACCTTTTATTTTTATGAATGGTTCAAGTGTATTGTGAGTTGTGATATTTTTTTACTATAGACATATTGTTTGTGAGAAAAAATATATACAAGTGTCCCGTATCGTTATGTTCAAATTTTAGGAGACTTAGTAGACTTTAGTAGACTTCATTTCAAGGAACCAAAATGCAAAACTTGTACATATATCTATTTTTATTTGTTTCAAAGTTACAGACCTATGAATGTGATTGTCAGACCATGAAAAAAAATGTAATCCTAAAATCAATACAAACTGATTTTATTTAAAAAAAGTTATACGATTTAATAACAGGCCTGTGATTGTTAACGTCGCATAATAAAATGTTATCCTAAAATAAATAAACACGTATCGTAGTGCATACATTAATTTCTTGGAGATTTACAAAAAAGAGTACCGGAAATTGATTTATGATAAAGAAGGTTCTTACTTATTTCGTAAGTGCTGAACCATGAATATCATACAATAAACAAATGTTCAGATGACTGTTAACGTTGCATTTTTTAAATAAAGGATTACATTACGTTTCAGTTCATACAACAGTTTATTATACTCTATTTTTAAAGTAGAGAGACGAATTTCTGAACAGACCACTTTGACAGTGAAATCTCATTGGTTGAAAGCAATTTGGCCTTGCTTTCAACCAATGAGATTTCACTGTCAAAGTGGTCTGTTCAGAAATTCGTCTCTCTACTTTAAAAATAGAGTATAGTGAGTGGACACGTTTTTTTTCTTCTCAAGAGTATGTGGACATGCATTTTGTGTATGGCTACTGTATCGGCAGTGCACGTCAAGCAGTTATTCAATACCGACATCGGTTTCCCGATAGGCGCATTCCTCATTACAGAATGCGGATTATCTTTTCGACCGAGGAGTAAATTTGCCAGCAGACTTAGAAGAAGAAGTAGTAGCTATTGTTACAGGGGATCCAACTCTCAGTGTACGTCGAATTGCTAGGCAACTAAGAGTGCCACGAACGACAGTTTGACGAATTTTAAAACGTGAGGGCTTATATCCATATCAGTATCGCAGGGGACACGGTTTGCTTGAGGCAGACAGTCACAGCTTCATTTTAATTTCTGCAGAACAGTCCTCTGGACAGATGAATCTACGTTCACGAGAAGTGGTGTTACAAATCTGAGAAACCTGCACAGGTGGTCATCCGAAAATCCCAAAGCTATACGCCCATCTAAATTTCAACATGAATTTTCTATTAACGTCTGGGCGGCCCTAATCGATGACTTGTTGATTGGTCCTGCCGTTCTTCCTGGGAGGTTAAATGCGGATAATTACCTTCAATTTCTTATTGACGAACTGCCAGGTCTTTTAGAGGATGTCCCACTGAATGTTCGACGAGACATGTGGTTTCATATGGATGGGGCACCACCACATTTCGGAATTGCTGTCCGAAATTGGGTTAACGTCAATTATCCAAGATGGATTGGTCGAGGTTGTCCTGTTGCATGGCCACCCAGATCACCCGATCTTAATCCCCTTGATTTTTGTTTATTTCGAATATCAGAATACAAAATTTATTTCAAAATTAGAACCTATTTATAAAAAAAAAACTAATTGTAATTCTGATAATTGCGGTATTTTAAAAAACTGACTATGAATTTGTTAAATGTGACACTGTCATTAAAATGGCTCATGAAAATTTGATTTACACATAACAAAATTTAAAATTTTTGACATTCACGTCAAAATCGAGTGTCTGAGTTTCCAAGGGCCGCGATCGTACACAAGAGTTACTTATAAATCCGAACTGTTTTCCAGTGTAATCAGTTGCTCCCAGAGTTCTCAGCTCCTCGTTAGTACTGAACCACTGCTTTCTCAACCACTTTCATTCTGACGAACAAATGGAATGAATGCATTTGGTGTCAATTCCCGGCTGCAGGGCTGATTGTTGAAAAACTCTTATCCGGAATTCTTGAGCAGCTCCTTTATACGTGCTGCTGCATGAGAGCGCGCATTATCATGAAAAAGGACAATTCCTGATAACATGTCTCTCCTTTTATTTAGTTATTTATATTCTGTATAATCTGTATTAAATATCAATTTAACCAGCAAATTTAGAAGAGGTAGTCAATACAGTTCACTAATAAATGGTGATTATCTAAAAGAAGAAATCACACGTTTTATTATTCTGTTCCACTGTATCACAAAAAGTGACCAATTTTGAATGTTTTGCCTAACCATTTAGTAACGAATTTAAATTCTGTTTAGGAACGCGTGATGGGCGTCCGCTGGTTAGATATATAAATGGATAAAGATCCCATTTGCAATTTGTTGTTGAAAGATTTGTTTAGTAAACTGCTAAAGTTAGGGTATGGGGAGCCATTATCATTGGAGTGGGTGCCCTCTGATCTTCAATAAGGTATTTTCGCTAGCGCAGCGTTACCTACCAAACATTATCGAGCCTCAACTTTTTTCTAAAGGATTTGATGTTTCAAGACAATACGCGTCCCTTTATGATAAGGATTCTTTTAATTTTTGAAACATTGCAATGGAATGTGCAAAGGATACTTTCAGTAGTAGATTAAACTAGGTTATACGATTTAGCATGTCCACCACAGGTATTGGCGACTGCTACATAAAGTAGAGCAGACATTGCTAGTTTATTGTAATTGATGCCGACATGTCAAAGAGAATGTACATGATTAGAGTAGACTATTACATTATTAATAAAAATAGAAGTCATCGGTTTTCTTCTTTCAAACTCTTACCATTTGTTGCTTACAAATACATCTGGATGTTACCAAAACGTAACCTCCACTAAATGTTGCTATTTCTATGTCACCTTGTATAATTTATATGAATGAATTATTCTTGTTTCATAGGAAATTGAACCCAAGGAGAAGTTCAAAAGTGGTGCAGATATTGAAATTTTGAACTGGAATAACAGTTGTTCAATAGGAAGCCTAGAAAAATTATGTAATACAAGAAGTAAAAATATTAATGTCATTTAGAAATATGTATCTACAATTAGTTCCTTAATGAATGAAGGTAATACAGTCGACGTAAATATATTAAATAATAAAGTTTATATTTTAGGAGAAAGTTAGTATACTGTTCGAAACTATGGAATAACTGTCAAGAAATTATTTAGCTTGCCAGTAAAGCCAACTTAATAAGTAAAACTAATATTTATAAAAATCATAGCTCTATTTAAAAATACCTATAAATAATAACATATAAAGCAATATATTTCTCTATTATTCTTTCTCACATTTTCTATCTCGTTTGCTTACATGTGAATCTCCCTTAATATAAAATCTTAGTGCTTTATTTGCCCATTCTTCACCAGCAGAATTAATACCAATTCTAGTAGTACTAATAATTTTAAAATCATTTGAAAAATTATTATCAAGTTCAAGCCACAAATTTGAACTACTGCATAAATCTAATTTGTTACAGTTTTCTTTAGTAATATTCATACTCATACAAAGCTTAGAAGGTCCTTTACATAATTCATGTCTTTTAATTTGTTTGGATCTAGAAACTATCATAATTTATTAATTTTTTATTACATTTTTGTTAACCATACCATTTCTCAGTTCATACATTTTATCAATACCATCAACTGGTTCTAATGCTCTTATTAATACGGCTCCACCTGGCTCTATGCTAGATATATTGAAGCAATGGTATATACCATATATTTTATACACATATGCAGTGCCTACATTCATGTACATAGGTTCATTTCCTGGTGTACGTCTGTAAACTTGATATAAACTTTTGGATACATATTCATATAAATTTACCTGCCATTATAGGAATGTGATGCTTTATCTTCTCCGCCTAAATAACATTCTGTTTCTACTATGCGGCCCTTTAATATGATATTATCTACTTGGTGAACAATGAGCTTCCCTAATAAAGAATTTGCCAATTCATAACATGACATATTAAAATAATCTCTATTTAAACGAAAATTTGTAAGAGTATTGGATATAATTCGAAGACTATTATCTTCATTTAATTTTTTTTTCTTGAAATTTAGAGCTACATTTAATTTGCGTTTCAAAGTGGTCATTTAAATTTTTGTTCTGCAAGTTATATAGAAGTATGTTAAAAACAATATAAACTTCCTATTGATCTGCTCTTTAAATTAAATAAAGCAAATACCTATTAATGGTTATAGGATGTGTTGGATTACTTTCTTTTTTAACAACCTTCGTCACAGTTTAAACAATCAGTAGCATCACGTCTTAACGGCGCACCTTCGATCTTTTTAGACTTTTTCAAATAAAACCGGCACCTGCGCAAGTTCTCTTTCTCTCTTAAACTAACAGTAATGGATACCAAGCTGTTTCACTTTTAGAATAAGCCGTTCAGTTTGTGACAAAGTCAAACAGTCTGATATCTATTATGTCTAGTTTAAGAGAGAAAGAGAAACTGCTCGGTAAAATGCGGGTATTATAATTATTTCCCCAACTATTGATTAACTTATATTGTGCTTTTAACTTGAATATAGGTTTTTTACTTTTAATTATTCAAATTGTCTATAGATGGCCCATCTAAATCCACCAACTCATGGAGTTAAAATTAAGTTAATTTACTAATTCAATAATTATAATTCCCTGTAATGCATTTTAGTACGGACAGAATAGTATGTTATACTATTAGGGAGAGAAATGGGTAAAACTGCAGAATAGGTCTCTCATTTACGCATGCGCACAAACAGGCATACGCATGCGCATAACTCAATAAAGTATGTCAGCGTTGCCAAACCGAGCATCTATAACAAATTAAAAAATATTTGTAAACAAGACAATTTAAGCTGTTGTTACTTTAAGCGGATTTCGCTAAAATTTTTAAAAATCTGTGATTGTATATAATGAAAAATCTAGCTTTAGGGGAAGGATATGTATTAAAATAATACGTTAGGTTTGGATTAATTACATAATATATATTTACCTGAAACCAAAATGAAAATACAATTTATTTACATTTAACCAAAATGAAAATACAATTTATTTACCTCAAACCAAAATAAAAGCAATACATTTACCTTAAACCAAAATGAAAACAATATATTTACCTTAAACTAAATTAATAAACATAACCTTTTCCTCACGAATAACTTCAATTTCCATTATTTCATCTTCCTGAACAATGGTGTATCCTGCAATACCTCCTCTACCTGCCATTTTAATAGAAATTATGGAAAAAAAACGAATTAATACAAATCAATAATAAGTATAAAAAACACGTTTCAATGACAAAATGCCAAGTAACCGAAATTTGTCAACGTTGCCGCTGGTTCCGTATGCTAGTGGCGGGAAATTCGGATGAGAGTCCTATTCTGCAGTTTCGAGAAATGCGTTATTTTGGCAGAGGTGCAATTTGAAGCCCGAGGGCTACAATGCACCGAGGACAAAATAGCATCTCTCCCGAATGGTATATACTATTTTTTCCACGGTCTCATTAACTTAAAAACACATATTTTGTCATTATGAAGTAAGTAGCACCAGAATTATTGTATTCGGATTTGAGCATTTATTTAGTAGTCGTTGAGTTATTGTCAAAACTACAAAATAAACAAACAAAAAGAATTGTCAAATTAAGGTGCTAGTTTGGTTTAGTTTAAAGTTTGTTTAGTGCACAATGAATAATTGTGAGTCGGAAGAGATTGTGGAGGCTGCATATATTGCAATAAGCAATTTGCTGCCTACGAAGTCAAGATCTTTATACGATATAGCCTACAATCGGTTCAAAAAGTGGTGCGCCGAGAAAAATGTTCAAGTATACAGCGAGAATGTTTTGTTGGCATACTTCAGTGAAAATGCAAAGAATTACAAGTCTTCCACATTATGGGCGCAATATTCTATGGTTAAGTCATGCTTGATAATTTACGACAACATAGATATAAGCAAATTCCCCAAGCTGATCGCATTTTTGAAAAGAACCGGGCCGGTGACGGATATCAAGCGAAAAAATCGAAAATATTGAGAAAGGGTGAAATCGACCGTTTTCTATCAAGTGCAGATGATAAAGAATTCTTAATGATTAAGGTAAGATTACTTTTGTTGTTAGGTATTTCAATTATTAAGTATTTTGATTTTTTATAGGTTGGATTAATTCTGGGGATTGCCGGAGCTTGTCGAAATACTAGTCAATTTAACTGTAGATGATATTGAGGATGTAGGCTCTTCCTTGATTGTAAAAATTCCAAACACTAAGACAAAGATTCCACGAACCTTTGTGGTTACCGATGTGGAAAATATGCTTGAGTTGTTTCGAAAATACCTGTCCCTTCGTCCTCCCCACGTCAAGCATAAGCGCCTTTTTTTGTACTACAAAGCAGGAAAATGTAGTTCGCAGCCAGTTGGCAAGAATACCATGGGAAAAATTCCGAGTGTAGTAGCTTCGTATTTAAAATTACCTGATGCTGCATGTTATACTGGTCACTGTTTACGAAGATCTTCAGCGACATTACTGGCAGATGCTGGTGTGGATATCACGACAATAAAGCGTCATGCTGGTTGGAAATCAACGACAGTCACTGAGGGTTATGTCGAGAACTCCATTGAAAATAAGACCAAAATTGCTAATCAGGTTTTAGTAGGTACCACTACTAGGGCAATCACAAAAACTGTAAATGTAAGCGAAAGTAATATTCCTTCTAATATTAATTTTGAAAATTGTACAAATGTAATTTTTACTCATAATAGTAAGTCCGGAATTGTCAAAAATGCGTGTCTTATTGACATTTGTTAAACATTTTTAAAATAAATGAAAATAAAAATTACTAAAAACGATAGAGAAAGATTATTTATTAAATTAAAATAATTATATTATTACATTAAAATAATTAGTATTTCGTCATTCCACCGTTATTATTAACTGCATCTAATCTTGTAGACATTGAAGCGACAATATTTTGTACAAAATTTATAGAAATTTGATGCCAAGCATTATGAACAATCTCCCAAAATTCTTCCTGGGTAGAAGCTCTATCTCATTAATCCCCATACATTTTCAACGGGATTTAGATAAGGACTGTAGGGCTGGATATCTCAAGTTTAAATTTTATTCTCTTGTAACCATTGTGTTACAAGATGAGACAGGAAATTGTGTTGTTCTTATAGCTTCCCTTAATGTTTTGAAAGGGTTGTGCCTAATCTCAGTAACTAATGTTTCGTCTTCCTGCGTATTCGAAATTTTGTTACGTGCGGAAATTATTTTCCGATTTAAATTATCCTCTTCCTTCCATTTTTTTTTTATATATTCTTGCGGCTGAACTTTTACCAATATTAAATTGAACCGATACACTTCTTAATGATTTACCATTTTTCAAACTAGTAACAAGTCTAGCTTTATCAGTTTTCGAAAAATGCGGCATTTTCAATTTTGAATTATCAACTATGATATATAATTTGACGTAGAGTTTGAAAGTTAATCAAATGTTAAAATTACAACGTTAAAAAATAAAGGAAATTGACATAACGATTTTGACACTGTCCCGTTTCTTTTGTTCACGACAGTATTAATAACACGAAATAATTATTTATTAATTTTCGTTAACAGTATTTAAAAATATAAACATAAGTGACGTAGAAAGTAATATATCTTGTACTCCACTCCAGTTATGGACTTAAATACTTAAAATTAAATGACAAGATATTTATTTGTGCCATCATTGAAAAATGAAAAAACGAGTTTTGGGTTTCATGATGAATTCACTACGAACGCAAAATAGAAAATAGTATATTGTGCACCGAGTGACGAAAGTAACATTTTTTCAAGTGAGAGAACGAGGCGTAGCTGACTTTGGTAATGTTCGCGAGCTTAAAAAAATGATTTCGAGTTAAGCACTATACTTTTTCTACGACCTCACCTATGGAATTATAACTTAAAAAAATTATGTAAACAAATATTTTATTTTCATTTAAAAATTACAAAACTGTAGATCATATTTAAATTAGTTATGATAACTTATGATTTAAACATTGATACATAGAATATGTAGACCAAAAGGTCGATGGTTTCAAATTTTCTCACAATTTTGCAAAATATGCAAGCAGCACAATTTGCGAATATGAATTTACACTATTATAAGCCCACTACTCAATGAATTTTACATAGACTTCTTCATACCTCCTTCTCGATTTTTCTCGTAATAAGCTCGCATAGATTTTCTCAGCTTGACTTATTTCTGGTGGTGTATTGAGAATATTTAAATCAGTTTCTGAATCAGAAATCATGATAAAGCTACAAACAGCACAAACTGACGTGATATAGCAACGGCAGGCAACTAATTAGTAGGTAATTTTCGTCGCTAGAGACGAAAGTTAACGTTATGGGATTTTCTCTCACTAGTGACGGAAATCAAATTTTCGCTGCTGTATTCGGTGACGAAAAAGGTTTTTTTTATAAATGTTCGAAAAAAGTATTTTGCTTTTTGATGTAGTTGCCATTTTTACCGTCTACGCAAAAGTGAATGTTTTAAAATATGAGTTTAAATCATGACGTGAATCAAACCACATTTGTTTATAGCGTACTGAATGGTCCGCGTTTAGCCAACTTCGTATCAAGCGTGTTCTTATTTAAGGCTTTGCTTACTGTATATCATCCCAGTACTGCAAACTTATAGCATTTCCTAATGCTTAAAACGTATTTTTAAATTATAATCTATTTGATAGTACAGTTATTGATAAATGGGAAAACATCTTTGCTGTAGACTTCAATTAATATCAATGAACAAACTAAAATAACTTGAACATAGTTATATTTCATAAGATGTTTCTTTATGGTGACATTTTCATCTCATGTAATTGTTACACGAATTGAAACTTATAATGTTTCATATTTTAATTTACTGCGTATCTTCCTACTCCATAGAATCAATAGAATTTTGCAGCAACTAAAATGGCTAAAGCTTTGCAACATTGCAACTACAATTGTCAAAATAATAAAATAGCAAAGTATAATTTAATAAGTACCACTAACCTCGTCTCTATATGTGGATTTTATTGTAAGTCTTTGTTAAATTTGAATATTCGTTATACATTTGTGTAGGCATGACAATGCACCTTTTTGTGTGAATAGAGTATTTATAAAGTCCATATCTAGCCAACTATATTTAAAATAAAAAGTACTGTTTCAAGTAAAGTCATTAAGAGTATTAGGAAAAGTTTTTACAAGTCACTCAAGAACCCCTAATACGAAATTTCACTGAAATTTTTTCATTTTTAAATTCTTCTACATTTTTATGCTATCTGTAGATAATAGTTTCTTATTGCAATAATAAGAGTGCCATGAAGCAAGAAAATAATTTATCAGTTCAAACGTCAATTCACTAAACTGTTTACTTCAGTTGTAACTATTGAACTTTGCTGAGCAATGGCCGATAGACATTTAAGTATTGCTCAAATAGAAATTATTCGAATTTTGGTGATAATTATAGACCGAACACATCGGACTGAAATGGACGTCATTACGACGGACGATATAAATACTCTACAACACCTGTAAGGACATCACGAGTTGTTGAATAGCACTATTCATTCGGTTAACTGCACATCTATATTTTGTGTGCGGTTAACCGAATGAATAGTGCTATTCAATGACTGGGTGATGTACTTACAGATGTTGTAGATTATTTATATCGTCCGTTATAATGACGTCATTGCAGCCCGATGTGTACGGGCTCTAGTGATATTGTACGTTCTATCAGCCATATCTCTTAAACTCGTGAGAAGATTATTACGATACGCTGAAACTATTACTCGATCGAAATGGTGTCCTCGATTGTTCAATTCTCGTTGACGTGGTTTAGCAACATTCGATCGAAATGGTGTCCTCGATTGTTCAATTCTCGTTGACGTGGTTTAGCAACATTTCCAGTAGTGTTGAAAATGTTATTCATGTATGCAACAGTTCGATGACGGACGGGTGGACGTTCAGGATGTCTCGCGTTAAACTCTTTAGCAGCCTAGAACGTACGGCTAGAACGGCTAGAACGTACATTATCACCAACGATTCAAATAATTTCTACTTTTTGTGCAATAGTTAAATGTCTATCGATAGTTACAACTGAAGTAGACTGTTGTGCATTGACGTTTGAACTGACAAATTATTTTTTTGTTTCATGGCACTCTGGTTATTGCAATAACAAACTATTATCTACAGATAGCATAAAAATGTAGGAGAAATTAAAAATGAAAAATTTTTAGCGAAATTTGGTATTAGGGGTTCTTGTCATTTGCAAAAACTTTTCCTAATACCTTTTTGCTTTATCTTAATCGCTAGTGTGACATTACTAGAAACACTACTTTTTATTTTAATTATAGTTGGCTAGATATTTACTTTACAAAAACTCTATTCTTACGAAAAGGCGCATTGTCGTTGCCTACACAACTGATAAAAATTTTATATTGATTGCTTTCAAAATAAAAAAGTTATTTAGGTGTCCCCATGAAAAGTGAAACACACTGTATATCCTATCTACACTTTCCCCAACATTCAATAATTTTTTGCCATAGTACGTCCTCGTTGTCTGCTTTAAATTACTATTATACATATTTTTTGTCATTCTTCCCCACAAATTTTTCATGGGGTTTAGATCCGGACTATTTGCTGGCCAGGGTAGCAACTCCATATGATTTTCTTGAAAACGGTTCTTAGCAGCAAGACAATGTGCTGAACAGTTATCCTGTTGAAATATAAAGTATTCATATGTATTCCTTGCATATGGTAAAATAAAATGTTCAATAATGTTTACATACATCTCCCCGTTAAGTCTATTTTGTGCACCCCGGCCAACAGAGCTAATATAACCCCACACTCTAATTGAAAAGTGGCCGCTTTTTTTGGTATGATGAACATACCGTTCCTCAAATCTCTCTTAGTCTATATACCCTTATTCATGTCTTGAGATAAAGAAAAGTTTTTCCATCTGAAAAAATAACGCGATTCCAAAAGTCCACACCCTTTTTTAAGAATTCTAGCGCAAACATCACTCTTGCTTCTTTATGATGTTGCGTTAAAAACGATGCTCTAGCTGCCGCAAAGTTGAATATTCCCGCATGTTTTAAGCGGCTACGAGCCGTTCCGGACGATCCCGGAAAATTTGTTAAAATTTTTGAACTTACAGCATTTTTGAATGGATATTAGTGTACAAACAAATCACTTTTATGACAAAAGCGGTCATTAAACTACTATAAACAAATATTTAAATTTTTCAAGTAGTCCAAAGCTGCAAGAGTTGCCTTGCACAGATCGTGGATCGGGGCAGTCATTTACTACGCCGGCCACGCTTACAAAAATATGAAATAAAAAATTTAAGTACTGGAGAAGGTGATTATGTACAGGAAAGAAAAGAAACAAGTTTATGTTTTATTATATATTTCTCTCCCTCAGGTAGTCCTGGGCTAACAAAATCGACCGCAAGGACTCAATATATATATATTCATATATATATATACCAAATATTTACAGAAACATTATCAAATAAAATAAAAATAAAAACGTCCTTCAAATCTCGTTATACACCTACAAATCCGCGTACATTAGGTTCTTCTGAGCTATTTCTCATATATTATTCACAATATGTACCTTTTCAGTCTGATCCATTGTTTTAGTAAAAAAAAAAAAGAAAAAAAAACGAACAATATAGCAACAGATATATGTATAACAATATTCCTACACCTCTTTCTTTTCTTCTGGATAATAAACCAAATAGAAAAGACAACATTTACAAAACAGGGAGAAACAATACAGGATCAAGAAATTAACTGGAGCGCTACTACAGTATCAGTGTGAGTTCAGTACGGTCATATAAAAAGAGGAAGGCACCTTTGCACCGCCTCAAATGTATGGGGCAGAGAGGTTATGATACAATCGGAGCACTAGGCATTACTAAAATTAAATACAACGAGAAAAATCACAATTAATAATAACATTTGCTTTTTTGACATATATTTTATGGTGTATTTGTGTACGTGTGTGTTTTATATTAAATGTGTGTTGTGTGTGTTAAAAGATACATTTTAAGTTTACGAATTGATTGTCGGACATATTTATATGAAGTGGAATCTTCAAAAGGGTTTCCTTGTCAACATATGTGTATCTTAATGCACATTCCTATATTTATACTTTAATCAATCAAAATAATTGGCTTTGTTCGTTGAACAGTCACTGAGAGTTTCCAACAGTTCCTTACATTTAATTATTTATTACAAGAAACATGTTGAATAGTTGTCAATCAGTTTATTGCTAAAAATATAACAACTATTTTGTTTTTAATACGATAAAATTAATAATTATTTTGAACCTTGTATGTACAAATATAAACATGGAATTCGAACAGGTTTAAATACACGAACATGTTATGAAAAAATTTTGAGGAACACCATTCTGAACGAGTGAAAAAGTATTTACGAAATACAAATATTACATGTTCATTATCACAGATAAGATTGCATTTTTATTAAATGAATTGTACAAATTAAACATGTTATACTTGTACATTCTTATTTTTAAGTAAATCATTAGCTCAAAAAAAAGAGTTATAACAAAAATAAAAAAATAAACATTTGATGGCAAGTAATAAGGTTGTTTATTAAAAAAATCAATATAGTTTAACGAAAACAAAGACTAGTTAGAGAGAGAAATTACTAAATGAAATATATAGATCCTTTTTTCAATTAATTTTTTCCATTCGAATTAGACATTTCTTGTCATTTTGTTCCTTGCTACAAGATCAATGAAACTTTTAACACACGTTGGGCAATCGATATATCTCTATATATAAATTACACAAAATTAAAAAGGAGGAAAAATTCTTACAACATAATCCTATAATATTATAAAGGATAATCTGATTCATATTATTATGTATAAACTAATTGTATTTAATATACAGGAAACAAGTACGATATTTATAATATAATGGTATATAATATAGACAAAATTATATAAAATACAACGTTAAATATCATCATAACATCTCTACATTGGTTAGAGCCGAACGTAGGCCTATTTTAAGAGCTCTCGAGACAGCTCAGTCCGTATTCCCCTAACTTCAACATTTTACTTTCTCCACCTCATGTGAGTGGGGGAAATTTGGAAATTAATATCGTGATTATGTTCTTTTTTTTTAATGTACTTTTTTATTTTGTTTTATATTTATTGTTTTAAATCGCATTGCGTCTGTGTTTAATTCAGTTCCATATCAGAGTCCATTGTCATAGCCAGGCCTATCGTAATGCAGCAAAAAGTGAGGAAGAGGATGCGACTTTTGATAAAATCCTAAGTCTTAGCTCTAGTGTTAGTAGTACATTAGCAATATTATAAACTTTTGTTTTTTATTTTTGAAATATCGTGAGTACCAGTTCACCGCTAACAGAAGTCATTTGTTTTATATTATGTATACATGTATATATGATGGCAGTGATATAGTTATGTCTAATATTCGTGATATTAGGACGGAAAATCTTACGGCAATTCTAGAAAATACAAAATTAATGTTACTTTATATAAAGGCTATATATAGGTATGTATATGGCCAAAAACAAAAGTGGGCAAAATTGCAGTAAAATTCTCGCAAATTTTTCGGTTAACGGGGGACTGTATCATGATATTGTCTAGATGTTTTCCTGGTAATTAACGTCTTGGACCCCAGGCGCTAGCCATGGGCGTGACCTGAGGTTCTTCATGGTTACGATTGCCACCGAATGATGGAAATTCTGTTACGCTGGCTGTGTTGGGGGCGCGTTGCTCCCATGGACCACCTTGCACATAAAAGCCGTCACCGCGATTACTGTTCGACCGATTTGTCGAAGTCTCCACAACGTTGTTGAACGTGTAAGTAGGCGGATGTCTTTGTTCTAGATCGACGACATCTTGCATCTGTAAAAACGATAAGAACTCTTATAAGGCTTCGTTAATTATATAATCAATTTCTTTCAATTAGAATCACTCGTTTTCCAGACAAATGTGCTAATCATACATCACAGAAGACCTGATAATTCTGAATCTTTTATAAATATAATACGTATTACATATACAAGACGCTTGTGAGATTTGAAATTTTTATTTCAAGATAAAATCGCAAAAAAAGAAACAATGAAAGAAACATATAAGAACTCATATCTTTAATTATACGAGGGTCACACTATATATTTTGAGATACAAGAAAACCACAAGTCTTTTTACGAAAATGATTTTATTTATCCTCAAAATAATTACCTCCTGCATCAAATCAATGCACTTTTGTAACCGTTTCCACAACGTAAAAGCTTGAAGCTTCAGCTTGTCGTAAAACGTCGACCACGTAAATGTTTCTTTAGGTTAAAAACAACCAGAAGTTAATTACACATGGCCAAATCGGACAAATAGGGTGGATGTTCAATAACTTTCACCTTATTTTCACGTAAAAATTCAACTGTCTGCTGTGCACTGTGTGTCTATGCATTGTCGTGATGCAACATTAACCCGCAAATGTTGACTGACTCAAGAACTGCAGGTAAACATTTTGTGGTGTACCAGTTTGCTGTGAATGATTGATTTTCCAGCTTGATTGCTTTTACTAAATCCGGTACTACGGAAGAAAACAGCGTACATTACTTTATTGACAGCCCTTTACTTTTTGGCCATTGAGGGTGTTGAAGCATCTTCGTGGATCTACACACGGCTCTCTTGGCGGGAAGGAATATCGTAAAATGGGATGTATGTTTCATCACCTGTTACTATTTTTGATATAATGCGATGTCCACCATTATATAACATTTCTAATCGTTTCCCGTGCGATTCTTGCTCGCTCTGCTTTTTGGAAATCGTTAAGGGGTGTGTGGCATCCAACGAGTAACAATTTTTTTTCATCCGAAGATGATCATGTAAAATTGAATTTACTGTTGCGGATCCAACACCAAGATTTGCCTCAATCGCTTGATAGGTGCATCTTGGATCTTCGTCGATCATACGTTTCACTCTCTCAATGTTTCTAGCGGTAACTGAAGTACAGGGCCTACTAGAACGTTCCTCGTCACTAAGCGATATCCGTCCTCTTTTAAATTCGCTATACGAGCGAAACACAGTAAAGGACTTTCATCACCAAATGCGAATTGCAATCGTTCAAGACTTTGTTGTTCACTTAAACCGACCTTAAAATCGTAGTAGATCATTGCGCGTACATGTTCTCTTGACAAGTCTATGTTTCGATGACAAATCGTATTTACTACGTTTGCTCTCTGACAGCAGCGACTCAACTGACAGTCAGAGTTTACTATTTAAGGATTGTGTTATTTGTAAATGCAGTATTGCCAGCTCTAACATCTCTAGTTTCGTGGCATGTCAAAATATATAGCGTGTCACTCGTATAAATAAGAATTACGATGTTTCGCAAAAATATCGATTATAATTTATAAATATTTTTGAAAAATATTATTTTTATAGTGTACTTCTATTACAGTGTATGATTTTATTTTATGAGCATTGATTTTATTTTGACTTGTTTTTGATTTCTGTGGTAGTTTGTCGTTCTGCCACGATGATTTAGACACGTCTTGGTATTCAAATAAGAGAGTTGTATATTTGCAGATAAAACTTTTTTATCTCTTAGTTCATTTAATTACGGCTTTTGCTTTGAATAATAGTGGTTGTGTTTACTGAGTTTAATTACCGTATTTTTAAGAGTTTGTATACTTGTAATTTTTGATTTATTTAATCTCTTATTTGCACGTGGTCTCAAGGTTATAAGATAAAAATCTACGTAAGTTTTATTTTACATTCATAATAATATTTCTTTATTGTATGCATTGATTGTAATATTAATTGTATGAATTTCTATATATTAGTTAATAATAGATGGCAAAGATAAATTTTCGTGTCAAGTAAATTTTTTTTGTTTCGATAAATTTCTAGAACGATTTGTATTTTCAAGGTTGGTTTTTATATACTTGTGGTATCTGCGCAGGTTTAATATATCGGTTTGACAGTCTAATCTGTTTACATTTTTGAGTTTATTTTGGGGTGATTGAAAAAGATATGTTTGGAATTTATTTAGTTTTAATTTTGTTTCGCGAGTCATAAGAGGACGTTTAAATTTGCTTAGCTGTCACCCCCAGCAAATTAAGTTTACCTCTATGTGTTATTGTAAAACACAGTTCTTTAAATTTCTTACAGAATCAAATTTTTTTAATTTTTTTTTTAAATAAAATAGTTGGATATTGTGATTTTTATTATTATTAACACTTTGTGTGAACGATTGATTTTGGCGCCCAGTATTTTTGTAGATGAGAAGTACCACGTTTTCTTATTGGAAACCCGGAGATTAAAGCTGTCTCATAAAAGAAAATAAACCGATTGAGCATTAAAGTTGGACAGTGTTGTGGTGAATAGTGGTTCAGTCAACTACGAACTTACTATTCATAGCAATATGTAGAGCAGACGTCAGAAAGTGGAGCGATTACAAACTGTACTGCCAACAACACTAGCCGTGAAACTCTACGAAATTCCGATATTGATGAGTCAGTCAATTGCATCGGGATCTTTCACATTTCACCCTGTCTTTAGGTACATCATTTTATTTACATTTGGAGTGACTGATTTGTCATGTATTTTTTATGACAAATAAATTATTATTATTATTATAGGTCATTCAATCTAAGAAAGGAGAGCTGGGAAAGATAGGGCTTAAAGTAAATGTTTGTGATTTGCTAAAAGAGAAGGCTAGTTTACGCAGACAAAATCAAGATTTTTATCTTGTTCTGTCAAATTTTCTTTTACTGTCAGTACACATCAGTACTACCGATTTGCGTATTCCATTAGTTGATTATTGTGCTATTTATTATTATTATTTATTAAACATAGTTCGCCATGGAGCTCATAAAATGAAATTTTAGGTTTCATGAAATTATCAAAGATATGGAAATGTTTGGGAGTTTTACATTTTCTTTTAAGAACACGCTGTTACCAAGATGCAATAAATTGTACGAAATTTCTAAAAGTACAATTAGAAGACATGTGCATTAATTTTTCTTAAAAAATGAGTTTCCAGCGTGTATAAAATATGTGAGGTTATTTATATATTTTTATAGTTATAATGTAAACTGTATACGAGAATTATATTTCTAGGTTATTACAGTGCACAGCAGCAGCTTATCTCCTATAAAACGAAATGGTATTATCTTATGGAGACGTCATTATTTGGCAAATATAAAAAGATTTTGTGCAGAAAGCAAAAAAAATATTATTTAGATAAAACATGGGCGAATGCAGGTTACGGAAATATGGAAAGAAACAACGGTGCTTAATCTAAGATAACCATTTGTCGAAGGTTTGAAAGAATCATCTGGCAAAACAAAGTGACTAATTGTGCTTTACATTGGCTCCAAAACTGGTTTTGTAAATAGTGGTTTGTTATTTGAATCCAAGAAAACGGGAGATTATCGTGAAGATATGAAAGTGAGATTTTTATCGCATCGATATGAAATTTATTATCTTTTCTTAGGTCCGGTTCTGTTATAGTAATAAATCATGCGCCTTTCCATTCTACGAAAACAGAAAAGTCACCTATTCATCATGGAAAAAGGAGCCACTTACAGAATGGCTTTTATTTATTTTATTTATTAGACGAAGAAGAAAATTTATTGTTAGAAGGGTTAGACAAAATGTATGGTTTAGATAATAGGTTTGTTCGAACCTGCAGTTCTAGTAGTTCTAGAACCAATGAGCACGGCAACTGGACTTTTAAGCGTTCGAACCAGGTAGTTCTGGAATTACAAATTCCCCGAACTATTAGATTAACTGTTATTCTTCTGATACCACACTACCATTGAAACTTTTTCGTCTTTGCTAAACGTATCCATGATTTAAATAAATTTTCTATTTTTCAATAAAATATATTTAATTTAAGATTTTTGTAATGAATAAAAATTGAAAAATTTGTAACATTAAAAAAACTTTATTTACTTTCCATGGCAATCAATTTAAGAATTAATGTGTTGTTTGCACGTAGATTTTGGTGTATAACTGGTTGCCTACGCAACCATATATTGATTTGGAATTGGTCATTTTAGCACTTTCTTCACATTGTCATTGTATTTTCGCACACATTTGTTGTAGATGCAACACCATCAAGCAATAAATAACAAGTTATAAGATATTTATTGAAATATTTCATACTTGTTTAATACCTTACATCGGTATATATTTGCCGCTTTTTTTGCTTAAACAAAATTATCAGTGTATAAGCTTTCTTAATAATGAATATGTTAATAAAGTCGTAAAAGTCAAAAAATAATCCTTTATTACATATTGCTATGGATTTTTTCTAAAAATATTTTAAAAACAATTTAAAATAAATGTACATTATTTTTGGATATATGTGTATATACGATATGTTTTAAATTTCATGTGCGAATATAAAAACTAGTTTTATTCGAGGCCGATGTGTTCTTGAGGCCTAATATAATTCTGGGAGACGAAGATCTGCTTTTATACGAGACAGTTGTGTTTATTGAAATATATTATATATTTAAATTAGTTCGGGTTGATTTGAGTGTGTTAATTAGTTGTTTGTATTTTGATATTCAATTCCCGATATATTTTAGAGATTTTAATTCTCGTAATTTGATGATTTTAAAAGATTAAACAACTGTTCTCGTAAGTCTCCAAATTGTAAGTAGAATAATTTTTTTATGTCGACATAAATTTAAAAATCAGATTATATTAATTGTAGTTCTATTGTTTTGGAACAAGTAGGAAATTGTCTGTATTATTAGAAATAAATAATAAAGATTATTATTAACATTTCTTTGTAATAATTATAAATTGAAAAGTTTGTTCGACGGGATTCAAGGTTATTTTTTTGTACATGTTATTTACGCATGTGTAAATTTTGATCGTGTATCAGATTTTATTATACAGCGTGGTTCTCTGGGGAGAAATTAAAAATAAACTTTATTATTTTAGATAAGTTTGATCGGAGTAATTAAGAGGAAGTTTTTTCATTCACTCAGCTGTCAATATTACAGTGAATATATTTTACCTCATGTATTATTGTAAAATACATAATCTTTATACTTTATAATATATACTTTTTTCGATTTTTTGTATTAAAGATTCAGTTTGATTTTATCCTGTGTTTAATTTTTGTGTTTTGGCAATTACTGCGAATTAATTAAAAATTAGTAAAAAAAAAAAAATAAGTAACTCATAAAAATATAAGTATATAAATTATCGTGAATTTTTCACTGGCGCCTAGTATATTTCGTAGAAACAGTCACGACTTTCCGATTGGAACCCCAGAAGTTAGAAGTCTCATATTTGGAAATCAACCGGCTGAGTAACCTAGTTGGGTAAACTAGTTGTGGATGGTGGCGCATTATATCTACAAACAATTCATAGCAATATGTACATAACCTCAACATATGACAGCAAAACATATGGTTACTTGCTTGAAATTACAAAATTATCCTTGCTAAATTGCACTCAGATTATAGCGCCATCTACTCCTTTCTAAGATTGAATGGGATATAGTGGTATTGCTACTACTTAGTTTGATAGTTAAGCGGTTGCTATTCATCCGAGTTTTGTTGTTTTACTTTTTAAGGATGGTAGCAACATTTTTTTTTAAATCGTAAATATTATTTTAAAGCATATCGCGACAAATATCTGCTTAGAACATAAAATAACACTTACGTATTCTTCCTCCAAATTGAGCAAATGATCTTTGGCGTCCTGCACGTTTTCATCGTGACCGGTTATAACGACCACATTTGGGTCGCTGTTCTCGTAATTTCTTGGGAATTTAATGTCAACTTTGTATTCGTCCATGATCTTATGTATGTTGCGTCCTTTACTTCCGATAAGTCTTGAGTGGACACGGGAATCGATATACACTTCGGCCTTGACCAGTTCATTTAATTCGTTAACTATCTTCATAATGTCGTCTTTGGCTCTGTGAGCGTTTTCTTCGTAGCCGGTTATTTTTATGATGTGCTCATCAGGATCACCTAAAAATAGAGATGCAGGTTGATTAGCTTCCTTTACCATTGTGACTATTAAGACATTTATAGGAATGAAACCCTTGACAAAATTGACAGAATCAAAGCTAACGTTTGTCAGACTGATACATATTTCAAATTTTGAAAATTATCTAAGAAATAGATACATTTTAAGACGAAATAATCATAATTCTGTAAGTGGTAGTGTGCCTACTTGAAACCTACCTTTTTTGGGGAAATTAATTTGAACATCGTGATCGGTCCTTATTTTGATGATGACACCGCCACGTCTACCTATTATTTTCGGATGGTAGTCAGGATTGACCTCGAGCAATAGAGAATAATTCTTAAGTTCTCGTTCCTTACGGTCAGCTTCTATATCCTTAACGCGTTCTAATACAGCTTCCCTTGCACGTTCCACGTTGGCGGGTGTCCCAGTGATCTTGATTTGATCCTCTTTCATGTTGGCGGGCGACAATACAATGTGGACGTCATAGGTATCCATCAATTCTTTCACGTCTCGACCTTTCTGACCTATTATCGATCTATGCAAGTCGAAAGGAACATCCACGTCGATAGTTATCGGGATTAAATCTATGAGAGCTTGTTTCGCCTTCTGACAGTTTTCCTCTTTACCTGTTATGCGAATGACATCGCACTGCCTTACCGGTTCGGAGTCTACATCGCCATTAATGCCTTCGGAATCATAATATTCATCTGTAAACGGAAAATAACGAAATTAATATAGCAGTTAAAATTGTATCTACATTTATACATTTACTGAAAATCGTTAAATAATGTAGGCGTTTAGATATGTAAGATAATAATGATGTGGTACAATTGATCTCATCTACTTATATCTATAATATTATTTCCTCTTGCCGATGTTGTAACAAGTGTTCATTTGAAAAGTCAATCTAGTAGCATGTGATTTACTGAGAACATTTTGAAGTATGTCGTAAATTAAAATTTACTACTTAACCTACGAAGTCGCATATTTTGACAGTTTCATACATACAAATAAATAACGGGTATTCAGAAACATTCGATGTCAAAGTAGTCCTTGAAAATATGAAGTCATGTCTGAGATAGATTGAATAATTATTACAAATCAGATACTTAAGTAAAGATATACGATTTTTTGTTCAGAGCCCACTTGACTTCGAATGTTTCTGAACACCTGTTATAAATAAGTACATATAAAAATAATAGGTATTTATTGAAAACTATAACAAATGTTGAAAATGTTGTCCTTCAAGATTAATGCACTTTAAAATCCTCCGTTCAAAATTTCTGATGATATTCTGCACCATTAGTGGATTGTTAATAATTTCCATGCATTTCTGTTCGATTCTCTGTAGCATATCATTCAAATTAAATATAGGTGTTCGAAATATGTTATTTTTTAGATAAGGCCACAAAAAGAAGTTGCAAGGTGTTAAATCGCATGAACGTGCAGGCCAGGAAATTTCAGTATTTCGACTAATTATACGCTCACCAAAAAATTCTCTTAAATAATCCAAAGATTCTGCAGTACAGTGACAAGGTGCTCCGTCTTGTTGGAAATATGCATTTTGAAGTTCATCATCATGCAACTGATCGACTTTTGTAAAATTTCCGGACGGTACCTTTGAGCAATTAACGTTCCCCTGAAATAATATTGGTCCAATGATTCGCCTTTGGCTTATCGCTGCCCAAAAACCAATTTTCTCTGGATGTAGCGATTCTTCATAAATTACATATGGATTTTCACTACTCCAAATTCTTGTATTTTGTGAATTTAGGTATCCCGTTTTATAAAACCATGCTTGATCAGTAAAGATGACTCTTTGCGAAAGTTCTCCATTATTGTTCATATTTACAAACCAATTACAAAACTGTAGTCTACGTGGGTAATCAATCTCTAACAATTCTTGTACTGCTGTGACACAGTATGGATAAAGTCGCATTTCTTTTTTTAATAACTTGTGAGTTGTACCAACAGAAAGGTTTATTTGTTGACTCAAATGTTGAAGAGATGTTTGTGGTTCATTTTCCATTATTTCTTCAACACGATTGACAACTTGAGGTGTACGTTTCTTAACTGCTCCGCTGCCTGATTTTATTAAGAGACCACCAGTTTCAGAAAAAAGTTTTAAAGTTCTATCCAACGTATTCTTAAATTGTATATAATCTATTACAAAATGTGGAAACTCAACTTTAAATTCTACCATGCAATCTTGAACTGAATAAACCCATAAACCATCAATTTTATTACCACTTCGAAAATAAGCCTGGACTAAAAAAATTTTATGTTCTAAAGTGAAAGCCAATTTAAAACTGAGAAGCAATTTATTTAAACCAGAATCGACGCACGATTATTTTATGCACTAACTGATATTTGTGATTGACATTATCAAATGTCATTTGGATTTACGTTTACGGAACAACAAACACATACTAATATATTTGCGTCTTATTCTATCAAAATTTCAAAGTAACCTAGATTGACTTTTCAAATGAACACACGTTATGTAATAATGCCAACAGGTTCATATCCTGATCCATTCTGAAGAAAATAGTTATCTTTCTCATTTTTGATTCTAGTTTCATTCTTATGTCTCTATATTAATTAATTAGGTTTATCTATTATTTAACTTTTTACTCTGTAATTGGATTATATTGATCTGTCGGGCGAATAAATATTATTTGTTTATAAAAACTGTTCAAAAGTATAACTTTAAAAGTTAGATTTCACTGTTTCAAAGTATGAGGGGCGATTCGTAAAGTTCTGTTTGGTTATTAAATAAACACCAATACATGAAGAGGTATTTATTATATACAACTTACAGCTACTATAGTTTGTAAAGTATTTCTTTGCAGTCCAAGGTCAAATTTAAGGCATCTTAAAATGGCTAACGTGTGTAGTATTACAGCGCGTATTTATGTGTGTTAGAAAGAGGTAAAGTACAATTTGCGGTTCGCACTTTGGGCAGTACGAACTGCAAAGAAATACTTTATCAATTGTATTTTCAGCTATTTTTCAACATAGTTGTCATTAAGATTGAGACATTTGTCACAACGATGAAGCAGCTTTTTAATGCCCTCTTCATAGAACTCTGTCGCCTGAGAATTAAGCCATGCTATAACACTCTCCTGCGGCTCACTTGTTCCATAAAGTTTACAAGAAAGACGCCTTTCTTGTCCCAAAAGACAGTAATCATGACTTCTCTCACAGAAAAGTTTGACGGCATTTTAAATGTTTCCTCGTAGGCGTGTTAGAGCGACCCCACTGCATTGACTGTCTTTTCGTCTCAACGTTGACATTGGTGACAAGTCTCATCATCTGTTACGATATACCTGAGTAAAGCTTCACCTTCAACATCGAAACGTGTCAGAAAAGTTAGAGCCGATCTCATTCTCTTTCTTTTATGGTGTTCGGTAAAAAGTTTTGGCACCTATCGTGAACAAAATTTGTGGTAACCTAAATGTGCAGTAACAACCTCGTACAAAAGTGTACGTGAAATTTGAGGGAAAAAGGAGTTCAGATTTGTGACTGTGAATCGCCGATTTTCACGAATTTTTTCTTCGACATTACCCACAAGTTCGTTTGTCTTCCACTCCGTTCTTCATCATGGATGTTAGTTCATTCTTCTCGCAAGATGCAGCACCATCTTCTAACCATACTATTACTTATGACATTTTCATCATAAATAGAACAAAGTTCACGATTAATCTCAGCAGCCTTCATATTCTTTGCACGCAGAAGTCGGTTAACAGCACGAAATTCTGTCAGGGGGATTTTCAATTACAGCAGTCATTTTAAACTATCAAAATAGCATGAAAGAATGTGCGAATGATTTTCTAACTAGCACTGTCAGACTCACACTGAACCAGACTACACCGCAGCGCTGCGATCGCGCCGATATTCCCACTTCTCTGCTCACTTAGCGTAAACAGAACTTTACGGATCGCCCTCGTATTATTAATTATAAAAGTTGTTTGTTGTTGTGTACATTTGATATAACTTTTAATACGAGGATGTATTGAATAATTCTTAGCCTAATATAGAAGCAAACAAAATTTGAAAGTCAAAATATTTGATTAAACATACTTTTCTCCTAAATTAATACACTTAATACAGCGATCCTGCAACGTCTCTTGACCTTTCAAAAAGGAATTTTTATCTTGCTCTGCAAACCAGGCCTCCACAGCTTCTATCACCTCTTCGTTGGAAGAAAATTTACGACCTTTTAAGCTTCTTTTCAGTTGAGGAAAGACATGATAGTCGGACGGAGTCAGATCTAGTGAATAAGGCCGGTGTTCGAGTAATTCGAATCTTAAATCACGAATTGTTTGCATGACAACAGGCGATTTGTGTGCAGGGACATTGTCTTGCAAAAACAAAACCCCTTTGGATAACTTTCCGCGTCTTCTCTCCATAATTTTTTCTCGTAGAGTGATCAGTAACGTAGAATAATAATACTCAGTTATTGTTCTACCCTTATCTAGAAAATCAATCATGATTACTCCATGGCAATCCCAAAAAACTGAAGCAAGAATTTTTCCAGCAGATTTTTGAACGTGAAACTTCTTAGGCCTTGGAGAACCAGAGTGTCTCTATTCCATCGATTGTTGCATTGTTTCTGGGTCGTAGAAATGTACCCAAATGCCATCCATAGTAGTAACAATACGGCTTACAAAGTCTGCATCACTTTCAAACCGAGCACAGATTGAAAGCGATGCTTCCACCCTTGCACGCTTCTGGTCAACATTCAGACATTTGGGGATTCATTTTGCAGAAATTTTTCTCATGTCCAAATCGACATGAATTCCATAAATGATGGACGCGTTCGTATGAAATATTCAGTGCCTCAGATATTCGTTTTAGCCCAATTCGGGGATGGACACAGAAACTGGCTTCCCCGATAGGTGTTAATCTTCAAAGGAAAATTTACCACTTTTGAAGCTTGCAATCCAATTTTTCAGTCACATACGAAGGACATTGACCGCCAAGGGTATTAAGCATATCTTCATACATCTGCTTACCTCTTAACTCCTTCAAATACAGGTACTTGATGATGGCTCGATACTCCAATTTTTCGATTTTCAGTTTCGGTCGACATTCTTTTTTCAAATTTTATTGCGCAACTTTGGTTTGACCTTTTTACGTGATACTTTACATTGACACTTCTAATATGTTATTTGTCGTTGCTATGGTACCGCAATATTTTTTTTTAACCAAGGAACCGGTCTAGGCTAACTAGATATCAATACCCCCTTGCATAACTTACATTGGCTGGAGATAGTTCGTTAAATTATAATAAGGACAAATATAAAATGCGTAACATTCGATACAGAATCTAGTAGCAAACAAAAAGTAATTATAAGATAATTTTATTAGACATAATAAAGTGTAAATTAATGTAATTACGTTACGAATTTAAAAAAAAAACATCTACCTCATAGTATGTTGTTTTAAACATTAAAATAATAAGTGTCATATTTCGGTATTATACCGGATTGCTCAAATACGTATTTCGACCGACAAACTGTAGATTTCGATGACACGCACTCATTTTTTGATTTCTTTAATTTAATTTACACTGAATCTGCATACTGTATGTAACTTACCGGTATTATTTTTGTCGGGAAATTTGACTTGGACGTCGTAATCAAGTGTAATCGCTTGAACTTTGCGTCCTTTGGCACCCATCACAGTGCGGTGTAAGTTTTGGGAAATCACACACTCGATTGTGACCATCGATTCTAAATCGGAGATGATTTCCTCGATGCGAGCCTTAGCAGCTTCGATGCAGTCTTTGGCGCCTTTCAGGACGACTTTGTCGCTCAACACACCTGGTCTGGGGAAGGAAATCATAACACCACCGCATTCGTCGGTAATGCGATGGAGCACCTCTCCGCGTCTAGCAACGAAATGTTTGTGGTGTCTTGCGTCGACAGTCATCTCACTTTCGGTAATATTGTCCTGAAAATAATTAAAACGATTTGTAATCAAAATATGAGACGTTTAAGGTTGTGGAGACATAGATATCACAGGAACTCTACTGGAAGAGCCGATATTTCAAATGCCGGCGCGCAACAGTATGGCACCTAAGATTATATTTACAGCTAAGCTGAACATATTTATACCGAAGAGGGAACAGGCAAAACGTCGCTCGAGCGATTGTGGTGCCGGTATCTGGTACACGGATGGATCACAATCTAATCAGGCAACAAGTACAGGCATATGCGGAATGTGCCCTAGAAGGAAGATATCGATATGTCTGGGAAAATATACGACGGTTTTCCAGGCCGAATTGTTTGCAGTCGCAGCCTGCGCCGAGGAAATTCGGGACGTTCTCTGCGCATACAAAAAAATAAATATAATGACTGATAGCCAGGCAGCTATTAAAGCCATTATGCTTCCATCTACCAGATCTAAACTGGTAAAATATTGGAAACAGGTCATCAATAAACTGGCACAAGACAATACTGCGGCGCTGATATGGCTACCAGGTCATGAAGGAACTAATAGGAACTTTATAGGGCCAGAATCTGTATGTGGAATCGCTAAGGATTCCTCTAAAAGAGAGATCTGGTTATGGCTAGAAAGAAAACATAAAAAGAAATGGAGGTTAACGGAATGCCAACTCCATACTAAAACACTATTAAGGGAGCTGGGCGGAAGGTTTTCATGTAATATGCACGTGTGAGGAACTGAAGGGACTCAGACAGAAACTTTTCGGAAGAGATCTATTGGACCTACGAGGGTACTCAAACTTCGCCTGAGGATAGTGGCTTTTATCGAGAACACAAGACGGTTAGAGTGGAACTGAGAGATTTATTGGGGATAGTACAAAGAGCAGTGTGCTCAAGCGCCTGGACGTGCTGGCGTCCAACCCAAAACAGAAGAAGAAGAAATGAGACGCTATACGTAAATTAAATACTTACGATGTCTTTGATACTGGATACTAAAAGTGCTTTAGCTTGTTCCACGGCGTCTTTCTTCCCAATAATAATGATTAGTTCGTTGTCGTCATCGGCGTTTGTTGGAAATACTACACGGGCTCCAGTGGAATCCCTGATTTTCTTTATATTGGCACCATTCTTTCCAATAAGGAATTTGTGGTGCTGAGGCTTAGCGCGCACCTGAAAATTATGAACGTACAAATAAAATAAAATTTTTGCGAATTCAAAACATTTTTTAAAGATGCCAAACGCAAAAAGAAATTTGATTTTACCTCTGCGGAATAACTGGATAATTGACGCTCGTTAGCTAGATCTAAGAGTTGTTGTTTAGCCCTATCGACGTCTTCTTTGGGTCCGCGTATAGTAACTTTATCGCTTTTGCTTTCGGCGCTTGGGAATTTTATGGTTACACCGCCGCAATCTTCCATGATGGAATGTATCAATTTTCCCCTCGCACCAATTAAGGAATTGTAAAATTTAGGATCTATCGTTATTTCTTCGGTGACTATAGTCTCCAATTCATCTTGGATTTTGCGAATTTTTTCGCGAGCTTCCTCCACATTTTCTTTCTTACCAGTTATGGTAATAACGTCATTTTTATCAACCTCAGCCGGCAAATCGATTTTAGTTTGGGTTTCTTCGCGGATTTTCCGGATATTACCGCCTCCTTTACCAATGATGAACTTGTGGAATTGTTTGAATATTGGGACTTCTATCTGGTAAGAAGCTTCGTTTAGTTCTTTTACTAATTTTTGTAGATACTTATGGCATTTATCGACGTCTTCTTTGGGTCCTCGTATCTTCACAATATCGCGTTTATCTCCTAAATAAACCAAACATTAATACACTGTTGCTACTTTAAATTAAAAAAAAAAATGTCCAAATAAACTAGCCGTTGTTTTAGGTCAGGCTCTAAAAGTATAGGTCGGAACTATGCTCACAATAGAGATGAGCGATCCCGTGATTTTTAAAGAAGGCAGTGATCGGTGACCGTTCTTTCTCAAACACCTTGATTTTAAATAGTGACTGCATCACAGCTTGCCCCTCACAGCAGTGATAATTCACCACATAACTGTATTGAAATATTTTGGCGACAGGTATTAGTTGTTGTGAAACAGTGAATTGACATCTGCGGAAGACAAATCGGTGACTTGTTCGCGTTATTATTACTTTTCACTCTTTCCCTGCATCTACATACACTTACGTAAATTAATAAATAAAAAAGAATAACAAATAAAACAAAACATTTCAAGCGATAATGAATGTAGAAAATAACAATAACTAAAATAGCAAAACAGATAGAGATTATTATAAGAACTATTAGAACTAAAATATCGCATTACATTTTAAAAGAATTTATAATTTCTTATTTTTCCGAAATTGGTGGAGATGGTGGCTTGAAATCTGAAACAGACAGAAACAAGAAAATTCCCTAATCACAATATACCAGGTGTCTTTGACATAAAAAGACAATGTATAAAAATGGAAAGATTAAATTATATAGAAATATTTTCCTAATAATTCCCTCTTATAAACGAGAAAAAAAATGACAAAGATATTTAAAGAAATGTTGTTACGTCACTGTGCGATTGAATATATCATAAATACTATCGGAGACGATATTTTAAATCTGACGCACAACATAGTCTTGTTATTGTTCATCTCCTTTAAGTATCGTTCTGTTGTCGAAACAATTTTTCGATTAAAGATAATAGATTGTAAGGCCCAAAAAGCACATATCTTGCACGTTCCTTTAATATATCAGTTTAAAAAAATAAGAGGTACAAATATTTAACAGCTGACTCAGGTTAACGAACCCATACCATATCAAAACTTATCGGATTTATAAATATAAACATTGTCGCCTTTGAATATAATGGGGCATTCTGAATTCGATATTCGTATTTTATATTTCTTACTTCTAACAAAAAAAAAAAAAAAATTCTCGTAATAAACATGAAACTTCTTAAGTATGATTTCTAAAATAGGTTTTAAGTGAATGTAAGGCACATCTTAATTATTTAGTTGAATGTATTAAAAAGGTGATTTTGTCCGAGGTATTGACCTTAGGATACATTTAATGGTTCAGTCTCACTGCACATGGTGTCTACGGCCTATTAAAATGTCTTCTGGCAAGTGCATCGTAAATTCTATTTCCGATATTGAAATAGATTTTGCACACATCCTCATAAAAGCTCATAGTCGTTGTTGAACTATGATGCTTGAGGATTGAAAAAAACATTTAGATATGTAATACAATCAGGACAATTAAGTTTTTAGTTTTAGTACCCTGATCATGTCTCACGAGGAAATTCTTCTCTTATTACTAAGCTGTCGAAGAAGGTCAATGGGAATGTCTTCTGAATTTTATGGAATTGATTTGACAGGGACCGTTATAGATTCCAATGTTGATCATGTTGTTTGAGATGACAATATCCCATTGTATGAAGGACCAGTATCTGACTGGCAAGAGGATACGCAAAAATTTTATGATGCCACTACGGAAGATTTCGAAGGATATGAAAGACGTCAAAGTGAACGCACAATCCGAAATTTTCTTCGAGAAGTTTGAGAAGCTCTAAAGGAAAAAAAATAATTTACGATGTATTGCCAGACATTACTTCTGATGAAAACGAAAGCTATTTTACTTGACAACAAAAATTTCAAGGCGGACTCTTTATCTGGATGTGGCATAAAGGCCACGCCACATTGTCCATGACTGCCCTTGGAGCGGCGGATACTGCAGATGTTCCCGCATTTCTGGATTGTCTATCAAACGAAATTCACTCCGAATTAGAGGAATCTACGACATCATGACAAAATAATCAATCTCACAAAATATTTCTTGGAACACCCAAGAAGGATACTGTACTATTCAATCGCCGTGAGAAAAAATAACCCACCTGGTGAAATTGGAAATTTACGAATTGAAGAACTACGTCAGATACCGAAGAATTAATGCTGGAGGGAGGCTACGATTCACATGAATTTTCTACTTGCGACGCCAGTGGATCCTCTCTACAACCAGTTCAAAGCATTATCAAAGAAGTAAAAAAAAAAAACGAGTAAAAAATATAAAAGATATCGAGGAGGTGAAGATCGACAGCTGTTACTTCAATAGAAGTATAGCAAACGCCAATTAAGTTGGCGCGAGGAGGGGTAAGTTCGCGCAGGATTAGAAGTAGTGGGGAGATTTGTATTTGGTTTTACATCAAATGTCAGATAATTCTAATCTCTGAGCGTGTATCGCTTTATGATCTCCTGACGAAGACATTATGTTCCGTAAAACGTCAATGACAAATGTATTCTGACAATTATTTGAGTAGTGGGGGTGGATATTTTTAAAAACGGCTTCTGCGCACCCCCTCCTCGCGCCAACTTAATTGGCGCTTGCTATACATATTTACAATTCTGAATATTTTTAATTCATAGGGGGTTTTGAATTTTGGGGTTCGCGTCATAATTGACTCATATTCTATATAATTACGCATTTCCATTTTTAATTTTTTTCTTTTTATTTCAAGGATAGTGTACCAATAAATTATAAATACGATTTTGCCAACTAAGTTGCCATCTTCAGTAGCACAAACTGAAAACGAAAAATAGCGCTAAACGTAGCGTTTTTGGTTAGGGAGTTAATTATGATGCGAACCCAAAAATTAAAAACCTGCTATGAATTAAAAATATTCAGAATATAAATATGTACCTCTATTGCAGTACCACACACAGCTGTTACGTATGTTTACATACGTACTGCCAGGTCTATTAGAGGATGTCTCACTGAATGTCGACGAGACATGTTGTTTCACATGGATGGGGCGCCACCACATTTCGGAATTGCTGTCCGAAATTCGGTTAACGTTAATTATCCAAGATGGATTGGTCGAGGTGGTCCTGTTGCATGGCCACCCAGATCACCCGATCTTAATCGCCTTGACTTTTATTTATGAGGGTACATGAAAAACTTAGTCTACGCGCAAGTTTCGAACACAAGAGAAGAGTTGTTGGATCGTATTCACCTGGTTACCGAGCAAATCCGAAAAAACAAGTATGAAATTCGGATAAGTACTTCTTCTGTTGGCTTACGGGCACAAGCCTGCATTCAACAAGGAGGCGGACACTTCGAAAATATTATTAATCGAACTTTTTTTTAAATAAAATCAGTTTTTATTGACTTTAGGATTACATTTTTTTTCATGATCTGACAATCACATTCATAGATCTGTAACTTTGAAACAAATAAAAATGGATATACAAGCTTTGCGTTTTTGTTACTTGAAATGAAGTCTACTTTACACTCCTAAAATTTGAACATAACGATACGGGACACTTGTATATATTGTGGTTAGGGATTTTTCTTGTTTCTGTCTGATTCTTACTGATAATTATCGCATAATTTAGTATTTTGATTTAAAAGGAGTATCATGTTTCTTTCTCCTGGTTTGAAGGAAGTTCGGTATGATGTATCGACCGAAGTATGAGTTGAAATAATACAATAGTTTTTGTATAACACTAATATATTTACAAACTTAATCTTGGAGTTCCGTTAACTTAATATAAATGCAAAACTGTAGTTAACTCGAAGAGATCGTACTTGGAACTGTAGTGAGCTCTAAGAGATCTTGTTTGGAACTGTTTCTTCATTCCCTTATTTTTCGGCAAGAAAGTTTTGTCCCCGCCAGTCACAAGAGAGGGAGAAAACAATGAAATCGAGTATACGGAAATTTCCATATAACCATTTTTACCTTTCCATGAATATGCTGTAGTTTCCAACGTCATAAATGTATTAAAATAAACAATATACGCTGGAAACCCTTAATTATAGAAAATAAAATACCTCTTAAAGTAATAAATATACAATGCACAGAGATAACCTAATAGTTCGCAGAATCGCATCGAACCGAAACCATTTAACCTATTATAATAATATATAACAGGAAATATGTATGTACAATAAAACTTATTCTATTATACTTATTCAAATACATTTACATAATGGATAGATTACCAGAGGGTTGTGCCTGTAATAAAATAAATAGTTTTTATGACTGTAGAAAACAAGACAATGAATAAAGAGAGAATAAGAGATGTAATACCTGACCAGGCCTAAAGTAATTAACAATATTAAATATATCTGAACTCCAAGACCTTTTCTATATACAATATATAATATTTACAATTTAAAACTAGGATTAAATACATTAACATAAATATATCTACATCTTAATAAAACTAAAAATACAAAATTAAATCTATTTTGCCCGAACATATCATTTTTGCTTTTTTGTCATTCAGGCGATTTCTTCTTACGCTAATTGCTTTGGAAAACAATTGTTCACATTGACCAGTAGTTGCAACGGTACATAATCTTGCTTAAGCAACTGATGCCAAATTAAGAAACATAGACTGATTCAAAATTTCTTGGTTTAATAGCTTTGTAGCTGTATAATGGTTCGAGAAGAAGCTGCTTTTATTGGGGCAAATACTGACATGTTGTTATGAAATGAAGACCAGATATTTAGTTTGTTGGGATTTATGTTTGAAGGAACCGTCTTGGTACTCGTAGTTGATAAACAGTAATATAAATAGTAGTAGATAAACAGTAGGGTGTTTCATGGACGTTTTGTACGAAATTTTTGTATTGCACATAATACACTTAGCAATACTTTCTTCAAGAGGGTCAAAGAACCTCCACATTTCAATAGTCCTCGTTTTTTAAAGCAGACATTTGTACAAATGCTTATAAAATAAATTGTTAGATTTGAAAGCTTGCAAGTAGTCTTATATTTTATTATCGTGACGTCACCCATATAGTTTTGTAGATCTCCTGATTTTAAAATCCCCCAATACCATCAATACTCGGTACTTTACCCGGTGAAATGGTATGTTTCTTTACAGAAGGCTTTATACTATAACATACGTATTAATTTTGTACATATCACTAAGTGGCGCAAAATTACACAAAATAAAGATTTCATCACGGTTACTTTTGCTAGTCTTGACGTGATGGAAATGTACCAGAGAAATTTGGTTGCGTTTTTGCAGTAGTTTCATCATAAGAAAAATTACGGTCACCGTTTTTTAAATTTTACATCACCGTTGTCAACCGTCACGGTGAGAAAATCACCGGTAGTGAAATATCACTCTCTCTCTAGTTCATAACTATTTTTTTGTTATTCTTAAGTTTAATGGTTGTCAAGATTACAGGAACTTCAAATATGTAGTAAGTGCAACGTGTTCTATGGAATGGTTGACTCGACCCCTTCCAGATCACTATATCACTATTTTCTCGAAGAATGGAAAGATGGTCGAAGAAAATATCGATTTCCACAAATAAATCTCGCGTAGGTGGGTTATTTAATTACATCTTGTTTACTTCATTGTAATATGTACAAACTCATAAAGAAAGCCATTGTAATTTAAACCGATTAATTTTTTTTTAGATGTGTTATATGTTGTTTGTAGGTTGTTCACGACAAGTTTATTTGAACCTTAATTAAATTTTCATCGACTTACCTGGCCCTGGAAAATTAATTTGAACCTGGTTAAACTTATCGCGAATTTCTCTAATTTTCTCTCCTTTCGCACCAATAATATTCTTATAATGACGTTGTTCGATAATTACATCTTTTTCTTTTTCGTTTTCTAATTTTTTGACCATATCTTCTAATTCTTGCTTAGTTTGCAAAACACCTGGTTTAGTGCCTTCTATGCGAATTAAACCTGTTTCGTCAATGTTTATCAAGACGTTGGTTTCTTCTTTTAGACGATTTACTAAAAGAGATAAGAATACTATATTATGATGTGCTTATCTCATAGTAGAGAGTACCATATTTACTACTCATTAATTAAAGTTCAATTTATTATTGGAAACAAAGGCGTTTGTAAACTTTGGATCTTTGAAAAGTTAATATAATATTAATCTAGAAGAAAATTTTCAAAATTATAAGAGGAAAAATGCGAAATAAAATATGTAATCTAAAAGCTCAATAAAATTTGATATTACAGTAAAACTCCGATATAACATACCATACATAGCAGGTATAGTGAGCGCTCGGTGATAATAAAAATAATTTTTCCGATCAAATATCCTATACTTATAATATATTCGGAAAATGGTCTAAAGATTGTGACCACTCAATAAGTATAACCAACATTTAAGTACCTCTTTTCGCTTTACATCAGTAAGTATGGGGAGAGTTTTTTATGTTGTCTACCTAGAGCTATGAACGAAACGAGTTACAAAACAAAAAAAAATATTTTTCTACTACCGCTAGTGTAAATAGCGAAAATCGCACCAACAACCCCTCTGGTAAATTACAGCTTACAGCTTTATTACGCACGTGTGATGAAATTAACTCCACCCACAACTAATATATAACATACATTTAACTGTCAATTGATATTTGACTTTTGAAATTTGTATCTTCACAACCTTGTCTTCAACAAAAGGTAATGCTTTGTTGAAATTTTGTCAGGATCATGGCGGTCGTAGAAAAAGTATGGTACAAAATTCGAGTTGTAAAGCAATTATGCCCCCGTGGGATTACACACTTGTGTGTAATATGCTATTTACAATTCTGGTTACGTAATATACTATTTTAAACGTAAGAACCATTAACACTTATTCCAACGTTTCTTCAATAACGTTATGCCTTCGATAAAAAAATATTTTGGGGGCAAAGCTGTGGGGGTCCTTTTTGGAGAATAGCCGTGTTCAAGTTCTTGTAAACATTTCCAATTATTGTAGTCCCTTTTGGAATATACTCAATTAAGAGAATCCCCTCCGCGTTTCAGAAAACTGTGACCATCACTTTTCCTGCAGAAAATGGCGTTTTTGCCTTCTTGGACAGTAGAGAGTCCTTGTGAATCCATTGTATGGAGTCTTGTTTCGTGGGAGGGTCCCAATGGTGTACCGAATTATCATCCCAAGTTACAATTCTATTTAAGAAGTCTTTACCTTGAGATAAACAAATTCTCTTCACAAATTTGTCGTATACATAATTTTTGTTCGGGATTGAGCAGCCTGGGAATCCACCGTGCCGACACTTTGCACATTTCCAAATGTTCATGTAGAATTTTAAAAACACTCGCTTCTGACATTCCTATTTCTCTAGCAATAACTGAAACTTTTACTCGGCGGTCAGTTACCACCAAATCTTCAACTTCGTTAATGATTTCAGTTCGTGCTTCCAGAGGTTTTCCACACTTTAAGTCACAATGAATAGATTCTCTACCCTATTTAAACTGCTTACACCAAAATTTGACTTGGAAATACGAGGGCCACGCTATATATTCTGAGATACAAGAAAACGGCAAGTCTTTTTAAATAGGGTGGATGTTCAATGACTTTTACCTTATTTTCACGTAAAAATTCAACTGTCTGCTGTGCACTGTGTGACGATGCATTGTCGTGATGCAACATTAACCCGCGAATATTGACTGACTCAAGAACTGCAGGTAAACATTTTGTGGTGTACCAGTTTGCTGTGACTGTACGTTGAGTTTCCAGCTTGATTGCTTTTATTAATCCGGTACTATGGAAGAAAACAGCGTACATTACTTTATTGACAGCCCTTTACTTTTTGGCCATTGTTGGTGTTAAAGCATCTTCGTGGATCCACTCAAGGCTCTCCTGGCGGGTAGGAATATCGCAAAATGGGATGTTTTGATAGAATGCGATGTCCACCATTATTTAACATTTCTAACGTTTCCCGAGCGATTCTTACTCGCTCTGCTTTTTGGAAATCGTTAAGCGTGTGCGGCATCCAACGAGTAACAATTCTTTTCATCCGAAGATGATGATGATGATGTAAAATTGAATTTACTGTTGCGGATCCAACACCAAGAGTTGCCTCAATCGGTTGATAGGTGTAACTTGGATCTTCGTCGATCGTAAGTCTCACTCTCTCAATGTTTCCAGCGGTAACTGAAAAACAGGGCCTACCAATATGTTTCTCATCACCAAGCGATATCCGTTCTCTTTTAAATTCACTATACCATTGAAACACAGTTGCACGTGGAGGACTTTCATCACCAAATGCGAGTTGCAAACGTTCAAGACTTTGTTGTTCATTTAAACCGACCTTAAAATCGTACATGTTCTATTGATAAGTCCATGTTTCCATGACAAATCGTATCTACGTTTGCTCTATGACAGCAGCGACTCAACTGACAGTCAGAGTTTACTACATATGGATGGTGTTATTTGGAAATACAGTGTTGCCAGCTCTAACTTCTCTAGTTTCGTGGCATCTCAAAATATGTAGTGTGTACCTCGTAGGACGGGCTATTTTCTCCATACACTGTCACCATTTTCTCATTCGTCGGGCTACTGCTTCTTTTGATAAAAAATTCATGACGCTTCTGTGTTTAAGTCTAAAATCACTTATTTTCTCTTCTTTAAACGAATGTAAAAGTAACAAATGTTAAGGAATTCGAACCAGACTTGGAGTTCAGTTCGTGCTTCCAGAAGTCCTCCATACTTTAAGTAATCATGAATAATTGAATTGATTCGGCATTTACTTGATGAAGATCCATAATTAAGAATAGAAATAAAACTACTGTTTTAATCTTCACTTTTAATCATTACTCGTAAAACGACAATTGTTTCGCCAACACAGTGGCTTCCTCAGGTGTTTACATCTAAACAGTACGTGACAAACTAAATAAAAAATAAATAGTATATCTATAAAATCAAGAAGGATGGTATTTAATAAGCATATTTCAAGTGATTTAAAAAAACTTAATATTAACACGGTTTTCAAAACTAATAATAAGTTATCCAAGCACCAAAAAGCATCAAAAACAGTAAAGATAAAACAGACAAAAATAAGAAATCCGGAGTCTATAAGTTAATGTGTGGATGCGGTAAGATATATGTCGGTCAAACAGGAAAATCGTTTGAAAAACGCATTGCAGAGCATTGTTCTTCTTTAAAAATAAAAAACAAGATTCTACTTTTGCGAATCATCTATTAGAAGAAAACCACACTTTCGATAAAGATTTTCAAATTCTGCATTTAGAAAATAAAGGCAAGAAATTAAATTTACTGGAAAGTTTAGAAATCAATAAATTAAAACAGTCACAAATTTCATTAAATGATAAATTAGATTTAAATAACTCGCCTTTATTAAATTTATTTACTTAAAATCTGTTTAGACGATAATACAAATGTATATGTAGGTTATTAAACAAATTTATGCGTAAACACGTTTAGTACCCTATAATATACAGTTAGGGCCGACCAGACATTCTTTCACTACCGACAATACTTGTAATTCATAGTTTTCTTTAAAAATATTTTAAATACCATCCTTCTTGATTTTATAGATACACTATTTATTTTTTATTTAGTTTGTAACGTACTGTTTAGATGTAAACACCTGAGGAAGCCACTTGTGTTGGCGAAACAATTGTCGTTTTACGAGTAATGATTAAAAGTGAAGATTAAAACCGTAGTTTTATTTCTATTCTTAATCATGAATAGATTCTCTGTCCCATTTGATCTGCTTACACCAAAATTTGACTTGGAAATAGGACGGGCTATTTTCTCCATACACTGCTACCATTTCCTCATGAATATTCGTCGGGCTACTGCCTTCTTTTCATAAAAAAATTATGACGCTTCTATGTTCAAGTCTCAAATCACTAATTTTTTCTTCTTTAAACGAATGTAAAAGTAACAAATGTTAAGCGATTTGAACCAAACTTGGAGATGACACCATAAAATGCCACCGAAACTTGACGTAAAAAATTTGTCTCCATAGCATGTTGTTTTCATAGCTATAGCTAGATAACATAAAAAATTACCCTCGTACAATTTTGTAAACAATTATTTCCACAAAAATATTAATAGGATAAGTTCCTTCGCGCTTATAGGTAGTTTTCTCTATAGACGCACTGCATGCGATGTTAAAATTACGTTGGGCATAATTAAAAAGTACGCATATATGAAAGAAGCATATTAAAGCAGTAATCTAAAATGTAAAAAAAAAACCTTTAACTCATTTTGTCATTTCAAGTTTACGGATTATATCAAGTCGGTTTTACATTGCGTAGAAGAAAAATTTGTTTATAAATAAATAAAACTGATCATTAAAAACCGAAGATTTAGGATCTCAGTTTTACATTTTACAAATCTTACCATTAGCTCCATTCTTTCCAATGATATGTTTATAAAATTTAGGATCCACGCTGATTTCCATAAATATTAACTTTGCGACGTAGTCTTTCACAATAGTCTCGATTTTTTCTTTGGTTTTCTCCACTTCCTCAGGAGGACCCTCGATCTTAATCTTATTATCCTTATCCGTAAATTCAACATGAACTTTCGGGAAGTTGTTCGTTATTTCTTTAATGTTGGCACCCTTGCGACCTATGATATATTTGTGAATCCAAGCGGGCGCGTCGACATCAGTGGCACTCACGGAATTCGCTTTATCGTAGACGATGTTCAGTGCTATGCCTAATTTGTCGTGCGGACCTCTCAGGGTTATCGTACCGGTACTGGATTCGGACGGAGGCATTTCAACGCTGACGCCGGTTTTTTGCAGGATTTCGGCGATTGTTGAACCACGTGGACCGATAACGTACTTATGTTGGGATTTGTTCACCTCGACGGAGACCGTGGTACACTTCTTCTCCTAATTAAGAGAAATATTTGGTGATTGTAAACTATATTTGTATTTAAAATCTAAAAAAAATGTAATTATTGTTTTCCTAGTATATTATGAGGTTTTATTTCATATTTAAACTTGAAATTTTTTATAATCTTTTATATACTATGTACCATATGAGCAAAAATTATTTAGATAAGGGATGGCCATGGTTGGGAGGATCACTGTCTTTGATAGGTTCAGCTTGTTGTTGCCAATTAAATGTCAGTTTTGATTTGAAGTATTTAAAATTTTATTGGTTAGCTAAAAAAACTGACATTTAAATCACGTCGGATAAAACTTCAAATCGGAAGTGACATTTAATTCATGACAAATAAAAATTCAAATCGAAATTGACATCCAACCAACATGATGAACCAACAACAGGCTGAACCTATCAAAGACAGTGGTCCTCCTAACCATGGCCAGCCTTTATCTAAATATTTTTTGCTCATATGGTATTAAAAAAAATCCGGGTGAGATTTTATATCATAGAAATTAGGAGATACATAGCCTACAGTTAAATGATCAAATTTAATAGTAATCTTAAACGTTTTAAAATCAATATAGGCACTGTGTCACTTTGCGATGCGATGGAATTACGTTACTGTGACGTCAGAGAATGGAAATCGGTACTTTGCTACACAAAGCCATGGTAAACATGGTGGACAAGACTCGTAATAAGAAGCCACCGCTTTTAGGGTAAAACAATCTTCTATCTTTTTTTAAGAAAATGTGTAAAGCACAAGTAATACAAGTGAGACGCAGAGAAAATGTACGCGCTACATGTTTAAGATATTGAAAAGCAGGTAGGCAAGTTTAAATGCATTTTACATGGCTATTTTTCTTGACAAATTGGTTGAGTTTTGTATATGATGGCAAACGATTAATTTCTTATAAATTATCACTAAAGACTGGCATTCTCGGTCAGCACACAGAGGCGTGGACCAGCGATAGGTTCGGGAGACTCACTTTACCAGCGTTTCGTGTGCTATGTGTATGTACTACATGAATACGTGAACAGTTATCATAGTGTGAAGTTGTTTATAGACGTATTTACGAATACGCGTAGGTGTAATTCGAACTGAAAACATTTTTCTAAATAACGCGTACTTTTATTTCGCACTGACGCCGCTGTTTGCTTACCGGTCTTTAGTTATCACTAGAGCTGAGGATGTTTGCGGTACGGCAGGACCGTATGTAGTGCATCCCCACCAGCGTATAAACACGATGCAGCGAAACACTTTAGTTAGTCGTGAACTGGCAACGTGATCGTGTGTTGTCTTGAGCTCTATTTAATAAGTATGACGGACGTGCCCAAGCCAAGAAAGCGCCCATTGTATAACGACGTGAAGAAATTTATCCGAGACTTTCCCGATTTGTATTATAATGGAGCAAAAGTGGTTTGTAAATTATGCGATAAACAGTTACTATGCTGGGACAAATACGACTGTAAAAGACATGTTGAAAGTGTACACCACAAAGACAAAAAAAATAATGTGCTGTCTAAAACGCAATTCATTTTCGATTTATTGACAATGCTACTCGTCTGCGATGTGCCAGTTCACCTGCTAGATAAAAAAGCCTTTCACGACTTTTGAAATAAATACAATTCCAACAAAAAGCTACCGTCACGGAGAACGTTACTCACCTATTTACCAATTGCGCGTGAGGACATTGAAAACAGAATGAAAGCAGTAGTAAATGATAAACAGTTATGGGTATGTGTCGACGAAACGACAGATCGAAAAAAACATTCTATTGTGAATATAATAGTGCGTGTACTAGATCCTGTCAAATCAACATTTCCCATTTTATTAGCCAGCAAAAGATTGGAAAAAGCGAAGTAATTACGAAGGTAGTGCTCGATACGCTACAAAAATTTCAAGTTTCAACTAATCAACTCCTGATGTTTATGAGCGATGGTGCAGCGACAATGCGTTCTGTAGGCCGTTCTCTTAAAGCAGATTGTGAGAGACTTTTGCATGTGACATGTAAAGTTCATGCTTTACACCTTGTGGCACAAACTATTCGGCAATGTTATCCAGAGGTGGATGCATTAATAGCAACCACAAAAAAAGTGTTTCTAAAATCTCCCAAACGAATTCGAGAGTTTCACAGTCGGTGCCCTGGTATTCCCGAACCACCAGAGCCAATCCTTACACGTTGGGGAAGTTGGTTAAAGGCGGCATTTTATTATGCCAAGTATTTCCAACAAATAAAATCTGTGGTTCTACAATTCAATCCTGCCGAAGCTGTAGCCATTAAGGAAAGCCAGAGACTCTTTCAAAACCCAGAGTTAACGCAATCGAGAAATTTCAAAATACTGCATTATCGTTAGCGGACTCACTGCAAATATTGGACGATGTACACGCCCAGCTATGCGCAGTAAATGACAACAAAAATGTTAATGTAATAGAAAAGTTCGAGAGTGTGATAAACAATGATTTTGATTTTACCAGATTAAAACAAATTAGTAATGGTGCAAGTGTAGATTCGGTTTCTATCTATAAAGATTATTTTAATTGTGCGTGTGTTACATCCGTAGATGTCGAGCGGTCTTTCTCAAAATATAAAAAAATTTATTCATCACGGCGTACATAGCTCACCGCTACAAATATGGAAACGTATCTAATGCTACAAACTTACTGCAAGTCTTATCCACTTGGCGCTATGCTATAATAATCGTAAATAAGGTAAGTGTGTTATTTATATACAGTACACATAACTCACATACCTAAGTGATATAAATAGCGAATGCATGTAAAGCAATAAAATCACGCATGCATCACCGATCGAAACAAGGTCATTATATTCGTGCGTTTAACTGAATACTACCCTGGCACACCGCAAACATCCCCAGCTCTAGTTATCACTCGCTTTTTTTTATTTAATACCTATCAAGCAAATACAAATAGAATTTTTTCGATATCAAATCAATATTAATAAAGTAAATCATAAATAAATGAGAGACAACTTTGAATTGAGAGCAATACTGTTAAGACTTTTTGGTCTTGTGTTTGGAAAAAAATCCTTCATTGGTAACCAATAGCTAACCTGAAGTTATAAATGGCCGAGATAAAAATAAGAGGATAAGAATTGACTAATTTATTAAATAAATTTCATAAATTCTCGATCTTCTAATGTAAAAGAATCAGTATTATTTATTCTATAAAACTGCGTTATCTAATATAATGTAAAATTAATAAATTAGCGATTATCGATATTGAATAAAGTAAAGGTGCGGTAATAGTTCTTTTAAAAATGCATATTAAATAAAAATGCAACAAATATTTTCAAATAATTTATACTTTATTTTCGGGAGTACACCTTCCGAATGGAGAATTATGGGATCGTACAGGAGAAGAAAGGATCGAAGTACAAATTAAAAGATGGGGCTTGGTCATACTTTAAGAAAACCGAGAACGGGAATTTGTAGAACATTAGAATGGCAATCCCAAGGAAGGAGGAAAACAGGACGCCCGAAGATAACATGGAGAAGAACTTTACAAGAAGAGACTAATATGTTAGTGGCAAGATTGAGATATATTGCTGGAAATAGACAAGAATGGAGACAAACGATTTCTTCCCTATGTCCCAAAAGGGATTAATGGGTCTTACTACTACTACACCTTCCGATTAAGAATGGAATATTATTTTATTTCAATGACTGCCTCAGCTAGCCCATTCTGTCGATACAATTTTTCAGTACATTTTCAATCGCTTGGGAGTTTAATTGGGTCTTTCAAAACCTCAATCGTCTCTAGATGATCGGTATAACATTTGTCCTTGATGGCTCCCCACAAATAATAATTCAGGGCAGTCAAATCGCAGATCCTAGGCGGCAAGTTGGCATCGCTATTTCGGCTGATAATGGGATTTTCGAAGATAGGGCGCAAAACCAATAGCGTTGGCTGTGTAGACAGTGGCGCCATTCTGTTGAAACCAAACATCGGCCAAGTCTTCCTCTTCAATCGTAGGGAATAAAAGTCGGTTAACATGACACGATAACGGTCGCCATTGAGTGTTAGTGCGGCTTTTTGCTCATTTTCAAAGAAAAATCCCCTCATGATGCCTTTGGATCATATTCTACACCATATGGTCACTCGTTTTGGGTGCATTAGCATCTCAAGTGTCACGTGTGGATTTTCTGTGTCCCAAATACGGCAATTTAAAGCGAAAACGCGATAGATAGCCCACTGTTTTCAATTCTTGAACCAATTAGATTTTGTAGGCCTTCATACCGAGTACTTTGTGCAAAATTCTTCGCACAGCTCTATCGCTGATGTTTAATTCTTGTGAACGATGGTAGGTGGAGGTGTTCGGATGTTGATGCGCACTTTCAGCTATAGCAATAATATTTACCATGAGCTGGACGGCGATGCGGAAAGTGCGTATTGTCTATTAACATACCAGTCGAACGAACTTTCTTCACAAATTTCCTTACACCGTTCTCAATTGGCGCTTCATTTCTACCGAATTGTGTACGCAATTTTCACAACTTTCGGCAACTGACTCACTACTTTGAAAATATGTTTTCGATATTTCCCAACGTTGATCAAGCGTATATCGACTCATTTCGTTAACCGGGAACATAATACTGAATTACTGTCACTTGACAGATGACAGTAGAGCTATGAGCGGCGCAATAACCGGTAGTTCAAAAACGAACCGCAAGATGCCACACCCGTTATAAAATAGTTAATGATACAAGATACAACAAATTGGGCAAAACAAAGATGAATAAGTAAGCAGATTTGGCCAACTTTTTCATTAATTCCAAAATGCCCTAACTATTACAAAAGAAATACTCGGAATGTGAAAAAAAAACACAATAAATTGTTACCACCCCCTTTAATGTACTCTCCTTTCACATGAATACACCGATCCTAGCGAGATGTCAATGGCTGGAAGTCTTCGCGTGTTGACGTGTTCATCACTGCCTGCGATTCAGTCTGGATCTCTTCAATCGTCTCAAAACGGCGCCCCTTGAGCTTCAGTTTCAACTCGTCGAATGTTTTCCCCTAGTCGCCGAAGAAAATAGCAATAAAATCGTCCATTAACTATTTCACATGGTGGGTGAAATTCAGCGTCAAAGTAGCAAATCAACATCGACTTGACGTTGCTTCGAACTTGCCGTGCTTTCTTCGGTCGCGATGAAGATGACACCTATGTTCGTTGCCATTAATGAGTCTGGTACCGAAGTTCGCATCTCTTTCAGCTCTGTGAACACATGAACAAGGTGCCGTGTTTGTTAAATGCTGAGGAACTTTATCCTCCTTCACTCTTGCAGAATAGCATCACGCACTTTTTGTGGCGCGTTTTCCGTCGATAGTCGACCGGAACGTTCACCATCATCAACTGACACAGGTCCACTTTTAAAACGGTTGTACCACTTATAAGTTTACGTTTGGTCTAAAGTATACTCACCAAACGCTTGTTTAAGCATTTTCAGAGTTTCTGCTACCGTTTTACTAAGTTTGAAGCACGTTCTTTGCTCTTTCACATCCGACATTGTAGTGTCAACAAATATAAACATAAAAACTGTTTGTCACTACCTAGGAAAGTACCCTGAGAAATGGGGACAATCTTATAATAAATTATAACTGCGCATTGGTGCTTCTTGCTTAATCATGATAGAATAAGTAATCTAGTAAATGCTTTTTTATATTCGAGTAAGATGGATCGACGAACAGTACCGTCTATGTAACTATACTTGTTTGCCAGTGCTCGAAACAGAAACTGGAACAGGAAATTGGCAAATAAGACATTTCCCACGCCAAATCGCATTTAACAGACTGACTCAGTATAGACGTAGTTCACACCATACAGCACATAGAGCTGTACTACCATCCCTTTGAGACACATTGAAATTCCGGGAATTTCTGAGTAGCACCTCGTATACCTAGAATACTCAATGTTTTTAGTGATACCATTTACAAGTTATTACCAGATTTGCGTTTTTACGAAGACATCCGAACATCATTGCGATATGTTGGCAGAGTACCAAATGCCATGATTAAACGCGATTCCATGATATGGCGTCAGGCCATGGAGTCACAAAGTGGCAGAGTTACACCCCAGGGAGAAACTTACATTTAAAGTGTCAAATTATGTTTCAAAGTTGAAGGTGTTTGATGAGTAATTAGTCTTGTTACCAAAGTCGGGAAAATATCAATACTTTTATGCATTCGTTTTCGTCCTGCGTTTATTAATATGGACTCGAAAAAATAGATTTTCTGAAAGTCAAGTGCAACTAGACTTTTTATTCAAATTGTTAATGTAAATATGTTTATTTAAAACGGTGTTAAAGTGAAGAAGGGTATTATAATGTATTGGTAAATAAGTGCATTTAAGTTGAGGTAAATTTGAAAACAAGAATTAATCATATAGTTACGTATTTGGTAGAAACGCTTTTTTTTAACGCCGGTTTGCAAGAAAAATACTTTATTCTACGTGGTTAGAAATATACAGATATATTATTATTTGAGTTACTTTGTATGATAATAATGAGAAATGTAATAAAAATTATTCAATTTGGAGTCAATATCATGTCATAATCCAAATATGCAGTTATCAATACTATATTTAAAGTACACATAATTTGTAAATACATACTTAAATATAGACAATTCTTATATCAAATTTAAATTCGTAAATATATAGCAATACCTTTACCAGATAATTGATATTGCAGTTAATAAAATTACAGAATTTGTTAGAGAGAAAACGCTCTTTTTTACGAAAAATTATTTTACTAAAAAATTGAAAGAAACGAGAGCTGGAAGAATTTTTTTAAATAAATAAAATACAATTAAAGAATATATTTACCCCAAGAAAAATATCTCCAAACTTTGACTGAAGATTTACAAGAAATATTAGATAACTTGCCATTAACTGAAAGGAATGAACTATTCTTTCAACAAGATAGAGCTACACCACATAACGCTCTTATGATTAGAGATTATTTAAATACAGAATTTGAAGATAAATGGATAGGAACTTACGGACCTCTTCCATGGCCCGCCCGATCTTGTGACATAACACCCTTGGATTTTTTTCTTTTGGGGATACATTCAAGACACTGTTTATGTTACTCGCCTAGAAACAGCCGAAATTTTGAGAGACAGAATAGCCAACGCTTGTCATGAAACGTCAGCAGAAATTCTAATTAATGCTACACAAAGTGTGGTATCTAGATGTCGAGAATGTCTTGAAAGAAACGGTGCCCTATTTGAACATTTTCGTTATTTTGTAATGTCTTTATTTAGTTGCTCAGTTATTAAACATTATCTGTTGTTTAGATTTAGTTATTGAAAAGATTGTTGTTTTCGTACTGAAACATTGTTTCCAAAAACCACGGCTGACGTCAATCTTACGAGGGGAGGTCCAGAAGTTCGTGGAATGGAGGGGATGGAGTGGGGATAGGGACGCTCGGCAGGTGTCATTCTGATTGGCGACTCATCATTAGCAAGTTATGTTGCAGCTCTATAGCGTCAGTCGTTTACGAATAGTTGCCTGCTAAACAAGTCAATCCGAAAGATAACTGAAACTATGGAGAAAATTGAACACCGCGCTGTGATAAAGTTCCTTACAAAGCAAGGAAAGAACGCTCAAACCATATTGAATGAAATGGAAACCGTTTATGGGGAACAGTGCCCTAGTAAATCAATGATTTATAAGTGGCATGCTCTTTTTAAACATGGTCGGGACTCGATTGAAGACGACCCCCGCTCAGGACGGCCGGTTGAGGCCACCACATCAGACATCGTCGAAAAAGTGGTAAAAATTGTACTGGAAGATGCCCGTTTGAAGAAAAAACAATTATCTGCATTAGTTGGAGTATCAGATACCACCATTTTGCGTATCCTACATGACCACCTGGGTATAACAAAAGTCAGTGCAAGATGGGTACCGAGAATGCTCACGCCGCTGCAGAAACAGCAGCGCGTCGATGCGTCCTAACAATTTTTGGAGCTGTGTGGAGACGAACCTGCACAGATTTTGGAGCGGATTGTTACCGGAGATGAAACATGGGTTCATCACTTTGAGCCTGAGTCCAAACAGGAGTCCATGCAATGGCATAAAAAGGGGACACCACCGCCAAAGAAATTCAAAGTGTCAGAATTGGCTGGAAAGTTGATGGCTACTGTTTTTTGGGATTGTGAGGGGATATTATTGATTGATTACAAAGAAAAAGGAAGGAGCATAACCGGAGAATATTACGCAGCGACATTAGAAAAATTAAAGGAAGCCATCAAGGAAAAACGTCGAGGAAAATTGACCAAGGATGTTGCTCTTGCAAGACAATGCGCCGGTTCACAAGAGCAGAGTTGCAATGGCTGCTCTGCACAAACATGGCTTTCAATCAATAGTCCATCCACCCTACAGTCCAGACCTGGCACCTAGTGACTTTTATTTGTTTCCCAATTTAAAAAAAGACTTTCGTGGAAGAAAGTTTTCCGACAACAATGAGGTAAAGGAGGCAATTCTGGTCCATTTTGAGGCGAAAGATAAAAAATATTTTTATGATGGTTTAGAAAAATTAATTCATAGATCTAATAAATGTATTGTGCTTAAGGGTGATTATATTGAAAAGGAAAAATAGATTTATTGTTTCATTTTATTTACAACCCTTTCATTCCACGAACTTCTGGACCTGCCCTCGTAGTTATTATTTTTTTTATTGCCCTAAAGTAAATCAGAAATATCGATTGTGATACATCACTGAATTCAGAAAAAAAATCTCCATCAAATTATCAAAAAAAGGTTACAATTTGAAAAAAAAATTGACAGTTGGCATTGGAAAGGATAAACAGGTAAAAATTAGATTTAAGCTTCAGTTTGCAGTACTTTGTAAGCCTTTTAATTTGTAAATAAAATAAGTATTTCATAGAAAAATCACTCTCCCGTTAAACTGTCCTCGGAAAGTATAAGGAGGAATGGGAACGGTTTATTTGTAATATTATAGTGAATTCACTGACTTGACAAAGCTGTATGTGTAATGGTTACAAAATTCCTGAGCACACTTGAGCAGACTAATCAAACAAACAGCTTGTAAGTAAACAAACTGGTTAACGATCTCGCAAAAAACTACGTGATAATCAGGTGTAGTGATACTAATTTACAGCAATTTCTTTAAATCTTTTACGGGGGCTTTTTGAATGAAAAATTTCAGGATATTTATTTGGAGGAACTGGAATGTTTATTTGTAATATTATAGTGAATTCACTAATGACAAAACCTGGACAAACGAAAGAATATTCGACACGACATTGTCTGACTTGTGTATATGTACCAATTTGGATAAATGTTTTTTTTCTCACAAATGGGGGTATTTTAAAGAAAATTTGTTTGTTAGAAAAAATAAATATTTGTTTGGATTGTTACATGTACACATACACAATCTCTTTTCCCTTTTCTTTGTCCAGGTTTACTAATGATTCGACAAATCCGTACGTATGGTTACATTAAGCATAGGTATTTCTGCGAGAACGGTACGTTCTACAAGTACACCCTGAAGTTGATTGAAATGTTATTACAAAATTAAAGAACAATGCAATTATAAACCAATATATTTTTATTTATATATATTTGTTTCATGCATACTTGATAGTTTAGTCGTAAATAATATGTTAATTTCTACCAGTATATTACAGCAAATATATAAATTACTTACCATTTCCTTATAGATGGCTTCGATTTTCGCTTTAGCGGCCAAAACACCTTCTTTCTCGCCGGCAATGACAATTTCATCTTTATGAACGCTCGGTGGTGGTACGTTGATTCTGGCACCGGTTTCGGCGATCATCTGGTTTAGTTTCTCGTTTTGGGCACCAACTATGAACGGATGATAGATCTTGGGAACGTTAACTCTTTCGAAGGCCTTTTTCGACTGTTCGTCGGAGGTGATGCGAATTTCATGTTCGGCCTTTTCTATTCCATCTTTGGTACCGGTTATTGTAAGTTTATCGGATGGATCGTTCATCAAAGGTACGGTGATTTTTGTGGCGGTGACCTTCTCTAATTCTCGAAGGCGTTCGCCTTTCTTTCCAAGTATCCAGCGATGGTGTTCTTTGGGAATCAATATCTGCTTGCTTGCCTAAATGAAGACAGAAAATATTATATAATGTTCGATTATAGTGGATTTAATAATAATAATGGCTTATATCTTTGTTTTCCAACAATCGAACCATTTACAGCTATAGCTATAATTAGAAAATTGAAGTTGAGCACCAAATAGTACTCCTAAATCCATTATTTCAGATTGTCTATAGTTTGTTTTTAAACTAAGAGAAGCATTTTAAATTAATAGCGCTAAAATCTGCATGTGTTTTTAGATGTTTCAGAGATAGGTTTATACTGCCGAAATTTGCAATAAATTGCCTTTTGACGAATCGATGTGAAACGCTTATCAAATTTTGCCTTTGCCTTTGTGTTCCCGTTGTTATACTCAGTTCTATTGCTCTTTAGAACGTAAATAAATCCGTTTTTTTTTTAGAATTTGCATAGCGTTTAATAATGTACCATCCTATTGTTCTTGATATCTATACTGTAGCAACAAGTTCAGCATCATTTTCGCCTCCGAAAAAATGTAAACATTTAGATTTAGGGAATTTATCGGATGCTGAAAAGCAGTATACTCTTCAACATGTATAAATAGTTGCGAACTGACGAACCGGATCTTAGAAAAACTGTTTGTAACACCGTGGGTAAATTTTGGCGGATTGAATAATGTACCAAGTTTTATAATTTTGTTTTTAGGCATTGCAAAAAGGACCATAAAGGCGTATAATGAGACTGGCACAGTTATTGCATCTAAACACAGAGTCAAAATTATACCGACCTCATATTAAAATTGACATATTTTATAGCCAAATTTAAATCATTAGTGGAAAATATATTTAAACCATATCTTGTGACATATCATTTTTCATTAATTTTTTTTCAAGGTATCTTCGAATAATATTAATTTCATTGACATCGCAACCCTTTAGCTCATGTCTTTAATTAACGTTTACTTCTTTAGAAATGACTATCGGCAATATGAGCGGTTATTCATAAACTATATTATAAAACGGCCCTGCTTACCGCGGATTTTCTTTAGACAAGCTCTCTCAGTTCCTAAACTTTAAGGAGTAAACATCTCCTACCACAAGTGGTCGTTTAAGTATACAGAAATGAAGCGCTAATCAGCGTTTCTTTGGGTTTTCTATCACATGTCCGTTCGCGACACCATTCAAAGGTAAACTCTGTATCGATCGATGCACATACTATTTTGATCAGATTTACAAAGCTACTACTTTATTTATTTTTCAGTTTGTAAATACTTGCTTCTTTCAGCATACTAGACGTTCTGGGCTTATGATTAGAGCAGATCAATTTCCGTGCGAGCCATGTGCGCCGATGTGAGGATGATTGTATTGCATCAGAACTAATAAAAAGCATTTAGTATGTGTTTGGTACTTGCTTAGACTGCATGTAAGTGTAAGCATACGTAATAAAATGTCGTCGACATATCAATCGAGAAAACGACCGTTGTCAGACGAAGTGAATAAGTTTATTATGGATTTCCCGGACTTAATATACGATGGTTCAAAAATTAAATGTTTAGTGTGCAATACATATCTAATGTGTTGGTCAAAAACACATTGTAAAGAACACGTAAGCTTATTTTTCGTGTGATGATGCATATTACTTTAATAGCAGAAAACCAAATGTATATTTAATTATTTCTGATAGAATAAATGTCTCTACTTCTATACGTAGGTAACAAGCTCATGTTGCGGCCATATTCTATCGCATATTCTAATATATTACGAATTACACTCCCACACCGGCGCTCATGGCGCGCACGGAAATTGGTCTGCTCTACTTATGATGCATTATTACATTACATTATTTTAAATAATTTTCATTATTGTTAGGAGGCGACAGCTAGCCCAGAACCAATTAAAACAAGTCACAAGCGTCCATTTTTTAATGATTTCCACGTGGTAAAATACAAGCTAAGCAGCGTCTACGTAACAATTTAGTACTCAAACCCAATCAGCGTTCTACTAACAGTAGTAGCAAAGCAATGGCCAGAACTGTCACGAATATTTTATGAAAGAGGTGATAACAAATTTACGCTAGCATTAATTTTTTTATAATAAACATAGCATTTTGTTTCAGAATAATAACCACTTTTTGGAAACTTTTTAAACGTTCTACGCATAATATCCTCTTCGAGAAGTAATATAGTTGTCTAAATATAGAACAAATCTTTTATTTATACGTAATATAATTAATCTTCAATATAAGAATTAAGAAATACTCATTTTAAAAAGGCGAATTATAAACAAACAAATTATGCACATTAAAATATGTTTTATTGAATCAAGGTCAATTGATTAACAATATTTCTGATGTTTTCTTTTAATAATAACGGTGTTTGTTACAAATAAGATATGAGTATTTATTGATTAGGGAAATGAAGAATTATCATCGAGTATCAAAATGTCATTAAATAAATAATAATCAATAAAAACATTTAAATAATATGGCTAGTAACATTAAACGAGTGGGATTTATAGCCCTAGTCAATTGGTTAAAACTGTTGATTTAAAAGCTTTAATTTGTAAATAAATATTTGTTGTTCATTCTTTTCTGTCATTTTTACCTGTTAGGTGAAAGTTAAAGAGGCCCCACCTCCTTTATAATAAGGCAAAATAAAGATATGAAATTCACGATTTTTATTTTAACAGTTCTAGTGGTCTTGACGGCTCTAATAAACAGAAAAATTAATATATGCGCTCAAAAAACATTGATCCAAGTGAGCCTAAGTAGAGATACTATAATAATAATATATATTTCGTTCCATCAGCATAGAACAAAAATTGCGTATAACAAATAGATAAATAATAAATATACGGTAGGAAATGACAAACATTGACATATACGAGGTGGGGCAAAAGTAATGTCATAATGTGAATTGAATTGGATTTTGTTAGACATTCAAAAAATTGGGCTCGGTTTTCACGGAAAGTTTATTTCAAGATGTAAAATTGATGACATGAAGTTGAAAAAATTATATCGGTCAAAAGACCACCTCCTGAGTTTTACGGCATTTTGAATTGTAGCTCGCAAAACATCTGGCTCCAAATTGGTGATTTCTTCTTCAATGTTGGCTTTCAACACTTGCAAGGTTCGTGGTTTGTTGTGGTAAACGCGGGATTTCAAAAAAACCCCAAAGAAAGAAGTCTGGCGCCGTCAGATCAGGGCAGTTCAAATCGTCAAAACGGGAGATCATACGGCCCGGAAATTGGTATTTCAAAATCTTCATCGTTGTCCGAGCTGTGTGAGCGATTGCTCCGTCCTGCTGGAATCAACAATGCTCGAGACTCAATTCCAGTTTAACATCTGTCTGTAGCGGTCACCAGTTACGGTGATGCCGTCGGCGCCCTCAAAAAAATAAGGGCCAATCACTTTTTTCCTGCAAATGTCGCACCAAACAGTCACTTGGAGAGAATGCAATGGCTCTTCGTGCATTTCATGTGGATTCTCCGTACCTCAGAGACGCAAATTTTGTTTATTCACATAACCACTTAAGTGGAAATGGGCTTCGTCGCTCATTATGATTTTTTGATACGAAATCATTCTCTTTTTGCACCAGGTTTAACAGAGCACGGGAGTAAGTTAACCCCACGTGACGGTCAGCAGGCAGCAATTGGTGAACGATTTGCACTTTGTAAGAGTACATCTTCAGGTCTTTCTCACCAAAATTCGACGCGACGAATTTGTTGATGCTAAATTGTGTGCATCGTTGTCTCATCGATGTTTGTGGACTCTCTTGGACATCCTCGGCCACAGCAGCGATATTCTCGGTCGAATGAGCAATACGGGGTCGGCCACTTCTTGCGACATATCTAGTGGACCCAGTTTGCACAAGATGCTCCTCTAAACGCTTACTTGTTCGCGCACATGGTGCAGGACTACAAGGAATACGACGAAATTCAGTCTGCGTTAAAACAACAGACCGGAAATTGGTCAAATAAGCAGTAACAATAATTCCGCGTTCTTCAGGTGTATATCGCTCCATTGGTGGTTGTGAATTAATTCTCTATCTGTCTACAACATAAGGCAGCAATTACACAGCATTAATCGTTGGCGTTCTAGCAATCGTATACTTGCCAAGTATTCATATTTTCGGATGTATACACAAGCTCCAGTTAAATGAAGTGAAATTAAAAAAATAACCTCCTATTTCCTTCTCTCTTGTCAGAGTAAAAACCCATAAGATTATGTTGATGTTTGATAGCTGATCAGAAAGAATGTCAATTGATATAGATAACGAAATGTTTTTAATTTGGTATACTCTTCAAAAGAGAAAGAAGAAAAGAAAAGATACCATTTTTTGATTTAATTGCTTTAGTTATTTCTTGCCACAGCATATCAATTCGATCTCTATTCGAATATCCCGACAAACTTTGGTCATACATTTCCTGACGATCGCGTACGATATTAAAGCTTCTATTTCGTTGACATTCCAAAATTCGTTACACATTTTGATTTTTTTATATTACACTCAATGTCCTAACTTTTACAAATAGATAAACACAATAATCATACAATTTATAGGTTAAGTTGCAGATTTGAAACCCCAAACACCGAAAATACGCATTCGTCATACTTTCGCTTCATGAATTGCTACAAGAAAATGCGGACACATTTGAAATTTCAAACATTCATCGAACGTTTGATTGATAGCAGACGATAATAAACGCTCTTACCCCTGTACCTCTGGTATTATGTACAGTGGTCGACTTCAAATTTCTGAAAAAATACATTATAATTTCATCTTGCAAACAACGCCCACTCTAACACATAACTTAATGTCAACGTAAGTATTTTCTTATCTATAAATATTGATTCGATTGAAGATTTTTGTAGAATAAAAATGGGCTTACATCCACCGCACTATCTCAGAAGATAACACCGTATTGCAGTCACGATTCCACGTATGCATAGTAAGCGCTAATAGCAGACTCAACACTTACGCTACTCGTTATTACTTTCAAGTTTGTTACATTTAATTTTAGATGGTGTTGTGTAAACCACCCATCAGAGCTTCCATACTCCACTCCAATATGTCCATAGCGTGATCCGCGGACAATAACAAACATGTCATCAGCGTGCAATATTAGTAAACTATTTATAACACGTGGTAGATCATTGACAGGAGAAACAGCAATGGTCCAAAAGTAGACCATGTGGCACATCGTATTTGACATTACGCCACGTCGATCGCGGTATTACGGTATTTTAATTGAAAATGGGCGCATTGCGTTAGGGGAATCGATTTAATCTCTGATTAATCGAAGAAAAAATGTTGGTATTTTATATTTCATTAATTTACTTAGTCACATAAGCGTTCTTATCATAAATTGAAAAATAAGAGGGAGAAGCATGTGAGTATATTGTTATGTCTTTTCTAGTAAACTGCGTAAAGTTGCAAGTTGCTACGTCATTAATTCATCTTGTTTTAATTATGTAAATAAACATGTGAAGTGAAATTGGAGCGCGTATCAATTTTTTTTATAGACAAAGTATGAAAGAACCAATCGCGCCAAATGTTCCACTGTAAAATACATTGACTCATTCAAATGCGGTTAGCAAAAATTAGTCTTATCAAAGTATAAAATCATTAATTTCACTTGGTTATCTCAGATTTTCCCTTGTTTTCAAAATTCGAAATTTTTGTAAATCGAAAGATGTTTTCGTTGCATGAGAATCTACAGTTATTTCCAGATTGTATACTTTGCTTGCAAGAAATCCTCGATATTAATTATCCGCGACGAGTAGTATTTTGTGAATAGTTTTCAAATAATTTTAATAAACTCCTAGAAAACTTTCTTTCGGGCGAAGCATGGTTTCATTAGTTAGTGGATTTATTATCTCACAAAACATGAGAACGTGGACTGATACAAAGCCCAATAATTTTTATGTTGAAGCTCCTCTAATCCTCAGAAAGTTACTGCTATAAGTTAAGTGTCTTTCATTAAGAGTGATACTTTTTCAAATTTTAATTTCCAGTTTCTAATATATTCTTTTGTGTGCTTCCAGGTGTGAAAATATCCAGTACAATTCGCAGTGTCATCATGCAGCGACTCACGATTCCTAAACGTTTAGCAATCATTAAAAAAAATTACTAAAGTGGCAGCTCAGTTCTAGGTGCTCATCGTTTGTTCACCAGAGAATTGGGTCGCCATCACCGTTTCTCTACTCGGGCTATACGCCGAACAGTGGCCAAGTTTGAGCGAGATTTCGCTCTACACGACCAGAAGTACCAAGAAGACAACGCAAAGCGTGAAGAGAGGAAGCTATCGTTGCAGTAGCGGCCAGTATTGTGGAAGAACCGAATTTGTCAGTTTCAAGACGATCTCAACGGTTGCGGCTATCTGAGACATCAACTTGGTGAATCTTGCGAAAGGATTTGGCCTTGCATCGATACAAAGTTGTATTGACCCAAGAGTTGAAGCCAAACGATCACATATTGCGTCGTGAGTTCGCTGATTGGGCCGTACAGCAGTTGGAAGCTGATCCTGATTTCAGTGGAAAAATAATCTTCTCAGACCAGGCGCATTTTTGTCTTAGTGGCTTTGTCAATACGCAAAATTGTCGATATTGGAGCGAACAGAACCCACAAGCATTCCATGAGGTGCCATTGCATTCTGAAAAACTCACTGTGTGGTGCGGTTTATGGCGTGGCGGCGTCACTGGACCTTATTTCTTTCGAGATGATGAGAAAAGAACCGTTACCGTCAACGGGAACCGCTACAGATCCATGTTACGCGAATTTCTGTGGCCAGAACGTGAGACCATAGATATTGAAATCTTGTGGTTCCAGCAGGGTGGCGCTATGTGCCACACAGCTGATACTACGCTCGATTTCCTGAGGGAGAAGTTTGGCGACCGGATCACCTCAAGACGTGGATTTATGAATTGGCGCTGTGGTCGTGTGATTTGACGGCCATGGATAATTTTCTTTGGGGCTACATCATAACCCAGGTCTATGCTGACAAACCACAAACTTTGGAACATTTGGAGGCGAACATTCGTCAGGCTATCGCAGACATAACGCAACTAATGTTGGACAAAGTGATTAACAATTTGAGCCATGTGGTGGACATTTGAACGATATTTTATTCAGAGCATAACTGCAATGTATAAGCTCCAAAATAGAGCGCAATTTACTTTGATACGTTGAGTCGTTTTTTTTTCAAATTTCAAAAAGTATCACTCTTAATGAAAAAGTCTTTAGAAGAAGGATAATCGGTTCAAAAGTACTTCAAACGTGGAAAGATATCGACAAGTAATACTCTTAGCTTTCTTTAATTAATTTTAACAAAATAGTGCTAGAGCTCACACACCGGATGAAACAATAGATATGATACGAGAAGTGTTTGGAAATTATTTAATTAGTTTCAAAAAATTCAATTTACCAAGGACAGTGCGCGTCATATAAAATGCGTACACTTACATATTACACAGGCCTGCATTTTTCAACACTTTGAAAGTTGATTTAAAAATTTTAACTGTTTTCTAGTAATTGGGTAGCGCTGATTTCAAATCTGCTTTTATTTTTTCTGTATCACGTAAGGTTATTTTTCAAACCAGTAAAATCAAAAAATATAGAAAAAACATGATTTATTTCATTTATAAGCTAGTTTTATATTATATTAAAAAAAATACAAAAATATACACATAGAAACTATTAGAAATAGTTATTTATTCTTTATGCTTCTTAAAAAAACGTTTTCGTTTTTCAGAAAAGCTTCGTTTGGTTGTTTTTCTGTCATATTCAGCTAAAGAAAGATCTCTTCTAATGTCCAACAGTAATCGGCCATCATTTTTGTGTCCCAGCGCCCTTGGTATCTTTTTTCCATTTCTTTAATATCCTGGTGAAATCTTTCTCCTTGCTCTTCACTCACGTCCCCAAGGTTTTCTGGGAAATAGTCCAAATGGGAATGTAAAAAGTGAATTTTTATGCTCATATTGCAACTAAGAATCCTGAATTTTTCCAGCATATTTTCAACGATCTCAACATAGTTTGTGTCTTTATAATTCCCTAGAAATTTATGTACAACTTCGTTAAAAGCATGCCATGCATGTTTTTCCTTATCTTCCATCACATTTTCAAATTCTTGATCTTTCACCAAGCTCCTAATCTGCGGGCCTACAAAGATTCCCTCGTTTAATTTTGCCTCTGACAGAGTCGGAAATGTTTTACACAAATATTTAAAACAATTTCTTTCTTTGTTTAATGCCTTAACAAATTGTTTCATAAGTCCAAGTTTTATGTGAAGCGGTGCAAGTAACACTTTTTGAGGGTCAATAAGACTTTCGCGAATTACATTTTTGGTTCCAGGTGTTAAAGTCACCCTTTGTGCCCAGTCTCTTCAATGCTGTTCTCGATTTCTGCTATCCCACTCGCACAGGAAACATGGAAATTTAGTATATCCAGACTGCTGACCCAAGAGAAGGCCTAAAATTTTTAAATCTCCACACACTTCCCAGTTGTGATTTTCATATTGTATTCTTAAAAGTAATTCCTGTAAATTTTCATAGTTTTCTTTTAAATGAACAGAATGGCCGACCGGAACAGAAGCAAAAACATTGCCATTATGTAAAAGAACAGCTTTAAGGCTCCTTTTTGAAGAGTCCATGAAAAGTCTCCAGTCAGGTGTGTACTCAGGAGCTCCGAGGAAAGTAAGTAGATCAGCAATTGCTTGGCAGTACACGAGTGGTCCGTTTTGTGCAAAATATTTTACAAATCCAGCCTCACGATTTCTATACCAAGAGAAGGTAGTTTCTGGGGCAAGCAAATTTTTTTGTTTCAACCTAGACCCCAGTACTTCAGAAAGATCTTTTGGAAGTCCCAAATCTCTTACTAAATCATTCAGTTCGGCTTGTGAAAATAGCTGAGGTTGGTTTTGACCTGAGGTTGATGGTTTAAAATCACTATCCATCTGTACGGAGCCGGAAGTTGAAGAGGTTTCAATATCTTCTTGTAGTACTTTGGGGGGTATAGGTATAGGTACATGATCACTGTGAGGAACTGGTCTGATAGCTGATTTAATATTGTTTGGGTACAAAATATGTTTCAAAGTTTTTCTATTATGCCCCTTAATATCACAAAGACAAAAGTAGCAATCTTCATGACGATTTTGCGGTTCTCTCCAAACCATCGGTATTCCAAAAGGAAGGCTTTTTCTATTTCCTTTGGTCCAATGTCTTAAACCTTCTTCACATACCTTACAAACAACGTGCGGTGCCCAATCTTTATCTTGATCTCCTAATTTGATTTTGAAATATGCATAATATGCATTTTTTACAAATTCACCAATTGGTCTCTTAAACTTTTTCAAGACGAAATATCCACAAATATAACAGAAATCATCTGGTTTGTTTTTGCAACACCGGCTAGACATATTTTGAAGCAATGTTTAATTATCAAATACCACGCACAACACTAAAGACAAATTAATTTTACTTGTTTACTGATCAACACTCAGAGCTATAATGAAGTAAATGACATTAAAATATACATTTTGTTTGGAGTGATAAACTTGAAATCCTTCTTCGCAGTACAAATAAAGTGAAAGCATAATAAATAGGATTTAGCAGGTAAAAATTCCCGGAAATCTTGTCCAAAATTAATACATGTAATAAAAGATTTACATCAGGTAATGAGAGCCTATTTAACAAATTTCTTTAAAACCACAACAGAAAATCATTTTTGAGTTAATACCTAGAATTTGAAGTAGTACATTCATTTTAAAATGTATTAAAACGCCTATTATAAGTTTTTTTTTAATATTTTTTTCTTTTTCTTTTGTGCAAAAAAAAATCTGTGGGTAGTAGAGACCAACTGTATTTTAATTAGTTATTGCTATATAAAAACTGAGCTTAACAAAAATCACGTCATCACAAATTTTATGCAGGCCTGTGTTATTAATGCAAGCCAGGCTTAACAAATTTGACTTATCAAATTTGACTAAGTTATAGGTATTAGCAATGTATGAATAACCCATGAAGTCTATAAGTGACAGTATGAATATATTTGTTCCGTTTACGCAACTAAAAAACTCTGATTTTATGCTCATAAGAGCTGTACGCATTTTATATGACGCACCAGTGCAAAATTATATAGATCTGCAAGATGGAATTATACAGAAAATTAATGAAATTAGATATAAATCCACATTGCAAAATATATTTGACGGCATTAAGAGGTGCGTAGAATGCTTAGTGGAAGGTGGTGGACAATTTCAACATATTCTTTAATTTATGTTTAATTTTGTGAATTATTTTTACAATCCACCATAATTACTTGATTAATTTCTATTAATTAATATGGCAATTTAATGAAATTTCAAGGAATGTTACAATTACTTGTAAAAGGAAACATTATTTAACATGAACTGACATTTGCGTATACAATAATCTACAAAATTGTGTTAAGTAAATGCAAATAAAAGTATCGTTCAATCGTATTCTATATCAGACATGACTTCAAATTCCCATGGATTACTTTGACGCCGGATTTTTCTGAACATTCGATACGAGTCCAATACTGTTCAGAAGTACCTTCACCAAGCTTGGAAAACATCTAATATTTATAATGGGTGATCCAATTAGAATTTTTTATATTGACTACACTGTAAATTAAACGGTTGTCATTAATCGTGCGTGTTTGACATATCAAATGTTAGTTTGAAACAACACATTTACGAAATGGATCGCTTAACCATCGTTCAAAACGCGTTAAATTGTTCTACAGCAATAACATTTCTGTACGAACTGCGTATCGACGTTTACGGGGAGGTTGTGGTCAACTTAATCGTCCTATTGATCGAACAATTAGCAACGTAGTGAAAAAAATTTGAGGAAACTAGAAGCATTAGAGATAGGGTAAGACGTGTGAATTATCGTGGGCGCACGTTCAGCCGAGAATATTGAGGCTGTGAGTGATAGTGTAGCTGAAGACCGGGCATGATAGATTCGTCGCCGTTCGCAGACTGGACCTTTCTTATGTCTCCCTTTGGCGCATTTTGCATAAGGACGTGAACCTAAACCCGCATAAAATTCAGTTAATACAAGATCTGAAGCCCAGAGATCATGGCCAGCATAGAATTTCCGGAGTTTGGCTGTTAAAGCAATAGGAAGTTGATGCTGATTTTTCGAAGAAAATCTTCTTCTCTGATGAGGAACATTTCCAACTCTTTGAGTATGTTAATACACAAAATTACCGCATATGGGGTGAGGAAAATCCTCCCGTGATATGCGAGACACCATTGCATGACCAAAAAGTAATTGTGGTGCGCATTGTGGTCAGGCGGCGTAATTGGGCCTTGTTTTTTTTTAAACGATGAAACTCAGACAGCAACAGTCAACGAGGAGCGGTATAGGAGCATGTTAACTGATTATTTTTGGTACGAAATCGAAGATATTGATGTTAAAGCAAGTTAAAGGTGTAACTTGCTGCACATCGCGTGCAACGTTGGATGTATTGCGTGAAATTACACAGGTCACATTATTTCACGTATCGGTAACGTCAACTAGTCGCCAAGATCATGCAATTTAACGCCAATGGATTTTTTTGAGGTTTTCTGAAAAGTTGCGTCTATGACAACAAACCTGCGATATTGGAGCACCTAAAAACTAGCATCTGCCAAGTTATTCCTGAAACTTTCGAAAATTACCCTGAAGGAATTAACGTTCTTTTTTTAAATAAAAGTTAGGAATTTTTTAATAAGTAATTTAGTATTCTCTCTGATTTCGTTTTGTGAGTGTATCTTTTCAATAGCTAATAGCAAGTACCTACTCGCGTATTAAAATTGTCAACGATTTTAATTTTTTTTTAACGACCATAATGTAATGACATGGAGAAAATGGTTATGAATCAGGTAATATTTAAAAATTGAATTATGAGGATTCTACCCGAATTATTCAAGGGATTGTTAAAGCATGTATGAAAAAGATCTACTACAATCTTGAGGTAAATCATGTAATATTTGTATGAGTTGCTTTCCCATGTTATCTGCTAATAGCTGCTATCCACTTTAGATTTGCCTTTAGGGTATGTAAAATATTTGCATTTTTTCTGTTCACTGTAATGGTTACACACGAAACATTACCATTTTCAAAATAATTTTGGCCTACGAGATTTTAAACAAAAATTACAATCAACACGCTCAATTAAAAAGTAGAATATAAAGAAAGGTTATGTCACTTTGTTTTGTTTGGAAAAATGTATCCCACACTGACTTTTTTTTACGCCAGCACTAAACTTCCCAATTGGATCACCCTTATTTTTGACAGTTGCTCAAGTGATTTACCCTACATTGGTTAGATAATTTGTTTTATTTAATGTGTTTTAATGTTCCTATTAAAGCACTTATAGAACAAATAAATTCTATAATTTTAATAGTGTTCTTAAATATATGTTCCACGACATTCACTAATACTTGCCGTACTTTCCAATTGGTTTTTTAAATTTTTGAGGATTCGAATTCGCAATTATTACATAAGTGCACAGCTCTTAAAGCGCAAAAAAAGAACTGATGCATTAAAATTCGACATTAATGTTAACAATACCAAAATTTTAGACGCCCAACATATACAATTTTTAAAATTTTGTATTATTTAAAGTAATTTTTATAATTTTATGAACATGTACTGTGATTGATTGAAGAACGTCATACTGCTGATGCATAAACTGCTTAATTGTAATTCAAAAACATTTTTAATTATAAGGTTTGTTCAAACTATCGGTTTTGTTACGGTGCGCGTATCGTTTGGTGATCATTTTGTGTGCAAACGGTAGTTTTGTACTGCTTTTAGACCAGTGGCAACTATACAGAAGTTGGAACGCATTTGCGATCGTTTGGTTATCAATCTATTTTGAAATACTGCCAACAGTAATAATTGAAATAATCAACTTTGTACTGTCCTGTGATATTGCTATTGCCAACTGTAGATCCACAAGATCAAGTTATGTAATGCGCATGTCAGTCCAAGCGGTACATGCTTCGGTTTGTGAACTGTTTTGACCGTCCCGTGACTAGTTTGTGTACGGATCAAAATTTGGATGGAACACTATTAGTATCGTTCTATGTGCGGTCAAAAATGAAGTTGGAACGGTTTTTCTCCTGTGCGCATGTACCGGACCGTCACTGCACTGTTCTTAGCGAGTTGGAATAAACCTATATAAAAACATTATTAAAAATCGGACGTGGAGAACACCAATTTATATTTGCAGCATGTAACAGGTATTTGCATGTCTGGAAAGATATTTTCAAACAAATATGAACTTGTATTGTATTCTCCACACCTGATTTTTAAATAAATTTGTATATTAAAATGTTTCTGCTTTTGTTTTATACAAAATATGGTAAGATTTTACTTAATCAAGAATGTTTCAAATTATTTTGTTAACTGCAATTATTTAATTGCCTCTATGAACCAGAAAGTTTAATATTTTTAAAAACAAAACTCTCTGTTTAATAGGCAAACTTGTTAAAATCAACTTAATCAGATAAAATCGTCCAGTAATCATTATATTATCAAATAATAAACACCAAACATCTTGTCAGTTTGTTTGAAGTAATATACATAATGATAATATTAACATTAGCTGCTGTTAAGATTTTTGGTGATAACAGGAAAAAACAAACTGATAAAAATTAATTTACCTGAGTTTGGAAATGTGTTAGAATCTTTCTACGAGCTTCGAGCACTTCATTTTGTTTGCCTGTCACTAGGAAAGTGAGGGATTGATCTTTACTAGAAGATATTTCAATACGAGCACCGGTATCTTTCATGATTGTTGCACATGTCTGTAGTGATTCTCCTTCGCCAAATTTTTCACTATGATCAAGTTTACGTTCTTCATAGGGTACTCTGAAAGCTACATTTTAAAATTGATTCTTTTCATATTTAAAAATTGTATTACCTGAAAACTTGTGTAATTGTTGATGTTCCGACTCTCATTTTGTTGTTCCATTGCCCGATACTGTTGGCGTTGTGAGAAGCCGGGCTCGATTCGGGTAAAGCAGGGAATAAATCATCATAACTACGAATGGTAGGCTCGTAAGCCGCACCCTCTTCATGCACTACTTGCTGCATTTTGGGATGTCCTGAGTCGCGCCAAGTCGTTACAGCAACACTTTAGGGAAAATTTAAATTAGGCAAAAATGAAATTAACAAAAAGAACATATTTTGAACCAGGATTTTTTTAAAGTAAAAATATGTACATATAACTATCTTTAAGTTTTCCAGAATAAAAAAAACAATCCAAGAATATTTTGGTTAACATATGGTTGTCATGAAACATTATGAAGCTCATTGTCATTCCATTTCATTATTAAAAAGACCACCATAATGATATGCATTTATGATACTTGTATTTATTAATATATCAAAAGGACATTTATGAAATATTCGCTTCCAATAATGTATTTTAGTCGACGTGTCACCTCCCCTGTACATTTGACCTAAACAGTGGTCTTAAAAATTCGGTATTTTAAAATACTTACTGTACTGTAAAAACAGAAAATCCGTCCTAGAAGAACCTAGATATCTTGAGTTTCTCCAGCTTTACTTGGAATTGTCTTACTGTAAAGGACAAAAATCAACACAAAATTAATTTGCGATGAAATTGACAGAAACACTACTATTCATACCGACTGCCAAGTAGAAAATGTGTCTGATGTCTGATATCCACTTGCCTGCGTGTTTAGTTCTAAAAATAGATTTTCTAATTTTTTAGGTTACAAGTTGTAGTGTTACTATCTTTTACTAGATGCTCCTATAATAAATTGCATGAAGATTTCTTATTTTATTGGATTTTGTTGTTTTTCCGTCGAGTAATATAGATTCCTGTAAATAAGTATAGAATACTATAGAACAATTATAAGATAATGGGTGTTCAGAAACATTCGAAGTCGAAGTAGTCCTTGAAAATATGAAGTCATGTCTAAGATAGATTGATACATTTACTTAATACAATTTTATAGGTTATCAAATTAGTATATTAATACTTAAGTAAAGATATACGATTTTTTGTTCAGAGCCCACTTGACTTCGAATGTTTCTGAACACCCGTTATAATGCCTACACCTATTCATACAAATGTCAGTAATATTGTATAGTATATTATATATATTATTATGTAATAACATATTGTGGCATTGAATTTTAATTGAAAATAAATTATATTCCATATTCCAAAGAAATTTGTATGCCTGTTAATTCCCATTGAAATTACGGTTACAACAAGTGCAAAATAATATGCCTTCAAAAAAAGCTGCTTCAGATTTGGCCATGAAATTTTCAATAGGTATATATCTTGTAATAAATTGTAGTTCATGGAAATATATTTGAGATATAAATTATTCAACTTAATTTTATCACGTCAAATAAAAATGTTTTTATTTTCGACATAAATTTCCTAAATTAGTAGAATTATATGTTGAACAGACACATAGCATGAATAATATTCGTTGTCATTTTTCTGTTTTGGTTTGCCGCAATTTTGTTGTTATTTACTACTTTATTATTACTTTGAGTATTCCTAAATCTATTTGTACGAAAACACTATTTAGCTTATTGGCTAGGGTTATCTGATTTTTTAAATAACTAAACATAGATTTGTCAAAAATATTTGAAACATGTGACAATACTAACGTGTGCATTGGTATGTATGCCAACCATGAAAAGAAATAAATACAGGATATAATAATGAGCAGGCCGATTGCGAGTTTTAAGTCACTGGCTTATCGTCTTGGTAGTCCTGAGATCAAATTTGTGACTTTGCTATTCAAGTTTTTCCTTTTCACTTAAGGTGCATACCGACAGCCAAAATATCTTAAGTTGCAAACGTAATAACTCATATGACCTGCCAATATCCTGCAATTTATAGCCCATTTGAAATATTCTTCATTGATATAAATATGTAATTATAAATATGTAGTTGCGCCATTTCTCTTCATGTGCAGCAGGTTCGAAGCGCGAAAACAATAAATTTTGACATTTGGAAAATATTTGTTTTTAATGGGATATTTTTTGTGGAAGTATATAGTATTTTTTTATTTGTTAATGATATGTCACCCCAAAGTAATGATCCGTTAATAGTAAAAAAAATTTTACATCCTGGCCATAAATTTATTAATATTAAAGATGGTGCTAAGTGTTTTTTTCATTTTCAAGCAAAATTGTGCAATGAAGAAAAAACATTATTGGACGATTCCAGAAAGATGGGCAAGGGAAAGCCACTGGAATTAATAATAGGAAAGAAATTTAAATTAGAAGTATGGGAGGCAATATTACAGAAAATGGCTGTAGGTGAAGTGGCTCAGTTTACTGTAGACAAAGGTTTAGTTTTGCAATATCCTTTTATATCAAAGACTTTGAGAGATGTCGATTTACCACAAGAACAAAGAAAAGGACATTTCTGTTCGATGAGTATTCAAACAGAAGGGGTAGGTTATGAAGATTTAAATCAATTAATAAAATATCCTCACAGTTTGGAATTTGTAATGGAATTAGTAGATGTAGAACAGCCAGATAGTTATGAAAAAGAAGTCTGGCAGATGTCAGAAGATGAACGCTTGAAATTGGTCCCTGAACTTAAAGAAAAAGGTAATGAAGAATATAAAAAGAAAAATTATGGTATTGCTGCTGATACTTATGCTCAGGCAATTGGAATACTTGAACAATTTATGTTGAAAGAAAAACCAAATGATAAAGAATGGACAGAATTTAACAATCAAAAGAATGTGATACTTTTAAATTATGCCCAGTGTAAATTAATTCAAGAAGATTATTATGCAGTTATTGAACATTGCTCTACAGTTTTAAAATATGAACCAAATAATGTTAAAGCACTTTTCAGAAGAGCTAAAGGTTATGTTGGTGCATGGGATCCAAAAGCTGCACGTGATGATTTTAATAAGGTAATGGAATTGGATAAATCACTAACAAATTCTGTCGGAAAGGAGCTGCAAAATTTAGAAGAAATGGTAAAAAAGAAAAATTTACAGGATATGGACAAACTTAAGAATTTATTTATATAATCTTACATTGTTTGCTGAGATAAACTAGTCAATGTTATATGTATATTTTATGTAATTATTTATATGTTATATAAAGTTTTTATTTTATAATTTCTTTTGTTTCATATAATTTAACGAGCATGGTATTTTTAACAAAGGCTCTTTAGTTAAATGGCAAGAGGTTCTATCTCATGAATTTTGATCTATAGAATTTCATTAATTTTAAGTATCTGAAATTGACTACAAGAAGATAGGAAATTATATTGTCAACATTATCCTGTTTTGAGCCATCTGGTTATGAGTTAATGGACTACACAATTGTACGTATTTCTTTTCATTAGTAGCGGTCTACCCGTTCGAGAGAAATCGCTCATACCTGCGGGCGTCTCTTGTCCGTCAGATGTCAGGAGAATAGCTCTTGTCAGCTGACGGTATAAGGTTGTGCTTATCTTGCCGGAGCGAATCTTAAGACAGAATCTTAATCATATTTCATAACTACGCTGAGGGGATCGTTAGATTGAAACGCATGTGTCTGTAGTTGAAGAGACCATTTATTAAATATGTTATGTACTTAAGTCACCATGTGAACAGATACAGATATATTTTTCATTAATTTTTTTCATTTATATTCTAATTCGACAAATTTAGCGGTTGCAATAGCGAATGAATGAGAGGCGTGTTATCCAGATGGAAGAAACCTTTTTCTGAATAAATGTGGTCGTCTTTTCTTCAGCTCAGCATCGAAATGTGCTAGAACATCGCCATAATATTGATTAGTTATTGTATTTCCTTTCTGCGAAAGATTAATAAAGATTACACCTTTGGAATCTAAAAACATCGTCGCCATAGTCTTATTGGCCGAAAAATCGGTTTTTGCTTTCTGAAGTGTAGTGATGTATCCAAGTTTCATCTACTGTGACATATCAATGGTAAAATTCTCTTGGATTTCGTTTAATGTTAGCCATACAGTTATTTAAAATTGCAACACGAGTTCAACATTAAGTAAATACTCGTTTTACGATTAGCTTATTCATATTTAAATGCTGATACAAAATATTGTGTTCCCGTTGGGAGTGATGAGATGTTAACGGCTTATTCGGCGGTCACTATTTGCAGTGGTATGGAGTTAATTTATAATTTCTGTAGAAGTTACTGTATATGAAGGCGCTGTACAACATTTTCTACAAGTAGATATAACCACTTTTGAAAGCAATAAACCACTTACAAATCACTCCTTGGGAAGGAGCAGATTTATCATAATATGTATATAACTTTTCTTCAGTTTCGCATGAAAACACAAGAAATAGTTTAATTTAAACGATTACAAATATTTATTTATCTGAAAGGTTTGTACAGTAAGCTTCTAAAACCAGCTATATATTCGTCGTGGGTCATGGCAATAGTCTTGCTACCTTTTGAAAAGTCACTCTCCTATCAAGTCGCTCTCGTAAGTGGTCAATGAAGCTAAAGGGTATCATATATTTTCAAATATATAAATACATAAAAATAAAACAATCCTAAGAAACAAAATCTGAACCAAATAATAGTTATTTATTGTATAAGTGTTTTAGATACCAATTTATCTACGCAAGAATGTTTAAACGCGAGAACGCTAGTTCGAGTGTTTAATTTTCTTAAGTGGATAAAATGCATCTAAAACACATGCAATACAATGTTTTATCCACAATCACCACATTAATAGAATGGAATGATTCCAAATTTAATTAAAAAATATTCGTATTCATAAAATGCAATGTGGCAGGCTGTTATACTTACTGGTTGCTTTGGTACGTTGTTTATTTTTTACATAAAAAACTGAAATTTTGAAACATGCAGGAAAGTGATTGTGTACTTTCGTGTAATTCTTGAGGAAGCTCAAGAAGCAACTCCAATTATTGCCTGTGAAATCCAGACAACATTTTGAAAAAGCGTTTGCCGAATTAAACGAATGGAGAGAGAAACGACAGATAATGATAATAAATGAAGTCATGGTATTGTATTTCATAAATTTGAAGAAAAAAATATGCAATTTTATCATGTGGTCGAAGTATTCAATGCGAAAGGCTGCTATAAAAGTCTATAAAAAACATAGATATTGAAAAATATGGTAAGCTTACTGGTTTTCTGAAGAGTCAATCGAAAGGATATAAGGCGAAAAAAGCTGCAGTTCTGGATAAAACTTACAATGAAGAACATTTGATGATTAAGGTAATAACTCTTGATTTTTGAAACAATATGTATTAAGTAATAAATTTCGAATTATTGTAGGTTGCGCTAATATTGGGAGTGTCTGGTTCTTGTCAATGCTGCGAATTGACGAATTTGAAAATCAGTGATGCACAGGACACTGGCGCGTATCTACTTGCTTCGATACCAGATACCAAGACCGGCTTTTTACGGAAGTTTACAATTATAAAAGAAGGATTTTTTATCAACGCTGTGCATATGTGTAGAAAATATATTTCCTTACGACCAAAGAACTTATCACAAAACAAATTCTTTTTACGTTATAAGAATGAAAAATGTACTTTCTCAGCCTGTCGCAATCAACACATTGGCAAAAGTTCTATCAAAAGTTGCATCGTTTTTAAACTTGACTAACACGGAAGTTTATAGTGGCCACTGTATGAGGCGTACTTCAAGAACTTTATTGACTATTAAAGATGCTGATCTTACAACCATCAAGTAAACCATTAGGTGGATCGAAGAGCTCTACTGTGGCTAAGAGCTATATTGACTCCGTATCTAACAAACTTGGTATTGCAAGGAAAATCCAAGATTCTTCTAGTTTTAGTCGTTGCTCAGAAGAGGAGACATCCATAATTTGTTCCAAGAATGATTTCAATTACAAGCGTGTTATTAACGGAAACGAAGTGAAATATGAAAAAGAACGAATTGCTTATTGTATCATCCTCCTGGTTTGAAGGAAGTCGGTATGTGTAGACCGAAGTATGTGTTGAAATAATACAATATTTTTTCTATTTACACTATTATATTTACAAGTTTAATCTTGGAGTTCCGTTAATAAATGCTAAATGCAGTATCTGGTCTTAATACTAAAACCCGAGAAAAACTGGCTAATAAATAATATTTGCTCCTATTTAGATCACTGAGATCTTAGTATGAGCTGTTTGTTAGATCACTGAGACCTAAGCTTTAACTTGAAGAGATCGTACTTGTAACTGTAGTGAGCTCTAAGAGATCTTGTTTGGAACTACTTATTCATTCTCTTATTTTTCGGCAAGAAGTTTTCTCCCCACCAGTCAAAGAGGGAGAAAACCATGAAAAAAGGAATATACGGAAATTTCCATATAACAATTATTTACATTTCCAAGAAAAGTATATGCTGTAGTTTCCGACTTCATAAATGTATTAAAATAAACAATATACGCCGGAAACCCTTAATTATAGAAAATAAAAATACTTCTTAAAGTAATAAATATACAATGCACAGAGATAAACTAATGTTCGCAGAATCTCCTCGAAACAAATTATTAAATCTATTATAATAATATATAACAGGAAATATGTACAATAAAACTTATTCTATTATAATTATGCTTATTCAAATAAATTATTTACCTAATCGATGTAAAGGGTTTTGCCTGTAATAAAAATAAATAGTTTTTATGATAGTAGAAAATAGGACAATGAAGAAATGTAATACCTGCCCACTCCTAAAGTAATTAACAATATTAAAGATATCTCAGAACTCCAAGACCTTTTCTATATACAATATATAATATTTACAATTTAAAAACTAGAATTAAATATAAATATAAATACATCTAAATAAAACTAAAAATACAAAATTAAATCTATTTTGCCCGAACACTTATTAATATAAACGTTAATGTTAATTTAAATAAGTAAATTAAATTTGATTGATTTAAGTCTATATTTTTGCATTATTTCACTAGTGGATAAAAGGTCACTTTATATGCTTCAGAAGTGTGGATAAAACTTCTATTATAATGTGATTGTGGATAAAATACTTAAATATGCCTGTATTAGGTACCTACCATCATAAAATGGTCAAAGTAATCTCCACTGCCATAGCCAAACACATAGATATGTAAAAGCTACACCCTTAAATATAGTTTAGTAAACTCTTTGATAATGCATAACCCAATAATTTTTAAATAAAGAAATCAAGTGTTATATACTCTAAATTTGTATATCGTGCCTTCAAAAACTTTCCTCATTAGAGACGGCCATGCTTATTCAAAATTATACGTTTGTGACGGATTACGTGTACTGTCACCAACCATTATTAAGAAACATGGCCGTCTCTAATGAGGAAAGCTCTTAAAGGTACGTTTTTGTTTTATCGAGAAGCGCCTGTTATATACATAAACAAAACTAAAACAACACTAACAGGAATGTTGATTCAGATTAGTCTTTAAATTGTATACATTTGTTATATGAAAATTTCGATCTATTTAGTTAAACAATTACATTCATTAAAATAGTGGGGTCACTCAAGGACACCAGCTGAGTGCTTAACATCGTATACTTATGCGTAGATGAAATTACTATGTACGAGACGATCAAATTTATATCCGTGGGTAATTGTTATTTTACATGGAAGATAATTAAGGGTAACAAATTATTTTGGCTGTTATACTTCATGCTCTTTCAGAAATGTTTTAGAGGTCATTGACCAAATAATCCGATTGATAAGGCGACACTGATATTTATATGTTTGCTTTGTTTTTTCAATTGCTATTTTAATGACAAAAAGGAAAGTACAGGTTTAATATTATAGTTGTGACTCAGAAAATTGATAGGATTGATAGAGAAATTGTAAACAAATACATACATGAAGAAAACTTTAATTGCAAAATTTTAACAGGTAATACGTAGGTAAGGTTAGGAAGATTTATAATTTTTTTCTCGTATTTGTGAAATTATTCATATTAGTAACAGTTTGCTGTAAACGTCCTTGGTAAATACTGCAGAAACGTGTCGTATTCCTGTGCTGGACAATTCTTCGCTGCTCGATATTCCATATGATAGATATTTATCAGTAAACTTATATTTAATCCTAACATCATCATTTGGACTATATTAAAGAATGATTTATCCGTTCGTATAAAAGCTAATGGAAGACTAACAACGAAAATTGTAATGAACATTGCTGGTAAGAATGTATGAAAAATGCTGAACATAATATATTCGTGAACAATAGCTGATACAAATAAAACTGAAACTTTTGAAATGAAAGCATTATTAGGTGTTATATTTTCCATAAATTCCTTGTAGATGTAAATGTATAACCAATCTTGAATAGGATAATTCCATTTTCTATAGAAGTTACCGTAATCTGTTGTAGTCCAGAAATCCTAAAAAGAAAAAGTTCTATTTAAGACAAAAGCATCGGTTATTAAATAAGCAATTGAATATTTTGCAACTTAACCTAAATACGGTATGTTAAACAAACACGACGTTTGCGCGTATGTAATTTTTATAATTCGTTTAGTGGCTGACGGTAAGTTATACGAGGATTGTTTTAGAAAAAACTACAAGATTTTTAAAGAAAATAATTTTATTGTTTTTTAAAATAAACGCCTTTAACAAAAATACATTTGTTTAGTCTTATAACAAATTGTTTTGGTTATTATACAGACTGTCCTTGAAATAAAAAGACAACATATGAAAAATAGAAAGATGTAATTATATAGAATATAAATCCAAAATATTTCCCCCAAATTTCCTCTCATATGCGAGAAAAAAAATGAGAAAAATATTTAAAAAATGTTTGTCACACCACTGTGCGATTATAAAAAGTATCAGAGACGATATCTTAAAGTTCACCGACATTAACAAAAATACTAGTTTTGTTATTATCCATTTCATCCAGCTATTACGCATGTAAACATATGCTGTAGTGTATATGTGTGTGAGGTATTTATTATTTATATATTCTGAATATTTTGAATTCATAAGGCGTCACGTAATACAATTTTCGGGGTGTTCTTAATTTCGGAGTTCGGGGGGAGATTTTGTCTCTTTATTTCAAGGATACCTGTACATTATATTATTTCAGAAATGGTTGGGAGGTTATCGCTCAAAAAATCCAATTGAGAAGGCGCCACTAATATTTGTGTTTCCATTGTTTTTTCAACAGCTATGTTTACGGCGCAAAAAGAAAAATACGGGTTTAATAGTGCAGTTGTGATTAACTTCTTCATATTTCTAACAATTTGCTGTAAATGTCCTTGGTAAATATCGTTGAAACGTGTCATCATACGGTGCTGGACAATTCTTGGCTGCATTATATTCCATAGAATACATATTTATCAGGAAACTTATCAATAATCCGCAACCCGTCATTTGCGCTATATTAAAGCATGCTTTATCGGTTTGTAGAAAAGCTAATGGTGCAGTAATAATGAAGAATGAGATGAACATTGCTGGGAAAAATGTATTCAAAATGCTAAATGCAATATATTCGTGCACAATGGCTGATAGGAATATAACTGAGAGTTTTGAAATGAAAGCATTATTGGGTGTTATATGTTTTTTAAGTTCTTTGTAGATGTAAATGTATAACCAATCTTGAATAGGAGAATTCCATTTTCTGTAGAAGCTACTGTAATCTGTTGTTGTCCAAAAATCCTAAAAACGAAATGTATCGTTAGTTAAATAACCAATTGAATATTTCGCAACGTAACTTAAATACAAGATGTTAAAGAAGTAGGACGTTTGCGTCTGTCAAATTTTTATAATTCATTTAGGGTTAACTAAAATGTACTTGCTTATTGTTTGGAATAGTCTCGAAATAGCCAGCAAACTCTTCTTTTGGCAAATCATCAAAATGAAATTAGGTATCCGTAGTGTTAGTGTCAGAAAGTCCCTCACTGAACATCAAATTTTCAATCGTCGATAAAATATGAAAATTGTTGAGAGCAAGGTTTGAAATGTTTGATGGATATATGACCAGTTGGATTTTGCGTTTCTTAAATCTATCTATGCGTAATAATTCGATTTTTCTTAAATACCATGCCTGGTCAATAATGTTTTGAACGCAGACAGCTATTGCAGGTCATCCAGATCTTGATTCATTTTCTAATGTACACCTTACACAATTTTTACAATTTTTAAATAAATCGCATACTCCTTCACGAGTTCTGACGCGGTCATCAAAACCAATCATCATTAGAATTTCAATACGTTTTTTTTCATTTAATTATTATTCACATGATTTTAAAATATCAGTTTTAATTAAATATCTTGTTTGTTTTGTTGTTGAATAAAAGGGTACCAAACGTTATTATTGCTGAACTCTCAAAGCAGAGCTTTATTGAAATTAGCAAACATATACAGGATGTTTCATATAAAATAAAAAGTTATCGTTTCTGGCTAAACCGGAAGTCTGATTTGGATATAAAGATACTCATCGAATTCCCGATTTGCATTTAATTACTTATGGAAAGTCTTATTAAAATCTAAGTAGCCATATCAAAGATATTCGAATGGCTCCATACATTTGCCTAACCCTGTATAATAAATAAAACTAAAGTTTATAAAATATTTATTTGCAGTTGCGTGCCCAAATTCAAAGCATGCGATTCAAATTGGTATTGTAGAATCAAATGAAGTCAGTATTCAATCGCGGAAACAATCGTCATCATCTAATATAAACGTCATGTTTTGCAGTATTGTCAAAATTTTAGTAACGTGCCATCGAGAAAAATCATAATTAGAGTAGACTATGTAAATGTTTTGGATTGGTACTTCAGCCGCTTTCACACAATGACATTAATTACTTGACATTTTATTTTAAACAGCCATCCATTCTGGAATTGAATATTGCCACTCGCCATTTACTTTCGCACCTGTACGGAACTAGCATTCGATAATTAATTTTCGCTTTCTGCTCTGTGTTGAATACCATTTTTTCAAATTAATGTACTTTAATAAAAGTTTTGAAAAATTTTACAAAAACGTTCAGATTGAATGTTAAGTAATTAATGTCATTATGTGAAAGTGAGTAACGTAACAATCTATTCACATGGCTTGATTTTTCTCGATGGCACGTTATGTTCCTTGCAATATAATCAAAGAAAGCATATCCATAACCTACATGATGAAATAATAATAACGAGTAAAGTGGAAATCATGTAATAGTTCAAAAATATTGTTTCTTTTCCAGCTTTGTATAAATATTTTCCATCCAAGAAAACTATGCGGAAATTACTACTTTTATAATCGAACAAATTATTTTAAATGTTATTTATAATTATAAAATCACGAGAATGTGCGATCAAAAATTTATTTGAAAAGAAATATGTAAATAATTAAATGCATAAATGTTATACAACGAAACGGATATGCAAAATACATATCCGTAACTGTAAACATGGACAAACACCTCGTATTTTTAGCATTTACTTCTGTTCAATACATATGTTTCAGTCATCTAGGCCTCATCGGTTGAACTAGTGAAGCAATATATATACAAATTAATACAGATCTGTTAAACAACGGATCTGTATCTGTATCTACATTTACGCTAAAATCGTCTCCAAGCCATAACCAGTTTCGTTCTATCAGGCGACACCAATTTAATCAGTGACATCTGACGGAAGAAAGCGACTAGGCCAGAAAAGGCGACCTTCCGCTCGAATAGCAAGGCTATTACAAAAAAGCGGAAAAATACGTATATTGGTGCTGTCCATTAACACGCGCCAGATGGCGGTAAATATTCAAAAAAGGGATATTTATCAATACGTCTTGCACGCACCACGCCGCTGTTATACAACGAAACGGATATGCAAAATACATATCCGTAACTGTAAACATGGACAAACACCTCGTATTTTTAGCATTTACTTCTGTTCAATACATATGTTTCAGCCATCTAGGCCTCATCGGTTGAACTAGTGAAGCAATGTATATACAAATTAATACAGATCTGTTAAACCAGGGGTCGGCGACCTTTTTCGGACGGCGGGCCATTTTCAAAATAAAATTTTTTGTGCGGGCCGCACATTCAAATGTAACTTAAATAGTGCTTTTATATCATATACGAGTATAAATATTATTAAAAATAAATATAGAAAAAATTTATTTTTTATTGACATGCTATAATAACAATAATGTCAGAGAACAAAAATTTTACAATTCTTAAAAGGGAAAAAAAAGAAAATACAATTCCAATTACATATGTATAAATATGTAAATATAAAATATATAAAGTATTAAGGAAGATAGTTTATCTTTCATTTTATTCATTAATTAAAATTCAATGCGCTTTTTGTTCTTGAATATTGTTTGATAATTCATTTAAATCCGGTTGTGTTTGGGATACTGAGATCCTCAACAAGTTTTGTAAATTTTCATCCGTCAACCTCGTTCTATATTTTGATTTTATGAAATTCATTCTTGAAAATGTTTGTTCGCATAAATAGGCGCTTGAAAAAATACAAACCGTTGATTTTGCAAAATTTCTTAAATTGGGAAATTTATTTTTTGGTAGATTTGAATAAAATGCAATTAAATTATTTTCATCAAAATTATATTTATATACATTGTTAGATTGCAAATCAATTAACTCTAGTTGTAAATTGTCTGGTGCTTTTACAATATCAAATTTTAAAGGATTTTCAAATATTAATATGTCCATGACAACATAATTTGAAACATACTTGAGCGGGTAAAACCTCACTACATTTGTATAATACCAAAGTATTTTTAACAATATAAGAAATATTATTAAAAATGGGGTGTGAAGAACACAATACAAGTTCATTTATGTATTTTTGAATGTATCTTCTCCAAAGACGTAGATACGTATTTCACATAATGTGAAATACGTATTTCACGTATTATACGTATTTGAATACACATTTTTTCTAAGTAATTTTTTTTAACTTAATCATATAAGTACACCATTTCAAGATTTGTAAAATTTTTTTCATCTCATATACCGAGTGTGATAATAAATAGGATTTGTTTGGTTGGAAACAGCGCAGTTTTCTTTCTCGTTTCTCAATCCTCGAGAGTGGAGCGAGTCTCGGTCGCGGAACCGGCCCTCTACCCAACGCTACTTGCCTTTTTTTTTTATTATCTTAATATCATTGTTTCCGAGTTTGCGACGTCCAGCGGCATAAATTCGGTGGCGCCCTTGACCATCGTTATAGGTTGTTTTACTTACCTATGAGTCTCCCCACCCCTGGACTGAGGCAGCCTTAGAAGCCGGGTGGGCCGTTGGACGTTGGCAAGAACGGGCAGGGGGCGGTTTCAGTCGCCCGAGACCGGGTCTGCTCCGGGGTGTATATAGAATTTTTCTTTTTTTTAAGCGCGACGTACTGGTCGTAGCAACGCTTATAGATTCTTTGCAAATTAAGCATAGTGCTTTAATTATTAATAAAGAAATAATCAAAAGTCCACTTTTCATTAAATTCGGTTTTCCTCATTAATTTTTCTTTTCTTTGGTATTTTATTCATTTTTCCTACGATAAAATATGAATTATTTTACAAATAAATTAAAAATAACATGTATTTCTCATTACCTATTGTAGTGAAACGTCATACGGTTGTCAATATGAATGTGTTTATGTGCAAAATGCACATATGAACATACAGTAGCAAACTGGCGAAATGAAAGAATGCTATGCTTGCTAAGCGAGCCGTAGTATTCGCTGGGGAGTGGGGATTAAACTTACGCAGTAAAATAGGTTTCCCACTATGCTTCTGTTAGCACGCATTTTTGTCACCGGCCACATTTCGGCACGCTCACACTCTAAGTTTGTTGATTTTTCCTAAAATTATATTGGTGCTTTGGCGGGACGCGCAAAAAGTTGCAAAGGGCCGCATGCGGCCCGCGGGCCGCAGGTTGCCGACCCCTGTGTTAAACAACGGATCTTATCTACATTTACGCTAAAATCGTCTCCAAGCCATAACCAGTTTCGTTCTATCCGTTGTTTAACAGATCTGTATTAATTTGTATATACATTGCTTCACTAGTTCAACCGATGAGGCCTAGATGGCTGAAACATATGTATTGAACAGAAGTAAATGCTAAAAATACGAGGTGTTTGTCCATGTTTACAGTTACGGATATGTATTTTGCATATCCGTTTCGTTGTATAACAGCGGCGTGGTGCGTGCAAGACGTATTGATAAATATCCCTTTTTTGTATAAATGCATAAATATTGAAAAAGATCTTTAATATTAAGAATGTCCTAAATACTTACCGAAAGAATTTTCTTGCAATATGGTAGGGTTAAGAAGATTAGAAATGTATGAATTTGATGTACGAGGGACGTTTCCAAAGTTCTGAGAATTAAGCTACAATTTTTTTATTTTGTCAATTTTTATAAATTTTTCAATGTGTAATTGAATACATTTATCCCATAATTCGAAGAACGTTTTAGATGTCCCCTTAATCCACTTATTTATGGCACGTTTTATATCAGTTAAACTCTTAAAACGAACACCCCGTAAAGATTTTTTCAAATCCAGGAACAGATGAAAATCACTCGGTGCGAGATCCGGAGATTGAGGTGGATGCGGAAGCAATTCCCATTGTAAATCGTTCAAAACATCCTTCGTTTTTCTTACGGTGTGCGGTCTTGCATTATCCTATTGCAATAACGGATGCTTATGGAACTTCCCAGGCCGTTTTCTGATAAGTGCCTGTCGCAATGGTCCGGATAATAAGTTCTAATAATATTCTGCGTTAATTGTAGTACCTTTCGCCAGATAATTCAAAAAAATAATCCCATCGCAATCCCAGAATACAGTAAGCATTACCTTCCAATAGACGAAACTGCATGCATTTTAAGTGGAGGCCCTTCTTCGGATTTACGCCATTCTTTGGATTGACTTTTAGTCTCAGAATTGAAGTGAGGAATCCATGTTTGCCAAAATTCATCACCGTTACGGTCTAACAGGTCTTGAAGTTAATAAGTGTCAGAATTATTGAGTTTCTGTTCCGGTCCCAACAATATTGGCATTCAGTGGACTGAAACGTTGCTTACATTTAAACAATTACGTAAGATCTCATGAACTTGTCGGGTACCTATTCCTTGGGGTACACTAATTTGAGAAATAGTCATTCGTCTGTAATCTTTCAGTAGGTTCTTACCGGCAGTAATGTTTCTTTCATTAACCGATCGTCTTCTGATGATGTTCTACCACTTTTAAAACGATCAATCCACCGATATACAGTCCTTGTAGATTCTGCAGATTCAACAAACTCTGCTTGCAGACGTTTAATAATATCCGAAGTTTTCACACCCTCTTTCCACAGAAAGAAAATTATTGCTCTTGAGATTTAACCGTATCTGCAACGGTTACACAAACAGTGCTACAAAAGTGCATCTATATCGATCGAACACCTGAATCAGACTGAACGATATTGCACTGGATAGCTGCATAAACATGTCAAGACTTGTCTATCACCAATAGCAATGCCTATAAGTTCTGCGTAATTTAATTAGAGTACAGTTCACAGAACTTTGGAAACATGCCTCGTATAATTTAGAAGTCTACTTAATTTATATATAAATAAGTCTAAGAAATAAGTAATTAAACTTTTAGTTTCAAAAAATTCTATTTATTATAAATATCACTACAATATTGTTTCGCCATACAATGGCTTCATCAGGTGGATGAATACTGAATATGTACAATGCAAGTTAGAATATTTATGTGAAAATTATTGGGGAATGGTGGTGGAAAAATTTTTACAATCTTAAATTTAGTAGAGGGGAGTTGTTTAAATCTAGTTGGTCATTTAAAGCTAATCCTAAACTATTGTGTCTATTAATTTCTAAGTTTTCTAACAGGTTAAGTTTTTTACTTTTTCCTTGAACGTGTAAAATTTTGAACTCTATATTAAATCTATGATTAATTTCTAAACAATGATTTGCGAAAGTTGAATTTGTTTTCTTTTCCATATGGCTTCTCTCGTGTTCTTTCATCCTAATTTTGAATGTCCTCCCCGTTTGTCCTATGTATACCTTATTGCAATCTTCGCATGTTAACTTATACACACCAGAGTTTGATTCTTTGTCTATTTTATCTTTGTTATTTTTAATAAAGTTCTGTATAGTATTGTCTGTTTTAAATGATATATGTTCGTTATTAACTTTTTTAATGAAAGTACCAATTTTTTCCGAAATTTTTCCTAAGTAAGTGATTGAATTGTAGGAATTAATTATCTTGTGTTTTATTTTTGGGTAAACTAGGGAAAGGGTTTTGGATTTTTGTTGGCTATTCAAGATGTTATTGATAATATTTATAGAGTAACCATTGTTTAAAGCTATTGTATATATTCTATTTAGTTCAAGGTCGAAATTACTATTACTCATAGGTACATGAATTAATCTATATATCATTGATTGGTATGCTGACAATTTGTGTGCTATAGGATGAAATCATTGTTTAGAAATTAATCATAGATTTAATATAGAGTTCAAAATTTTACACGTTCAAGGAAAAAGTAAAAAACTTAACCTGTTAGAAAACTTAGAAATTAATAGATACAATAGTTTAGGATTAGCTTTAAATGACCAACTAGATTTAAACAACTCCGCTCTACTAAATTTAAGATTGTAAAAATTTTTCCACCACCATTCCCCAATAATTTTCACATAAATATTCTAACTTGCATTGTACATATTCAGTATTCATCCACCTGATGAAGCCATTGTATGACGAAACAATATTGTAGTGATATTTATAATAAATAGAATTTTTTGAAGCTAAAAGTTTAATTACTTATTTCTTAGCGTTATAATGCAGTTTCAACAAGTATCTCCTTCGTCAATTAACTATATAAATAAGTTTTAATATATTTGGAAAAGAATGTAAAATTTATGTTTTCTCCTCTTTGAAGAGGAATTAAAACCTTTTGAGAGTTGTTAATATATGTTTTTATATTAAATTTAAAATTATACATATATGCTTATTATACGTGATTATTTTTGATGGAAAAATCAGACTGGCTCTTTTAAAGAGGCCTATTTCTATTCCGGCATGTATAATAATTAATCGTTTACTATCATAGCCTTCGGGTTTCCTAACACTTTTTACATTATCATCTTGCCATGATTCATTCTATTGCCTTTTTAAAATATCCACGCTTCATCAAGGAACATGACCTAAACTTGAATTTAAGTTATCCGTATATTTCCTTATGCAGGCTACATTTAATTTCTCTGTGACGGCTCTCCTGTTACACTCTTTCTTATATTTAAAATAAAATATCTTTTAACAATATTGTTAAAGAAGTAGTACTTGTATGAATAATTTTTTTCATGGCCAAAACATTGTTTAGAGTTTCTAAGATACGAAATAATTAGGTTAGTGATAATCAAAGTATTTCGTAATTATTGCCACTTATTGATAAGTATTACTATTTCTTATCAGTATCTTAAAAAAAGCGATTTTGTAATTTTTTATGGCAAACTAAATATTCAAATCTGAAGAATGCTTAACCAAAAAGCCATAATACCGGAAACAAGTCAATAAACAACAGTATTGAAATAATTTGACAGCAAGCCGAATATCATAAGACTATCTCCTGGAAAATTTATACTTTTTATTTAATATAATATTTCAAAGATGTCCGTCTTAACTTAAAATGACAAACGTGTATAGTATTACAGTATTACGTATTTATGTGTGTTAGAAAGAGATAAAGTAGAATTTGCAGGTCACACATGGGCAGTACGAACTGAAAGGAAATACTTTATGGACTGTATAATAAAATTATAATTATGCCAACCATCTTGTTCATATGAACCGATATGTTGACATACTGGCAGCCAAGAACAAATTGAAAATTCTTGTGAGTGGAGGAAATAATAATAATAATAATCATAATAGAAATAATAGTAATAATAGTAATTAATAATAGTAATAATAGTTGTTATACTTTAAAAATGATCCTTACCCCGTTTGGGCATTTTTAATAATTTATTTAAATTAATTGCTAATTCTAAGTCATCATAGGTTATTTCAAAATTCAATATTATCCTTTAATATAATTTATTTACTTTAATTGCTAATTATCGAACATTATAGGATATTTCAAACTCTAATATCATCATGTAACGTTTGTATGTTAAAATATTTTGGATGTCATTATAACCGTTTCCGCGGAGTCGATTATTTAATGTGTTTATTTTTAATCCGGAGCATTGGATCTACTCATGCGCAGGTAGACATCTTGAAATATTATGCCAGTCATCGTTCGTACATTTGAATTTATATTTCATTATCGTTCCTTTTGGGCAATTTTAGGTAAACAGGACATCGTTAAATTTTTTTATTAGAAATTATAATTATGCCAACCATCTTGTTCATATGAACCGATATGTTGACATACTGGCAGCCAAGAACAAATTGAAAATTCTTGTGAGTGGAGGAAATAATAATAATAATAATCATAATAGAAATAATAGTAATAATAGTAATTAATAATAGTAATAATAGTTGTTATACTTTAAAAATGATCCTTACCCCGTTTGGGCATTTTTAATAATTTATTTAAATTAATTGCTAATTCTAAGTCATCATAGGTTATTTCAAAATTCAATATTATCCTTTAATATAATTTATTTACTTTAATTGCTAATTATCGAACATTATAGGATATTTCAAACTCTAATATCATCATGTAACGTTTGTATGTTAAAATATTTTGGATGTCATTATAACCGTTTCCGCGGAGTCGATTATTTAATGTGTTTATTTTTAATCCGGAGCATTGGATCTACTCATGCGCAGGTAGACATCTTGAAATATTATGCCAGTCATCGTTCGTACATTTGAATTTATATTTCATTATCGTTCCTTTTGGGCAATTTTAGGTAAACAGGACATCGTTAAATTTTTTTATTAGAATTTTGTAAACATATTAGGATCGTTTAACACGTCGTATAACCATTTTTAAATTAATTTAAGTCTTTACATTTTTGGTTTGTTTGGCGAGCCATCTAGGCAAGACTCTCTTAAACTATTTGCTCCAGATCGCTGTAACGTTTGGTATAATTTTTAATCGATGCTAAATCCTTAATTAATCTGATTAATTAATTAATTTATGGTTGGGGCTTCCTCATTTGCTTTTTAATCATGTCATCATATCCGAGTAATTATCAATCTTTTATTTCAATATCCCGTATGGCGGTAGTACTTCTGCTTAAATTAAAGGATAATCATTCTTGGCGTTCTCTTCTTGTTAGTCCCGCTTTGAAGTAAGTCGACGAGTGTAAAACTGGGAAGTCAATTTGAGTTGAAACAGTGTTACCTGTTCTGCTGAAGGCAGGCTTTGACAAATTGGCTTATTTCATTTAAATTCACTAGTGTAGTGATATTTTAGTCGAGGGTATTGTTCCTCGGATTGGAAAAGTTTTACGCCCACGTGTTTGCTTCAGGTGAGTTCTGAGATAAGGGGACGGCTGTAATTATATCACGGCATTGTTCTCCATTTTGTTATATTACTCTAGAATCTTCCACTTATTTTTTTTCTTTTTCTCATTTATTTAGGGCTGTTAGTATCTGCTAATAACGGCAATACAGGCGGAATTGCGTTAGACAGTTTATGCTGTGAATTCCGTAGGTGAAATCTACCAATTAGACGAGATGTTGATTCATCCGCAGTCATCTAATCACCCGAATACAGGAAATCAGCGTAATCGGATCTAAGGATCATCTTTCACTCCAGGTAGTGTGTAGAGGGTAACATTTTTGTGACAGAGTCCCGGAAAACAATATTAATAGTGATTTTGAAGGAACGCATGGCGTTCTAAAACATGGTGTTCTACTCACCATTTTATTTTTTTGTTCTCTTGCGTCATTGTAAAATTTAACCAAGTTCATTTTCATATATTAATCGCGTAATCAGTTTTCTAGTTCAAATTTTAGTAGTATCTTTTTTTAATAGTATCAATCTCGCATATCAGATTGTTTAAAGTAAAGAAATTTGAGTAAATTAAATTTAGTATTTTTTTTTAATTAGTAACGGATTCCGATGTAATTTTAATATCTAAATTTTGTTTAAATAAATATCTTTTCCATTTATTGGTAATCATTTACAACTATAGAATAACATTCTAATTATTTTTTTTTTATATATCTTAAACACATTTTTTTTGCATATACAGGCTGAACCTGTTTTGATTACTATCTGATTGGAGTTCCAATTATATGAATACATACATTAACGGTTAATTATTTGTTGAACTATTAATTTTTATTTGCGTGTACCACCTAAGTACGTATTGCATATACTGTGTGTATCGAACCTGCGTAAGGTTGATTAAAACTTTAATGGATTACCGATGCAATACCATATAGTTTTGGGTAGGTACGATAATTAATTTTGATCAATAGTATTCCAACTGTGGAATAGTTTTTTTGTTTTGTTCCATACATATACCCCTCTGGTATAGCATATTACATTGTTTTATTCGTTGTTCTAAGCTGTTAATGAGGTTTCTTAATTAATAAATATAGTTGTTATTGTTATGAACTGTGGGTTTTTTAAAAATTTATTGTCAACTTATTTAGTATTACTAATTTATCCACTTATTACTGCAGAGTCTGCTGTTGGCTAAAGGAAAACATGGTGGCGCCCTTTTTTTATGTAAGAACCTCCCCTCAACTCGCCTCTATAACTGAGTTAGCCCTTTAGCCATAAGATCTCCGGGGCAACTTTTTAGTAAAAAAAGTTCCACGATGTATACCAACATTGTAGCATCAGCCGCGTACCACCAAGCTCATACTCACAGATATGTATGTAGAGTAAAATCTTTCCCGGCTACAGGTTGGCGCAGTACGAGAATAGTGCCATAATACTAATAATATTTCATTCCGCAACATCCCTCATCAGTCTAACATCAATTGCAGGTGGCATTGGCATTGGCAGACCATGATTTATTATTAACCACACGTCCGTGGAGTACTTTAGGATATTTATCTATCGGCTGGTGAACGCAGCGTAGAGGAGAGGGTAGACTGGATAACGGCGATTAGCATTTTTATCATTTCCCCGGTGCAGCCCAGAGGTGGTTCTTGATGACGTACGATGTAAGTTGCTGCACGGATGAGACTGCCTCGCTTAAGCTTTCATATACCGATAGGACCAGCTCTGAACGGGCCATAACCAGCAATAAGTGGCAACAGCGAATCCCCTCCACGCGCAGTAGCTTAAATTGCCATACATTGCAGTTATGAATTTAGTAAGACTTAAACCGCGCAAGGATATAGTCGTTTGCATATTCGTTCTGTATACGTAATTTGCCCATTTGTTTCAGACATAATAAGGTCGTTATATCTCCAAGTTATTATTATTATTATTGTATTCTTAGCTGCTACGGAAAAGTAATTTTAAGTAATAAAAAAACAATAACGTTTTCTAAAAGATAAAAGTAAAAAAAATCAATAATTCTGCAAAATAAATTTAAATTTTAAGAATTGTTGAGTTTTAGAATGCGCTTTACTGTACTTCTACTAACAGCGATTTCGTCTGCTATTTGCCGGGTACACTTAAGGTCGCCCATTTCAACTAACGAACAAACCCTCACGTCTCTCTACTCCCGATCGGCAGGTATTAGGGGGATATGAGGCTGTTCGTCAATTTGTTGGCATTTGCGGCAATTTCCGACGACACAGCCATATTTCCTAAACGCATTTACGATCCTTTCAATCGTCGAATACGAAGGAATAGGCCGATTTACGTACTCTACAGCAAATAAATCAGCGGTTGTTCGAAAGGAATTGCCGGCAAGATACCACGAAACTATTTGTACTTTCTCTGCGGTTGTATACACTGACATGATAGCTACCTTTACGTTTGCACAGCTAAATACGAATGACGGGCAATCTATTGCTCTCGATCATCGGACTTATGTATGCGCACGCGGAGTGGCATCGTACACACGTTGCCACATCGTATATTGTTGCGTATGGCCCGTAGCGGGCTGAACCAATCGGTATAGAGAGAAGCAAGTAGCTGCATCCGAAATTGTTCTAAGCAGTCTTACTCGTGCAGCAGCTTACATCGTATATCTTGAACCGCCACTGGTACAGCCATTTTACGAAAGGAATCATCTCCATAGGGTTAATTTTTGCGATACATTTTTATATTTTCTTCGACAATGGCAAAATTTTCATTGTCTGTCAGTGCCCAATAAATATATTGTCCCCTCAGATTGTATAATTTTCGTAATTAACGCTGGGATTATATTAAAATGGATATTTTTTATTTATGATATGTTTACCAAAATTCTTGCAGATCTATACGGATCACGTAAAAAGAAAGCATTTACGACTATTTTTGTTGTGTATATGTTGCATATAAATACAGCTCTGAGCATATTTCATATAAAATTGCATATTTGTTCATATTTTATAATTTATTTCTAAAGTGCGCCGTAAAAAAATAAGAAATTAAACTTCTGGTTTCAAAAAATTCTTTTATTGTAAATACCACTACAATATTGTTTCGCCATACAATGGCTTCATCAGGTGGATGAATACTGGATATTGTAGTGGTATTTACAATAAAAGAATTTTTTGAAACTAGAAGTTTAATTACTTATTTCTTAGCCTTATAATGCAGTTTCAACAAGTATCTCCTTCGTCAATTAACTATGTAAAAAATATGTAAAACTATTTATTCATAATATATCAAAATCACAGTAACAGTCCGCATGAGCATTTCCGTACAGCAGGAATTCTCAGATTCGTGTTTATCAAGTCGGGGAAGTTCCAGTGAATCTACGAACAATGAGATTGACCTAAAGGTCAGTCATATTGCCAGTTGGGTTTAGTTAGTTCCCGAAAATATATGTACACGTAATTTTACGTTGGTATTGTTGACATGTCGAAATCATATTCACATGTGTCGATCTGGATAAAAGATTATCCTGAATTTTGTGTAGATAATGGCAGAGTATTTTGTAAGTATTACAGCAAAATTGTAAGTTTATATTTGTTTAATATCATATTTTAATACTTGCAATTAATGATTGTAGATTCGATGCCACAAAAAATTTCAATTAACGCAGCATGTAGAAACTGTTTTGCAAAAAAAAATCACAAGATTTAAAAATGCATCACAAACTACTCTGAATCAATCGTTTACTTCAACAAGTAAAAATATAGGACAGAATAGATTCCATTATGACTTATGTAACGCCTTATTAAGTGCAAATATTCCACTTTCAAAGTTGGATAATTCAACGTTTAAATTTTTTTTAGAGAAGTACTAGTCGCTCAACTACAAGAAAAAAGTATATTAATCTATTGTTTGAGGAAACTATGATGAAAATTAAGGAAGCAATAGGTGAAAATTATATTTATTTCGTAGTCGTTGAGACAAGAGACAGTTGTGGACGCTATATTTCTAACTTATTGATTGGCATTTTAAATGAAAATTGCTCCGGCCAGTCCTTTTTAATAGATACAGAAGAATTGGAGAAAACAAATAACTTAACTATGACAAGATTTATAAACGATAGTTTAAAGCGATTCTATTTGTCGAATGCCATTCCAAGTGACAAGATATTACTGATGTTATCGGATGCTGCGACATATATGGCGAAGTCAGAAGATTTTTTACACGAATCTGATTCACGTAACATGTTTGGCCCATGCTGTTAAAAGAGTAGCAGAAGAAATACGTTACACATTTCGAGATATTTCATTAATGAAAATGACAAAAAAAAGTATATATTAAAGCACCACTGAGGGTTCAAGCATACAAAGATAAGTTATCTGGTCTAGCACTGCCACCACAACCCATAATAACAAGATGGGACACGTGGCTTGATGCCGCTGTATTTTGCGCGGATACCTTTGAACAGATAAGAGAATTCATTCCCTCTTTTTCAAACAACTCAATAGCAATTGCAGATTGCAAAGATATACCAAATAGACTGCGCCAAGAGTTAGGTTTTATCAAAGCAAACTATGGTTTTATTAGTGAAACATTACGATAACTTGAAACTCTAGGTGTTGAACTAAGTGAATCGAAAGAATTGATTCAAAGTTTCAAGAATAAAATTTATGACGAGAGAGGTGCCATAGGAGAGTGGTTCAAAATTAAATTAACACAAGTTCTAGAGAAAATCGAGGGCTTTAATCAGCTTAGTAGAATATCCAATGTGTTTCACGGAAACTACGATGAAACCATTGATGAGTCCATCAATTATCTGCAAATATAAGTATGCGCCAATTACATCAGTTGAGCGAAGCTTTTTAGCACTCTTTAGTATTAAGACCTGATACTGCATTTATATTAAGTTAACGGAACTCCAAGATTAAACTTGTAAATATATTAGTGTTATACAAAAAATATTGTATTATTTCAACACATACTTCGGTCTATACATACCGAACCTCCTTCAAACCAGGAGGAAGAAACAACTTGGAATAGTGCGATGTTATTATTTGATGATTTATGAATAGCTTGTTTAATGACTTTTGATTTCTAAGAGGTACATATATTCGTTTTCGTATTTTATTGTATAATCCATAATTTCGTCAATTGTTCATGAAAAGGACAATGATAACTTTTACTTACACTGTAATATTTTCTATCGGCAAATTTCAATATTTCCGCCATTCCATTAAGCCAGCATTGTAACATTATATAAAAAACGGCCCATAACACAAACGAACCACTTAAAAAATTATTAAATACTTTCAGTGTAAAATCTGCCCAATCTGTCTTGACTAATCCAGCGTTTCGGTGTGTATCGGAGTAGAATTTTTCATATATAAAGCTTAACATCCATACAGTACAAAACATGTCAAAAATACATTGAAACAAAAAAAGTTTGTTTATTTTATCTCTTCTGTAAAAAAAAATCACATTTAACTTTTAGGAATGCATGTTCTGTATCTAATGTCTGTTAGTTTATGCTTTGCTTTAAGAGGCGAATCTTAAGTTTAATAAATGTATACAGTTTTATTTAGATTTTAGATTTTATTGCAACCAAGGTTTGGTTAATTAAATTATTTCTCAAATTTACCAAAGAATTTAAATTCATATTCTTTAAGAATTGTAGGTTTGTGTGGATTTTCAAGGAGAACTAGGTCGTTGAGGAACATCCCTAAGCTACTGTTCAAACTCTTATGTTGCCTAACATAATTACTATCACCTAATTACTATCAAAAACATTAAAATTTTGCTAGTTATAAAACCTTCATTCTCAACTTAGTACTGCGTGCATTATTCCAATACTAAAGAGGATGCCTGTTAGCAAAGGCGAGAAACATTTGTAGACTTTACATTCATTTGAATTCAACATAAAGGGAAATTAGTAGAAGATCCTTTAAAGAAATGGCATCGAACCAATCCATTTGAGTATCTTAGCATTATGCTCAAATTAGGTAGGGAAATATTGTTCTGAACTGTGGAAATACGAACATTGCTAAAACTTTGTTTACATAATAGTTATATTGTAAATGTATATTATTGTATTATGTTATTTAAATATAGCATATGGTATATGATTTAGCGAGTTTCGAATTAGTTAAAGCAAGAATTCAGAGTTGATCCAGAATTAAGATGAAAATTGTCGAATTCGAAAAGATTAGGTAATTCGATACATTTTAAAACGTCCAAATAGACGTTGTATACTTGGTTCGAGAAAATTAACAAAGTTGTTCAATTGTTTCGAGGTGACATCTCCCATGATATAGATTATTACGACACCATTATTAAAAACTATAATAGTTGGATGGGAAAAACACAGAATTATGTTGAAGAAGTGTGACAAACTAAAACCTATAAATGAGTGAAGCAAACATTTAATTTGGCAATCCTGAGAAGTTGACTTGCTTGGTTATCTGCTTTAAATTTATCTTCTTGGGTTAGAATATTTTGATGATGTATGTATGGTTAGAATTACTAGTAACTCAATATTAACTGATATCAGGAGTGAAATTTATACAAAATGATAGTTGATACAAATTTTACGAACCTATATTACAAATAATCCAATTATGTGCAAAGAAAATTCTGAAAATATTGACTCAACAATGATCTCGTTGTGATAAATTGTTTATTTGAAATAGTTTTTTCAATTGCGTATAGCAGTTCTTGTAAATTGTTTATGGGATTCCGGAGGCAATCTACTTGCCCATACAAAAATTCGTTGTAAATAATTCATAGTGGAATGTGAAGGTTGCGGTGTGGCAGAATTCTCTAGAAAATAACCATTAGTTAATTTTATGTTATCCAAAAATTTATAAATGATTCTTAAATAATGGTTTCGCATCTTTGGGGGTTAATCGTTTCTTGAAAGAATATTGGTCCAATAATTCGTTGTCTTGAGCTTGCCACCCAAACACTAATTTTAACTGAATGCAATGGTACTTCGATTAAATTTTGTCGATTATCTGCGGCTAAGTTCTATAATTCTGCGAATTCACATAAATAGACCAGTGAAACCATGCTTCATCGAAATAGAAAGTAATATTTTACCAATCAATGTTATTATGCAGATAACCATTATACCACTGCAATACTGGATTCGTTGTAAAAATCAGGTGAGTGAATTAGATGGATATTTATTGGATGACGCAATTTTTTCAGGTGGTTTTCAGAATATTTATAGTAAATGTTAAAAGAACAAATTTATTGTTAAATAGAGCTTACTTATTAGAAGGAATAGATGACGTATTGAATGAAACATGAGGATTTTATTCAATATTCAACAACAGTGGGACGATCAGTACATTTACCTTTAGCCACATTACCAGTATTTAAAAACCGTTCGATTATCATGTGTTGTGAGAAGTAACGATATTTGATTTCAATTTGTTATTCCGGATACATTGTGATAAACTGATTATAAATCAACTGCTTGGGATAAATCTAATGACTATCTTCATTCTGGAAGCCACTTCCGAAATAGGCCAGTATGATGAATGTATTTTACTCGATAATAAAGATCGTTTTGAAAGTAAAAACAACAAATTGTTTTATTTATTTGCTTGTTTGACTTTCATTTTGTCAAATTTTTCACAAATTTAAATTTAAGAATCAGGCTTCTCAACATGCAGTCGCAAAATTATGATAAGAAAGAAATGCTCAATCATTTATAATCACCCGTTAATAGCTTAATTCGCAATTGACCAGACAGACATTAGGTAGATATCTAGTAACTGCAAATGATTGAAGCAAATATTTAATTTGGCAACCTTGAGAAATTGGCTCGCCTGGTCATTCGCTTTATATTTGCTTTTTTAGGTTAGAATATTTTATATAAATATGGATGACATACCATGCCTTCAATTTAATTTTCATTTAGAGCAGTCTATGATTACAATATAAATTTGGGAACACTGTGGAACAGGTTTTTTTTAAGGTTTGGGTTAAGTCAAATTTTCACAGCTGTCACAGTTAAGTCAATGTATTGAAAAGTTGTCTTATTAATTAGATTATTATTATGATGTTAGAAATACTACGCAAAGTTTTTATTGTTAAAACTTATTTTAGAACTGGTAGATTAGTAAATGGACAGTGGATTTATGCAATTAATCAATGTATACAGGATTTTCGACAACAGTTCCCTAATTTTGCAATCACGTATGAACAACTGGCTAGTCAAATTCATGACCGTGTTGACAGATTTCGTGAAACGGGGACAGTATTTCATAAATCCGGGAGTGGAGCACGTGAAAAAAGAACTGCTGATAGCATTGAAGATGTCGACATCGAATGGAAAACTCACTAAAGAAACCCATTGCCAAACTGTCGCAAGAAGTTCAGTTATTAGTTGGAACATGCTACACTATTCTTAAGAAAAGATTCAAAATTATATTAATATAAAATTCAAGCTGTTCATGATACGATAGCAGAATCGAGTACTGCTAATGGTTCTTGAATAACTTGAATAATGATGATGTTCTTAATAAATGTTTTTTTACTGATGAGGCTTGGTTTCATCTTACGGGATATTTAAACAAACAAAATATGAGAATATGTTCGGCAAAAAATCCTCATGAATTTGTATATAAAATAAGATTGGGGTTTGGCTGGCGGTGTCAAGGACGCTAATCATTGGACTAATATTTTTTAATGGAACTATAATTAATGCTGAAAGATACCGAAATGATTTATTAGAACCGTTTATTAATCAGTTACATGACTATGAAATTACAGAAGGATTTTTCCAACAAGATAATGTTGCACCACAAACGGCTCAACAAATACGTACTCGTTTAGAAGAGTCCTTTGATAATCGATTAGTGAATTTTCCTCGAAGGTCTACCCATCTCATAATTCCGGATTACTGCATTTTTCGTACATGAAGAACACGATTTTTAGAACGCCACAACATACAATTGAAGAACTTTGCAATGGTATTAGAGAAGTTTCAGATAATATAATCCCTAGTTTGTCAATCGCATTTGAAAACATGAAACGCAGAGTTCGTGTGTACATCCAGACAAGAGGGCAACATATCGAGCATCTTTTTTAACGTAGTATTTTTACAATAAACGCATTTCTGTAAATATTATTTGCAGAAATGCGTTTATTGTACAGTGGCGGCTGGTACTAAAGGACACGTGCCCACCCAACCACCAAGATAAACACAGAAAGAAATTCGCATGTAATTCAGTGTATTATTTTATTTTATTGTTTTTACGTATTTTTATAACGATGGTATCAAAGCTTCCTTCCGCACCACAGACACTAGGCCAATAGGCCGGCTCCTCTTAACTTCGCCATATGCGCTTATGCCGCCGGCTTGGGATACAAAATACCTCGACTCCAGTTAACGTCTTGCATGTATTGTGACTGTATTGTTTTCGGCGCGTACTGCACGTGTATGACTTCAAAGGCTTGAAGTGACGTTTATTATTAATGATGAAAGTTAACTGTGTGCAAAATCATGTAACAACACCGCTATCATTTGAGGAAAAACTTTTAATTAAGAAGAAAGGAAGCCCATCCCTGATCTTCAAATAAACTACACTTCCACAAGTAAAACTCGAACTTAAACAATAGATTGTTCAATAAAAATATATATGAAAAATATTAGTGGATTTGCGAATGTTCACCAACAAATAAACTATTTTGTTTTATCTGCTTAATTTTTAAAAAAAGAAGTTAGTGCGTGGAATAAACAAGGGTTGAGTAATTTAAAATTTAAAACATATCGCAGACAGGGCAAATAAACACGAAAATTCCGTTTCTCACGTGAATGCATGCGTGGATTCTAGTGTTTTAGACAAAGTGGATATACGTGAACAGTTAGACAGTGCTTATTTGCCACATAAAGTACATAAAGTACAACGAAGATGTGGAAAGAAATCGTCATATTTTGCCCCGGTTAATTATGTGTATAAAATTTTGCGGAGCTTTTGAATTGGCGTTTCGAGGCCATGATGAGACATTCATGTCGGAAAATCCAGGTATTTATGTAGGCTTAATCAACTTTGCAGCTGAATTAGATGCGAATTGCTAGATGCAATTAGATGCAATTTACAAGCAGGAAATATTAAAAGAAATTAAATCTGCAAATTTCATTGCTTTGGAGGCCGATGAAACTATAGACATCTCTAATAATCAGCAAATGGTTGTTATTATTCGATACGTGTTTAATGGACAAATTTTTAAACGTTTTTTTAAGCCTGGTGCACACAATGCTGATGTATTAGCAAAAACATTGCTGAATGAATTGCAAACTATTTTAAATTCTCCTTCTGGGTCTGATAACAATAAACTAATCGCTCAATGTTACGATGGGGCGTCCGTGATGAGTGGTAAGACAAATGGTGTCCAAGCTATTATCAAAAGAATATTTCCACATGCACATTATATTCACTGCTACGCGCATCAATTTAATTTAACTATTGAACGAGCGGCACAATGCAATAAAAATCTAAAAATTTTCTTTGCAAATTTGCAGTCATTTTCAAGTTTTTTTCTCGATCGCCGAAACGAACGGTAATTCTTGATGAAATAGTCAGACGTATATTACCACGCGCTGCTCCTGCACTCTGGATTTTCAAAAGTCGAACTGTGAACACATTATTTGAACACCAGGATTCTTTCAAAGAATGTTTAGACAAAATTATTGACGAAGATGGGATGGATTCAATTACCATTAGTGAAGCAAGTGGTTTATTGAAACATTTGAATTGCTCGGAATTTCTCTACTGGTTGAAAATATTTCATTTGATCATGCCACATGTTGAAATATTATTTAATCAGACTCAAATGCGCGGGATTGACAGTGCTCAACTGCAAAAGGTAATTGAACAATTCCAACAGCAAATTATTCACATTGGAAATTTAAGAAATTCTATTGACAATGACAATCAAGAACGCAATAATGAAGAACCTGCAAGGAAAAGATAAAAACGACAGCTGGAGTTAACAGAGCTGTTATTGCCAAGGAACAATGTGACACTATTTTAAGCCAAATTAGCCACCGATTTGATTTTAGGGATCACTTAAGTGCAGCAAAATTATTTGATTCTCAAAATTTTAAAACTTATAGTCTTTCATTTCCACAAAAAAATTTTGATAAAACTGTGAAATCTTATCATATGTTGGACAGTGTAAAATTGAAAAGTGAACTTTCAGTAATTTATGGGCGCGATAAGATGTGTGACGTAGGTGGTGTTTTGCCACTTTTAGTGTTCGTAACAGACAACAACCTAAAAAAAAAATTGACTGAAACATACAAACTGTTGGATATTATTTGTACAACGCTCATATCGACAGCAGAATATGAACGACGTTTTGCCACCCTCAAACGCATTAAAACTTTTCTGAGAAGCACAATGTCAGAAGATTGACCGAACGCATTGGCGGTTCTATCAATAGAAAACAAGTTCATCCAGTTTATTCCGGATTTTGACAAGAAAGTCATAGACGTCTTCTCCAGCATGAAAAATAGGAGAATAGATTTTATGTACAAAAAATAGGCAAGTTTTTTTTGTGCTCACCGTCTTTCATAACTCACGAGCCGCCACTGGTAAATAAATGTCTTATATTTAAAACATTTCACCAGAAATAAGATTAAGTTGTGACACAATAAATTGTAATTTGTCAGATGACAGTTGTCAAAATTTGACTTTCGAAAAATCTTACTGTTGTACAGTGTTCTCAAATTTATTTTGAAATCATAGACTGTTCTAAATGAAAATTTAATTGAAGGCATGGTATGGTTAGAATTATTAATTTCTGAAATATTTATTTAAAAATCAGGCATGTCAACATAAAATTGCGGAATTGTTGCCATCTTAATAATAAAAGTTTCAATTATTTATAGTCACCCGTTATTAGATACGATATGATACTTTAAAATTATAATCTAATTACCTCGGATATGATTTTCTATAAATTAAAGTAGGCGCAAATGAAAAATATATGTAATTTGGGATGGAAGGTAATTCTAAAATTTCATCGGAATGCTGTTTATGTATGAGTACTTTCGGTACGCTATTTCTGACAAAGGAATGCGTTTGCATGATGATCCGTACCTGCAATGAAAGCTTTTAGTTCTTGAAAACACTGTAATTTAGTCCATACTTACATTTTCTAAGTGTATAACGAGAGCCGTTAGACAGCCAAATTCACTTTTATAGGTAAGTACAGGAACATAGTAAAGGCAGCAAATGTAATAAGTTATTAAGCTTAATAACGCAAGTATATCCCATGGTTTCTTCATTGTAGCTGAAAATTGTATACAAAATTATATAGGGTTAATTAAAAGCATGGAGACAGCTATTTATTGTTGTTAATATTCATTTTAGGAAATTTTTAATACAAAAGTTTTTTATGTAAATGACAATTTTTTTTTCTTCAGTTGTTTTTGAGTTACGCCTTTCTGCAAAATCTTTTAAATTAAAACGTATTAATTTTATGGTACGATTCGATAGAGTATTTTTTATCTTTGTAATAGTATAAAAAAACACGATAAAAGTCAATACTTTTTAAATAATTAATACCTTTTGCCAGCTTCTTATTTTGCTTTTACAGATTAAATATTCTCATCTTGCCGTGGTTTTTGAGAGCTTCCATATTGAAAATTCCAGATTTCATCGAACAAAAACAAACTAAATGCATTTTCATTTGAAAAACGCATATATTGTTGCAAAAACGTTATTTGTATTTGAATTTTTCCATTTTTCAAATTTTTTATTTTATACACCCACTGACTTTCTTTCAGTTAGGTGACATTTTATAAACTTCAATATTAAGACCATGTTACAAAGCCAACATTTATTATTTACCAAACTGTCTGAGTTTGTAGGGGCCGCAATTGTACTCGTGAGCAAAAAAAACGGGACTGTTTCTGCGTGGGTTTAAATTGTGACTACTTAGTAGCTATTTAAGACTACTTAAGTGGCTATCTTTACTCATAATAGTAAGTCAGGAATTGTCAAAAATGTGTGTTTTTCATTGGCATTTACTAATAATTTTAGAAATATAATATATAATTATAATTATAAATTAAATAATTTATTCGAATATTAAAGTAATAATTTCCGCATTGTTTTCTTGGATAGAATATATTTATACAGAACTAGAAAAGAAACAATACTTTTCAACTATTCATGTTCCCACTTTACTCATTATTACTATTTCGACATGTAGGTTATGTATATGCTTTCTTTGGTTATATTGCAAGTAACATACTAAAATTTTGACAGTATTGCAAAACATGAGTTTTATATTTTATGATGACAGAAGGTTGTTCCCGCGATTGAATACTGACTTCATTTGACTCTGGCAGTACTGATTTGAATCACATGCTTCGAATTTGGCCTTGAACTGAAAACTTATACTTTATGACGTATATTATACTACTACGACACAAACTAAAAAAGTTTGTATCAAATGTATCGGATCAAACATTCGAAACGCCTTGTAGCAGAAACAATTGCCTCATCAACTGTCGAACTCATTTGACTTAAACGTTTGGTCCAATGTTTGAGCCAACGTTCGACGCATAGGTGTAGCGCCGGCTTTATATCAAAGCCGACCGATTTTTAATCATATAATTGGCTTTTAATTGCAATGTAAAAAATAATAATCTAAACATAAAAAGAATTGTTTTTTCGTTTTAGTATTGACAGTCATATTTATGTGTGGTATTTCGCCACTATTATTATAATTCGATTTAGAATTTGACTTTCCACTTATAAAGATATTGAAACTATTAAAATGAATTAAGTGTTTCTTACTTACAGATAGGTGAAATTTCTGTTCTAACACGAGTCCAAAGTTTGAATAAAACAATTACCAGTACGTTCAAACTAAAAAGCAGTAACCATAGAACAAGACCCAGATAAAATTTGTCGAAACCAATTATTAAAGGACCCAAACCGAAGCTAGTTCTAAAACAGCAATAGAAAAAATATTGCATTTTTGTAATTGATGTCACAAACTTACGGTTTAGTTGTTGTTGAGTAAATAATGACTTCTATGGCCACGTATATAATTAGTAATCCGTAAAAGAAATTCCTAATACTTTTCAAACCTTCACTTTTCAATAATTCCGTTAGAAGGGAATTTCTATCTTCGAAAATCTTTTCATTATGAGTAATTTTTCTAAAATGCAAAATTCGATTATATTCGGATGTGAAATTATTTAAATATTACCTCTTCTCGATTTCTTGTTTCATTATTATCGATGCAGTAAATAGCAGTTGCATCAAACAAATAACAAGAAATTTAACGAGTGTAGATATTTTAACCACTGGGGAAATTGCAGTACACGTTCTCGTCGGTAGCCCTGGATACAGGTTACATAAACTTCATAATTTGGCTATCATTACTCAGTTCAAAATATTATTATATAAATTTTGAGTTAGTATTCTGAAGCCATTATATTTGTAAACAAGAATCGTTTTGGTGATTTAAGTAATTAAAGAAATAAAGTAAAACTAATGTATTTTTTTAAATTTAGATTTATGTGAAGGTAAACGCGTTCTGCTTTTAAAAAATGCGTGAAACCGAAGGAGAATGACATCAATTACATGAAATAAAAGTAAACGATTTTAACATATATATATATATATATATATATATATATATATATATATATATTGATGTAGGTCAAGCCTACACCTAAGAATGCCTCAGTTAGCAAAAGATAGAATTTTAATGTATATATGTAATCTTTAGAATAATTAAAGATATTGAAACTGAATTCTTCTTATGTAATATAAATAAAGTTGAGTTCGCGTTTTTAGTTGTTTAAAATTCATTCTCATATTTGTTTATTTTTGTCTTTTCATTTGCATTAGTCATTTCATTCCGTTATCTTGTATTTTCAAAGATATTTCAACTTAATTGATCGATAATAAATGACGCCATTTATTTAGGCGAGACTGTACTAATTTAAAATAATTACAGCGGGAATTATCCCCACTATAAAATTAGCATTATATACAATTGTCAACATCCACACGTCAATCATTTACTCACTAAAATAAACTATAATATTTATATTAAGCATATGTATATTTGAGTGATTAAATTGTCATTTTCATTATAATAAAATGTCGAGATTATAAAAATACATACAGTTGGACGAATCAGAAGTGAGGATTGAAAACAAAGAAGAGTTGGCGTCACTAGAAGAAAAAAAAGACTCGAAAAAAACACCTCGACGTATTTTAAGTGCCTCTCTGCAAATTAAAAGAAAAAAGCATTAATAAATCTAAAATACCTATACATCGAACCTAGTCAAACCTTACCAGTATATCCAGGTCCTGTTTAACGCATTTTGCGAGTCCCGTCGATAACCGGTGTCCAAGAAAACGAAAATTACATTTCACCGGGAAAGCCAGCCGTTAGAGTGAATACCAAGCGGGGGGACGCCATCCGATTGCCCGTTCATACTTGTATCCTGCATTCACGGATCCACCAGTCAAGTCCAGAATTACTAATTCCTGTCCAGGTCCACATAAGTATTCTTTAAACATCCTTCGAATTTTTTAAAATGATAAATTAATTTCACTTCAACAAATAAATCCGCCATCAAATTATTTTTTTTATAAATATAACCTATGTTGCATTTTAAGATTAATATATTTTAAGCTAAGTTACGAAGAATACAGTTTCCTGTTAAATTATTAAATTAGATAAGTTCTCTTATGCATTTAGCTTCATTCATGTCACATTCATTTAATTGTGTTGTTTAACCTAGATTTTATTGTTGTTTATTTTATCACGTGACATGATACATTTTATACATTCATAATTTAATTAATTTATTCACTTACCTGTTTTTTTTCTCTATAACGTCATTAAAGTCTTTTATTTTAGTCCTAATCTCACTCGTTTTATTTCGTAGTTTTGAATATAGAAATACCATTATTTATTGCATTGGCATCAGCTGATTTTGTAAGTGTTCTATTGCAGTCACCGAACCTACCATTTAAAGGGTATGTTTCTATGCCCAACACTAGAGTCAATTTGTTCTTCGAAGCCGGACACATAACACAAACTTTAGCCCACCCTAATATACTTATAAGAAGTTATATACAAGAACAGCAGTTTAGGTTAACTATACTTCGTTATTAACGATTATGTATCTTAGCATCATACGCAAATAGCAGATAAGGTTATACAACCCCATCTATGTGTTACATTGGATAGCATATCTAATATAGAGATTTATAATTCACAATTTGAAAATTTATCTTACCAGTTTAAATTTAAACATTTCATTTCTGTATTTATAATCATTCTGCATAACACCGCCGCATATTAATTGGTCGGCCCAACATCGGGCTGTTGCAACTGGTTTTTTTACAATTTAGACGAACCAACGTAAGGGCCATTTAAAATACCTGTTTCACTATATTTTATAATTTGGTTTGGTAATTATTATTATTATTACCCCATTCACCGTCGCATATTAATATATATATATATATGTACAATAAAACAAGAATCTGCTTGTATTACATTTGGTAATTTTAAATTAAGAGAATAAATTACAGATAAGAGCTTAATTGGACTCTGTTTGTTGTTATGCTGATGTTTATAATTAACCAATCAAGAAAAATTATAAAATTTTCATATTTGTTTAATTCTTCTTTATAAACTTTATAATGTACAGTTGTCGTTTTTTTTATAGTTCTAACAATAGTAATAACAACAAATTTATTCTGGCACGATAGGTTTTGGAAAAAAAGATTGAAAAGTAAATGAAATAATATTAATAAACCATACCTCCCTTAAATAATATTCTCTGGAATGAAAAGGTTTCAAGAAAATAAGATCCTAATGTACAAAACAACTGTTAAGACCATAACTTATAACTCTGAAGTCGGGCCACTTAAAACAGTAAAAGCTTTGCTGGCCACAAATACTATATGATGACCCTATTTTATTAATTTCACGCTCGTAAGATACAACACGACATTTGTTCACATTAATCTTTATCCTGTTTTTAGTTCACCAATCCTCAAACACATTAATATTATCTTGCAAGACATAGACATCATTTTGTGATTCGACGGATAAGTATAATTTAGTGTCATCAGCGTAGGCTAACACAGAACAATTGAAAGATGGAGGAGATCATCAATGGAAAGTAGAAAAAGAAGAGATTCAAGATTAGAGCCCTGAGGCACACCAGATGTTGAAATGAATTGGTAAGAGTAAAAGCCGTTATAAAATATATAATTAACTCGCAACGTAGGAGGTAATAAATTCTAACGCAGATGGACTAAAGCCGAAAGCACTCAGTTTGTTTAATAAAATTTGATGGTCAATAGTATTGAAGGCTCGAGAAAGGTCACTGTACACAACATCTAGTTTACCATTATTATCCAGTACCTCACAAATATTTTGAGCCACTATCGTTAGATTAGTAACGGTAGACCGCAATGGCAAGAATCCATGTTGGTTGCTGGATATGTATGGACGAGTGTTAAAAAGAATAATGTTGTACAAAATCTGCTCAAAGATTTTACCAAAATTTGGCAAAATCGCTATGGGTCTATAATTTTCCAAGCACGGTACACCCTTCTTGTGAAACGGTGTAATTCTAGCTTTCTTCCATCGATCAGGAAAGGTCCACGTTTTCAGAGCCAAACTATTAATAATCTGTAACGGCTTTGCCAACACTTTACTGGTATTACGAATAAAGCAACCCATTGTTGTCTCATCTGGAAAAGTAGCCATAATTTTTTCAATTTCAATTAGAGATACAGAGGGAAATCTAAAGGACAATATGTTTGGGGCAGTATCTGGCACAGTTGTTATGGATTCAGGAAGAAAAACGCCGGAGAAAACGTCTGCAAAACTATACCTTGAGGATAACTAAATGCACATTAATGATAATAAAATCTCCCAGGGATACTAGTTCTTTCTTTCCTTTGGTTAATCTACTTCCAGAATTCCGGAATTTGCCCGAATGCAATTCTCCATATTAGCTAGATATTTAACATAAGCAGACTATTTCATCTGTTCCCAAACCAAAGAGCTCATTCTTTTAAACTCCTGATAGAAAATTTCACTTCCATTAGTACGCCATTTCTGTCTATAATGCTCTATAGTTTTTAGACTTTTCCTTATTTCAAGTGTAAACCAAAGAGGAAAATTAGAGTTAGTAGGAATATACTTAGGGACTGATTTGTCAAGTATATCATAAAGACAACCATAAAGCTTATTAAGAGCTGAATTAACATCTGAATATGAATTCAGACTTGACCAATCAAAATTATTACGATCATTGATAATTTGTGGATAATTAGCTTTGCGGAAGTCATAACGAAAGGTACAGGATTGCGGAAACTGAGTAGCTCCAACAGACCTACTTAGTTGACAAGAAATAGACAAGGCAGGGTGGCGAATCCTTGGGGACCATAGGCGAAAAAGAAATAAAATCGTCTCTTTCTGAAAATGTAGTGATAGCTTACATTGGAGAGTTGTCCCGAAAACTCAAACCCAGTTCTTTGTGGACTTAGTATTCTCTGCTTCGAAGTACCTTTTGCGTTCATCGTAACATAGACATAACGAAATATTTGAAATTAGGAGCACTGTTGAAGCGTAACTCAGGCGGCTACAAACCGAAAAAGCTACATGCGAGGAAATCGATTTATCCACGAAGCTGTAGACGACAAGTACGATTTAACCAAAGTAGCATTGATTATTGGTATAAATGGCGCATGCCGCAAATAATAATTAAGTCAGCTGAAGATTAGTGATATTGAAGATCTGATTGGTTAAAATACCTGACACTGAAACAAAGAATTCGCTCACAATTACCGATGAATTTTATAAAATTTTTAAGAAATATACGGCGCTTAGACCACCAAATACAAATGAACATAGTTTTTTTTTTAATTATCAAAACCAAAAATGTATTGGACAACTGGTAGGTGCGAACAAATTTGGCAGCGTTCCTAAACAAATACCCACTTATTTAAACCTTAAAAATACAGACTATACATATGACATTGTTTTCGCCGGTCCTCGGATACCATTCTTGTTGATGCAGGTGGCCATCACAAATCTTAAGCACCACGGTGGATGGAAATCTACTGCTGTTGCCGAAGAATATATTGATGAATCAATTATCAATAAAATGCAAATTGCAGATAAAATTTTTGCGGTTGCGGTTACTAATTCATCATCATCAAACGTTAGAACAGAACCGGAAATAATCGATTTATTGCCTTCACATTTTATTCAATATCAACATCAGATATACAGGCTGATTCATTTTCGGCCCTCACCATGGGGATCTCTCTTATTATTGGAGATGGAGAGATAGGTTTAAATTTGACAAAGTTGTTAAATTTTGTGTTTGTTATAAATGCGTAAAGAAAATAGACCTGTGACAAATGACCTTCGCTATTTAAAAAAAAAACGCGAAAACCCCATTTTCTTCTTTTACCTGTAGCACCGACATTTGGCCTTGTAGAGAAAAAATAAAAACACATCCTTGTGGCCATTTCTAAACCTATATCCAGTGGTGTACTCTAAATTTTTATACGACGTTTCGTTTCTTTCTGGCCATCATCAACTATCTAATTTCTTATAGGCGCCATATTGGATTTAGACATATTCAGAAAGAGTTTCTTTTTCTGATTTCAACTATGTACAACATGCTGACTAAAGTTTTTGACATTAGGTTTTATTTGAAAGAATAAATTATAAGATTAAATAAGGTAGCCTTTGGAATTTCAATCTGTCAAACATTTCATTTATTGTTCATTAATAATACAAAAATGTCATACACTAACGAAGAGAAACGAGATATGATAAGTATTTTTTATTCTTCGAAACGAAATTCAACAGTAGCGAGTACAAGATATCTACAATTATATCCAGAACGACAACAGCCTCATCGTACCATTTTTCTAGATCTCGACAGAAATTTGGTCGAGAATGGATCGTTTACTAAGCCGCGTAATGGTCAAGACAACAAGAATTTAAATGAAAATCGACAAGATTTGGTAAATTAAAAGCTTGTTTTCAAATTTCATGTTAATCTTGTATTTTTATAAATAAATAATAATCCATCAATTTCTACACGCAAAGTAGCGTCAGAATTAAATTTGTGCCAGTCAAGAGTTTGGAGAACTTTACATAAAAGTAGGTTAAAACACGCTTTTAATTTACCAAATCTTGTCGATTTTCATTTAAATTCCTGTTTTGACCATTACGCGGCTTAGTAAACGATCCATTCTCGACCAAATTTCTGTCGAGATCTAGAAAATGGTACGATGAGGCTGTTGTCGTTCTGGATATAATTGTAGATATCTTGTACTCGCTAGTGTTGAATTTCGGTTCGAAGAATAAAAAATACTTATCATATCTCGTTTCTCTTCGTTAGTGTATGACATTTTTGTATTATTAATGAACAATAAATTAAATGTTTGACAGATTGAAATTCCATGGCTACCTTATTTAATCTTATAATTTATTCTTTCAAATAAATTATATGTAAAATGTCAAAAACTTTAGTCAGCATGTGGTACATGGTTGAAATCAGAAAAAAAAACTCTTTCTGAGGATGTCTAAATCAAATATGGCGCCTATAACAAATTAGATAGTTGATGATGGCCAGAAAGAAACGAAACATCGTATAAAAATTTAGAGTACATCACTGGATAGAGGTTTAGAAATGGCCAAAAGGATGTGTTTTTATTTTTTCTCTACAAGGCCAAATGTCGGTGCTACAGGTAAAAGAAGAGAATGGGGTTTTCGCGTTTTTTTTTTTAAATAACGAAGGTCATTTGTCACAGGTCTATTTTCTTTACGGATTTATAACAAACAGAAAATTTAACAACTTTGCCAAATTTAAACCTATACTCTATCTCCAATAATAAGCGAGATCCCCATGGTGAGGGCCGAAAATGAATCAGCCTGTATACTCTCAACTCCAATTCTTTAAGAAACCCAATTTTCAATAACTGTCAAATCAATAATCTAACCATTAATTTTATTGATTCTAAAAAATAAATATTTTTTTTCAGTGTCGTAGGAAAACTACTCTACAAAACTCGCTGGAAAGTGTCTATCGTTTGCTCGTGAGATTTGCAAATAGTGAGTGATATCGTGCGTGAGATTCTCTCTCGCACGATATCACTCACTATTTGAATTTGTTTTGAAGTTAAAATTGATCACCAGAGAAATCGCACTAGACTAAAATAGTGCTTTTATGTATTATAAACGGATCGTTTTCGGTGCTTTAATAGCGTACATAATTAAATTTAACCATTAAAATTCATTGGTGAAAATGTTTTCTTGACGGATATAGTGTTTGCCTTGAACTCGTACTCATATCGACGGCCTTGTTTGTACCTGTTCTTGTTAAATTACGCAAATTTAAAGTGTTGAAAGCAAATTCTTGTTTCGTAATATTAATTTATTTAATTCGGGCGTTTATTAGTTTAAATTACTTAATCGAATTTATCTGATACTTGTTATTCAAACATGGCATCACTAGCGACCGGTCACGAGAGGCCCATGACTCATCGCCCACTGGCGTACTATTGAAAACTTGTATTTTTAAAGAGTTTTTAATTTTATTTATATAATTGGAAAATAAACGGGTGGTGATCTATGAAATACGAAATACATTTTTATTTGCTCATTTTGTAGTTCAAGTTGAGTAAAGGAGTATTGATATTAACTAGCAGTACTTATTCAAGGTCCTCTGCTGTAAAATTTGTTCTCTTTGAATGAAATACATCCTTGTAAATAGAAAACGTCCTATCTACATCGCAACTAGTTATAGGTGCATACTAGAAATATTCTTTTATTTCACCGTACTTAGCAGTTAGATTTTGAGGTATTGTCCCCTGGCACAATTGCCGCAATGTTATTAAATCAGGATTCCTATTGAAAACTGCGTCTAACTATTGCCGAAGGACAAACACTAAATCACTTGGAAGATTTTTCAAATTATTAATAACCATATCTAATGTGGTTAATCCATCATTTAATTTGAGACTTTAATTTTCAAAATAAGTTATTAGTTTTGGCAAATTTCCAAAGTGTTCCTGAAGAAAGTACAACTGATTTTTTAAATTTGGAATTTGTATTAGTTTCTTGCATTCAGAAATACTTCGAGCATCGTCACTTAAATATGTAATGAAATTTTGTATATTATCGAAATTCTCTGCATAAAAACTAGTAGTTTCCAATCATGTTCCCCATCTAGTTATTACTGGAGAGGGAGGCAGTGACAAAGATGGAAGTTTTTCCCTGTAAATTTGTGCTTTTCTGAAAACTTATTTAAAAGCGGGTACAAGTCTATCAACTTCAGGAAAGGTGTCTCTGATATATTCACAGATTCTGTAGAAAGCGTGTGCTACACAAGTAATATGCAGCATATTAGGATATGTTTCCTTTAATAGTCTGACTGTTTTTAACACATATGCAGCACTGTAACTGACAAATAAAAGTATTTTTCTTTGTACCTGTCGTCCGAATGAAGCGTTTGGTGCATATACTCGTAAATGGTTTTAGCTACTGTTTCCGTATTATTACAAACGGCGACTTGTGCTGGACATCGGGTTGTAGTTGCCGTGCTAATAATAATGAAATTATTTGATAATAAAATAATTAGTTGTGCTGGTGAAGTTCCTTCAAAGGTCCAGGTCGTGCGTGATGATTGTTAATTAAAATATATATATAACTTACTTATTAAATAAATAAAACACATAAGCGTTGTCCTTAAAGTATGTATTTATATTTACATAAGAAGAAATTGAAATTCGTATATTTAAAAGTAATTAACAAAAGTAATATGTACACGAGGAGCGGTAATTAAGTAACTGAAAATTAACACAAAAATACTCTGAAACGAACGTTTAATTGAACAGTAAATTAAGGGTTAATTGAATACGATTAATATAAAATAATCTCTGTATCGAACAATACAGAGTTACCTTTGTGTGGCGATGATGGTCACGTGGCCTTCGAAGATATACCTTGGTCAAGTATATGTAGAGCGATGTTTGGCCATTTAATTGCGGTGAGATGCAGGGGGCACGTGCATCGTGGCTAGCACTTGAACAGTACCGCGCGTAAGATGTGGGTCTTACGAGAGTTCTAACGAGAAGATCGGACTGATTGTTTTGCGTCGATAGACACTGGTTTTGAAAACGGTCTGTTTTATGATCTGTCGAAGAGAGGGGTCGATATCTTGAATTCTAATTAATTAAGAAGCGGGACCTGAAGAGTTGTTCTATCAATGGCATAAATATTATTAAAATAACGCTTGTGACATAAGCTTCCTAATGATATGAAACACAACATATAAAGGAAGATGTATGTGATTAAATTAAAACAATTTAAACTGAAATGTAAATAGAAATAAATTCCACAGTACGGTTGTTGCCGGGTCAGGTAGAAAACGAAGGGTCTCGGTTAAGATATAACAAAAAAGATGCGTTCTTTTTGTAAATGGATATGCACAGAAAAATGTCTTAAGTTAATATTTTAATACGAGATATTTAAAGAAGAAATATATTATTTAAAAATAAATTAAAATATTCTTTATGCGGAGCGTAACAGTATCAACTGTATTTATAACTTTTGTTGCTGTTACATATGAATTATATTTAGTAGTTGGATGTAGTACACCAGCTACAACATTTACCACACAGCGTCCTAATATATCGACAGTTTCGTCAGGACTTTTCCATAGATACTGATTTGAAAGATGGCTTCTAATGCGTTCTACTGCTTTCGTATAGCATTTGGAAACATAATATTTGCGTAAGGTGAATTCAACAGGAACATTTCGACCGGTATATTTTTGGAGAAATGTTTTGAAGGTGGAATTGTTAAGTTTATTTAATGTAATATTTGCCGCCATTAAAGTTTAACAGAGTCTTTGTTGAAATTGTCAGATTTCAACGGGTCTAATTTCTGAGTATGTATTTGCGATGCTAAGTGATGTTTTACGTGCGATTTTTTGTAATCTTTTAACGATATTTTACAGACTTTGCAATAAATTCGTAATCACTGGCAATGGACATACAATCAGTAGGGCTTTTAGTCCAACTGGCCATTGTTTCACGAAGCCATTCTCGACGTTGTTCCATATCATATCGGAAAAAGTAACTTAAACAATGCTCTAGATCTAAATAAATGAAATTTAAAAATGTATGCGTAAGTTATTGAAGCTTAACGAAATTCACTGCTACATTTACGTCAAAATAATTGAGAGAAGTAGATTCGTTGAAACGATATTAAACAGGATCTATTACAAAACTTACGCAGTATTGTAATTAACAGTTAAAATAATGAAAAAAAAACTAACGCACCGTACGTTATTTATCTTACGAAAACTAATTAACTAATTAACTTACTTAAACTAGTAAATAAAATAAATTAGAAAACCCCGCTTCTATCTACGCCCATGAAGAAAGGAATTTCACGATAATATAGAACTGCGACGACAAAAAACAGATGTGCGGTTAAACGAATGAATAGTGCTATTCAATAACTGCGTGTTGTACTTAGCGATGTTATAGACTATTTATATGGTCCATCGTAATTACGGCCTGATGCGTCCGGTCTCTAGTCATCACACAAAATACATAATGTTTTGCAATCCTGTCGGATAGTTGGAATTTACTGTCGATAACTGGGGAGCAATCGGGCAAAACCGGTTAAATCCATTATAAGCAGTTTCGAGATATGAATGAAAAACGTTTATTTATGAAACTTATATATTTAAAGAAAAAAGTAACCCGTGTATTCTATAGAGCTTTGTAATTACGCATCAAACTACAAATTTCAATAATTTTTTTTCGACTCACACCACGGTAATTAACTAAAATAAAATAAATTTATCGTGTTTTGCTTGATTAGAAGTGGATATACCTAGTGTAGTTTGAAAAAAGAAAGAAAAATTGGTATTTATTGGATACTACTACCTACCAGATGCAATTAAAAAAATATGAAAACATTTTGTTAATGTTTCTTAACAATGGAAAAATATGACAAAATAAAATTTTATTTTAAAACTCCAAAAAATTATTTTTTTGGAAATGAAATTTGATTTGATTTTTAAATATGTACGCCAGGGTCATCCTCAAGACGGTCGGTCATATTCTTCGTTGTCACTGTCTTCGGGCTCATCACCAATTTCAGACAGAATTCTTTTGTACCAGCCCAAATTTTTATCTTTCTCCCATTTAGCGCCAAATTGTTGTTCCATTAGGTGAGGAATAGTTTCAATTTTTTTATGTTGAAGATTACGACCTAAGTCAATTTTTTCTAATTCCATTGGAATCGCTTTTCTTTCTTGAGTGAACTGTGGTGTTTCGTTCAAAGTAATGATGACACTCACAGATATTGCCTTTTTTCAAAGTGCCATCTAGATGCCATCTTCATTAGGGACTTATAACACTGCAGTCATAGTTCTGTTGCAGTTATCTTTAGAAACGGATTTATCCAGTTTTGGTTGAAATGTAAATTTAAAATTATTTTCTTTAGATTTATTCAGTTTTGCTTGATTGGTTAGGTTTTGAACCTTAGTTTCAACAGGAAATATTGCGTTTTACTTGATTCTGGGTTCACCAATGAATTTATTTGATTGCTAGTACTAATAGTACATACAGTTTATTTTTGATGTAAAATAGATTTAACCGGTTTTGCTTGATTGCTCCTCAACTGTATCATAGTGTGATGATTAGAGTAGCCAAATTGATGTGCGCGTCATAGGCGTCATAATATATATATATATACAGGCTGTCACACAAAAAATGCCCCAAGCTGTAACTCTGTCATTTATGTTTCGATTTTCATGAGATAGGTACCAAATGAAATGGCTTTATGAGTACTATGTTTGAGGGAACATTTACTTTTTTCCAGCACCATCTTCAATTCCTAGTGATTGTTAATTTTTTTTTTCAAATTGCACGGTATATATTTTTTTACATAATAATAGAGATTTTTTTCCTGAGTCCATTGATGTGCAATACATCAATTTTAATTAAATTTAGAAGAAAAAATTATTAATACACTGTCCATGTATGCTTTTAGTCACTTGTGTTATACTGTAGTGTTCGATGGAAAAATAACGCATTACGCATATGTAACTGTCAGCTTTGACTTTTCTGTACTAAGCATATTTTGACAGTTTCGAAATAAATCATGAATTTAAATCAACTTACTGACATGCTACAAGTTTATTTTGAGTATAATACAAGTCACTTTAAGAGAATGTTTGCAAAGTGTTTTAATTTTTTTCTCTCTAAATTTACACTTAAAATGAATGTATTGTACATCAATGGATTCAGGAAAAAAATTTCTATTCAATTATGTAAAAAAATATATACCGTGCAATTTGAAAAAAAAATTGACAATCTCTAGGAATTGAAGATGGCGCTGGAAAAAAGTAAATATATCCTCAAACATAGTACTCATCAAACCATTTCATTTGGTAGGCACCTATCTCATGAAAATCGAAATATAAGTAACAGTTACATCTTGGGGCGTCTTTTGTGTGACAGCCTGTACATATACTCTGTTTCAAGTTATAATGCGAACGCCAAGCTCTTGCACAGTTGCTTCAACACAACAGGTGGTATGCAATAATAATCTATTGTTTAACGAGTGACGAAAGTAACATTTTTTGAAGCGAGAGAACAGTTTGCCAAACTTGGTTTCGCTTTGTTTGGCAATGTTCGCGAGCTTAAAAATGATTTCGACGAGTTAAACAGTATACTTTTTCTACGACCTCGCCTATGGCAAACTTTAAAAAATATGTAAACAAATACTTTATTTTCAATTAAAAATTGCAAAACTATAGATCATATTTAAATTAGTTATGATTTAAACATTGATACAAAGAATATGTAAACCGTAAGGTCGATAGCTTCAAATTTTCCCATAATTTTGCAAAATATGCAAACAGCACAATTTCCAAATAAAGATTTTGCGCTATTATCAGCCCTCTATTCAATGAATTTTACGTAAACTTCTTCATACCTCTTTCACTATTTTTCCTGTAATAAGCCCGCATGGGTTTTCTCAGCTTGATTTACTATTTCTGTTGGCGTATTGGGAATATCTAAACCACTTTCTGAATCAGAAATCATGATAAGGTTTCATACAGCACAAACTAACGTTATTTGAAAATGACGGGATACAGCGACAGTAGGCAAGTAGACGCAGGTGACGTTTAGTAATTTTCGTCACTAGGGACGAAAGTTAACGTTATGGGATTTTCTCTCACTAGTGACGGAAATCAAGTTTTCGCTGCAATATTCCGGTGACGAAAAATGTCTTTTTATAAAGGGTCGTAGAAAAAAGTAATTAATATGAGAAAAACGCTACAGGACCGTATTATCAATATTTTATTATAAATAATAAGAGTATACGTATATTACAATACGAATGAATAGTTTATTTCAAATTATAAGAAATGTCTAAGGGTTTGGATAATGATTTGATTGCGATCTGTTTATACAGCGATTAGGACTGCCGGGTATTAAATAGATTAAACATAACAGAAAATAGGGGCTATAAGGGCTTGTGGAACAATTTACAAAATTGTCAAATATAGCATTCAAACAAGGAAAAGGAACAGCGATAAAGGATTTTCAAGGATAATTCCAATGTAGCAACTGTTAATGATGACAATTAACGAAGTGACAATCAACATTTCTTCTGCATCAATCCATATGACCTGCCAACTTCAAAAAGGGTTTGGAATTCGGGAAAAATGAATAGAATTATTTTTGCTTAAAATTAGTCATTGAATTCATATACGAAGTATCTTGGATACCTCAGCGGCCACCCGGCATAAAAAAAAGTTTCATGACACGTTTTAAAGCACGAATTCAAGTTTAAAAAACCAGTGGTTTTTAAGTTTTTTAATGAATGAATGCTTTAATGTCTTATGAAATGTGTTTTTATGCTATTTTTTGCAATTAGCTTTGTTAATGTATTTTTTTTTAGAGAAAATGAGAAGTTTAATAATTTAGGGAAATTTTATGGCAGTTGGTAACGTCCTCGTATGTTTAGAATAAAATTCAAATTTTTTAGTTTAGTTGCATATGGTTGATTTAATTTAATTTGACATTTCACTTTTCATAATAAAATATTTGTGATTGTATTGTAGTAATAGATAAGGTAACTAGTGTTACGGTTAGCGTATAGAAGTTTTAATTCATTTATTTAAATACACATACTCGTCTTTAAATATCTCGATTAAATAATATATTAACATAGACATTTTTTACATTTGTACGTACACTTTCGCTACAAAGAGAAAGTTTTTCTATTGTTACATTCTGGACTGACCGAGGCGTTTTCTACCTGACCGTGTCAGCAACTCTAACCGTTACTATCGAATTTATTTCTAGTACGTTCCATTTTTAAATTGTTTTAATATAATATTATTTACATCTTCTTTTATATGTTGTGTTTGATATCGTTAGAAAGCTTATGTCACAAGGGTTATTCTAATAATATTTATGACATCGATAGAAGCCGCCTTCAGGTCGCGCTTCTTAACTTAATTATAATTCGAGTTATCGATCCCTCCCTCTACTTAGGACATAAACATCCCTTTTCAAAACTGTACTTTTTTTTCGATACGAACAACGATCAGGGCTTTTTCGCTAGTACCTCCGAAGGTTACACACACACCTCGTGTACTGTCCAAGTCACGATGTCACGCCGTCCAGGTGTTCTTCAATTTCTAAGGTAAACTGCATTGTTCTATGCATATTATTCTTTTAAGTGAATCCATATTAATTTAACTCATTTCTTATTTCTCCGGTAAAAAATCGCTCTACATATACTTGTCCGAGTATATCTTCAGACCACGTGGCCGCCCATCGCCGCAAATCAAAGGTAGCTCTGTATTCTTCGATACAGAGGTTATTTTATATACATTAATTAACCCATAATTTACTGCTCAATTTAACGTTCGTTTCAGAGTATTTTTTGTGTTAATTTTAATCTACTTATTCACCGCTCCGCGTCTATATAGTACTTTGTTTTATTACTGTTTCACCTTTCTATTTCAGATATTTTATATTAATTTCTCGATTACTAATTTATCGCCCCTTGTGTATATATTACTGATTTAATTACTTTTAAATACATCAATTTCTTTTATTTAAATATACGAATTTCAAATCCTTATTATGTAAATATAAATACAACATTTAAGGACAACATGTGTTTTATTTAGTAAGTAAGTTGTAGTATATTTATTTTATTTAATTAACCATCATCACACACGTCCTGGACCTTTGAAGGAACTTCACCAGCATCCGTAATTATTTTATTATCTATCAAATAATTTCATTATTATTATCCCTAGCCAACCCCTTCTTAGTAATACTAGATTTGCAAAATCACATATTACGCACGAGTTGAAAAAGTTACGCAGGAGCCGCGTAACGGCGAGTGTGTAATTTCACAACAGTGTAATTGCTTTACAACTTGAGTTTTGTGCCATACGACCGCCATGATCCCGACAAAATTTCTTATTAAATACCTTTTGTTGAAGACAAGATTGTGAAGATACAAATTTCAAATGTCAAATATCACATATCTAAGATCAGTGTCACCAACATAAGATCTTTAAGAACCAAAAAAATACAACAAGAGAACTAAGAAAATCAGTTGCAAAAATTACAAATGCTGAAATAAATTGCATTTAAATTTCATGATTGAGCTGTTTCACTACTTTCACGACTTTTATTAATTGATAATTGACAGCACACGTACCTAATGAAGCATTTAGATCGTTCCAACCTCCGTATTCAGTTATGGAATATAATAGCAACTTTTATCTCTTACTATCTTTAGTTGCTGTAATTAACGCTATCTTCACTTCCGGTTGCTATGTTGCAACTTATTGACATATGTTGTCGGCATCGACAACAGTATCTATCTGTCTATTAATATCAACTGTCAACCGTCATCGTTCTACTTTTAAAATATTTCGTTAAATTGTTAATTTGTTTATATAGTTGTTCAAATTGTTCTTTTCCGAACACTTCTATCTTTGGGTGTCTCAGACCGTGCAATATATCATGTAAAACAGGAGCAACGAACTGGTTTATTATCAAGTCCAAAAAAACCTAAAAAAAGGAAAGGCATACAACTAAATGATCGACTACATACATATGATGAGAATACGCAAGCAGCTATTCGACGTAAAGTGCATGGTTTTTTTATACAGAATATGCCACCTACATTAAATACAATTCTTGCTGCTGTCAATGCTGATGATGAACTTCCTAACTTCAGTCGAACAACTACATAGATTGTTACACGATATGGGTTTCGAATTTAAAAAAGTAGAACGAAATATAATATAAAAAGATATAAATATAATAGGAAAAATATACGTATTTGTATGATTCCTGTTCTTTTTGTTACAAAAGTGGAAACTATTATTTGTTAAAGGATCATCATCGTTTTTAATTTAATAAATTGCATAACACCCCAATATGGAAGTAAATATTCACTGTACGTTGTATAGATATCGTTCATATGTATATTTGTTTAGAAATGTGTGTAGTATTGTTAATAAATATTGAAATACAGTTATTTTCCTAGTAGTATTCTTTCCTATAATTTTACGTGCAGTGAATTCGCTATGCACTCTGTTAAAATTTAGTTACTTTAATAAAATAATAAGCAAAATGTCATATGAATCTCAATAATTTTGCACCTTCAACGTCAAAAAACGTAAATAAAGGTTATGATTTGATCTCGTGAAATGTCAAATAATTAACCGGAAATGGTAATGTACAGCTGATTGGATGATTTGGCAACCATGAAACAAATTCCCATTGAATATGGAGGTTGGAACGATCTTTGTTGGTGCGATTTTCGTTATTTACACTAGCACGTAAAAAATATAATTACCGCATAATAAAAAATTAATTGTCAGTTTAATCATAACCTTAAATTATCACTATGATTATGATAATAGCAAAAAAGAAATCATAAGTTGTAAATTTATAAAATGTGGTGAAACACCTACCGTTTTAAGCATCTTCTTATTTGCAACATTAGGTGTATTTCCACAGTTGCTTCAGCAAATCGAGTGCGTTGAGGGAAAAAACGTGTTTTCCCCAGGCTGCAATTTGTAATTTTGCTATTGGCTTCATTAATCCGAAGTAATTATTCTGAATAGTTTTTAAATCTTGCCAAACTGACTAGCTTGAAATTTTGACTGGTTTTGCTTAATAGCTACAGATTCTGTCAGGATCAAATTTTAAAACACTTTATAAGCTTAAATTATTTATCACGCTGCCTGTAACCATATTCTCCAACGTGTAAGATTGCCTCGAGTGGTTCAGGGATACCGGGTTATACAGTCTGTGAAATTAATGAACACGTTTTGGGGATTTGACAATTTTCTTTGCATGCGTTATTAAAGCGTCTACCTCACACATAACACGGTCGAATATCTTTTGCCACAAGATCGAAAGCATGAATTTTACACGAAACGAATATTGCTGCCACAAGATTGGAGGTATGTATTTTACACGTAACATATAACAAGCTATCACGAATTTTATGAGACTGGTCTAGAGAAAGAATGTTTGCGGCACCATCACTCATAAATATTAACAGTTGGTTTGTTAAAAGTGCAAAATTTTCTAATGTATTTAACGCTAACATCTTAACTTGTTATATTAATCCTTATGAGTTTTTGTGTAATCTTTACCAAGCATCTGTCAAACACTGAAACGAAATTTAACATTTTTAACTATATACAAAAAGGTTTTAAGTATATCTATACGTTTATGCACGTATAACGCTTTTGTTACAATTGAAACAGACATGTAATATACATATCTGTAACTGTACACATGGACAATACACCTCGTATTTTCAGCATTTACTTCTGCTTAAGACACGTGTTTCTGCCATTACTATTAGGCGTCATCAGTTAAGCTAGTGAAGCAATGTAATACAAATGATACAAATCTTTATGAATAGATTTGTATCTGTATACCGCCTAATTCTGAGCAAACGCAACGATCCGAATGTATGAATATTTCTCCCGCTTCGAATTTAATTCCCCTGAATGCTGTAGGCGTGTCAACATCAATGTCATATATCATACATACTTACATATTATGGAGCCGCGTAAGAAAAATTATCTGATTACCAAATTACTATTAAAGGACTATAAATTGTTTAGTCCTGTGTTATGGTAATGAGTAAATTGCAATACGTTATTCTACAAAGCGTAATGAAATTATTAATAAGCGGTTAAGAAAATTGTAAATAAGGCATCAAGAGATTTAATAAATTAAATTTTAATAATGAAGGTCACAAAAACTGTTCATAGTAAACTAAATAAACTTCAGAAATAAATAAAAACTAAATTAAATTCTAGTAATGTTAAGAAAAATTTACTCTTACAGATAATAAAATAAATTGTTCATAATGAGAAACTAATTATATAATAACGGAAATTCATCCGTTTAAACTCATCACCGTAAAATAATTGATGATGTTTGGAATATTTATAATTACGAAAACCATTTAATTTTAGTATGCGGTTAACGGAAGAGCAGCATATCCCTAAATCGTTGGAAATATCGCTAACTGTCAAATTTGAATTTAGTTCTATTGCAGCGCATACTAAAATGAACGTATCATTAGGAACTCTGCGATTTGGGAACAATGGTTTTAAATTTTGTACAGAACCAGTAATGTCTATTTTCTTTTCTTCTTTTCTAATTTTCACTATTCAAACGCTTAAGAGACTCCGTATAGGGTGACAGTGGTGACACTAATTTGTGACATTAGTTGTTAAATGGTTGCGCGACAGACTGGTTTGTGATTGGCTAAACGCGTTCAGGGGAATTATATTCGAAGCGGGAGAAATATTCATACGTTCGCATCGTTGCGTTTGCTCAGAATCAGGCGGTATAACATTAAGTTGAAATCGCCTACAAGATAAAGCAAATTTCATCCTGTAAGGTGGCACTTATTTAATAAGTGACATCTGACGGACGAAAGAGACTTTGCCGAAAAAGGCGACCTTTTCGATCGACCAGCTATGCTGGTAATAGTAATGGCAGAAACACGTGTCTTAAGCAGAAGTAAATGCTGAAAATACGAGGTGTATTGTCTATGTGTACAGTTACAGATATGTATATTACATGTCTGTTTCAATTGTAACAAAAGCGTTATACGTGCATAAACGTATAGATATACTTAAAACCTTTTTGTATATTTACTGCCATCTGGCTCGTTGTTAATGGACTACCCGTATTTTTTTCATTCTTCGTACCAGCATAGCTGGTCGAACGAAAAGATGGCCTTTTTCACCAAAGTCTCCTTCGTCCGTCAGATGTCATTTATTAAATAAGTGCCACCTTACAGGATGAAATTTGCTTTATCTTGTAGGCGATTTCAACTTAATGTTATATACAGATACAAATCTATTCATAAAGATTTGTATCATTTGTATTACATTGCTTCACTAGCTTAACTGATGACGCCTAATAGTAATGGCAGAAACACGTGTCTTAAGCAGAAGTAAATGCTGAAAATACGAGGTGTATTGTCCATGTGTACAGTTACAGATATGTATATTACATGTCTGTTTCAATTGTAATTTTTAACTATATTGACTAATTCTAATACTGTTTTTCTTGTTTTTAATGGAGATAAAAGATGTGATCAGCATATATATTAATGTCATATTTATATATGTGAAGCTGTCATGGATAACATTACATTATTCAAAAATACATTCAAGTTTAATAATAATAATTTATCCTTTAGCATTCCCCATCAGCTTGACGCCAATTACAGGGGGCATTGGCAAGCCATGAGTTATTATTATGTCTGCGCCCGTGGAGCGACTTAAGATGTTCAGCTATCGAGAAGGAACACCACGAAAACCTCTCAGACAGCCTAGTCCCGGATCTAAACTCGGGAAAAAAAATTAAAAAAATTACATTGACATTATTTAATATTTTGACTATAGTTTAGTTAACATTCTGAACTTACTGCAAATGAGAATTAATGAATATTAAATCTCATTTTTACATGTAAATGTCGGCTTATGTGATGCGTTAATAACTACAATCCGACAAACCAAGTTTGTACTAGCATGTATAACACACCTCGTCGCGAATACGACCTTCCTGGTTGTTAGGATAATTCAAAATTACTGAAAAGCCACGTCCATCAACGGAACGTACAGACGCGTTTCGCTCTTATTGGAGCTTATCAATGTACGGTATCTCGAAGACAGATATGGCTTTTTACTTCTATACTTTGTGTATATATAGTTAACATTCTGAACTTACTGCAAATGAGAATTAATGAATATTAAATCTCATTTTTACATGTACATGTCGCCTTATGTGATTCGTTAATAACTACAATCCGACAAACCAAGTTTGTACTAGCATGTATAACACACCTCGTCGCGACTACGACCTTCCTGGTTGTTAGGATAATTAAAAATTACTGAAAAGCTACGTCCATCAACGGAACGTACTGTCTTCGAGATACCGTACATTGATAAGCTCCAATAAGAGCGAAACGCGTCTGTACGTTCCGTTGATGGACGTGGCTTTTCAGTAATTTTTAATTATCCTATCAACCAGGAAGGTCGTAGTCGCGAGGAGGTGTGAAAGTGCAAACTTGGTTTGTCGGATTGTAGTTATTAGTGCATCACATAAGGCGACATTTACATGTAAAAATGAGATTTAATATTCATGAATTCTCATTTGCAGTAAGTTCAGAATGTTAACTATATATACACAAAGTATAGAAGTAAAAAGCCATATCTGTCTTCGAGATACCGTACATTGATAAGCTCCAATAAGAGCGAAACGCGTCTGTACGTTCCGTTGATGGACGTGGCTTTTCAGTAATTTATAATTTAGTTCTGTAACTATCACTTAAACTTTACATATTTTTGCATACTTTCATCGAATTTTGGAAACATATATGCGCATATAATACAGTTTCCGTGTACATATAATTCCCAGCTTTACTAATTACCATTTTAATTTTCCAAGTCGCTTCCAAAATAGGCGATTGCAATAAATGTATTTTACTTGACTGTAAAGATCACTTTGAAAGAAAAAACAACAAATCCTTTCGTTTATTACGCTAAGAAATAAGTAATTAAACTTCTAGTTTCAAAAATTCTTTTATTGTAAATACCACTACAATATTGTTTCGCCATACAATGGCTTCATCAGGTGGATGAAATACTTTCGCTTATTTATTTGTTTTTTTGACTTTTACTTTGTAAAATTTTAACCAATTAAAATTTAAAAATCAGGCATATCTGCATAAAGTTTCAGAATTGTTATCAGCTTTATAGTAATCCATTTTAATGTATATGTTAGTTTTAATTTATTGTTTGACAATGATCAAATATTAAATATTATGATTATAATTATAAGTATAGTGTTTAGGTTGCTTTGACAAGAATTAAATAAAAGAGAAACAAGAAATATGTATGTATTTGTATTTTCATTTATATTAATAACAGGCAGCTGTAAATATTCTTGGCATATCTTGCAAAAACGTAGCATTTCTTGCAATCGGGCAATTCCTTAGTGCATAGTATTCCATAAATAACATATGAATTACGAAGTTTGTCATTAATCCAAGACCTAAGAGCTGAATTATGTTGAGATGAAGTGATTTGTCCATCTTTAAAAATGTTAATAGTGAACTTGTAGCGAAATAGAAAAACGTTACTGGAATAAACATTTTTAAAACGCAGATGGCAAGGTATTCATGCATAATTGTTGATACAAGCATAGTAGTAAACTTTGGTATGAATTTCTTGTTGGGCGTTATATTTTCTCGCATTTCCCTGTAAATATAAAGATCTAACCATTCTTGAATGGGCAAATGCCATTTTCTGTAGAAACTGTTGTGATCTGTTGTTGTCCACCAATCCTAAAAGCAAATGATATAATTGTTAAGCTACTAATATAAAATCGAATCATAAACAATTTACAATTTACATGGAAATTTCTCGTCATTTATTTAATAATTCGTTGATGGCCTTTGAGAAAAAACTCTAATTGCCTAAAAATTTAAAAAGTCGGCGAACTTAATCATCAATCGTATCTGGTTCATATTCGTAAAATTTCGTTCTCCAGTAATTTTATTGTATATGGCCTGATGTTATGGAGCACCAACATAACAATTATTAGATTGACAAGTACAATATCTTTCCGTCGAAGATTCTCTTGTACGCGCTGCAGTCATAAAAATTCGGACTTACGAAGGCCGATTAATATACCGGCTGTCCTTGAAATAAAAAGACAACGTATGAAAAATCGAAACATGCAATTATATACCGGGTGTTTCCGTCGAAGATTCTCTTGTACGCGCTGCAGTCATGAAAGTTCGGATTTATGAAGGCCGATTAATATACCGGGTGTCCTTGAAATAAAAAGACAACGTATGAAAAATCGAAACATGCAATTATATACCGGGTGTCTTTATGAAAATTTAATATTTAATTATTTCTGATGTTTTTGAAGACAAAAACTTGAAATTTTGGGTGGTTGTTCAGGACATAGGGGGACAGTGAACAGCATATTTCATACCGCCCCATCGGGTCACCCGCCGGCCCCAGGCACCTCCACTCCAAGTTTTTGAATGACACAATGTATTCTTTTTGGTTGATTTTGAAAGAACACAATTATCTTGATATTCCTTAGTGAAAAAACTAGTTACTAGTGAAATTTATGAGATATTTAAAGTTAAAAGTTTCAGATATCAGAAATTATTAACTCCGAAAAAGTTAGTAATGGAAATATTTAAAACAAGATGTTACCGTTTACATTTAAACAAAAATAAAGCCTATTTTCAAAAACATTTCTACCATTTTCGAACACTTGTAGCGTTAAATTTCGACATTCTCTGTTATTCTATTGTGTAAATTGATTGCGATGTCTTATAAACAACAGACTTCAAATGTCCCCAAAAAAAGAAACCTAGGGGAGTTAAATCGGGGGAGCGGGTTGGCCATTCAATAGAGCCCCTACCTCCTATCCAATGTCGTGCAAAAACATTATCCAAATAATTCCTAACTTCTAAACTGTAATGTGACCCAGCTCCATCTTGTTGCAATTATACTCTTGTTGGAAGTATAATTGCTCCTCGTCTATTTCATTCAAGTTTTCTTCTAGACACTATATAATAAGAGGATGTATTAGCTCTTCCAAAAACTGTAAGTATTTAGGATCAGTTAAACATTACTGGAAGAATATTGGGCCAATTACTTGGTTATTAAGAATTCCTGCCCATACATTCTGTTTTTTGAGGATATCGTGTGTGACCTCAGAAAATGTGGAGATTTATGTCGCTCCAATATCGACAGTTGTGTCTATTCACAAGACCATTTAAGTAAAAGCAACTTTCATAACTGAAGCAAATACTTCGCAAAACATTTCTATTTTGTCGAATCATATCTGTCATTATTTCACAAAATTCGACTCTTCTGTCGAAATCACAGTCACCAAACTCTTGCTGAAATATAATTTTATAAGGGTGAATTTTGTTTATTTTAATATCTTATGGCAGGTTGATTTTGGTACTCCCGAAACTTCCCAACAAAAGCTCTGGATCTAAATTAATATACCCAAGAACTGCTAGTTGTGCAGTTTCATCTAGTACGCCACGATTATTCGTATTCCGTTTTCTATTATTTACAGATCCAGTTTGCAAAATTTTTTCCATTAGCGTTCTTTACATATCTGTTTGGGTGGTTTTCATTAAATAATGACGCCGTTTGAAAATAATTTTTGTTTGCAATTCCATATAAAATCCCAATTTCAGTTCTCTCTTCCAGAATGTAAACCATTTCAGTAGAAAAGCCGAAACTTTGAGAACAATATTACAAGTATTGATATTAATGAAACAATAGTATATTGTTTACTGAGTAGGAAAAGGACAACTGTGAAGATTGCTAAGTCGAGGTGCAAGCCGAGACTTAGCAACACAGAGTCCAGGAATGTGGCTTTTCCTACGAGGTGAACATACTATTTTTCCGCAAATCGTTTAAAATTCGACAGATATTAATTAATTTCTTAAAGAAAAAGTCAACATTTCCTAACAGTTAGGAAATGTTGACTTTTTCTTTAAGAAATTTTGTCAGGAATGTCAAAATTTCCTAACGATTTGCGGAAAATGTCATATTTTTGACAATTCTAATTTAAAATAAACTATTTTCAAGACTAACTTCTGACTAATTTCTGATATTTGAAACTTTTAATTTTAAATATATGATCAATTTCATGATGTAAGTAACTAGTTTTTTCACATAGAAATATCAAGAAAATTACGTTCTTTCAAAATTAACCAAAAATAATAGGTCATTTAAAATCTTGGGGTAGTGGTGGCTAGCGGTTGCAGGTGACCCGATGGGGCGGTATGAAATATACTGTTCATCGTCCCCCTATATCATGAACAACCACCCAAAATTTCAAGTTTTTGTCTTCGAAAGCACTAGAAATAATTCAATATTAAGTTTTCGTGTGGACACCTGGTAGAATATACAGTCGAAGCTCCTTATTCGCGGCAGATACGCTCCTTAAATATGCCGCTAATACAGAAACCGTGAATACGGAAATGTAATTTGTATGGATTGGTTCTAAGTTTACAAAATAAAAAGAAAAAAGTATATGTACATAATGTAATAAAAGTAGTTTTAATGAGAGATTGTTTAACAATACGTATCAATAGACTCGGCAAAGAAGGGCAAGTTTAAGCTTTATAACATTAGTACTTCCTACAATAGTCATTCTTTTCAAACAACAACAGCCATCTATACGTCGGGTCGGGTACTTCTCATAACTTTTTAATACATATATACAGTTAAGCCAGTGGCGGCTCTTTAATGAGAGCAAGTGAGCAATTGCACCCCCTGGAATTATGAAACAAAACAAACCAAGCGGCGACTACTGTGAAATTATTTATTTATTATATATATTATGTATTCATAGTTATTGACGAGGAACGTGGCACGCTAACAACGTACATATACCGATCGTCGTCACAGATATACTGAGCAAAGCCCGACTCTTGCTCTGTTAAGGCATTCACATTACATTGATGGTGGGGAGAACTGTATTTTGCCGTACTTCAATGTCGTATAATACATAGCGTTGGAGTAACTGAACCAGACTGCTCTCGGGCGTTGTTACAATGAATACGGTATCTTTTTTTACACAACATCGCGTTTTCGCGGTTAACGTATAATGAAAAAATCGCAGTAAAAAATCTTAAACGGCCGATGCCTCAATTATGTTTAGAAAATAAACAATCCGTTAAAGGTAAAGACGTCATAAGAAAATTCAAAATGAATATTTATCAGAAAAATGACTGGATTTGTGGGTGTGAAATTAAAAATACTTTGTTTTGTTTTCCGTGTCTTTTGTTTGGTGGTGAACTGTCTTGGTCAAAGAACGGAATAAGAGACTTAATTCATCTTAGTGCTAAAATTATTAAACATGAAAATTCCGAAGGGCATTTGAAAAATATATCTAGTCTGAGAATGTTAGGAAAAAATAGCATTCAGAATGTTTTAGATTCATCATATAGAAAAGCAATTCAACAACACAATAAAAAGGTAACAAAAAATAGGAACGTGTTAAATTTAATAATAAATTGCATTAGATTTTGTGGCGCGTTTGAACTGGCACTTCGGGGTCATGATGAACAGCAAACGTCGAATAACAAGGGCATTTTTCGGGAATTGATCAATTTTACGACAGAATTGGATAAATCGCTCAGAGATCACATCGAAGCAGCACCGGTTTTTAAGGGATTATCAAAAACGATACAGAATCAGCTGCTTGATGCAATGTTGAACGTGTATCATGAACAAGTTGCCAGTGAAATTAAAGCAACCGACTTCATATCTGTGATAGCTGATGAAACCACAGATGTGTCCAATCAGTTTCAGTTGGTGGTTGTTTTAAGATATATTGTGAACGCGAGACCGGTCGAAGGATTTTGGAAATTTCTTCTGCCTAGTGGACATGATGCTAATTCTTTATCTGCAGCCATCCTTAACGAAATTAGTTTGCTTGTTGATGACCCAGAAAAACTGATTGCACAGAGCTATGATGGGGCAGCAGTCATGAGTGGTGCTATTAACGGCGTGCAAAGACATGTCCAAGACCAGTATCCAAAGGCTAATTTTGTACATTGTTATGGACATCAGACAAATCTAATTATGTCACATGCTACATCGAGCAGTAGTAATTGCAGAACTTTTTTTGCCAATCTGACGGGATTACGTACATTTTTGTCCACTTCACCACAACGAGCTGCAAGATTGGAAGAATTCCTTCAGAGAAAAAGCTTACCTCGTTCTTCAAAAATAAGATGGAACTTCAATTCTAGGACAGTGAATACAATATATGAGCACCGAGAAGAAGTAATTGAAGCTCTAGAACAAATCGAGGGAGAAGCTAGTTTACAAACTACCATTCATCAAGCTAGTGCCAATTTGTGAAGTTTAGAGGAGGAAAATTTTATCTATTGGTTAACTTTCTTTCATAAAATTATGCCACATGTGGACATATTGTTTAATCAATTACAAAGTGTCAATATAGATGCATTAAAAATCAAGAAAAATTTAGATAATTTTGAACGCGCTATTGGAAAAATTCGAACCGAAATCGTTGACACAGATAATCAGTTGGTTAAACAAAATGACCCAGAACTGACTCCTCGACCATCAAAGCGGCGAAGAGTAACTGATGGTAGCCAAAGAAGGAGGGAAACTATTGAAGTGTGCGATATTATGTTGCTAGAAATAAAAACTAGATTTCGGTATACAGGGCACTTAATATTAGCAAACTTAATTTCTTTTAAACAGTTCTCCTCTTTTCAAAAAAAATTTCCGGAAGATTGCCTTAAAGAAGCAGTAGAATTTATTCATGCCTCAATGTAAGCAGACTACGAACTGAATTAAGCGTTCTATATTCTACAGAAGAATTTAGGCAAAATATAGAAGTCGGTGCTGTGGGTCTGCTAGGTCTTCTGCTGGATGGATTAAGCGACACCTTTAATGAAGTTGTTACGCTTTTAAAAATTCTCATTGCAATCCCAATGACAACGTCCGAAGCGGAACGCCAGTTTTCACGGCTGAAGAGAATAAAAACTTTCCTGAGAAATACAATGAAGGAAGAGAGATTAAATGCCCTTACTATGTTATCTTGTGAAAAAGAATGTATAAATAATTTCCCAAACTTTAATGAACAAGTGATAGAACTGTTCTGCAAGTCAAAGACACGTAAAATGGACTTCGTTTATCGTCAGATGTAATTAAACTGTGTAGTGTAATATTTACTATTCCCTCAAAACAAACTATACAATGAACAGTACCTGTCTGGAACAGTACGTCGGTGAAATTTATAAGGCTTGGGTTAGCGTTTTTGTATTACACTTTTTAATTTTGAAATTATGCACTCCCTATGTGAACCACCCCGAGCCGCCACTGATTAAGCTCTCAAAAATTTAGTATAACCTAACTTGTCAAAATTGTCAAAATTTTATAATATTGCTTAGTTGTTTATTAAACTTTTGTTGAAGGACAAGTCAAATGTCAAGTAATTTTTTAATACAATTTAGAAAACACAATAAACTAATACTTAATTGATCCGCCATTCGCATCTATTACTGTTTTTAACCTTCTAGGTACAGAATAAATGAGACTTCTTAAAAAATTAGGGTTTTCAACAATTTTTTCCCAGGTATTTTCAATAGATTTCCATAATTGTTCTCTATTACTAAATTATATACGAGATCTATCTATGAATTTGCTTTGTCATTTTTTTATTTTCTCTCAAATATTCAAACAAATTGTGATCTATATCATTTGATACTCTTTTCCTCGATTGCGACATATACTGCCTTCATTTTCCCATCTTTTTTAACTTGTAGTACTGTAGATTTGTGCAAATGAAATTCTTCTGCGATTTGTTTAATGGTGCAACTTTCCAAATTTAACAAAATTTGTACTTTGTCTGCCGGTGTCAGTTTTCTTGCCATTTTGGATATAAAAAAGTGACAAATGTCATTTTGACGTTACAAGAATAAATTACTTTTAAAAATTACAAAACACTTCGGATTCATATGCTGTTCATCAAATTCGACTTTGCATAGGTAGGAATCAAAATCTACTATTAATAATTTCTATATTAAATGGCTATTCTAACATAGGCCAGAACTACCCGACCCGACGTATAGATGGCTGTTGTTGTTTGAAAAGAGTACCAACCTGATTAAACTTAAACTTGCCCCTCTTTGCCGAGTCTACATATTAATAATTATTATCAGGTTTAGACAATGGTTTAAAGAACGTAGTAATTTTTTCTTGTTTTGTCGCTTTCAAAAGGTCTTTGAACTCGAACTGATATTCGGCTGTGGCATTAATGATTTGCCTTTTAAAAACAAGACTTCTTTCTATAGACCGATCAATTTTGATGAAAAAATCACAAAATTCATTAGCCATTCGTAAACCTGCACTCAGGTTTGTTAGGTTCAATGTCCCCTCTTTAGTGCTGCTTGCGGCTTCGTCTTCAATAGAATGAGGGTTAAGCATTTCCTCTAAGTCGACTTCAGCCAAATCTTCATCTCACGATTCAAGCAACTCTTGAATGTCACTCGCTTCTATCTGTTCGAAACCACTTGAGAAATGTTTTAAGTTAAGATTGAATTTCCACTGATTCTTTATTATTACCGACAATCAGATCAGGCAATAGTTTTTTTCTGTATGCTTTCAATATGTATGGCTTCAGCTCTTGCAATGATTCTTTTCTGTTAACAATACATTTTGCAATGTCAAAATATTTCTAACATTGCATAACATTCATATCAGGATCAGATTCTATGGTGTCCCGTTTGATTCTAAATGTTCTAATGTAATAGAAAAAGTACTTAAAAGTACCTTGGTCCATAGGTCGAAGTAAAGTCGTTGTGTTAGGAGGCAAAAATACCACGATTATATTTGGATGCATAATTTTGAGCTCACGAGGGTGACCTGGTGCATTGTCAACAACTAGAACTGCCTTAAAATTTAAATTATTTTTTAAAAATCAGTTTAGACTTAGGAACAAAACAATTCCGAAACCAGTCACAGAAAATGACACTTGTAACTCACGCCTTCTTGTTTGCAAGCCAAAACACTGATAGGTTGTCTTTGTTTTGGTTTTTCAAAGCACGAGGATATAGCGATTAAGCCACTTATGCTCTACAATAAGTGGCTTAATTAAACAATCTACTGATGCTTTAGAACAGAGCAGCAGTGTAACTCTGTCTTTTCTTGCTTTAAAACCGGAGGCGACATTTCACTTTTGGATATGAAAGTTTTGTTTGGCATTCTTTTCCAAAACAGGCTAGTTTCATCCGCATTGAACACTTGCTCAGGTTTGTATCCGCCGTCAGCAATTAACTTTAAAAATTCTTCTAGGTATGTTGTTGCTGCTAAGGTTTCTGAAGATGCAGCTTCTGCAACAATTTTGATTTTATGCATTGATTGTCGCACCCTGAACGTTTTGAATCAACCTTCTGATGGTCGGAATCCCCCATCCGTATGTTGATCATCTGGTTTTTGAAATGTCCGAAAAGACATTTAGCGTTTTCACGTATCATAGCACCACTTAGAGGTACTCTCTTTTGGTTTTTATTATTATTATCATGTCTTCAATCCATAATACTAATGCAGCTTCCATTTTTTCAATTGCTGGATCACCAACAATTTTTGCTGAGACGTGGAAGCTTTAAAATTCCTTATTTTGTCTTCTGATTTCTTGATGGATTGTACAGTTGATTTATTGATATTAAAAGCACATGATATGAATGTAAACGACTCGCCAAGACGTAAACGGTCGAGCAGTTCTTTCTATTTTTATATTAAGCGGCAAAATGACTTTTTTCCTTTTAGGAATTAACTTTCGTTTGATTTTACTCAACATTATAATCGCGACCAAAGCAGGAGAGACAACATGCTATTCACTTAAAATTATTAAAAGGGCTATATTATATTGCAATTAGTTATCCTGTTTCTGCATATGCAAATGATGTGTACAATAAGTTAATGAACTATTGGCTCGTACCTTACTGTGTGCAACTGGCATTGGAATTTTTGCATATGTTTTTCTTTACATTGCATACATATTCTAACAGTACAATAACGTTAGCTTTGGATACGCTAATAAACAAATTTTCTGCCGCGAATATAGGAAATTGTCCCAATTTTTTAATTACTGAAAGTACTGAAAACGCGAATAACGGAACCGCGAATAAGGAGCTGAGTGTATATTCAAAAAATTGTGAGTTAATTATGACGCGAACCCCAAATTTAAAAACTCCTTGAAAATTAAAGCATGGGCCACCAATGTATCGGAATGTCTAATAGAAATACCTCCTTCGAATTTACACATACGCCGCAACGTTTATGTTTATAAAACTGTAAAAGGTAACATTATTTAGACGGCTGTCGACGTTACAAAAACTCTTCAATGGTGTGGCTTTGTTTACCTAGTGCTAAATAACCTCAATACAATTACGTACTACTGTGAATCATTCGTGGTGAAAACTTTTAGTACTGACCTTCTTCTCATGAATGTTTTTTTGTTACGAGAAGTACCAAATATAAAAATATGGGTACAGAATGCCGGTATCGAATACACACACTGCAATATTTATATTTATAAAAACTATGTTTATGAAAATAAGGTTTCGATAACCTCGGAAAAGGAAAAGTCAACTGTTAAAAATTTTTACTGGCACATAAATTTTTAAAGTAGATAGGGTAAACCACCCAATTATTGGACACGTGGCAGTAATTGGACAGTTCGTTTTGAATAAATGAGAATAAGATTCTTACTTATATTAGTTCATCCCTGGCTTCATAGATAACACTATGTAGTATCTGTCCACCCGATGTTTTGACTCACTTCATTAGTTGCGTGGCGTTATCACGGACATGGGCACTTGCAATGTATGTATTCTCATTTCATTCAAAGCCCAATGGTTAAACAAGGATGACACACTGAAACGAAAATGTGGGATTGTCTTCGACGTAAGACCAATAAGATAGACAGAGATAACATGCGATCATCCGCCCGCCATGACACCCCTGTACTACGATAGTCGAATGATTAAATTTTGACGTTTGACATCTTACTTTGGTTTATTTTCGTTTTATTGCTTTTCTAATTAATTTTCTTTCTATCTAGCAAATAATTGATATTTTGATAACAAAAAGAACTATTTTTAATACATTTTCAGTAAGTATTCTTTTCACTAAGTTATTTATTGGTTATACGTTAAGAATTTACATTTATTACAGACATGCATGGAAAACCTTTGAATTCACATTTGTGTTGAATGTCTTGAAACTTTTTTGAAAGAGAGAAACTAAATTAATCACCTTTGATAAATATAAATGCAGCTCTTGAAGTATTTTTTATATTTTTGAAAGTTATACAACGTGTCCAGGAAAGTATGCAACAAAGGAAAAACTTTTTTATTGTCTATTTCTCAGGAAATTTTATTCTTTATAAAAGTTTTTGCTTTACTTGAAACCCATTTACCCGTTAAAATAAATGAAATATCGCTTTAAATAATGAAAATATTCTTTAATAACTTGAAAATACAAAAAATGTTATTTTTATGTTTTAAACAAACGTCAATCGATATGATGCCCCTCTCGCTCAATACATAAATTTGTACGTCTACTTAAGTCCCTGACGGGCTTTTTGCAGGAAATTGGGATTATTATTTAAATGCATTACCGCTTCCTTAATCCTGTTCTGCAAGTCTTCTTGGTTATCAAATGGCTTTTCAGAATACACCCGACTTTTCAACCAACCCAATAAAAAATAATCCAAAGGATTTAAATCCGGCGAGCGTGGAGGCCATGGAAATGTTGAATATCTTCCTATCCATTTTTCTCGAAATTCTTGGTTTAAATTCTGCACGACTAGACGAGAACTATGTGCAGGTGCACCATCTTGCATAAACCACAAAGAACGTCTTGTTTGTAAAGGTAAGTTGTCAAATTCATCTTCTAATTCAGTAGTCAGAAATGCTAAATACCTTTCAGCATTTAGGGTTTGTTGACAAAAATTCGGCCCGACCACTCTTCTCTCCAAAATTCCGCACCAAACATTTATCTTTCGTGAATATTGGTTTTTACACTCTATTTGGAAATGTGGATTCTCTTGAGACCACCAACGACAGTTTTGCGAACAAACTACACCATTTGTGATGAATGTCGCTTCATCGGTAAGTAATAATTTTCTGGGAAATGTTTCTATTTTACCTTGTATCATGAAGGAAAACTCTAAACGCTGGTCATGATCTCGTTCTTGCAACGTTTGGACATATCATGGTTTAAAAGGAGTAAACTTGTATGTTTTCAATATTTGATGTACCGATGATTTACGTAATCCTAAATTAGTTGCACATTTTCTACCAGATAATTTAGGATTCTCAATTACAGTTTGCAAAAATTTAAAGATTTATCTAAATTTCTTGCTGGTCTATCATGTTCCTTTTTAAAATTAAATTCGCAAAATTCGAGATACCGTAGACCAACTAACGTTTTTATTGGGGTTAAAAGTCGCAGCTACATCTCTACATGTCTTATAATTATCGCCACATATAAGCATTAACTCTGCTCTTTGTTGCAAAGTTGCAAACGTTCTGCCATAGTAATGTATTTTGTAGGATGTCAAAGTTACTGTCAAATACCATGCATACGTGATTAAAAGTAAAAAGTAATTACTGCACACACGATATTAAGTAGGTACGGAAATTTTGAACAGTTAATAAAATAATTATATTTTTACTATCTAATATGATAACTCATTTATTTTAACGGGTAAATAGGTTTTAAGTAAAGCAAAAACTTTTATAAAGAATAAAATTTCCTGAGAAATAGACAATAAAAAAGTTTTCCCTTTGTTGCATACTTTCCTGGACACGTTGTATATTGAATTGTTTGATATTGTTTTGAAATAAATTAATTAAAAATTTCAAGTTATTTTTTTAGCAAAACTAAAATTTGTGTTTATTTTAGTTTTTTGCTTATTTACAAAAGGTGATACATTAGATAAATTTGCTCAAGATCAAACTCAGACATAGAAAAAAAGCATTTATTTAAAGTAAATAAAAGCAGATGAAATTGTCAGAATTTTACACAGCATCTAAATATAAGCCTAAATAAAATAATGTAAGCTACTGTCATGAAGCATGAGTAAGATTTAATAATTCTTTTTCTTAACGAATGCTAGTTTTACAATATGCAGGCTGAATGTTTTTCCGGTCTTCTATTAGTGCCAATTCGTGCATGTTAAAATATTATTTGAAGGAGATTTGATCATTTTAAACTTGCCATGGTGGTAAATAAGCTTTTAGAGTAAATAAATAAATTTTATGTGTTCTATATTCAGACTGGCACGATTTGTTGTTGAATATTTTGGTTCTTTGAATAAATACATAACCTACATATCATGAGATAAGCGGAAAATTTCATTCATAGCCATGCTGTTTTTGACGTTTTATTAAAATTCATTTTTATAAATATAGCTAATTTTAGCTAATGAATAAAAAATGTTATAAAATGTAGAATATTTAGGATATAAACATAATCTTAAAGCAGTTTACTTTTAAATACAGTTATATTTTATAGTAATGAATTTGAGCCAGAAGTGTTGATTTGGTTCATATGGATGAAAATTAATTGCGTAACTTAAAACATCGAATGGATTGATTATATGTATATTTGACCAGTTCGTTTTATACTGCGACCCCATGTTGTCTCTGTTTTCGCGGGATATTATGTTATTCTTTGACGTGTAAAAGGCGGGAGATTTTCTTGTAGTTTTGTTACGGAATTCTGGACACGAATAATTGTTTAGTGTAAAATGCCTTTTTGAATGTCAGTTTTGCACTGACATAAATATTTGACTTCTGTTCTAAATATATGTTATAAACATGCCTCGAGTGTTTTTAAACGAATTTAAAAAATCTAGAGCAATCGCTAAGCTCGAAGAAGGTTGGTCTTTAAGAGAAGTTGCTGCTGACCTAAACGTTAGCAAGGCATGCATCGCATATATAAAGAAACACTGGAACGAGTTCCATCCATTTCGGAGAGCTACAAGTTCTGGTGGTCGGCGTGTCACTAATGCAGAAGAAGATCTTGCTTTAATAAACCACATTAGAGAACACCTTTTCGAGACGGCCGTTGATGCAAAATTGATGCGAAAAAAAACTCAGTTTCCTGGTTCTAAATGGACTGCAAGAAGAAGAATAAACGAACATTTGATAAAATGTAGATTTGCCGCAAAAAAACATATTTAAGTAATTTAAATAAAGAGGTTCGTTTACAATTCGCAAATAACGAACCATGACAAACAATTTTGGAGTAGTATTGTGTTCAGTGATGAAAAGGCCAAAATTTGCTAGACCTATGAGGCGAACCATCAAACTTTAGTTCATTAGCCAAACTGACGAAGTCTATGTGAGACAGAAACACGTATCTTTGGCTGAAGTAAATCTTGGAAAATACGAGGTATATGTCCATATATACAGATACAGATGTGTGCGATGCATTCTGTTTCATTTGTAGAAAAAAATTTGCTTGTAAAGTTTTTTTTTTAAAGGCAATGATTTTTCATTTGTTGTATTTTCGTTTTTCTCTTGTTTTAAAATGTTATGCTAATAATTCTGTTAATATATCAAAAATGTAAACAAAAAACAAACAAAATAAATCGTTTTCTACTTACAGCATAGAATTTTCTATCAGCAAATCTCAATAGTTCGCCCACACCATTATACCAACAATGCATCACGCTATGAAACGTAGTGAATACTACATATAAACCAGCTAAATAATTCTCGAACAATTTTAATGTAAAATTAATCCAATTTATTTTTACTAATCCAGCATCCTGATGTACGTTCAAGTAGAATTTTTCAAATATAAAACTGGTAAGCCATACATTGCAGAAGAAGTTAAAAAAATATTCAAACGCAGAACGTAGATTTATTTGATTTCTTCTACAAAAAAAAATAATTTTTTTTTTAGTTGTAAATGAAGTAGCAAAAATAACATAAATTAGAAGTAATTATAAAGATAAACACTGCAAAAGCGTTTTAAAATAAAAATATTAATACTCTATTTATATAGAAGAGAAGAGGAAAGAATTGTTGTAAACACAGTAATACATGACATAATAAGCTGTTATACTGCGTATAAGATTCTTGTTTAGAAATTGTTTATTTTTGAACATAAATATTCGACAAAGTACAGGGTGTCCAGAAACTCTCCTGACAAACGAAGACCGGAGTTTCCTCAGATAATTTTAAGACAATTAAACCCAAATTCACCTAGTCCGAAAATGCTTCCTAAGGGAGCTAGAGTTCTTTGAAGATGGCGCCTTGTATTTATTTTTTTTTTAATTCCTCCAGAACGCTTCTATTTAGAAAAACAAAAACTGGTATGCTTATTTATCCTCCAGAGATGAATCGATTCCATCAATTGCGAATTTCTAGTACCGGCCATAGGCGTCCGTTTTGGGTAGGTCAACGGTTATTTTAAGGCATAACTTTTTTGTCTTTAACTTTTAAGCATTTGTGACACTAGATTATTAAATTTTCAGGTATTCCAGTACTAAAATGTACTCTTACTTTAAGTCGGTAGGATACACCGTTTTCTAGAAAAATCGATTTGTAAATTTTTCGTTTTTTCTTCATTAAAGTTCAATTTTTTATTTTTTGCAATAATTAGCTCTGAACTGCCAACAGAAGTAAAACCTACGTTTTTCATTGTCAAATTGTTGTCAGTTCGCGAAGTTTATCTTTTTATTTTTTACTTTGTGTTATTCAAACACAACGATTTTAATTAAAAAAAAAATGGTTTTTACTAATGAGGAATACGCCGATATGCATTTAGTTTATGGCGAAATGAGGTGTAACGCTCGAGCGGCGCAACGTAGATACGCTGAAAAATTTCCCAATCGTCAGCATCCCACTCACTCAACATTTACAGCTCTTCATCAACGATTAAGAGAAACAGGTTCAGTGGTCCCCAAAAATAATGAAACAGGGAGACATAATGATGTAACAGCAGAACATGAAGATGTTATTTTAATGGAAATTGAGGAAAATCCAGAAATTAGCGTTCGAAGACTATCTGCCATGTACCCCACAATTTCAAAATCTTCCGTAGGAAATATCTTACACAAAGAAAATTTATATCCTTTTCATTTTACAAAGGTGCAAGCACTGCTAGAAGGAGATTTTCCTGCTCGCGTAGAATTCGCTAGATGGTTACAAAATCAGAAAAATCAAGATGAAGATTTCTTCAGGAACATTTTGTTTGGTGACGAAGCTACATTCTCAAAAAATGGAATTTTTAATGTACATAATGCATTTAAAAAGGTATATAACCCCTTACCACAATTATTAGTCGTATCCTAAATACGTATTTCGACAACTAAGTTGTCATCATCAGTAGGTAAAAACTACTAATTAAAAGTCACACATGGGGCACAGTAAAGTAACATAAACGCTTCCGCACAACTACTATACACTGCAACCCTATAAAAACTAAATTTACCATGCCATTCTCAAACTACGGGACAAAATACTTGCCTCTTAGAAAAGGTTTTAAACATGTGTTACATTATCGAACCAAGGAACGGCAGAAATTCTTCTCTAAAGAAGGCGCCTACTAAAAACGATTTTTAAAGCTACGGTGACCTACTATTAAACTAAATGAAACACCTTATAATATCACAAAACACTAGTATATTTAACTATATGAATATATTTCATGTGCATTGAACACATTAGTAGTTATTAATTTAAACGTATTATTCGAGTACACAGGTAGTGACAAAATCTATATTGGGTAGGGGTGTAAAAATTTTCCATTCCAAATGGTTAAAAAGTCGTATATTGTGTATTGTAAAAGACCGTACTCTCATAGCAATTTCTGAGAAAGACAAAATTAAGAAGGGGCGTTACATGAAAAAACAAGACATCCGGCTGTGTTGTGTTATATTAAATGAGAATCAATTCACGTGAAAAGGGTCTATGAATAATTAGATATTGTAGGTGTATAATTTAAAAGTTAATTATAAATAGGTGATAATGTCCTAGTTAAGGAGTTAAGCAATTTAATATAATGTATAGAATTCACGGTAGGCTCTGGGTGTGTTAATTATAAATAGGTGACAATGTCCTAGTTAAGGAGTTAAGCAATTTAATATAATGTATAGAATTCACGGTAGGCTCTGGGTGTGTTAAGGAGGTAATTTTTGCATATTAAATGAGAATCAATTCACGTGAAAAGGGTCTATGAATAATTGGATATTGTAGGTACATAATTTAAAAGTTAATTATAAAAAGGTGACATGTCCTAGTTAAGGAGTTAAGCAATTTAATATAATGTATAGAATTCACGGTAGGCTCTAGGTGTGTTAAGGAGGTAATTTTTGCATATTAAATGAGAAGCAATTCACGTGAAAAGGGTCTATGAATAATTGGATATTGTAGGTATATAATTTAAAAGTTAATTATAAATAGGTGACATGTCTTAGTTAAGGAGTTAAGCAATTTAATATAATGTATAGAAGTCACGGTAGGCTCTGGGTGTGTTAAGGAGGTAATTTTTACATATTAAATGAGAATCAATTCACGTGAAAAGGGTCTATGAATAATTGGATATTGTAGGTATATAATTTAAAAGTTAATTATAAATAGGTGACATGTCCTAGTTAAGGAGTTAAGCAATTTAATATAATGTATAGAATTCACGGTAGGCTCTGGGTGAAACATGATAAATAATTCAATGAACAAAAACCTGGTACATCTATTCCACAAAACGCGAAACATTTTACATTTCGTGAAACAACCACACCGAGTGCTTCATTCAACAACCATTGTTAAGGAGGTAATTTTTTGCATTATTTCACGTGTATGGATTCCCACATATCTATATTTCTGCTGTTACCTCCCCCACCCACTTATAAAAATGTGAATAGACAGCTGAACGGTATTGGAGATTTATCGCTATTCAAGGAGGTATGTTTATTTTTCGCGATAAATATACTTTCGTAAGCATCAAGTTCATGGGGTTTATTAATTCCTTTTATCAATTTCAAACCTGTAATCGGTACATTGTGCAGTGTGCTCAAAGCGTGATTTGCGACATTTGATTTATCCGGTCTATTGTATTTGATATGTGCTATGTGTTCTTTAAAACGTGTTATTATAGGTCGTTTAGTTTGGCCTATATATTTCAAATTACCTCCTTAACAATGGTTGTTGAATGAAGCACTCGGTGTGGTTGTTTCACGAAATGTAAAATGTTTCGCGTTTTGTGGAATAGATGTACCAGGTTTTTGTTCATTGAATTATTTATCATGTTTCACCCAGAGCCTACCGTGAATTCTATACATTATATTAAATTGCTTAACTCCTTAACTAGGACATGTCACCTATTTATAATTAACTTTTAAATTATATACCTACAATATCCAATTATTCATAGACCCTTTTCACGTGAATTGATTCTCATTTAATATGCAAAAATTACCTCCTTAACACACCCAGAGCCTACCGTGACTTCTATACATTATATTAAATTGCTTAACTCCTTAACTAAGACATGTCACCTATTTATAATTAACTTTTAAATTATATACCTACAATATCCAATTATTCATAGACCCTTTTCACGTGAATTGATTCTCATTTAATATGCAAAAATTACCTCCTTAACACACCCAGAGCCTACCGTGAATTCTATACATTATATTAAATTGCTTAACTCCTTAACTAGGACATTGTCACCTATTTATAATTAACACACCCAGAGCCTACCGTGAATTCTATACATTATATTAAATTGCTTAACTCCTTAACTAGGACATTATCACCTATTTATAATTAACTTTTAAATTATACACCTACAATATCTAATTATTCATAGACCCTTTTCACGTGAATTGATTCTCATTAAATATAACACAACACAGTCGGATGTCTTGTTTTTTCAAGTAACGCCCCTTCTTAATTTTGTCTTTCTCAGAAATTGCTATGAGAGTACGGTCTTTTACAATACACAATATACGACTTTTTAACCATTTGGAATGGAAAATTTTTACACCCCTACCCAATATAGATTTTGTCACTACCTGTGTACTCGAATAATACGTTTAAATTAATAACTACTAATGTGTTCAATGCACATGAAATATATTCATATAGTTAAATATACTAGTGTTTTGTGATATTATAAGGTGTTTCATTTAGTTTAATAGTAGGTCACCGTAGCTTTAAAAATCGTTTTTAGTAGGCGCCTTCTTTAGAGAAGAATTTCTGCCGTTCCTTGGTTCGATAATGTAACACATGTTTAAAACCTTTTCTAAGAGGCAAGTGTTTTGTCCCGTAGTTTGAGAATGGCATGGTAAATTTAGTCTTTATAGGGTTGCAGTGTATAGTAGTTGTGCGGAAGCGTTTATGTTACTTTACTGTGCCCCATGTGTGACTTTTAATTAGTAGTTTTTACCTACTGATGATGACAACTTAGTTGTCGAAATACGTATTTAGGATACGACTAATAATTGTGGTAAGGGGTTATATACCTTATTAAATTATTATTTAACCACAGTCTCCATTGAAAGAATTTTTTACATAATGCACATTATTATTCGTACGTTGGTGACAATCCCCACGTTGTTCAAGAATTTAAGCATCAGCATAGGTTTAGCATAAACGTCTGGATAGGAGTAGTTGACGATTATTTACTTGGACCTGTGGAATTACCTGCTCGTTTAAATGGTGCTGATTACTTACATTTCCTGCCAAATATTTTACCTGATTTGTTAGATGAGGTGCGTTTAAATATTCGGCAAAACTTATGGTTTCTACAGGACGGCTGTCCGGCCCACTTTAGCAGGAATGTACGAGACTTTCCAGATAATAACTACGAAAACCATTGGATTGGAAGAGGCGGTCCAGTTGCTTGGCCAGCAAGGTCGCCGGATTTGAATCCTTGCGATTATTGTGTTTGGGGATACATAAAAGCATTTGTTTATTCCGTTCCGATACAAAATCGCGCACAACTCTGGCTAAGGATACAAGATGCTTGCAACGAATTTAGAAATAACTTTGGAATTTTTGCAAGAATTCGGCGTTCTCTAAGCAAAAGGGTAAACTTATGCATAGAGACTAATTAATGGTCATCACATCGAGCAACTTTTGTAACAATCTACCTTTGATACTTGTTCTTTTTTTGTTAGTTTCGTTCCATTGTAATAAATAATTTGTTTTTAATTTATTAAATTAATTTTCATCCATGCCTTGATAGTCCAAGCCAACTTCGTCGCTAAAAATAAGTAGGTACATAATAAATTGAACTTTAATGAAGAAAAAACGAAAAATTTACAAATCGATTTTTCTAGAAAACGGTGTATCCTACCTACTTAAAGTAAGAGTACATTTTAGTACTGGAATACCTGAAAATTTAATAATCTAGTGTCACAAATGCTTAAAAGTTAAAGACAAAAAAGTTATGCCTTAAAATAACCGTTGACCTACCCAAAACGGACGCCTATGACCGGTACTAGAAATTCGCAATTGATGGAATCGATTCATCTCTGGAGGATAAATAAGCATACCAGTTTTTGTTTTTCTAAATAGAAGCGTTCTGGCGGAATTTAAAAAAAATAAATACAAGGCGCCATCTTCAAAGAACTCTAGCTCCCTTAGGAAGCATTTTCGGACTAGGTGAATTTGGGTTTAATTGCCTTAAAATTATCTGAGGAATCTCCGGTCTTCGTTTCTCAGGAGAGTTTCTGGACATCCTGTATATAAGAAATAATTTTGTTTTGTGTAATATACCATGGGATCATCTAAATTGCGCCAAAAATCTATCAATCCCTTAATTCCAGACCTGAATGGCGCTCCAAAATGTTATTCACGTTCAGTACACTGCACGAATTGCGCAAAGAAGGGATAATTATGTCTATTAGGGTAACTGCGTCTGCTATGTCCGAAAAGAGTATTTGTTTTATTATTTTAGCGCAATTTCGAAGAAAAAGGTGGAATGTTATTTGTAGTTAAGAACCACAAATTTTGTAAAGTGGGTATAATTGAAAAAATGACGAGCTGCACGGTGATAATCTGTTCATTCAGACTGTACGAGGTGTAGTTATAAAATAACGAGGAAGATGCTACTATGGATGAACAACGCATGCGCTAAAGTTGTACGACCGACAGCTGTGTAGTGTAAATCCTTATCTTTCGATTGTCGCTCATCCCATTTCTGTAGGCACAATAGTCTGGTCGTGGTTTTCGTTCGTACAAGACCCATTTTTTTGTTTTGCCGGAAAAAAGATAAATGCTTTAGTAGAGCAAATTGCAGTAGAATTTCCTATGAAACTTGGAAAAACCGCTACAGATACCGCTTATTTTTTCTTAAAAGAATGGTAATGAATGTTTATCACCTGTGCGGATATTTGGGTGTTGTAAGCGTTTCTAAGATGGCCGAGAAGACGTTGAAGACGGCCACACTAGGGACGCACTTTCAAGTCAAAAACGGATGAGAATATTGAAAAAATTGGTAATTTGATCCGATCTGACCGTCGCGACGGTCAGATCGGATCAAATTACCGATTTTTTTTGTTTTAATTAACCGACGCGTCGGTTAATTATTCGTGCGATTGTAGAAACTGACAAAAAGTGCGTAAAGCAAATTTTCCACAAGAATTTAAACATGAAGAAAGTATATGCGCAAGTGGTGTCAAAAATTGCTGCTTGTCAAAGGTTGCGTTAATTCTGACAAATTTCGTTTTATTTGTGGTGTATACACTGTTAAAATTCAACAAAGATACATACTGTCGTGAGCAAAAAAAACGGGACACTGTTTCTGCGTGGGTTTAAATTGTGACTACTTAAGTGGCTATCTTTACTCATAATAGTAAGTCAGGAATTGTCAAAAATGTGTGTCTTATTGACATTTATTAAACATTTTTAAAATAAATGTAAATAAAAATTACTAAAAACGATAGAGAAAGATTATTTATTAAATTAAAATAATTATTACATTAAAATAATTAGTATTTCGTCATTCCACCGTTATAATAATAGCACAGTTAATAAACTGCATCTAATCTTGTAGACATTGAAGCGATAATATTTTGTACAAAATTTATAGAAATTTGATGCCAAGCATTATGACCAATCTCCCAAAATTCTTCCTGGGTAGAAGCTCTATCTCATTAATCGCCATACATTTTCAATGATTTAGATAAGGACTGTAGGGCTGGATATATCAAGTTTAAATTTCATTCTCTTGTAACCATTGTGTTACAAGATGAGACAGGAAATTGTGTTGTTCTTATAGCTTCCTTTAATGTTTTGAAAGAGTTGTGCCTAATCTCAGTAACTAATGTTTCGTCTTCCTGCGTATTCGAAATTTTGTTACGTGTGGAAATTATTTTCCGATTTAAATTATCCTCTTCCCTCCATCTTTTTTTATATATTCTTGCGGCTGAACTTTTACCAATATTAAATTGAACCGATACACTTCTTAATGATTTCCAATTTTTCAAACTAGTAACAAGTCTAGCTTTATCAGTTTTCGAAAGAGTTGGCATTTTCAATTTTGAATTATCAACTATGATATATAATTTGACGTAGAGTTTGAAAGTTAATCAAATGTTAAAATTACAACGCTAAAAAATAAAGGAAATTGACATAACGATTTTGACACTGTCCCGTTTTTTTTTGCTCACGACAGTAAGTGATTTCATGAAGAAAGAAATAAAGGAATAAAGTTTTAACAATATCGTTAAATATCGCTTCTCTACGCGTGTGAATTTTTTGTTGTTGAACTAGTTTAACGTTGTGCAGGGTGTACCACGAGGAGGTAACAAAAAGTTGTTACATCGACATTTAATTATAAAAAATGAAACCTTTTCACCAAAGAGCAGGTGAAAAAAAACCGTAAGAAGCTAACTACAAAAATTAATAAACTAGTATCAAAATCAGGAAATAATGGTTGCAATAAGAATTGGTGTAATCTAAAGGCGTCACTTTGACAGCTACCTCTAAAATTAGATTGTCTCATCAAAAATTGGCGAAAAAAACAAATCCAGACTCAATCGGGAACACAACCAACACCTAATTAAAGTTCCATTAATAAAAAAATTTAATTTCGAGGAGCACATTAAAGATGTCATATGTGCGGCACTTCAAGTTGAAACTTTATGATCAAGACAAAGCCTGTATTCCTCATAAGATGTGTAGAAGGTGCGAGGAAGATCTTCGTTGTGGTTTAAGGGTAAAAAAGCTGAAAAAATATTTTTTTGCATAACTGTCCACCATTCTTGGTCCGGTCACAGTGTCGTGGAATGACGTGTTGTATGTAGTGTATGAATAGCGTCGATAATGCAAAGTTGTTTATATAGTGTATTAGAACACGAGTTTCACAAGGTACAATTTTGCCGCGCGAGTGCGATAAAAGGTCTTATGAAACGAGTTTTTTATACTATTTTTTCTATTTTACATTTTTTACATTAATAAATTGAAATTATTTAATTCGAAAGTTCAGAGCTTTATTTTTATATAAAGTATGCCGTTGGTCACATTGACACTTGACATTTTCAAATTTAAATATTGGTATCTGTGAAATATTATTTATTAATTTTCTTTAACATTACTTGATATTTTATTTCAAAATATAAACATGAGTGACATAGAAACTAGTATATCTTGTTGTCAAGTTGTGTAGCTTTTTTATTTTTTATGTAAGTATATTCCTGTCAAATCTACTTAAATTCTTAAAATCAAATGGTACAGCAATGATATTTATTTCTCTATTCGAACAACGCCAAAATCGAAATGAAAAAAAGCGTATCGAAATGAAGCTCATTTCGATACTGTTTTGGGTGTCATAATGAGTTCATTTCGAACGCAAAATAGAAAATAGTATATTATGCAACAAGCACAAAATGATGCACATTTTGCACGAGTTTCAAAGTTTGCAACACGAGCCGAAGGCGAGTGTTGCAATTGAAACGAGTGCAAAATTGCTATTTTGTGCGCGTTGCATACTATACATTTTCTACGACAACGACAATTATAAAAATAGATACAAATAAATATGAAATAGTATATTAAAAAACGAGTTTCATAAGGCACCATTTTGCCGCACGAGATCAGTTTAGAAAACGAGCCGCCTGAGGCGAGTTTTCTAAAGAGCGAGTGCGGCAAAAGGCCTTATGAAACGAGTTTTTTATACTATTTTTTCTATTTTGCGTTTTTTACATTAATAAATTGCTTAAATTGGAATTATTTAATTTGAAAGTTCAGAGTTTAATTTTTATATAAAGCATGCAGTTGGTCACATTGATACTTGACATTTTCAAATTTAAATCTTGCTATCCGCGAAGTATATTATATTACATCTTATTTATTAATTTTCGTTAACATTACTTGATATTTCATTTAAAAATATAAACATGAGTGACATAGAAACATATATATGTTGTTGTAAATTGTATACAACATACGTTGTTTGTGTAAAATACCAACATATATCAATCTGTCAAATGTACATAAATTCTTAAAATCATATGACAGCAATGATATTTATTTCTGTATTCGAACAACGCCAACATTGAAAAATGAAAAAAAGTGTATCGAAATAGAGCTCATTTCGATACTGTTTTTGGTTTCATAATGAGTTCATTTCGAACGCAAAATAGAAAAATATTTTATTTATTGCTTTGGATCCATGAAAATACGAAATTACCTATTCATTAGCAGAGCCTGGATAGTGTCCAACCATTTAAGAAGAAGAACTATGAAATGACTTCCTACTACGTATTTTATTTATTGTTAAAGTTAAATGTGCAATTATTGAAAATCATTTTTGGAGAACTTGTGGAATGCTGGATACTAAAATTTTCTTGATATTGACAATTTTCCATTGTTGAAGTAGATGGCATTTCACGATTTCCTATTCCTGAAGTCGATGGTTATTTATTTTTCTCCGATATATCCCTCGGCGACTGTCGTGGACTTCCAGCCACCGTGACGCTTCAAACTAGCTTAAATGTCACCACCAGCATCAACAAGAATTGTTGCTGAAGATCGACGAAAGCAGTGTCCGGTGTATAATTCGTAGTTTTGCAAATTTAAATATTTAGCAATCTCTTTTCCCATGCCTCCAAGCTTATTCACGCCTATTCTTTGGACGGTACATTTTCCGTTTTGATAATTAATGAAGAACCATGTACCATTTACATTTGAAGGGCGGAGGTTTGCATATTTTTTGTAAATTTCGTAATAAGGACTAGTTTAGTGTCTGGTATAGTTATTAAAACAGCTGAACCCAAATCATTGAAATTAGTAATTTTCATTTGATGTAATTCATGTCTTCTACATGCACCCATTATGCCCATAATTAATGCGACCTAAAATATAGATTAAATATATATTTCATTATATGGCTATATAAAACTTACTTTTGTCGCTAAATAGATCTCATCTGGGGCTTCTTTAATAAATTTATTGATGTCATTTGATGTAAAGATCTTCGACTTTTTGGGTTTGTAGCCGTTGGACTGTCGCTTAAGAAATGCTTTCAGTTTTAAGTATTTTGCAATATCTATATTATTATGAATACTGAGAGTCGTTCGAAGCATTGAGTATTGTGTCCATAATGTGGAACTTTTGAATTTTTTTGCCAAGTCGCCAAAATACGCCATTAAGACGTTCTCGGAAAACGATTTGGCGTTCCGATCTCCTTTCCACTCCAAAAATAGGTTATAAGTCCGTTTGTATATTTTCTTCGATGTTTCCGGCAATAAATTTAGTGTTGTTAAATTTGCTGCTTCTGTTATACTTGGAGGTGTTAATTCCAAGTCACTATCACTATCACTTTCCATATTAATTATCTGGTTTCTTTGAAATAACTACGAAATTATTTGTAATGCACAAACTGATGACATTTGTCGTTCGGCGTTATATTCTCTAAGTCACCTTACTTTTTGTTATCAAAAACAGCAGACCGAACACGAAATATTTCAAATTGCATTTGTTGTCTAGCAACTTGCCTAGCAACCGATGCAAAATGAAATTCAGTACAAAATGTAGCTTCTTATGATTCAATTTACACTCTTGATATGAACATTTTTCGATGTGTCGTAGAAAAAATCTATTTATGAATACGTGTAGGTATATTTCGAACAGAAAGCATATTTCTAAATAACGCGCCCTTGTATTTCAATAAATCCAACGCAAAGACGCCATTGCTATCGAAGCCAGGTGCTGGTCTTAAAGCAGTAGCTAGTGTTAAAATTCTTTATATCTAATTCATTTACCTTAGATATTCATCCCTATAAATTAGTGTGGGAGCGAATGAAAAATATAAATAATTTGAAATTGACGGCAATTTTAAAACTTCGTCGGAATGGTATTTATGTTGTAGTACTTTTGGAGCGTTGTTTCTGATGAAGGAGTGCGTTTTCATTATAAAACGTATCTGAAATGCAAATTTTCAAATTTTCGAAAATGTATTAAAAGTAAATAAATTCTTACGTTTTCTAAATGTATAACAAGAGCTGTTAAATACCCCCATTCAATATTGCTTGTAAGTATTGGGACATAGAAAAGGACATATACGTAATAAGTTATTAAACTTGTTAAAGCAATATAGTCCCATAGGTTTTTTGTTGAAACTGTAAATGAAAAATATAAATACGTGTCGTGATGGAACACATTCTAAAGTAATAGATATTTAACAAAGTAATTTGAAACATACTTGAGTAGGTAAAATCTCACCATATTTTGTATAAAACAAAAACATTTTCAATAATATTGAAAAATTATTCAAAACAGGGTGTGGAGTACACAATACATGTTCGTATTTGTGTGAAAGTATCTTTCCAGGCATGCGGACACGTGTTTCATCTTACTATAGAAATATTCAGAACATGCTGCTGGAGATTACTTTCACCATAAATATCACCTCAAAAAAGGTATAAAACTCCTTACCACAATTAATAATCGTATCCTAAATACGTATATCGGCAACTAAGTTGTCATCATCGGTAGGTAAAACCTCTAATCAATGTGTCGAACATGGTTCACAGTAAAGCTAATACATAGAAATGCGCACAACTTTACACCGGCGTCCACGTATACGCTGACTTTAAAATAAAATTAATACACAAACTAAAATTATGTCAACTTACCGTTATTAAGTCATGTGTTTATTCTCAGGCCCTCGACTACCTACTATTCTAAGAACGAAACAATACAACTGTATGGGACCGTTATCAGAGTTAAACGTATTAATTTTGCTTTTCTCTTTTGCGTTCGTAATGAACTCAATATGAAACCCAAAACAGTATCGAAATGAGCTTCATTTCGATACGCTTTTTTTAATTTTTCAATGTTGGTATTGTTCGAACACAGAAATAAACATCATTGCTGTCATTTGGTTTTAAGAATTTAAGTATATTTCACAGATATGATATATGTACCTAGGCTACACAAACAACGTATATTGTATACAATTGACAACAACATATATTAGTTTCTATGTCCCTCATGGTTATATTTCTAAATAAAATATCAAGTAGTGTTAACGAAAATTAATAAATAATATGTAATATAATATACTTGATTTAAATTTGAAAAAGCTAAGTATTAATGTGACCAACAGCATACTTTTGTCGCACTCGTTCTTTAGAAAAATCGTGCGGTAGAATGATGCGTTATGAAACTTGTGTTTTAATATACGATTTTAACGATATGAATGCTTTCGTATGCGTCGAGATATCTTGAGTTGTTGATATTTTTTTATAAATTCTAACTCTTTTACCGACAAATTATGATCCGTGTTTAATGCATGGTATGCCACGCTCGGTTTTTCTGATCTATTAAATTTAATATGTGATATGTGTTCTTTAAAACGAGCTATTATTGAACGTTTTGTTTGGCCCATATATTTCAAATTATAATAGTCGCATTTAATTTCGTATATACCTGATTTCAAATTAAAATTAACATTACCTTTGGTATTACCTAGGAGACTTCTGATGGTGTTTTTGGACCGAAACACAACTTGGAGACCTTGTTCTTTAACAACTCTATTAATGTTTTTCGTTATTGGATGGGTATGGTAAACACATGTACTTTTTTTTCCTGTTTACGTTGAGATATCAAATTTGTTGACTCACGGATTCTCTTTTTTAAATTCGTTTTTCTGATTAATTTATTAATTATTTCTATGTCAAAGCCATTATACCTCGCGATGTTTTTAATGAAATCTAGTTCTATTTCGTATTTCTCTTTTGTTAACGGAAAGTTTAGTAATCGATTGAGTAAGAAATTAAAAGAAACTGTCTTGTGTCGAAACCTATGATTTGAATCCGCGGTGATGATTCTATTTGGTTTCTTTCTGGAAAAAGTCGATTCCTATTTTATGTTTATTTCTAATTACTAGTGTATCTAAAAATGGTGTCCTATCATTGTTTTCCTTTTCCACCGTAAATTTAATCGTCGAAAATTTCAAATTTAACTGTTTAACAAACATGTCCAATTCACATTTCCATGTATCAAAAATCGCAAAAATATCATCTACGTACCTGATCAAGACACTTGGAAAATATTTGGCGTTATTTTTAAATTCTATTTCAAACTGATATAATTGATATAATTTTAGTTTGTGTATTTATTTTATTTACTGTGCCTAATGTTCTACATTTTGATTAGAGGTTTTACCTACTGATGATGACAACTTAGTTGTCGAAATACGTATTTAGAATACGATTATTAATTGTGGTAAGGGCTTTTATACCTTTTTTGAGTATAAAGTTTAAGTAAAAGAGTAAAAAGTTCAACATTTTTACTGTATATTTTCCAAACTCTACTTATAACGCCTCTGTAGAATAATATAAAAATCTCCTCTTGCACATTGAAGCTTGATCTTCGTTGACCAAGATGCGCCTTTTTGAATTATTCATATCCACTTTGATTAAGCGTATGAAGTTTGTATCCTACAGGTTTGGCATTGTTTTTTCTTCTCATTTTGTTAATCAAGTATAGCAAGCGCCAATTAAGTTGGCGCGAGGAGGGGGTGCGCAGAAGCCGTTTTTAAAAACGTCCACCCCCACTACTCAAGTAATTGTCAGAATACATTTGTCATTGACGTTTAACGGAACATAATGTCTTTGCTAGGGGATCATAAAGTGATACACGCTTAGAGGTTAGAATTATCTGACATTTGATGTAAAACCAAATACAAATCTCCCCACTACTTCTAATCATGCGCGAACTTACCCCTCCTCGCGCCAACTTAATTGGCGTTTGCTATACATTTTATAAAACTGTTTCATTCTTTATTTTATGCTTGCTTAAGTAATGTTGATTATTTTCAAAATTTGAAATATGAAAATTAGCTAAGCTTACGGATTGGTGAAAATTCTGTTCTGACACGAGCCCAAAATTGAAATATGGGAACCACAAGGATATTCGAACTGAAAAGCAATGTCCATACAGCAAGACCTAAATAAAACTTTTCAAATCCTGTTACTATTAAACCCAATCCAAAAGTAGTTCTAAAATAGTAAAAAAATATATTTTTAAGCAACAGAGCTCAAATCCACAGGATAAAAACTTACGGTTTAGTTTTCGTAGAATAAAAAATAACTTCTTTAAGCACAAAGGTAATTAGTATGGTGTAGAAGAAGTTCCGTATAACTTGAAAGTGATTAGTTTTAAATAATTCTGTTAACAGAGAGTTTCTATCTTTGAAGATTTTTTCATAACGTTTAATTTCTCTAAAATATTTTAAGTGAAACTTGGATGTACTTACAGGCACTGAATATAAGAACAGTAGATTCAAAATTACCTCTTGTTGGCGGGCTGATGATTATTCATTTTAACTAGGTGCGCTTGGAGTTAATATTAATAACTTAAATGTTGTGTAATGTGTGCACAAATATGTTATATATGTACGAATAAATACATGAAGTTTAATTATCTGAATAATTTAGTGTTTATTTGGAAATTTATACATGTTTTTCTCATATTTGTTATTTAAATTTACATTTGTCGTTAAAATTAAAAGTACCTTTATTATGACTGCTATTAAAAATTTAACATTTGCCTAAAATTCTCAGATTTAATAAAAAATAACCTTGCTACTTTATTCATCTTGTAAGTAGTAATTTTTCAAGGTGTTTTTCTTTCTGCAAATTGTGAAGGTAAGTATGCAATTACATATGTAAGTTGTCGGTGGTGGCTGGTTTGCAGTTACATGTAAAAGGATAATTTTTTTGTACTGCAAATTCAAAAAGTCTTCCTTTGGAGACTGTGATTAAGTAAAAACTCAAAAAGGTTTAAAACCCTTTACCACAATTAATAATTGTATCGTAAATACATATTTCGACAACTAGGTTGTCATCATCAGTTGGTAAAACCCCCTAATCAAATTGTCGTACATGGGACACAGTAAAGCTAACACATATAATAACGCAACAACTTTACACCGCGTCCACGTACACACTTTAAAATAAAAATATAAGACTGAAAATTACGACAATTTACCTCTCTTAAGAAATTGGCAATAACATGTATTTATTCTCTATTCGCACGCCCTCAACCTTTCTACCTCTTTTCTTAGAATGAAAAAAGACAACTGTATGGTAACGGACCGTTGTCCGAGTTAATCGTATTACGTTTGTTTTTAACTATATGAATGTTTTCACATGCGTCAAGATCTCTGGGATTGTTGATGGCTGTAAAAAGTTTTAACCATTTAATCGACATATTGTGATCTGTGTTTAATGAATGATTGGCCACGTTAGATTTTTTTAATCTATTGAATTTTAATATGTGAATGTGTTCTTTAAAGCTGCCTATTATTGAGCGTTTCGTTTGGCCTATATATTTCATATTACTTGCGATGACTGTAATTTGAAATATATAGACCAAACGAAACGCTCAATAATAACCTGCTTTAAAGAACACATATCACATATTAAAATTCAATTGACCAGAAAAATCTAACGTGGCCAATCATTCATTAAATACAGATCACAATATGTCGATTGAAGGGTTAAAACTTGACAAAGCCATCAACAATCCCAGAGATTTCGATAGCGTTCATATCGTTAAAAATAAACGTATTACGATTAACTCGGTTTTGAGAAAGTTAGAAAAGAGGAAAAGAGAATAGAGAATAAACACATGTTGTTGTCGTTTTCTTAAGAGAGGTAAGTTGTCGTAACTTTTAGTCTTATATTTTTATTTTAAAGTCAGTGTACACGTAAACGCCGTGTCAAGTTGTTGCGTTATTATATGTGTTAGCTTTACTGTGCCCCATGTGCGACACTTTGATTAGTGCTTTTACCTACTGATGATGACAACTTAGTTGTCGAAATACGTATTTACGATATGATTATTAAATGTGGTACGGGGTTTTATACCTTTTTGAGTGACTGCATATCTAATATAGAGCGTTTCACGTTGAAGGTGCAGTATGGGCTTTATGGAGAAAGCTTACATAGTTGTTAAATTGTTGAATGCAATCTGCCAACTGATAAAATAATTTTTGAAGTTTAATTTAAAAATAACTTCTATTGAAGGTGTCGTAATAAAGACGAGATAAAAACGGTGGAAACTAATAAAAATGTACAACCAACAAGGAAAATAAATGAAAGAACACATTGGTCAAATGAACAAATTTGTCAACAATGGACGCTTCTTTCTCATTCCTACAAACGTTTACGGCGATATTAACGTTGAATTTTATCGGGTGCATCATCGGCGCCTAAAAAACGGGTACACGAGTATTTTGCTTGGTGTAAATCTCACCGAGTCTGACAACTCCTGACAACTAACGTGATAGTTAAAGATAGTAAATTAAAATGTCAAATTTGAATCAGCTTAAGAAGTCTTTTTTGATAACGCGACTTCAGGAGGGATGGACTGTTAGAAGAATTGCGGGCGAACTAAACATAAGTAAAAATACAGTGCCACAAGCTAAAAAAAGTTTGCAAAATGAAGTTTTTCTTCGTTTTTCTGCTCAAAAACGAATTGCTGAAACGGAATTAAAATACTGCTGTAGCGCAAATAAGATATTTTTGGCGGAAGATAATAACAAAGAAGATGGGCATTTGCTCAGCAATATGTTAACCAGCATGATATTTGGAATAATATAGTTTTCTCAGATGAGAACACTTTCCAGTCCTTTCATAAAGCCCATATTGGTGTTTATCGACCGCCAAAAATGCGATATCTTCCAAAATATGTATCATCCGTCAATCGAAGTGGTCATTTTTCTGTGAACGTCTGGGCATGGATTAGTGCCAGAGGTCCAGGTGTATGTATTATATTAGAGGAAAAATTATATGGTGAAGTGTATAGGAGAATTTTAGAACAAGCTATGCTACCATCAGTAACGGCGGTTTTTGACGAAAATTTTATATACCTGCATGTAACATAATAACGAGCCATCGAAAAAATTCATAATTGGAGTAGACTGTGAAATTGGGTTGGTACTTTAACCACATCCACATAATGACACATTACTTGATGCTTGACAGTTTCATTGTAAAAAAAGGTTATGGCATTGAAATGATACTACAACAAAAAAGGAAACAAATAATTTATTTAATATCGAAATCATAATCAAAATTTACATATAGCTACAGAAGTTGTTGAAAATGTTGTCCATTTGCATCTAAACACAAACAATTTTCTTAATAAGAGTTTTGAAAAATTTGACACAAACTTATAGTTTATATGTCAAATAATAAATGTCATTATGTGGAAGTGGTTAAAGTATCAACCCAATTTCACACTCTACTCCAATTATGAATTTTTTCGATGGCTCGTTACAAAGCTTCTATATTTCAGCAATTATGCAACTTTATAATTTCAGCATAACTGTGCAGTTCACCGAGAACGAATAGTCGAAGACTTTTTTAATTTATATAATTTAAGTATTTTACTGTGGTTCTCAAAAAGTCCCGACTTAAATCCTATTGAAAATGTTTGAGGGAGATAAACGAAAATTATACACATTTTAGACCTAATAATCGATTTGAACTATAGCAACGCATTATGGAAGCATGGCAAAATATCACGCCGGAATTTATTCGGGATTTGGTGCTGTCAATGCCGCGTGTAATGACTGTAATGGAGTAATGACCAAATAGTAAAATTGTACTTAAAATTCTAATAATATATATATATATATATATATATATATATATATATATATATATAAATATAATATTTTCGTGACCTTGGTATGATAAGGTAAACTTAATAAGTCGGCGATTAAAGATCTGGTTCATTACTTCAAAGTATATATATTTAAAACAATCCTACATGTTTCGGCAATGATGCCTTTGTCAAGGGAATAAAAAATATTTTTTATTCCCTTGACAAAGGCATCATTGCCGAATGCAATAATTGGACAATGTAATTTAGTTAATTTTAGGTACATTTTGTTAATATTTGCTAATGTCAAAGGTTATATGAGAAGGGAAAATTATTTGTAAATCAATAAGTAATATTAATCAAATATCAAAATTATATTTGAAATGTCAAATATTTTGAAAATTTTATATAACTAAAGCTACCAATGGTCTTCAAAAGAGAAAAAGCCGTCGCTATGGTTTCTTATTTATAAAATTGGGAGAATTTTTGCATTTAAAATGTTTAGTTATTTTTTGAAAGAGAATTTTTTTAAAAACGTTTAAAATCTGAAAAATTGAAGTTACAAATGGTAAAATCTACTTACCTTCTTATAAAATCATATAATTATCTGAAAAAATATTATTACAACAAATATTTGGGAAATTGAAGAACATATCATCGCTTGTACGGGGAGAATCTCTGAAGATAACCCTTAAAGAAGGTCGTTATAATCCTTTTTGCCATCTATTATATGTGTTCACATATTCTGTGGTGTTAAAGTTATAATTTCACATTTTTATTTTGAGTGAAAACATTACCCGTACTTAATCTAATGGTATCGGATCACCCTGGATCAACGTAGGTTTAAATGGGACAATCTCTAGAAGCCATATTATCTAAAATGAAGATTATCCATTATTAAAAAGGAGACAGTATACCTTGATTTTCTGGAGGACTCAACGCCTGAAGGATTTGTTAGGTTCGTGACCAGTTTTCCCTGTTTCGGTAAATATTCAAGCTGTACATCAGGTGGACCAAAATTGATCACAGCAATTAGGTGTCTTTAGACGAAAATCATGAAGTTAGAAAGGAAATGTTGAGATAAGTTTGCATTATATGATTCACTTCCAAAATTTAACTTAATAAGTAAACAAACTTATATGAACTTACCGAAAGTAGATTAAAATTCCAATAATAATCATTTTAATATATGTAAATAGGGAAGTTATATACCAATTTTAAGCGTGGTTTGATTTACCAGAGCCTATTTAGTTTAAATATCCAGATATTTGTTACATATCAGCTGATTCGTTTAATTTCCCACCTATAAAAAGAAATCTACATATAACCTATAAACATTATAAATTATGTTTCAATAAGAATAGTTAATCCATTGATTGTACTTAATAATTTGTTATCAAGCTAAATATTCAAATCAAATAGATAAGATTTACTTAATAAACAGAGTTTAAGATACTAAAACAAGTTGTTTGTGTGTACGATAAGTTAATAAAATATAATCATACTAACCTAGATTAATCAGGATATATACAACTAACTTACCTTTCTTTTAAACAATTAAACTCAATTTAATTTTTTAAAACTTTAGTAATATAAATAATATCTTAGCGTAACAATTTGAAATTTCCCACCCCTTTTACACACTTTAGTGCATACGAATTCAGGTATGTTGACAGCAACAATTTATTTTAAAATGGGTATTAAGCCTTTACAGTATGATAATATAATTACATGCGAACAAGGTAAGCAGTTGTAATATATATGCTACATACAATTTTGTCAATTTTAATGCATTTTAGGTGGATTGAAAGGATTTATATCTATAATCAATGCAAATCGATTTGGTTTAACCTCAAAATGAATTCTGTTCTCTATAACAATAATATCAAATTATCAGAGAAAATAAGGTAGGTTTATCTTAATTATCGACCAATACGTTTATGAAAAATGCTTGCTAAGTTAAACTATATTTAAATCTTCAAAATAGATGATATTTTACACAGTGAAGCTGCTCTATCTTCGATTTATAATAATAATACACAGATAGTCCTTTAATTATAGGATAAATTCTACCTTGTCAACGAGCACTAATTAACTTGTAACTGAAGGTACACTGACTTTGGGAATAGGTTCCTTCGGAAAGGTCTCGGGCTGGATTACTGGATTTATTTTTCCGGAAAAATGACAGGAGATTGGTTATACAGCACAATTAATTGGATGGCTATCATATAACGAAATAAAATTAAGGATTAGAGGGTTTTATATTATTAGACGCTGGCTCGATACTTGTTCGTTGTGAATAATCAAATTTCTTGAAAATGCACCTAGCAATAAAGTTAATTTTGTTACTCCAAAGTAGTATAGATATTTTAATAATATTGTCCTTTATATTTCAGCTTTTAAATACGATTTATAACTTTAAAATCGCCTTTTTAATCTTGATATGGCATTATCGTTAAAAAGCCACGCTTCGTTTTTTTTTGTTATTGATATTTTTTTTTGTTACCTACACGAAGCGACGTTCCATTTTTTTTAACGCGTTGACTACCTGAAAAATAGCCGCTGAAAAGAAAAAGGCGTTGCCAATTTGAAATGTTGGTTTGAACTTCTGGTTAAAAGTAAATTTAAGCATTCTGAAGGTATTAAAAATCCTAAATAATTAAATCAATTTGTTAGAAAATAATCGGCATTTCAATCGCAAATAACTACATTATTATACAACCCTACTTATGTTATTCCTATACAGATGGCGCGATCTGACATTTTCTTAGAATTATATGATATTAATTTAAATTAAATCTTGTAATTATACCATAAATTGTTTATATTAAAGTAAATTGTTTTCTGAAGGCCGTACTAGCTTAATATACAGTGTGGTCATAAAGTTTGGAACCAAGCTTATAACCACATTATTTTACATTTTTAGGAAAAACGCTCGGACAGGTAAATTTTCTTTTTTAAAACGCCATCTTTTGACATACAATTTTTTTCTATGACGTCATTGGTTTTCGAGTGATGACGTTATCAACACTTTCTTTAAATGGCAACCATATTATTTTTTTCTCGTTTTTGGTAGATCTTTATATCCACCAAATAGTGATATAAAACAATTGGTATGTTGCATCATAATTTTTTTGAAAAAATTATATAAATTTAGAAAAAAATACGAAAATTTTATTTTTGTACAAAATTAAAATTAAATTAAAAAAAAATACATCTGAACTTAAATTTATTGTAACAGTTAACGTAAATTTTCAAAATGGACCCCACCAACCAACTGACACTGTCCCAGCCGAGTGTAAACACTTCGTATACTCGCCTCAATTATGTATGGGGATATTTGTGTAAGTTCTACGCGAATTCGTTCTTTTAAATCTTCTAAATTGTTCAGTTTGTTAAAATACACTTTCGATTTCAAATAACCCCACAAAAAAAAGTCTAACGGAGTCAGGTCAGGAGAATGAGGTGGCCATTCTATGTCGCCTCTCCGTCCAATCCATTTATTGGGAAATATTTCTTCAAGATAGTGGCGAATCTCTACACCATAATGGGGAGGCGTCCCATCTTGTTGAAACCAAATATTTGGATGGGGTACATCACCATCCTCGTGATTTGGGAAAATAACAGCGAGCGCTGGAACCAGTTCAAATCTTAAAAATTCTAAATATTGCACAGCAGTCAAATTTCCTTCAAAAAAATATGGTTCTAAAATGCGTCGTCCAATCATTCCAACCCATACGTTAACTTTTCCTCTGCGCTGAGTATGACACGTTTGAGTCCAATGCGGATTGTTCTGCGACCAATATCTGCAATTGTGGCGGTGAACAGATCCATTTAGGCAAAACGTAGCTTCATCTGAGAAGACGATGTTTTCCAAGAAATTTGGATTTTGGTCACAACGTAACATTACGTCTTCACAGAACTGCAGTCGACGATCTTCGTCATCCTCATGTAATTCCTGTACAAGTTGAACTTTGTAAGGACGATAGTGTTCTTTTTTAAATAAGTTGACGACAAATGAGTGAGCCACCTGATTGGCTTACGCAAGTTGTCTGGTGGAAACATGATGCCTTTCTTCTGCTTCTAGAAGCACATTTAATTTCACATCTTCTCCTACTTGAGGTCTACCTTGCCGTGGCCGATCTTTTACGGATCCAGTTTCGGTAAACTTTCCAACTAGTTTTGTCACCGTAGACATGGTAATTGGAGGTCTATCAGGGTGTTCATGGTTAAACAAATCGCATGCTTCTGCATGCGTTCTTTGTCTGTCCCCATACCCAACCATAATTAAAATTTCGATTCTTTCTCGCTCAGATAAATGTGCCATTTTTTATATTAGCGAAAATGAACAATTTTTACGCAATATCTCAAAAATTTAACGTCAAAAATAGAAGTAAATAATTCAACAATGTTGTCGCCATAGAAACAATTTCAAACTAAAAATTTTTACATAAATTGTATAAAAAGAAGTAAGAATGTCATAAAGAAATATCTTGCAAAAAAGTGCGTGTTTTTGTTTTTGTAAATTTTTTGCATAGTAACATGAGTACATGTGCTTTTGACGATCCGGTTTGTTCAAGAAAATATTTAAGTCCTCACACAAGGCAGAAGTGTGAAAAAACTTACTTACATATTTCAGTAAATTTTGTAAGCTTTTGAAATCTTCAATTTTTGGGCGATAATTTTAATTCAGAAATGGTCTGCCACATCATGTCAATTTTTTAAATAAATTAAACTTCTTTGGCCCTATTTTGTGAAACTATTTAATGTTAAATAAGATTTTTTAATAAGTAATTGGCCGATTAGGAAGACGAATTTCTTTTGACCTGGAGCGAATAACGCAGATTACTATTGATCGCAAAGCATTTACACTCGGCTGGGACAGTGTCAGTTGGTTGGTGGGGTCCATTTTGAAAATTTACGTTAACTGTTACAATAAATTTAAGTTCAGATGTATTTTTTTAAATTTAATTTTAATTTTGTACAAAAATAAAATTTTCTTATTTTTTTCTAAATTTATATAATTTTTTAAAAAAAAATTGTGATGCAACATACCAATTGTTTTATATCACTATTTGGTGGATATAAAGAACTACCAAAAGCGAGAAAAAACTAATATGGTTGCCATTTAAAGAAGGTGTTGATAACGTCATCACTCGAAAACAAATGACGTCATAGAAAAAAAATTGTATGTCAAAAGATGGCGTTTTAAAAAAGAAAATTTACCTGTCCGAGTGTTTTTTCAAAAAATGTAAAATAATGCGGTTATAAGCTTGGTTCCAAACTTTATGACCACACCGTATATATAGAGGAGATTTTGTCATTTGGCGATTTAAGGTCTGTTTTATTTCAATATGTATATATTTAAAATAATTTCATTCTTACATGTTTCGGAAATTACTGCCTTTTTCAAAGAGAAAACCACAACATCACATATATAAATATGACAGTAAAATACTGTCATGTTTTATAATTTAAAACTCATTGAACTACTATGTTGCTATGTGGGAGAAGTGTTGGGGCGCTAGTGATGCTCTGTTTGGGTGGAGATGATGATATATTGTGGTTCATTAGTTCTATCTGTCGGTCGGTCAGTCACGAGCGGTTTCCAAGTATGTGGCACACGTTGGCCGTCGCGCCGTTTGATCAAGTTATTAGGTATCTCTTTAGTCTTTATTGCTTCTGTTACTATTTTTGTTGTTAGAGCTAAGATCTTGGTGTTGTCGGTTCCTTTTTGACGATCACGTTTCTGTATTCCTCTCTCCTAACGTTTATTTGCCTATTAGCCTGTTCCACATATTTATGGGTACAATCTGGGCATGAAATTTCAGAAACACCCTAATCTTGTAGAGGTATTACATCTCTATTTTATCCCTATTTTCCCGCGTGTTGCTGAAAACAGTATCGCATACACTGGAAAATAGGCGACAAACTAGCAAGGAAAAAGACATAATCCCACTAAAATGACTTAAGCCAGGTTTGAAATTATAAGAAATTTCGAATTCGATAATGATCTTTGCTATAATATTATGATTTCTTGTGCAAATGATTAGTTTAAATCTTTGTTTTTGAAAAATACTCAAGTATATTTGCCAACTATGGTCACTATCACCATGTTTGTAAATAAATAGATTAAAATGTTAAAAAAATTTGTAGCAAAAAGCCTGCTAGAAAATAGTTTATTACTGACACTTGGCGATTAAAAGGAATTTCTATGTTTGCATAATTGTTAAGGACTCCTAGTAATATCAAACTCAGTTATACAGAAAAAAGTATATTTTATATGTTAAATTTGGGCTTTAATAACAATCAGCTGTTAAAATCCTTGGAATATAATATAAATGAATTTGATTTTTGGGAATAGGACAATTAAATTTCGCGTTATATTCAAGAACACCAAAATTCATTATTGCACTTGACCAAAGTCCCACACCTGCAATTACTAGTACTTTGCAAAAGGTGTTGTTTGCGTTAATAAATGCTAATGGCGTTGCAATTAGAAAGTAGGAAATGAACATTGTCGGAAAGAATTGTTTAAAGATACACGATACGACATATTCGTGTCCCAACGAAGAAATAAAGAGAACCATAATTTTCGGAACAAATTTATTCTTGGGTGTGATGTTTTCTTTGAATTCTTTGTAGACGTAAATATGGAGCCAATCTTGTACAACTGAATTCCATTGTCTGAAGAAATTCGATATATTCGTGGCCATCCACCATTCCTGAAAAATTAATATTACAATTTTTAAATAAGTGGAGAAATAAGACAAATAGTCGGTTTAGTCGGCGATTACAGTTTCGTCCGATTAGCAGATTTGCATAAATTATAATACACGCTTTCGTTCGGCTAGTAAGACAGGCTTAAATTAGGGATATACAGTTTCGTCCGGCCGGTAGGTGGAGGTAAAGGAGAGGATTCAAATTGTCCTAATGGTATTATATTCTAAACAATACTTTCCTTGTAATTTTTTTCCAGTTGATACTTATTATTTGTGAAATCCAACAAATATCGTATTCTACTATTTCTACCCCCACCCACCAATGGAAATTTCTATGAATTATGTACTTAGAAACATTACATTTAATTATTACATGCTGAAAGTGTAACATGGCAAATTTAAATGTGAGAAAAGTGTAAGGCGTGGTGAAGAAGTACTGTTTGTGAACAACTTCCGATACGGTTTGCGGAACAACTGTCAAGTGGCGAAAGAAAGTGGAGATGTTGGACACTAAAATGTACTGCTACTGTTTACACTATGGGTGAAGACAATTTGATATCCCGTTGTAATTTGAACCATGCCCACCCTGAATTAAGCGCTTCAGCAGTACAAAAGCAATTTCTTGTAGCGGCGGAAAAACGTAAAGCTATAGAAGAACTTAATGTGCAACCTAAACGAATTGTGCAGTCGCTGTTAACAAAATGCGACAGTTGTGAATTAACAATTGGCGACTTGAAATCGGTGAAACGAAGTATGTATGGTGAAAGAAGAAAGACATTTCCGAGTTTGCCCAATAATATAAGTGGTTGAAACTTTGGAAAATATGAAATTTGAAATTAGTACGAACAGAGAAGCAGAATTTTTGATTGTCAACGACAGCAACCATTGTATAGTTATATTCTCTTGTAAGTCAAACCTGGAACATTTGTGTAAGTGCAAAAAGATATTTATGGACATTTAAATATTCCTCAAAATATTTTGTACAGTTATTTAACATCCATGGACAATATAACGGGTACTATATACCCCTAGTGTTTTGTTTACTTAAAGATAAAAGTTCGGAAACCTATAAACACTGTTTAAAATATGTAAGTCGAAAATGTGAAAAATTTTCGTTACAATTTCGTGCAATCGATTTTGTTAACGATGTGTTATCGATTTTAAAATGTCGATACACAAAGCTGTTAGTGGCAGAATATTAAAATAATTGGTTGTCGATTTCATATCTCTAAAACTTTGTGTCAAAAACTACAAGAGCTGGGACTTACAAAACACTATAAAAAAACAGACATTGGCAAATGGACAATTCGGTCTCCTTCTGTTAGAACCTGAGAACCTTGGCAACTCTTTCGTATTTGATCTACTGCCCATAATACCAGAAAATGATATACTACAAGCATTTATGGACTACCTAATGGAAACTGATATAGAAGAGAATTCAATATTTCCTCCCGAAATTTGGGCGGCTAAATGTGCTAGCAGCTCAAGGACGACCAACGCATCGTTTCATTCACATCTAAATAAGAGTTTTAATTTTTATCATCCAAATATCTTTGTCTTTCTTAAAAGTTTTGCGCTACTATCAAGCTGAAATTTATATTCAAATACAAAGTGTAAATAAACAAAGATAAGTGAACACAAAGCGAAAATTTTTTCAAGAAGAGAATCGAACAATACGATAATAAAGAACTGACGACACTGCAATATGTCCAATTAGTTTCACATTATTATTCTTTTTAAATAAGTACATAATTTTAAAAATATTAGTTTGTAATTGTTCTGTCATTTAAGTATTTCTTTTCTCATTTGTTATTTTATATATTTTTCTTTTGTAATAGAATAAATTCTTAAATTTTAACTTATTGTGTTTTTTTTTCTATTCAACACATAACCTACTCAGCTTGTTTGCGTTCAATATATCGAGAGTATCATAACAGAGATGTTATTTCCACTAAAACTAATATTGGAGATACACCTCTAAATAAACATAAAAAGATTAAGTATTTAAAGATTATCGGACGAAGCTGTGTTTACTTGTAAATACCTAAAATTCGACCTGGACGAAACTGTAACAGTGAAGCGGTTAGCATTATCAGAAAAGGATTAAACAAAGATTACAGGACGAAACTGTATCTGCCCAGTTTACTTTACCTGGTAGAATTCTCTATCAGCAAATCTTAATAGTTCTCCAGTTATATTAAGCCAGCAGTGGAATATTATATAAAACGCACATAAAAATGCAATGAGACCAACAGTAAATGTATCGAAAACAGAAACAGCTGTTTCTAAAACCATTAACTGGTCTCTTTTAGTCAAGCCAGCGTTTAGATGAAGTTTAGGTAGGGTATTGTCGAGTAAGAAACCTGGTAACCATATGGAGCACAAAAGATCGAGGAAGCACTGCAAGATAAACTGAATATCCACATTTTTTCTTCTGAAATAAATGAATTTTTTTAAATTTCGAAACGTATTACCATAAACTATATAGATGTATCACTCGATTAAATTTTCTTGTTAATATATTTTTTTTTGTAGCCCTTGCACAGAGGAAGTGCAAAGTACGTGCGCCGTTTTGGAATATGCGCATTTCACTTTAGTATTCGACGCTGTCGATGCTCTTGTATGTTTCCGTATACCGATAGGTCCAGGCCGCTACGGTCCATAGGCAACAATATACGTATGGAACGTAATGCGATGTGGCAACGTGTGTACGATGCCACTCTGGGTGCGCAACATAAGTCCGATGGTCGAGCGCAACAGATTGCCCGTCATTCGTATTTAGCTGTGCATACGTAAAGGTAGTTATCATGTCAGTGTATACAACCGCAGAGAAGGTACAAATAGTTTCGTGGTATCTTGCCGGCAATTCCTGTCGAACAACCGCTGAATTATTTGCTGTAGAGTACGTAAATCGGCCTATTCCTTCACATTCGACGATTGAAAGGATCATAAATGCGTTTAGGAAATATGGCTGTGTAGTCGGAAATTGCCGCAAATGCCAAAAAATTGACGAACAGCCTCATATCCCTCTAATACCTGCCGATCGGGAGGAGAGAGACGTGAGGGTTTCTTCGTTAGTTGAAATGGGCGACCTTAAGTGTACACGGCAAATTGCAGACGAAATCGGTGTTAGTAGAAGTACAGTAAAGCGGATTCTAAAACGCAACAAATATAAAAGTTACAAAGTTCGAAAGTGCCAGGAGATTTTTCCCGAGGACAATTTTGCAAGAATGGAGTTTTGTGAGTCCGTGATGGAAAAGGCTAACAGGGACGAATATTTTATAAAAAAATATTCTGTTTATCGACGAGTCTTCTTTTCCACGTCATGGCAAGCATAATCCCTCAGTCGTGCGATATTGGTCTCGAGAAAATAAACATCTAGCTCGTAATGTTAAAACTCAATACCCCGAAAAACTTAACGTTTGGGCGGGTATCTTGGGTGATAATATTATAGGGCCATCAGTTATAAACGGCAATTTGAATGCAGTAAAATATTTAGATTTGCTGCGAACACGAATTATTCCTGCTGTCCGTCAACTAAACGTCGATTTTGATGCAATTTGGTTTATGCAAGACGGTTGTCCCGCGCATAACAGCAGATTAGTAAGAGGGTTTTTAGAAAACACTTTTCCTAATCATGTTACTTCCGGGAGGGGTACGATAATATGGCCACCTCGATCACCCGACCTCAATCCCTGCGACTTTTTTCTGTGGGGTTATGTCAAAGAAAATCTTTACGGTCTTCTAACAATACCGAACTTGCAACAGTTGCAAGTTAAACTGTTTAGAATTTTCGAGACAATAACCCCTAGAAATCTCGAGGGAGTGCGGCGGGAGTTTTACAATAGGCTCGGCTATTGTTTGGGAAGAGAGGGCGGTATTTTAGAATCCTATATTGAGTGACTTTCTTAAAATTTAAATTTATTTTGCAGAATTATTGATTTTTTTACTTTTATCTTTTAGAAAACGTTATTGTTTTTTTATTACTTAGAACTTAGAAACTTTATTACTAAGAATACAATAATAATAATAAATTGGACCTTATTATGTCTGAAACAAATGGGCAAATTACGTATACAGAACGAATATGCAAACGACTATATCCGGTTTAAGTCTTACTAAATTCTTAACTGCAATGTGCTGCAATTGAAGCTGTTCCACGTAGAGGGGATTCGCTGTTGCCACTCATTGCTGACTATGGCCCGTTCCGAGCTGGACCAATCGGTATACCTTAGTTTTATTTTGAGGGTAGTTATGCTTTTTATTATAAATTTCGGTAGTGTTTTTGTATTATTTGCAGACTTTAATAATTGTTATTTCTTATTTAAATAGAGTAGGTAAAATCTGTTTGAAAATATAGTGTGAACCGCTAGCTTCCACCACCACAGGTGGTTATGCAATAAAAGTAATTGATATGAGAAACACGCTACAGGCCCGTATTATCAATATAGTGGAACCTCGCTTTACAAACACCTCTCATAATGAGTAATTCGCATAACGAGAAAAATAAATTGAAAAAAATTGATTCGCATAGTGAGCGATGCATCTCATAACGAGTGACGAGGACAAGAGATTATGTGGATGCTACACCAGTTTATGTTTAAAAAGCGGCCGTTGCGCTGGCGTGTTACTGTCGCTTGCGATAACATATATTTATGAATTCGTGTTCAAACATATTTACTGTTTGCGATTTTGTTTGTATAAACTTTAACAGTAACAACAAACAATAGTGTTAATTTATTTTATATTTAATAACCCTGGAAAAAATGTCTTCGAAGACAAAGCCGCAAAAATATCGCAAAATCATTGAAAAGCGTGAACGAGGTGATCTAGCACGTAAATACAATCGCCCTACATCAACAATTTGCACCATCCTCAAGAATAAGGAGAAGATAAAGGACATAGAGGCTTTAAAGGGAGTGACAAGAATATCTACACAACGGTTACATATTCTCGACGATGTTGAAAGGTTGCTGCTTATATGGACTAACAGAAAGCAATTGCAAGGCGACACTATTAATGAGAACATGATTTGTCAGAGGGCGGCCGACCTCGGCCATATGAGCACGGATATGCTTAACGTCCCAGACCATCATTTACTGTAACTACTCTAGAAATGGTTAATAAAGTCAATGTTCTTGTAAGTAGCGATCGTCGATTGAAAGCACGTGAGATAGCTAATGAAGTAAACATTTCAACCGAATGGGTATACTATATTTTTAATGAACATTTAGATATGAAAAAACTAACCGCGAGATGGGTGCCGCGTTTGTCGCATCCAAATATCAGGAGAATGTTTGGTTATTTACAAACGAAGTTCGAGGAAATTCTTCCGTCGAAATGTCACAGTAGATGAAACTTGAATATATCATTATATTCCATACTCCATTATGGGCGGCCACGATTTCGGCACCAAACTACCTAGCCATTTAATACCCTGTTCGATCTTGGCACTGTGCTACGGATTAGGACAAATGACATCTCAAATTACCTGTCCAAGCTAATGAGGAATTGTTGGAATTGTCAAGAAGGGCGTACCTAATAAGTGTAATATGATTTGTCCCAAATTGATACCGTAATTAATGAGATTCAGGTGTTTCTTTCCTGTTTTGAAATTTTTCAAAGTATCTACTAGTTAAATTCTAACTTTTGTGGTGATAAGTCGCAAATTACTTATAATGGAAGATCGTATAATTGAATGTTCACGCGGAAAATAGCTTCTAATAGTTCTAAGATGTCAAAAAGCATTTTGGCGATGTATACAACAAACGTGCAAAGTAAAAGTTTTTACCATTGGTGCTGACAATTTAATTACGTGAAGTGATTTGCATTGTCACGACAAAGACATTAAAAAGTTAAACCGCCAAATTATAAGCAGTTGCGAAAAAAGAAAGGCTACGGAAGAACCGGCTGAGAGGCCTTCTAAACTAATTCATTCTATACTAAAGGAAAATTCTGATAATCTAGACACTCTCTCTGTGAGGGATATTTCTTACATTCGAAAGAACATACAAAAAGGCTGTGTTCATGTATAACAATACGTTATGCACGCATAAAGCATTTGTTACAATATGAAACACACATGTAAATAATTTACACATCTGTAACTGTACACATGGACAATACCGCTCGTATTTTCAGCATTTACTTCTGCTTAAGACATATGTTTCTGCCATCTAGGCGTCTTCAGTCAAGCTAGTGAAGAAATGTATACACATTGATACAAATCTCTTAAACAATAGATCTGTATCTGTATCTACATTACGCTAAAATCGTCTCCAAGCCATAGCAAGTTACCTCCTATCAGATGGCACTAATTTAATAAGTGACATCTGACGGACGAAAGAGACTATGCCAGAAAAGGCGATCTTCCGCTCGAAAAGCTAGGCTATTACAAAAACGGAAAAATACGCATAGTGGTGCAGTCCATTAACACGCGCCAGATGGCGGTAAATATACAAAAAGGCTGTGTTCATGTATAACAATACGTTATGCACGCATAAAGCATTTGTTACAGATGGCAGAAACATATGTCTTAAGCAGAAGTAAATGCTGAAAATACGAGGTGTATTGTCCATGTGTACAGTTACAGATGTGTAAATTATTTACATGTCTGTTTCATATTTGTTCGAAGGAACGTATATTATAACCACAGAAAAAAACAACCAACACCACTCCATTCTACCGAAGAGGCTATAAATTTACTGAAAAATTTGAAAATCTGCACAATCAAGGAGAAAAACTTATTATTCATCAACGATGAAAGCAAGAAGATTGTAGTATTTTCCTGTATTACCAATATCCGCTATTTATGTGACAGTGACAAAATTTACTTGGATGGTACATTCAGTTGTACGAAGTATCTTTTACAACTATTTACAATCCACATTCTCAGCAATGGACATTATATTCCTTTGGTATTTTGTTTGCATCCAGATAAAAAGCAGGATACTTACAAAAATTTATTTGTGTCTTTAAAAACTAAGTGCGAAAGTGAGGGTTTTAATCTTAATTCAAAAATAGTGGTAACAGACTTCGAAAAAGCCATTCATAACGCTGTTGTTTTCGTGTGGATAGATGTTAAGTTAATTGGATGTCGCTTCCATCTTGACTAATCATGGTTTAAAAAAATTCAAAATCTGGGTTTAACTGCTGAATTCAAACACAAAAATAGTGAAATAGGTAAATGGTTTAAATATGTTTTTGGGTTGCCATTTTTTAAATCCAAGTGATGTCGGAGATTGTTTCGCATTCGATTCCGTAGAAATTCAACCAGATGACGTAAGGATAACTACATTTTCTCATTATCTTGTGGAAAATTATATTGGAGAAAAAGCATCTTTTCCACCCGAATTGTGGGCAGAGTACACCGCGCTTATAGAACGAACTACAAGCGCTTGCGAGTCTTTTCATTCAAGGTTCAATGGTAACTTCTATACCAATCATCCATACATATTTTCCTTTATAGAAATTGTTAAACAATTTAATCAGACTCTTACATAAAAATTCAAAGTTTAAACGAGGCGGTAAGAATACGCGATCCTGCAGTGCGGAAAAGAATAGGCTTAGTCAAAAGTAATAACGCATAGGAAATCTCACGTTTTCATTTTGTAAAATGTGTATCGTAGATGTACTGCAACCATTAGATTCAGAAAAGTATATGTTGTATATGTATAGGTAATTTTTTTAGTAATAACATTTTAATAATTGTAAATATTTAAATATGTAGAAATTTGTTTTAATCTCCGACAAGAAATTCCATTTTTTTGAATATGTACAAAACTGTTTTTTCAATAATAATATTTTCTAATTAGCTTGTGGTTTTTATTTTTGATATAAATTCATTTAATTTAAAAAGGTATATAACCCCTTACCACAATTATTAGTCGTATCCTAAATACGTATTTCGACAACTAAGTTGTCATCATCAGTAGGTAAAAACTACTAATTAAAAATTTCTAAGAGGCAAGTGTTTTGTCTCGTAGTTTGAGATTGGCATGGTAAATTTAGTCTTTACAGGGTTGCAGTGTATAGTAGTTGTGCGGAAGCGTTTATTTTACTTTACTGTGCCCCATGTGTGACTTTTAATTAGTAGTTTTTACCTATTGATTATGACAACTTAGTTGTCGAAATACGTATTTAGGATGCGACTAATAATTGTGGTAAGGGGTTATATACCTTTTTAAATTATTATTTAACCACAGTCTCCATTGAAAGAATTTTCATAAATTCATTTAAAATGTATCAAGTATCAAGAGATTAACGCGGAGGTAGATGGTGCCGATTTCGTGTACTCGTATGCGGCCTCTATTATACTCTACGAAGAGACAGTTTCATCGGTATTTGTATTTGTTTTGTGACATCTTTGTATGCAACTCAAATAACACTTCAGTTCTGCACATTTAATTTTAAGGAAACGTTAACGTTTAGTTTATTTAAAAATCTTTTTTTAGGATTTTTTCTATAATAGATTGTCATTTCTTACCTTGGATATTCATCTCTGTACAACAATGTTGGGGCAAATGAAAAATATAAATAATTCGAATATCTGGGCAGATCTAAAATCTGATTAGAGTACGACTTACATTTTAACACTCTCGGAACTAGATTTCTTATAAAGGAATAAGTTTTCATCATTAATCTCATCTGGAAATGATTTATGGTAATAAATATGCAAAAGTAATTGATTGTTTTGAGCAAAATCTCTTACATTTTCAACTTGAACGGCTGTTGATGCAATCAGTCCTAAGCTTATTTGACTACAAATATAGGGAACGTAGTACAAGGAACATATATAGTACAAAAGTAGGATCGCCAATGCCACTGCATCACAGGATTTCTTCAGAGAAACTTAAAACAAGGGAATGTAGTTAAACAAAAATAATACACAATATTATTGAAAATCGGGTGTAAAGAACACAATACAAGTTCATATTTGTGTGAAAGTATTTCTCCAGATACACTGACAAGTGTTCCACCTTACTACAGAATCATCAGTGCGCACTATTAGAGAGATACTTTCACCATAATAACGCTCTTACCATATTACAAAAGTTACTAAGACAGAGCAACCATCACTGTCTTCATAACAAGATAAAAGCCAAGCCGGAGGTTTCCATCTGGCGGCCACAACCGCAACTCGCAGAAACTGTATTAACGTGCGTCCACTCTATATTGGACACAACTGATAGCGTATATAAGTAATTTGGAACATACTTGAGTAGGTAAAATCTCACCAAATTTTTTATAAAACAATACTATTTTAATAATATAAAATATACGCTATCGGTTGTGTCCGATATAGAGTGGCCTGCCTGTGGCGAATCTTAAGATGTCACTTCGAAACTGCACTGAGGAGATCGTGAGAACGAAACACACGTGTTTCGATCGCCGGTGTTTACACATCGATATTCTATTTTTTAGAATATTGAAGAATATGGCGACGAGTTAATGGACTACATAGTTATGCGTACTTCTTTCTCTCTTTAGTAGCGGCCTAGCCGTTCTTGAGAAAGCGCTCACACCGGCCTCTCTTGTCCGTCAGATGTCACGAGACATCTCTTGTCAGCTGACGGTATAAGATTGTGCTTATCTTGTGAGGGCGAATCTTAAGACATCACTTTATAACTGCATTGAGGAAATCGTAAGATCGAAACACATATGTCTGTAGTTGAAGTGTCCATTGTTTAAATTCGTTGTGTATGTCCATGCGTGTAGATACAGACTTGTTTTAACATATTTGTATTAATTTGTATTACATTTGCGTATTTACTTATAGCATTATATAACGTCTAGAGTTATATCTTCGCTAAGCTGGTGAGACTAAAGTAGACAGTTACAGAAAACTTTTAAAGCTTTTAAATGATTTACACGTAATAATAAACGAATTACGAAAGAAAAAAATAAATGAAATACTTACATATTATTGATATTTGCTGTCTTGTGTGTATCCAAAAATGAAAGACAGGGTATATCAGTAGATGCGCGGTAAGCAGAAATATCCATAGTATAATACCAAGGTGGAAATTAGAGCATCCCTTAGATAGCGTTGCTAGTCCAAAAGTAGTACTGAAAAATTAAATTTAGAGACTGGTTACACTGGTTTACGAATTAGAAAAAAAATTCTGGGTGACACTATATGTTTCTTATGTTCTTTGATCCACTAAACTCGAATATCGCAGTAATTTCTTTTATGGATAGATTTTGAGATATAAATTTTTTAATTTTTTTGTAAACAAAACAAAATTATTAATATTATTGTTTTATATAAAATTTGGTGAGGTTTTAGCTAGTAAGTATGTTTCAAATTATTTTGTTATATGCGCATTCTGTTTTGTTCGATAAACAATGGAGACATGTTAGAAGTTAATACAGCTTCTGCAGTCCCAGTTGTACCGTCAAATGGAAGCACCTGGCTTAGTTCTGCTTCAGAACTAAATTGGACTAAATTGCACTAAACTAGCCAATTTAATGTATTGAGCACTAGATTTAGTGCTTTTTTAAAGTGATCAGTGCTTGTTTTTTTACTTTAGTGCCTAGTGTTTCTTTTAGTGCTTAGCGACAAGCCGGCAAGCTGCAGACTGCAGATCTGCATGTGCACGCTACACGTCAAACGTGGACGTTCAAGTTTAAGGTGAGGTGTGATGTGCTAACTGCTGAAGTAGTGAGGTGGTCTTGGTCACGTCTATGGGTCACACTGTGATTTAATTTCAATAGTAAGGTAAAAGGTAAGTGTTCAAAAATAACAAATATAGGTACTATCGAATTAAAAAAAAAGTGGTAAAGTCATATTTTAATCGGTTTAAATTGGGTTGCGTGTATTAAATGTAGGCGTCAAATTTAAATATTCAAATAACATATGTTTCAAATAAGCGTCTGTTATTTTCTTATCAGCGTTCACGTCATTTAAATTAATAAAATATTTGAAACTATTATTGGTATTTATAATGCCGCAATTAAATAATATGCAGAAAGTTATGATTCAAGCTAGTATAAATGATTCGGTAAGCATACGAAAAACTGGAAACTAGTTAGAAGTCATTAAAACGATAACATTTCGCGCAAAGCAGAATATTGTAGGGAACGTGTGTGGAAAATGATGAAGTTTATCAGACAATGCAATTTTCGTCGAAGAAATATGGACGAGTTGGAGCGGAAGATACATGATTCGTGGCAGCAAATTTCACTGGAATTTACTAGAAAGTTAATATCATCTATGGCCAGCCGATTACCGAACATTATGGAGAAATGACAAAATATTAATATATTATCTGATAAGTTAACCCATAATAATAAACACCTTTATTTTGACAATCGCCCTACACCATTGTTATGGTAATAGGGATTTTTGGATTATATATATATATATATATATATATATATATATATATATATATATATTGACAATCAAGTGTATTATATTTCGATGCTTCACAATTACTGTACGATTATATTCACATATCAGTAGAGCAGACCAATTGTCGTGCGCGCCATGTGCGCAGATGTGAGGATGATTGTATTGCATCAGAACTAATAAAAAGCATTCAGTATGTGTTTGGTACTTGCTTAGACTGCATGTAAGTGTAAGTATACGTAATAAAATGTCGTCGACACATAAATCGAGAAACGACCGTTGTCAGACGAAGTGAATAAGTTTATTATGGATATCCCGGACTTAATATACGATGGCTCAAAAATTAAATGTTTAGTGTGCAATACATATCTAATGTGTTGGTCAAAAACACATTGTAAAGAACACGTAAGCAGTTCGAAGCACAATAATAACAAAATTAATCGACAACAGTTTATACATGAACTATGTGTAACTATGATGTGTACACTGCCGTTTACCTTGTTAAGTAATGATTCATTTATTTCATTTTGGAATAAATACGCGAATCAAACATTACCGAGCACGACAACATTACGAAGGAATTTACCATCGGTGCGTAAATAGGTTGAAAATAAAATCAAAGCCGAACTGAAAAATAAAAAACTATGGTTATGTGTGGACGAAACAACTGACAGCAAAAAACAATCTGTAGTTAATGTGATGGCGCGTAATATGGAACCACATCAACCAACGTCAATTTTATTAGCATCCAGACGACTAGAACAATGTAATGCCGAAAAAATTTCAGAGGTGCTAGTAGATACTTTGGAAAAATTTAAACTTTCGAAAGACCAAGTATTAATGTTTATGACCGATGGTGCCGCAACCATGTGTTCTGTAGGCCGGTCTCTTAGAAAATATTGTCCTAACTGTTACATATTAAACTTCATGCTCTACACCTTGTGGCAGAACAGGTTCGTAGATGTTATCCAGAGGTAGATGCTTTAATATCGAGTACAAAGGCAGTATTCCTGAAATCTCCAAAACGTATTCGGAAATTTCACGAATTGTGTCCCCATACCGCTGAGCCACCACAGCCGATTCTGACACGTTGGGGTACATGATTACGGGCGGGGTTTTACTATCATGAACATTTTGAAAAAATTAAGGACGTGGTTTTATCATTCGATCCGAAAGAAAGTGCAGCTATCAATACAAGCCAGAAAAAATTTCAAGATGCCCAGATTAAAATGGATTTACAAAGTATTCGTGAGAATTACTTGGGACTAGAAGAAGCAATAACAAAATTAGAAAATTCATCGCTGTTGTTAGAGGAATCACTGCAAATCGTTAAAGATGTTCACGCACAACTGTGCGCTGTAGAAGACGCAAAAAGTAAAAGTGTTCTAATTAAATTTGAAAGTGTTTTAGACAGAAATGTAGATTTTGACACCTTAACACGTATTTGTGAGGGCACGTCTACAAATGCGTTAAATTGCTTAAAAAAGTATTTTGATTATGTGAATATAACATCACTAGATGTAGAACACTCGTTTTCCGAATATAAACATATTTTTTCCTCACGGCGGACATGTTTTTCAGAAATAACCTTAGAAACGCACCTGATGTTGAAAATATACAATCGAGTTTCTCCAGTTTGTCAATCCTTGGAAGACGCTTAAAACGGTAAGTGTTTTTTTAAATCCTCTGTCGTGCACACAATCACTGATTTCATACATTTTCCATTTTATTTATAGGTACATACAACGCTGCTATAATATGTTCTATTCTTATTTTTCGTGTGTTTATCATATTACTTTAATAGCAGAAAACCAAATGTGTATTTAGTTATTTCTGATAGAATAAATGACTCTACTTCTATACTTATATCGGTAACAAGCTCATGTTGCGTCCCTATTCTATCGCATATTCTAATATATTACGAATTACACTCCCATACCGGCGCTCATGGCGCGCACGCAAATTGGTCTGCTCTTCATATCAATAATAATATAGATGTGTAACTTAATAGTAAAATAAATCCCTATGTATAGTTTGTGGACTCGTCACCGTGCGGAGAATGGGGATAATTGTGTATGCTACCAATATAGCTGTAGTTCAATTACTATTAGGTTTATTCAAATTTTATGTATGAAGGAAAAATAATATTTCATTCGATTAACTTCTGTATTGCAATCAATATATGTAATTTACAACCCATTACATAAACTTCTTAGACATAGTCAATGTAGTATTTAATCGAACGAAATATTATTTTTTTCCATACTTTATTTAATTCTTTTCCACCTTCTTGAATATCTTCAAAATATATCATAAAATGTAAATTCAAATAAAAATTACAAACAAACGTAATTCGTATAAAAATATACTTAGGATTTATACCAGCTCTTATGCTAGATGAATTTAAAGAAATATAATAGTATTTACAAAAATTGTGTAGTTTGACGTTTCAGAATATGATACTATCCAGTTAATATTAATCTAAAAAATCTACAACTAGTAATATCAAAAAATGCTAAAACTATACACTCTTATCCGTAGTCCTAAATGCTACTTACACAACCAAACAATAAATCCAACGAAAGTTTATAACATATAACACGGGCACAAGATCACAAAATTTAAATACGTCGAAAACTAATCGACCAAGATAGCCAACATTAGAGGATAGCGCCGGTTCCGCAGTCTAACTATAACAAATGAATCGTATTGTTGCAGGAGTTAAGACATATCGAAATATCCCCGTTATTCTCGAACGCACTCACCAATCAATGCAATGGAGGTATAAGCTTGCATTGCAGTTGACGGCGGTTTTTCCAATAAGTTAATTTTATTGTATTGGTACGTTTTAATGTATGAACTTTTAATTTACTATTAAACATCTCGTAACTTTAAAACTAAGCCGTTTAAGACATACATTCATATGAACTTTTACGATCATAATAACCCTAGGAATCAGCCCATAAAATTTGTCGTATATAATTCTATGAAAAAAAATTATTTATTATAAACATTTTACTTGCAGTCAATACACATGTAAATAAAATAAATTAATGTCATGGTTGCATTTGTTTTTCATTTAAAAGTTTCTCCTGTCGCACTTTGTATGTTGAAATCCCGGCTAGGTTTAGCGCTTCAATAAATGATAACATATATTTGGTAAATGGTGATCGATACACGAAACACAAGGCGTCGTTGTTAAAATTGTATAATACAGGTGTAATAAGATTAGTATGAAATAAATGAATAATAAAAGAGCCGAGGTGTCCTTAAAGCGCTTTATTTAATAATAACAAACGATACTAAACACTACACCATAAATATAAAAACAAATAATAATTATAATACGCCACGTGAAGTTAACTTCCGGTTAAAGTTAATCTACACAAACACGTTAAATTCTAGTGAAAGCTTACCTCTGTATAAGTTATTTAATGATTAATAAATAACGAAAGATAAAAGAAAAGAATTAAAGTAAGTAAAGTGTACTTAACTTGTAATTGCTGTTGTTGGCGTTCCGTGGATGGGCACGAAAACGTCGAGAGTGTTGGATGAATACGTGAGGTCGAAGAAACTAAGAAGATCGAGAGCGTATCCGCAGAAACTGGCGTTTATATATGACAGTGCGGGGAGTGAATCTCTACGGAAACTGTGAACCAATGGGAGGCTGCAGACAGAGTCAGAATTAATAAGATTCGCGATACGCTCGCGGAGTCGCGGTATGATGAAAATAATTATATTCGCGAGGTTCGTCATAGAAAGCGGGTTAGAATGATACCTCACAGCAGGTAATTCGAGGCGTGTATAACGAAGTTAGAATGGCCAGGTAAACTACAATTATTACTAAAGGCAGGTAGACGTAGATTTACCTGAAAATGGGTCTGGATGACTTACAGTAACCCTGTCTATTATAAACTACAGGTGTCGTTTGAAATCTAGGTTGATAACGACTAATCTATTAAGTTATTGAAAATGGCAGCAAAAAGAAAGAAATAACTCTAGACAAACTATTAATTATCTCGCTTAAGCTATAAGTTAGACGTATGGGATTTTGATTGGAGAATGGGGTTAAATTATCCTAAAGAATCGTACCTCGCTTATAACTGAATATTAATTAGAAGGCGAGTAATCTCATAATGAATAAAAAACCACGCTAACTCATTAGGCTTCTAAAAAAAGGAGCATTTTCGCGCGTAAACTTAGAGGGTAGGTAGCTTTTCCTAGAATTACGGCTAACCCGATGCTTGTGTCAACCGAACTTTCTCTTTTGGAATGCGACGGGAAGGTTGTATACAGAGTTTTTGAAAAAAATTGCGCGTACAAAAGAAAAGCGATGATTTAATGAAACTAATTTATTTAATATATGCGAAGTGTAACACTCCATACGTGGATCTACGTTAGAAACATACAAAAGTAAATTGTTTTCGAGTGATAAGAGACGATTCCTGTATTTAGTTTTTAGCGCAACCATAGACGACTTTTCACAGAGATAAGGGATTAATATTTACAATGCTTCTCTGACTAAATTTCCATATTTATTTCGATGAGCAAGCCAAAACGTATTTAAATCTTCAGATGTAAATTGCAGTTGTAGCGTTTTGTCGGCAGACATTTCGATGAGCTGATCGTGAATCTCAACTGTTAACTTAGCTGCGGCAACGCTTTCATTAAACGGATTCACTACCCATCTCTTCGAGAAATCATTTTTATCTTCCATAAATACTCCGTCAACTGAGTTTTTAGCTCACGCAAACGCATCGTCATGCAATCCAAACTATAATGAATAATAGCGTCTTGTTCATTCAAATTTTTCTCAAGATAATCCGAAGTGAGTGGGAAAAAGAAACAGTTTCACTAAATAAAAGCACAAGTCGCGAAATATTAATTTTATTTACATTTACTATTTCGGGACTCGCGGGGCTAAAAAGGTTGAGAATCGCTGATCTAGAGTTTAGTAATAAATATCCACCAAAGAGACAATTCTGAGACACAATAGATCGGAATACGATGGCTTTGTCTTCACTTATGGTTTCAAAAGAATACTTAAAAATTATTTTTAACAATTTAGAGCATTTTTAACGAAACGAAACGAGTTGTTCGGGTTCTACGAAATTAACACTGAATACATCACACAAACATGTATAAGAATAATTATAAAACACATCTATTAAAGGCGCCATACAAGTAAAATTGACATTAAATTATATTTTTATATTTATTTTAGTTATACACAATATAATCAGAACTAAATGAAATATTTATTAATGCCTCCCAAGGTTAAAAATAAACTACAGGTCTGTTTTACTTCAAAGTATATATATTTAAAAAACCCTACATGTTTCGGCAATGATGCCTTTATCAAGGATATAAAATATAAATGACAGAATATAAATTATTCAAAGATACATTCCAATTGATAATATGTAATAAATCATGCCTTAGTATTTCAAAAACAGATAGCAAGGTGTGAACATATGTGTTGTTCGCTGCTAGCAGCTTGTGTCTCTTTCTGGGTATGAAACTTGTGTGTTGGTTGCTGCTGGCAGCTTGCGTCTCTCACTGGGTGTGTGGTTTTGTGTTTGTGTGAGCGCGTAAGTGTAGGGTTTTGTATGTTGGCGTGTTCGTGCGTGTGTTTAGTGACCGGTCGCGAAAAATTTAGAGAGATCGGATAACCAGCCGTTGCGTAGGGCCGCCAACCCTTTCCCGGCAACTTCTTTACTTTTCCGTGCAGTACTTCGACGGCCCGACCCCCGCCCCATCGAGTAGGTTTTCGTGGTTTTCCTTCTCGTTTAAGGCGAATGCCGACAATTTGCATCTTAAGACGCTCCACGGGCGCATACGTAATAATAACTCATGTCTTGCTTTTCCCTGCTTTTCCCTGTTTTTGTTTTGTGCTGATGTGGTCCTCTACTGGGTCGTAGCCTAGCATATGCGCTACCAAACTCTAGGGGGTCTGCCCGATGGGCGGAGAGGTGCCATTCCGCCTTTCCAGCAGAAGTGAGGAACCAAGCTACGCGGCGCAAATCACGGCGCCGCGCAATGCACACACCACTAGGACCGGTCCTGGGCGGCAACCTGGCTAGGCTGCCGTTAACAGCACACACACGTTCGACGTGTGTGCAATGCCCCCGCTTTGGCGGAAAACGTTAAGATGGCACAAAGTGTGACCGTCGTCGACCGAAGTAGCCGCTAAGAGTGTTCCCTCGGTTGGCGATGAGCAACCCCGTGCAGGGTGCGCTTCGCTGGTCTGCGCCTTGCCTCGATGGGGCGGGGGTCGGGCCGTCGAAATACTGCACGGAAAAGTAAAGAAGTTGCCGGGAAAGGGTTGGCGGCCCTACGCAACGGCTGGTTATCCGATCTCTCTAAATTTTTCGCGACCGGTCACTAAACACACGCACGAACACGCCAACATACAAAACTCTACACTTACTCGCTCACACAAACATAAAACCACACACCCAGTGAGAGACGCAAGCTGCCAGCAGCAACCAACACACAAGTTTCATACCCAGAAAGAGAACAAGCTGCTAGCAGCGAAGAACACATATGTTCACACCTTGCTATCTGTTTTTTGAATACTAAGGCATGATTTATTATTATCAATTGGAATGTATCTTTGAATAATTTAAACCATAGCAACTCAATTATTTGACATTTATATTCTGTCATTTATATTTTATATCCTTGATAAAGGCATCATTGCCGAAACATGTAGGGTTTTTTTAAATATATATACGTTGAAGTAAAACAGACCTTTAATCGCCGACTGATTGAGTTTACTATATATATATATATATATATATATATATATATATATATATATATATATATGTGATTTGTGATTCTATTCACGCACGCCGGTTGATGATGTGCAAAATTACTTTTGCACTAAGTACATTATAAAAAAATGTTTAAAAATTAACTTTAGATATAACTTCATTATGTACCAGATTTTTTTGAATTGATAGTATGTACCTATTTGATTTATCCGTTTAATATGTCAAAAGCGTTATTTGCAAAATTATCGCATGAAGTGGGAACAAGATTCTACGTTAAAATTATGGCTCACACAGTATTTATCATGAGATGGATACAAGGCTTTCTGTAAATATTGAAAAATCTCTATTGCTGCTCGTTTAAAGGACTTGCATAGGCATGCTGCTAGTGACAGGCTAAAACAGCAGCAGGCCCCTATGGCATAAAGCAAGGGAAATTACACTTTTTGATTGAAAATATTATTCAAAAAACGAAGCCCAAGCAAGATTGTCAATGCTCATAGCAGCTCATACGTCCATAAGATCAGTAGATCATCTCTAAAATATATGCAACTCAAGTTTTAAGGACAGTTCTTTAACAGGTTTTAAAATGCATCGCACAAAATGCTCTGAAATTGTAACAAATATTATAGGAGATGAGTTTGAAAAAAGTTTAATTAGCGATATTTGTAATAGTAGTAGTTACAGTCTGTCTATCGACGACTCAATTGACAGTACAGTAAAGAAAATGCTGGGTTTAATTGTTTGATTTTCAACTTTATAGCCTATTTTGGTTATAAAGTTGAAAATGCTTGCACCGCGTTTTTAATAAAAATACTGCAGGTAATCAAGGTGAAATAAAAAATGTAAAACAGAGACGTATACAGTTTAGTTTAAAGTTAATTGAAGACTTGAAACGACGCTTTCCTTCTAATCTTGACCTTTTGCATAATTCTTCACTGTTAAGCATTTCAGAAGTCCTTAGTCATCCATCACAAAAGAAACTAATTACTGCATTGGCTCGACAGTTTTTTAGTAATGCTGAAGTAATTCAAAATATTGAAAGAAAGTGTGGGGTACCTTAAAGTTTTTGTAATTGGTGTTCTACCAAGACCACAGAAGATTTCTGGTGAGAGGTAAACCTGTCAGAAGATGCTGGTGGTAACAATAGATTTAAAGACATATTGATACTTGGCAAAACTCATTTTATGTTTATCTTACTCTAACGCAGCAGTCGAAAGAGTTTTCAGTAACATGAATTTTTTCAAAAATATTAGAAATCGTTTGTGTTTAAAGACTGCTAATGCTCTATTATTGATTAAGTTTGGACCCAGAAATATAAATTAAGTGTGAGTAATCTGTTGGGTTCGAGAATACACCGTTTACCATAAATACATTGAACCGAGTAATTCGATAAGAACAATTGTTTCAGGTATTAAATCACCGCCCTACGTGATTTCTAAATTGTTAATGAATGTATTAAAAAAATTACCCGTAGAACCACAAAGTTCGTCACAGGTAATTTTTTAGAATTTGTTCAAAAAATTAAGAAGTGTGAAATGGAAGACGAGGGATATTTTAGTTTCATTGGATGTAGCGTCATTGTTTCCTCGGTACCTATTCCAGAAACTTTGAAATATTTAGAAGATTGGTTTTATAAGAACAACATCGAACCGTTAAAAATCAAGGAATACTTGCGGTTGATAACCCTTTACATGATGTAAAATTGTTTACAAAGTTGGAGGAAAATTTTATAATAAAGATTATTAATTTGAATTATCTGACCTATTATAATACGCTTCATTTGAAAATATATTACCTGTGATCTGACCCAAGCTCAAATCTTTTTTTTAGTTGTCTTTAACCGGTTTATAAGTGTTATGATATTAAATTAATATTTTTCGTATTGCGTTTGATATATGCATATGTGTTGATTTCGTTATAATTTACCATAAAAATTAAGAAAATTTTAAACCTAAAATGGGGAAAAGTATATTAAATGTAAATAAAACATAATAAGAATTCCCTTGGGTTTCTTAAGTTGGGTGTTTGCATTTTCGTCACCAAGGTAAGAAGAGTGATAATCGGACATACATTTTCGTCACCGTCCTGAAAAGCAGACGGTACTTACACATGCATATTCGTCACCGACCATTTTCTTATCTTATTAAGTAGGTACTTAGGAATTGAAAATGAAACAAAACAATTTATATAAAACAAGGTTGTTTATTCAAATATATATACATAGGTACAGAGCTATATAAAAAATAAGTAAAACATCATTTTATGTAAAATAACAATGATATGAGAGACATTTAACTAGATGTAACCTGCTTATTTCATTGTTTTGGTATTGTGTAAGCATAGACTCAATAAATTGCTGCCTTTTTTTAACTTTACGATTGTGAATTTTTGTAGGCATATGCAAACTTTGTATTTTAATATAGGTATCTATTTGAAATTCCTTCAATTTTTCTATAAAAACAAATAAATTTGGATGATCCTTGTATAACGACTCGTTAAAATGTTTATGGAAGGATTCACACGCATTTGTTGTTCGAGTTAAGGTAGCTGAATGCTCTGCCCAGATTGAAGGCGGAAAAAGTGATTCGTCAGAGATATACGTATCAACCAAATAATCAGCATATTTAACTAGTCGGTCGTCTTGTGGCATATTTGGTATTAAATCAAAGGCAAAGCATTCACCTACCTCTTCTGGACGTAGGTACATAAGCGAAAAAATTTGTTTCAACCAGCATCCAATTTCGCTTGAGTCGACTTTGTATTCAGTTATCAACCCATAGCTTTGAATTTTACGATACCAAGATTGCGCTAAATGGAATCGGCATCCAATTATTCTGACGTTAGACCAAACATCTGTTAAGGCAGGGTATATCGCTTTTTCAAAATCGACCACTATTTTTGTTATATTTAGTTCTATATTTTTCTTTGTGCATGCACTTATAATTACTCTAAACAATTGCCTATAAGTAGTAGCAGTCTTATCAGGCAGTAAACAAAACAGAATGGGTATGTAGTGACCATTTGCATACCCGTGAATAGTAAAAAACTGACAAAAGTACTTTGTGCAATAGTCAAACGTGCCATCGAGATAAATTCGTGATACTGTGCCAAGTGTGCGTACATTTGTTTCACACGAAAAAATTACAATATAGTCCCTTTCACTGTTCACAAAAATAAAATTTTCACTTTTGTTTGTCACTACATTGATATTCGCGAGGATTTTGTGCACTTTACTAATGTTTCTTGGTAAAGCGGGGCGTATCCTTCTTCGGGCATTATACATAGCATGCCTTATATACTCTACGTCCGTTGTTGTTAAGCTTGCTGGAAGAAATTCTTGCGTCTCCTGTCTGAGTATTTTTGCTGGTTTTTCAGCAAGGTCCTCCATCGCTTTCCTTTTGAACGAGTTAGATAAAATTTGTCGGTTCAATTTTGCTATATTTGCCTCATGACAATGAACTCCACTGCACTTCGTTACTACAATATTCTCTGTCGAACCAAGGGTGTGAGCTGTTGCTTTGCACTGTCGATTGATACACTTCCAAAACTTTTCGTTAGTGGACTTAATAACTTCATTAAAATTAAATTTAAAATCTTTAATAACCAACATTTGTTTGCCACGATTGCTTAAAATCACTTTAGCTTCCATCACTGCAAAAATCTCAATACTTACTCAAAGAAATGATACTGTACTACTAACTACATAATATCTTTGCTCTGTAGGTATATACACGACCAAAACCTCGTGATAGTTGCGCGGTAGCAAAACGTATAGAGCTGCTCGCATCGTATTGGCGCGCTGATAAAAGGGGCGGGCGTAAAGCTAGATAAGCCTAATTGCCGGTCTGATATTGGTTGCTCACAAAAATTAATAGACAATTACCATAAGCACCTTTTAATGTGACGAGTAATTATCGGTAATTCGAAGATTAACTCCACCCACTCTAATACAATATGCGCAGACTGGCCCATCGCTATCACGAGGTTTTGGTCGTACGTACGTACATTAGATACCCCCATTCTCTCAATTACCTTAATAACCCTATTACACTAATCACCTTATATTTATAGTTCTAAGTTCTAATACATCGATAATATTACCTCTTACGTAGATAGATGTATATATACATACCTATTATATCTATGTAATAACCTGGGGAACCCGGCCCTCCTAAGTACCTCGTAATAGCCCGTTGCTTAAAGGAGTAATCCGTAATTAAGCACTTTGGTGACGAAAATGCATTTGTCATAAATGCCCCAGCTATTGCGCATGGTTTATCTACCTGGTCGGTGACGAAAATGCATGTACCTCTTAAGTTTAGGATTATATTATCGTAGTTTATATATACCTGTATAATTCTTCCTATGTTTCTCGTGCGTATTGTTAATCTCGTTTGAGAATGACATGTTTTTAATGACGAAATTTCAGAAACGTTATCTGTTATAATAAAGTCATAAAAACACATTAATAGATTTTTTTGGCTATCAATATCAATAGGATTAACTATCACGAAGAACGGTTACCACAATCAATTTTTTATATAAATTTTCATATTTCTTATCGTTTCAAAAATAGTCGTTAAGAATAATCTCTCTTATTGTAACGAGCGATTAAATAAATCCGGCGTCGGAGTAGATTTTGCACGAAAAAACGTATTCTTTAACTTAGCATTTGTAATATCAACATAACGTGCCTTTAAAAACTTTCCGCTTTAGAGACGGTCATGCGTTTTGATAATGGTTGGTGACGTACAATTTTGACTGAGCATGGCCGTCTCTAATGAACAAAGTTTTTGAAGGCACGTTACTTAATTGTCAATTTATAAATTTTGTTCATTCAAAAGTCAAATGTCAACTAATGAGATAAAACGTTTATATTGTAACACAATATATATTTATTTAAATTAGATAAGCAATTTTAAGAATAAACACATTCTACAAAGCATGCTGAAATTGTTCACTCAATACATTTTGTATACCTTTTTACGCTTTCAAAAACACTGGTTAACATATTTTGATGTTTATTGATTTGATTAATTTTTTGTGTAATTTGGACTTGGAGATGTGCCAGATCTGGAATTTATACGTTGAAAATATAGTTTTTAAAATAAGCCATAAAAAGAAATCGTATTTCGTGATTTCGCCAGATATTCAGGCTAAACAAGCGATTCTCAAAAAATTGACATAACTTGTTAATTGTATTTTATACTATGTCCCCTTGCTCCGTCTTGCTGAAAATATCCTAGTGTTAAGTTGGTCATCAAACGGCATCAAAATTTCCTGTTGATATCTTTGTGTATTTATGTTTCCATAACAGATTGGGCCAATTATTCTTCTCCTACCTATGATGCACCATCTTTGTGAGGATCAGCAGCAGTCTCAACAAAAAAATGGTTGAGTTTTTCAGCACTCCACATTCTCATATTCTTCTTGATAGCAAGTGAGACGATAAGGAAATAAGTGTAGATCCTTCTTTAATATTTTCTGGCAAGTGCCTAATGAAAGGTTAGTTTCTTGTGACAGTACCCGAACTGAAGTTCCTGGGGTTTTATCCATTAGTTCTCTTACGTTATCAATTACTTCTCGTGTACGTTTTTTTGGTCGACCACTTCCTTGTTTACGCTTCGCACTACCTGTCTCTCTAAATAGATTAATGCAGCCACGAAAAGTGTGTTGAAATTCGTTGTAATTGAAAACCAGAACCGGAAATTTAAGTTGAAATGCCACCAAACAATTGTTAACTGCGCACTGCTACCGGCAGTTAATTTTCCGTCCATTTCGCAAAAATGTTTTAACCATAAAAATTCTGTGACTTTTTATGGTTGAAATGGTTTTGTGAGAAACATTTCAAAATTAAATAACTAAATCAAAAAATTAATTTAATTTTGCAATTGCTGCAATACGTTTAAAGTTATGTGAAATTTCAGCGTTGGCAACCAAATGTCAAATCTTAACATTGAGAAATACACTTTAGTTCAGGCAAGATGATCCCTGCGTCATCGTTTAATATTGTATGATACAAACCAATACTTCGTCGGCATGATAAATACTGTAAAATGAACATGAAAGTTATAATGACAATTTACATTTTCCGGTTAGACTGACAATCAATGATCTAGTTTTAGGTTATGTACCTATAATTAGATAATCAACTTTATTATTATTCTTTAAAGATGTCAAATCACTCATTCTTTGCTTCTTGTAAACTGGCGGACAAAAAAACTGTCCCACTTATTTTGACGTTTGACAACATTTTAACAAAATTAACACGTTGTGAATCAGTTTTTAAGTTTTGAAGGTTATTGATATGCAAAATGTCAATGTAGATGTCTATATATTTTATTTAACGGGTGTTCAGAAACATTCGAAATCAAAGTAGTCCTTGAAAATATGAAGTCATGTCTGAGATAGATTGATACATTTACTTAATACAATTTTATAGGTTATCAAATTAGTATCGATATTAGATTCTGACAATTTTTGACAGACAACAGTTGACATTTAAAATTATTACAAATCAGATACTTAAGTAAAGATATACGATTTTTTGTTCAGAGCCCACTTGACTTCGAATGTTTCTGAACACCCGTTATAACCTATAACAATCTATAAACCATTTTTGAGAGATCGATAACCCAATTTGCAATGCCAAAAAATGAGTCGGACAGATTTGTCCGCCAGTTTACAGGTGTAATGAATATTAGAGGACCACCATTATCTTTCTCTTGCTGGATATATTGCAATAAATTAAAAACTAGTTCTTGCGATTGTGAACCTAATATTCTACCACATCCAGATACTGTCCGCGTAAAAAAAAACGGGACATGTCTTATAAAACGATTTTGACGTTAATTTAGTTTTGTAAATAAGTCTTTTGTCAATATTAGTAGCCATGAATGTAAGGTTACGCATCTGTCATTATTAAGTTAGTATGATGCAACAAAGTACTGCTATAATAGGTAAAAAAAGTGTCCCGTTTTTTATATCGCGAACCCTACTTCAATCAAATAAAACGTGAAAGCGTAATGTCAGACAAACGGTGTGAAAATGCTAAACGGAAATGTATAAAATAATACAGCATATGCAATACAATTCGGTCTTTGTTTTGCTGAAGTATATTCTGTGAATGGTACGTCGTCGCTAGCTGCGCACTAGAAACACATGCATTCGCTTATGCTATCCTTGTTGTACAAGTAGGTACTATTTCTTATTTGGATGTAGACATGATTCTTTGATTAGTGAGGCAGGGATCACTTTACTGAATTGTACTGTATGTATGATATTAGAAATGTGTAAGTTAGAAAATACGTTTTTTCTATTTTGCGTTCGAAATGAACTCATTATGAAACCCAAAACAGTATCGAAGTGAGCTTCATTTCGATACACTTTTTTTCATTTTTCAATGTTGGCGTTGTTCGAATACAGAAATAATATCATTGCTGTCATTTGATTTTAAGAATTTATGTACATTTGACAGATATGATATATGTCCGTATTTTATACAAACAACGTATATTGTATACAATTGACAACAACATATATATGTTTCTATGTCACTCATGTTTATATTTTTAAATGAAATATCAAGTAATGTTAACGAAAATTAATAAATAATATGTAATATAATATACTTCGCGGATAGCAAGATTTAAATTTGAAAATGTCAAGTATCAATGTGACCAACTGAATGCTTTATATAAAAATTAAACTCTGAACTTTCAAATTAAATAATTCCAATTCAAGCAATTTATTAATGTAAAAAACGCAAAATAGAAAAAATAGTATAGAAAACCCGTTTCATAAGGCCTTTTGCCGCACTCGCTCTTTAGAAAACTCGCCGCTATCGCGGCTCGTTTTCTAAACTGATCTCGTGCGGAAAAATGGTGCCTTATGAAACTTGTTTTTTAAGATACTATTCTCATACGTTTTCTCTTATTAAAATTGGTATCTTTTTGAGTTTCTAATTTAATAACCAACGATTACTGTACTTACCGTGATGTTATTGATAGTGAAAGAATATCCTTGATGACAAATATTACTAATAGAGAGTAGAAGAACAGTCGGATTGCTTGAAAATGGCTACATTTTAATAATTCTGTTAGAATAGAATTTCTGTCTATAAATATTCTACTGTTATTAATTCCACTTAAAAAAAATATATATATAACAAATTCGGTCAATAATGTTTAGAGAATTTTATACTTTTTACTAGCTGCGATAGACATAGTTGCACCTCATTCACTGTACATATATAACAATACAAAAACACTAACAGACTTGAGTGTGGACCTCTAACTAAAAATGTATAACTTTATAATACATAAACAGGTATAGTGAAGTACCTGTAGATAATTATACATGATTGGGTTATTTTGTTTTTGATGTGAAGAAAGTAAACAAGGAATATTTCGTTTTCAATATCTGATTATTTTCAGACACGTAACCGGATTTAATTCTGTAATATTTATTTTGGTGTAGATAATATCACGAACTTGTAGTGTACAGTACGCGCCAAAATATACACTACTGGAGTAAAACATACATTACTTATTACTAGACTGCGGAAACGGCGCAATCCCGTATCGGGTGTGATTCATCGGTATCGGCAATGTACAATCGATCAACTTAACATGTATACAAGACGTCCCGTAACGTTATGTTCAAATTTTAGGAGTATAAAGTAGACTTTATTTCAAGTAACAAAAACGCGAAACTTGTATATCCATTTTTATTTGTTTCAAAGTTACAGATTTATGAATGTGATTGTCAGATCATGAAAAAAAATGTAATCCTAAAGTCAATAAAAACTGATTTTATTTAAAAAAAGTTATACGATTCAATAACAGGCCTGTGATTGTTAACGTCGCATAATAAAATGTTCTGTCGCGATGCATTTCAGTATTTAGATGCGCGATTAGTTTCGACTTTTTTAAACATTTGAATGTATTTGAATAAATTTTACAATTAAGAGGTATACCATCATTATTATCAATGAAATACGGATCAACCACATTGTGTGTTGACAGTGCGCACAATATCGGCTCACGCTCGCTATGTTGTGGTTTCTGGACGAATGGGTATCACGAATGATACAGAGGGACACTAGTAACCATATCCGACGATCTGGCAAGGTAGACATCATGCAACAACCCGTGTCTAGGATCGCTATTTGAGACTTTGCAAGAGTTTGCAATTTCAACTCTAGGGAGTATATGGTACACGAATTAACATAGAAACAGTTTGTAAACGTCTAAGAGAAGCTAATTTGGTATGTTGTGTGCCAGCCCGAGGTCCAGACTTGTCCGTAGAACAGCGGAGACTTCGCTTGAATTTTGGTAGGATCATGTTAATTGGTTGCAGGGTGACTGGCAACGAGTTCTCTTTACAGATCAATCCAGATTTTGTCTTTTTATAACTGTGATAGACGTGTTTGTGTGTACAGATGACCAAATGAACGTTATGCTCAATACAACATTCTGAATACCACATTATTTGGTGGAGGTTCTGTAATGACGTGACTTAGTATTGTTGAACAATGGAAGTAATATTGCTGATCGGTAGATAACTAATATCCTTCAAGACTATGTTGTGGCATTCGAGCCTTCTATCGGATTAATTTTTTTATTAATGCAAGATAATGCACGACCTCACAGTGCTCACATGATTTAAAATTATCTTAAGGAGGTTGGAATCGACACCATGGATTGGCCAGCAGAAGTCTAGATCTCAATCCAATAGAGCATGTCTGGGACATGCATGGCATATACCTGCAAGATTATCCGAATCCAGCCAACAACCTGGAAGAGGTAGGGCGCCGTCTTGTGGAAATGTGGAATGGATTGGAGCAGAATGACATAAACTCGTTTATTTTGAGTATGAGTCCTCGATGTCAAGCCCTAATTAGAAGTATAGGTTGAAATTCTCGATACTGAGGCCATTTCATTAAAAACGTTAATTAATATTTTTTCGAAATTTTATGTTTTTCATTGCTTTTCACTGTGTATTCATTTGTAAAAGCTAATTTATTAAAAGATTAAACAAAATTTATTTATTAAAAGTTATTATTAATTATAATCAAAGAATCGAATATACTTATATATATATATAAGATTTATAGTAAAATTAACACTTTCGCTGACTGTGAACAACTTCAAACTGATTTAAATATTATAAATGATTGGTGTGCGGATAACAGATTGGAACTAAATATTAGAGTAGTGTCAATTTGGGAAGACACTGACGCAGAAACCAATTTGGAACTTATAAATAAAAGTGTACCCCAAACGAGAGAGAAAGACATAGTTCTTGCATGTATAGACAGGCCGAATAACATTGACTGTAATATTCTCCAGTTGTCTTCTAGCGTCCGTAAGGTGTCGATCGTGTTCTTTGAGTTAATTTTATTACAAAATCAGTTGTTTGAGTTAATTTTATTACAAAATCAGTTGTTTTCACAACTATTTGGAATAGAAGGCCTTTATATCTGTAGGTATTACATTATTTTTCATGAATTTTTAATAGGATTTGTTGAAACATGTACTTTATTTGTTATAGATTATTATGTCTAGTTTACCGTCCACATCTGGATGTCGTGATCCAGCAGATGTTGAAATACCAGTGAAAAAAAGACAAATAATAGCAGAACAATGACGGGAAATCATTCATAACGTGTACAATTTTATCAAAAAGAGAAATATGAATGGTAAATTATGAAATATGTTGTTTCCGCTGCACACGAAATAAAAATACAAAACGTTTTACGTAAAATTCGAATTTTAAATTGCGCGCTAATTTCGACCCAGCCCGACTTATGTTTTTGGGGGCGTTAATACTCAGGTTGCGCGATTCGCTCGCGCAGATTGGTGTCTTCCCAAAGCGATTTTACTCTAACAAGGTAAGTGTCTAACAAGGTAAGTGTAACAAGTGTAAGGCTCTGCCTTATTCCAAGAAGGAAGTCACGGTTCAGTACCATTACGGTGTAAATGGCGATCGTTTGGGCAGAGTGGAACTTTTTAAAGATCTTGGAGTCTAGTTTGATAACTCGCTTACATTTAAGGGACATATCCGTCTCTAGTCGTATACTATAGGTTTATAAAGGATTCCCTAGTGGTGCGTTAATTTCTTGGAGCAGTGTAGTATACGTTCGCAAAAAGCAATGAGTGATTTTGAACCATCAACGTCATGTCAAAACCAACCTCAGCTATTTTCACAAGCCGAACTGAATGATTTAGTAAGAGATTTGAGACTTTCAAAAGATCTTTCTGAAGTACTGGGGTCTAGGTTGAAACAAAAAAATTTGCTTGCCCCAGAAACTACCTCCAGATCTTCCTTTAGCTGAATATGACAGAAAAACAACCAAAAAAAACTGAAAAACGTTTCTGAAAAACAAAAACTTTTTTTAAGAAGCATAAAGAATAAATAACTATTTCTAATAGTTTCTATGTGTATATTTTTGTATTTTTTTTAATATAATATAAAACTAGCTTATAAATGAAATAAATCGTGTTTTTTCTACATTTTTTAATTTTACTGGTTTGAAAAATAACCTTACGTGATACAAAAAAAAATAAAAGCAGATTTGAAATCAGCGCTACCCAATTACTAGAAAACAGTTAAAATTTTTGAATCAACATTCAAAGAGTTGAAAAATGCAGGCCTGTGTTATCTATTGTAAGTAATTTCGGTTTGAATTTGAGTTAAATAGTTGATGGTGTTTGCTATATTAATCCCCGTTTATTCTACGAGATTGTTGCTCTCGTAATTTTGATTTATATTTAAAACAACGTTTTCTTGTCTACGTGTCTCACACAAATTTTTTATGTAAGTAAAAATATATATATTTTTGAAAGATATCTTATTAATTCAAAAGATTTGAATATTGTATTTCAATTGTATTAACATTGCTATTTATTTGTCTTAATTAATTGAGATAGATGACAAAGAATATTTTTAAAATTCTAAGTAAAAAACTTAGTTTTAAAAATTTTATACGTTTGGATTTCAAGGGCTGTTTTTTGTGACATGTGTGTGCGCATGTTTTAGATTTTGATCGAGCTGTCAAGTTTGTTTATATTTTTATATTGTTCTCTGGGGAGAAATTAAAAATAGTTTTTATAATAATAATAATAATAATAATAATAATATTTATTCATTTTAGACACAAACTTAGTGTATATGAGTCGTCACAATAAAAGAAAATACAACAATAAAGGACCAAACTGCCATTAGTCATACAAAAAAAATTACTTAATACTTAAAGAAATATATCACGTATATCACAAAAAAAACAAACATTAAAATAAACGAAACAAGTTCATATAGATTCAGGAACGCGTATGCATATGAAGTCTGTAAACCATTTGCTTACTATTCCTCCAGGAAATCTTTAACTGAGTAGTAACACTTACATAGGAGATAATGCTTCACAGTTGATTTAAACTTTCCCATGTCACGCACATCTTTTATATCTGATGGAAGTTTATTATATACAATCTGACCCGCATATGCCGGTGATTTTTCAAAGCTCGCCGTTCTATGGCGATCAGTTCGCAACAAGTGCCCATAACGTGTCGGATAATTATGTGCCCCACAATTCTGGCTGTCTAAATTGCCCCTTATGTATTCAATACACTTGTATATGTATATACATGGCAACGTTAATATTCGGCCTCTCCCAAAAATCGGTCTGCAAGATTCGTCACTACGCAAATTAAAAATTAACCGCAAAATACGTTTCTGCTGTACAAAAACACGTTTGCAATTTACAGAATTACCCCACAGAACAGTATTATAAGAGAGAACTGAATACACCAAAGCATAGTACACATCTATCAAATAATTCTTGTGAAGACTGGATTTCAATTTAAGTATTGCGTAGTAGGCACTATTAAGTCTGCCACACACATAGTCCACGTGCTCGCACCAGGTCAAATGCTCGTCGATGAATACACCCAAGAACTTTATGTTCTCAAGAACACTCAGTTTATCACCATTAGGGAAAGCAAAACTATCACTTATTATACCTTTTCGTTTGTAAAATTTAACACATGCACATTTACTAGTGTTTAACAAAAGACAGTTTGTGAAGCACCACTCACTAAAAGCTGTCAAGATTTGCTGCACTTTAGATAACAGATCCCCTTCATTATCAGAAATCACGAGCATTGAAGTGTCATCAGCAAACATTACCAGTCCATCTGGATTAACATGTCTAGGTAAGCAGTTTATAAACATTATAAACAATAACGGCCCAAGCACTGATCCCTGCGGAACTCCAAGCTCAACACAGTATTCTCTTGATGTCACATTATCCAGCCTAACAGACATTGTTCTATTGGTGAGATATGAATTCATCCATGACAGAACCCCACCCCTTATACCCAACGCGTAAAGTTTTTCTATAAGAAAGTCGTGACGAACAGTAGCGAATGCAGCCGTTAAGTCAAAAAATAATCCTAATGCATACATTCCCTTATCAATCGCCTTATAAATTTTGTCAGCAAAGTTATATGTTGCAGTAGCAGTGGAAAAGCCCATGCGAAATCCATGCTGCGCATCACTCAACGCACTGTTCATAGTTAGGAAATTAGTAATCCTGTCAGACACAATTCTCTCCAGTACCTTAGAAAATTCATTCAAAACAGACACAGGCCTGAAATCCTCAATAGACAACGAAGATTTCCGCTTATGAACTGGCACTACCAAGGACTTCTTAAACACAACCGGAAACGTACAAGTATCCAGAGAGAGATTAAATAAATATTGCAATGGCCGCACTAGAAACTCCAGGGAACACTTAATCAGTGTTGTTGGAATACCACCATTGCCAGAGTGATTACTATTTTTTAGCCTGAGGATAGCTCTTGATATTTCCTCATGGCCAATCTCATCAAAGAAAAGAGAGCCAGACACGGACCCATCCGATGTACAGGCCAGAGGTAATCCCATCGAGTAACGCTGTATCATTTTATTTCTAGCGTCACCACTAAAGTACTCCCCAAAAACTTCACTTGCACATCCAGGAGCCATTACATCCCCGTCCTCGTCTCTCAGAAGCGGTTGCCCATATTTACTCCCGCCACTGCCCCCATTTACAATCCTCCAGATGTGCCTAGATCTATTTCCCGAATTAGCTATTCTATTAGTGTTATAGTTTATTTTTGCAATATCCAGCATTAACTTGTACTTTCTCCTTCTATCCCTGTACGCAGCATATAATTCATAATCATTGGTGTGCCTAGCCAGCCAAAATAAATCCTTGAGGGATTTACTTTCCTCAATGATTTCTGGGGTTACCCGACCCTTGCTGGCGGTCAAGGATCGATAACCAGTTACAACAGGACAAGCCATATCCAGGTACCAAGTAAATATATCAACAAATATTTGAAATGCTTCGTCAGTATCAGCAGTATTATAGATATCATGCCAAGTTTCTGTAGAGAGCATAAATCTTAATTGGCCAAGATTGTTGTCACTCATTTGTCTGTACTGTCGGGTGCTATCTACACTACACTCTGTGCCCGACATATATTTAATTGTGAGCACTTGGGAAAGATGATCCGCCAGGTTTAGTTCCTTGACCTCACAAGTCCATTCCACATATTCCAAGTTATGCAGAATATAGTCGATGGCTGTCGCTGTAGTTGTCCCATTCTTGTCTATACAGATCCGAGTTTGTGATTTAGTTAGTTTGTTCGGATGTCATAGAGGGTTTTTTTTATTTCATTTCGCTGTCGTTATCAATGAAATTTTTACCTCTGGGTGTAATAAGTATATTATTACACAATCTTTATACTTTATAAAGTTTTTTTTAATTTTTGTATTAAATTTTCATTTTAATTTTATATTGTGATCTTTATTTAATTAACCTTTCATCTTGAATTTAATGAGTAACTCAGTCAATATATAAACGTACTTAAAGTGAATTCTTTTACTGGCGCCTTAAAAATTTTGTAGAAGACCACGTTTCCGATTGGAACCCTGAGAAGAAAGCAGTCCCATTTTTGGAAATAAACCGACTGAGGATCCTAGTTGGGTAGATTTGTCGTGAACGGTGGTACAGAAAATATAAAAACCACAGTTCATAGCAATATGTAAACATATTGGAGTATGTAATACTAACATTTATTGCACAAATGTTTCCAGCTAATAACTACATATTTCAGCACGACAATTGCCCCGTCCATACAGTCCGTGTTGTTGGACAGTGGTTCCAGAATCACAATATAGAAGTTTTCAAAAAGTCCAGAACTAAACCCACTCGAAAATGTATGGGGACTTATGGTAAAAAAAAAAATATTTATAACAAAAATTTTCATCCTCGTAATGGGGAAGAACAGTGGGAGGTCATAGAAAAATAATGGAAGGCACTAAGTCAAATTGAATACCTAACAAGAAATTTAAGTCATTCAATGTCAAGAAAATTAACCCTAGTCATTGCCGAAAACGGCGATATAACCAAATATATAAATTATATATATAAATATATTCATTGCTTTTATCTATTGTCTTTTCTGATTTGACTGTATTTTTTGACTGTAGTTTTGTTGAGTTTTTCAAATCCAGTAGCGCAAATATTATCTCCTATTATTTCCCTAGAATAATGCCTTGTTGCTGTGTTACTTATAATCACACGACAGCGTTGAAGCAAGATTTACGATATAACAGTTCCAGTTTTTTTTTTGCACAACTCAACTAGACATTGGCATTACCAGTTGTCTCAGATTTTTTTTCACAGTACTATACATTTGTATATCGTAATGAATTCGTGCACTTGTTGATTTAGTGCAATTTTACCCAGAAATATTGCATTGGCATTGAAATTTGCTAAATAAAAAGGGAGTTTTCATATTTACCTATTAAGAGCACACATATACAAATAAATAAATACAATAAAATAAATACAATAAAATAGAAATTTATTCTCACATGATTCTTTTATATACATACGCTACAAAAGGTAAATTATTACTAATAATATCGAATTAAAAAATATATATTTACAGGTTGTTATGTAGAGATTGGTGTGAACAGTTCATGGTGATAAATCTAGGGACGATATATGAGACATTTTCATCTTCCAAATATGGACAATTAATTTTCGATAGATATTCTATGAAATGCAGACTCAATTGTATGCTACTCCCTAATGATAAACTATATAAAAATAATATATTAAATAGGGGATGTTTGGTTCTTAGTGTGGTAAAAGTAGCACCGAAACAAAAGAAAAATATGAACAGTATAGGTACGAAATGGTTTAGTGTAAAGAACAAGATATGTTCATGTATAATTGCTGATAATAAGAACACCATTAATTTGGCAACATTTTTCTTGTATGGAGCAATGTGATGGTAGAAGTCTAGGTATACGTATTCATATAGCCAGTCGTGAACGACGATATTCCAACTTCTAAAGTATGAAGAATAATTCGTTGATGTCCACCAATCCTGAAAATATAAATATTTGATTATAATACATCAGAATTTAATTGATGCAGTTACTTTTACCACTGACTAGGGAGATTTTTTGTGATTTAAAGTATATTTTATCAACGCATTTTCACATGTTTACGTACGGTTGTGATTTGAGGGTAAGCGGAATGATGGAATGATTTGTAAGTGGTTCATTGCTTTCAAAAGAGGTTTGTTTTGGTTCGCAATTCAGAACAGTAATAGAGCTGCGCAGAACTGATGCGCACAACCTTGTTGATTCTAGAACTGCTCTGAATTTGTGTGAACTCAAGAAAACCAAAACACATTTAAGTTTTACTAGTGTGCCATTTAGTGGCAATGTAAACAATTTGTTTTTTATTATTTGTTATTATTCATACTTCTTCATACGCCAAATTTTAAATTAAAATTAGGGACTAAATAAGAGACACAAAAAATAAATGTCTTTGTTGCAATAAAAGTTATAAATATAAATAATAGATTGTAAGTCGTATAAATAACAAATTATAAGTTCGACCTCCACAACCCCAAGGCGAGATTCAGGGTGGAACCTAATCTTGAATAATACACTGTTGGAAAAAATTGAGGAGTACAGCCTGTATAATCTGAAGAAGTAGTTCTAACGTAATGAAATTTGGTATGGAAGTAGTACTAACGTAGCATAACTTACTCTCACCTGCAGAGCGGCGCAGCCCTGCTGGGAAGGGATGCATTAATAGCGGGAGTATGTCTCGCGAGCGGCGCCTACCATCGCTACACGACGAGGCATGGAGTTAATACGTCGATGTATGGTAGCGGGAGGGATGTCCAACCATGGTGCTTCAACTCGCCTCCATAGCTCCTCAACGTTACCGGAGCGAGCTGGATAACGTTAAAGTCTCCGACCGATCATATCCCAGATATGTTCGATCGGATTGAGATCCGGAGTACGTGCCGGGCATGGAAGCATCCGTATATGGTTCTTTTCCGCAAAGGTCTGGGCAACACGTGCAGTGTGCGGTGGGACGTTGTCGTGCATGTATAGAAGACGTGGGCGCTGTCAACGTAGAGAAGCACAACGGGCCGTAGCACCTCATCTACGTAGCGGCGACCCGTCATCGTACGTTGTATACACAGCAGACGTGTACGTCCACCATGTGTATTAACACCCCATACCATAATGCCCTGTTGGCGGTGGATAGGGTGTGGTTGGATGCACTCCTCGAGGTGATGCTTACCACGTCTGCGATGAACCAAAATTCGCGCATCACCGGTGCTTAATTTGAATCTTGATTCGTCGGAAAACAAAATGTGCCTCCACTCGACAACCCATTGATGTCTAGCCTCCACCCACAGGCGCCGTGTACGGTGGTGCTCACGAGTAAGTGGAATCCGCTGCAACGCATAGTGCGCTTGCCGCAGTTCGCGTAGTGAGTACGCCTTTCCTTCCTGCCGGCCAAACGGCTCCAAGTTGCCTTGAGGAAGACGTACGCGACGCTAAAGCGCTGTGCACAAGGGCGCGATCCTCGCGTGCTGTGCTCGCCCGGGGCCGTCCAGCTAGCGGGTGAAGGCGCGTACGTCTTTGCTCCATCCATTCTCTCCATACTCGCTGCACTGCCGATAATGACCGCTCGAGGTGGCGCGCGATATCACGGAAGGATACTCCTGTCATGTGCATCTCGATAATCATTCCTCCCTCAAACTCACTCAGATAACGCGAACGGTCTTCCATCACGCACAAAGTACGACTAGAACTACCCGCTTCCACCACACTAACAATAACCGGGTTTTCCCTCCCCGCATCGGTCTCCATGGAGACAACATACTGCAGCTGTCGGAGGCACTCAGTAAAAAATGCAGTTATAGAAAAAGTCAAAACTCGCTGCGCAAACTCGTCTAGAGGAAACCTTGATGTTCCGCTAAATCTACGCATTTATCTTGACACGTTCAGATTATACAGGTGTGCTCGTCACTTTTTTCCAACAGTGTAAATGGAATAAACTAAAATTACTGAATACTACTAAACTTGAAATTAAAATTGAAATTAAAACTATGGAAAAAAACATTACTTATTCTACTTAACATAACCTAATTTCTTATTCATTAGTCGATAATAATTATTGTTTCTTAATATTGAACATATTTATATATTATATGAAAATGGCAGTAGGTGCTGTTACAATACGACAAATTCTTTTTCGATATTTTTTAAACATCGATATTCATTTTTATTGATGCAATAACATCCATGTTTCCAACGATGTCCCAACTCTATCACCAACAAAGCGAAGGTTGGGATAAGCCAAGTGAAGAATATGAAAGAATTGTTTCAGTTAATTGCCACGGACCTCGAATTATTATAAAATAAAAAAAATAAATTCTTCCTTATTAAGATTATGTTTGTCAGACCTAGAGGAACTCGTAGACCAACTTCAGCACTAAAAAATGTAAAAAAAAATAGTGCGCATGCCTCGAACTATTAATTCTGAACTGGTACTCGCTAAGGAGCAAGAACTGCTAGAACGGTTCGAGAATCATTCCGAATGAATTCTTGCAACAACCAAAACATATATTTAAAAATTCGGAATTAGTTCATATGTAACCAAAACACTAAATAACTAGTACGATTGCGCAGTAGTTCTGGAACTGTTCTGAATTGCGAACCAAAACAAACCTAAGGGATCATGTGAGGGTTGCCTTTTATATTTCGGGAATAGGTGATCCTGGTGCTGCCATCTGGCCTCTAGCGTAAATTTCGACATTTTTGACGGAATACTTATTAAGAGCGTTTTGACGTACAGGTGCAATTTGTGTTGTTTAAAGTAACTTTATCTCGGCCTAAAAGTGGAATTAACTCGTGAACATTTCCGTGCGATTATTTCTTACAACTTTCGACGTGGATTATCACAACAGTGTATTGATGAACTTAATTCGACTTTTGGCGATGAATCACCATAAAAAATCAGCGTATCTCGATGATATACTGAATTCAATCGTGATCGTGCTTCGACTCACTGACGAATTTCGTGAAAGTCGCCTAAAATCGGTTGTTGTTGTTGTACATTCTATTTTGGATGAATATTTGGCCATCAAAAAAATTTGTTCGCATTGGATCCCACATAATTTGACAATCGCTCAAAAAAGCTTTTCTCGATTGGTCGAAAGAAATGCTAGAAAATACGATCGAGGTGCTTAAAAACACGCCTTTGACATCGTAAACAGGTGACGAACTATGGATCAACGCATATGAGCTCGAAAGTATGGGAAGTCGACTATATGGGTTCAAGATGAGCGAAATCCAACAAAAGTTGTTCGCACACGAAGCACCTCGAAACAAAGGTCGCTTGTTTCGGAAAAAACAAATATGTGGCAACTGTACCTAATCGTGCAGTTGCAGTAATGTGCAACATCGGACGGTCAATTCTGAATGATTCACAAGCATTTGCTTGCCAGAAGCATTCGGAAGAATAAGGAAAACCAACCGCCGAAGATGGATCGTTTTCCATGAGGACAATGCGAGCTCTCACACATCGGTTCAAACAAGAGAGTTTTTAATAACTGAAAATGTGGAATTAAATAAATCTTGTTATTTTGCAGTGGCGGTTTGGGGTGGTTCACATAGGGAGTGTATAATTTCAAAATTAAAAAGTGTAATATAAAAACGTTTACCCAATCTTTACTGTTCATTGTAGAGTTTGTTTTGAGGGAATAGTAAATATTATACTACACAGTTTAATTACATCTGACGATAAACGAAGTCTATTTTACATGTCTTTGACTTGCAGAACAGTTCTATCACTTTTTCATTAAAGTTTGCGAAATCATTTATACATTCTTTTTCACAAGATATCATAGTAAGGGCATTTAATCTCTCTTCTTTCATTGTATTTTTCAGGAAAGTTTTTATTCTCTTCATCCGTGAAAACTGGCGTTCCGCTTCGGACGTTGTCATTGGGATTGTAATGACAATTTTTAAAAGCTTAACAACTTCATTAAAGGTGTCGCTTAATCCATCCACGACCTAGCAGACCTACAGCACCGACTTCTATATTTTGCCTAAATTCTTCTCTAGAATATAGAACGCTTAATTCAGTTCGTAGTCTGCTTTCATTGAGGCATGGATAAAATTTAACTGCTTCTTTAAGGCAATCTTCCGGAAATTCTTTTTTGAAAAGAGGAGAACTGTTTAAAAGAAATTAAGTTTGCTAATATTAAGTGCCCTGTATACCGAAATCAAGTTTTTATTTCTAGCAAAATAATATCGCACACTTCAATAGTTTCCCTCCTTCTTTGGCTACCATCAGTTACTCTTCGCCGCTTTGATGGCCGAGGAGTCAGTTCTGGGTCATTTTGTTTAACCAACTGATTATCTGTGTCAGCGATTTCGGTTCGAATTTTTCTAATAGCGCGTTCAAAATTATCTTGATTTTATTATTTTTTTTTTAATTATTCTTGATTTTTAATGCATCTGTATTGACATTTTGTAATTAATTAAACAATATGTCCACATGTGGCATAATTTTATGAAAGAAAGTTAACCAATAGATAAAATTTTCCTCCCCTAAAATTCGCAAATTGGCACCAGCTTGATGAATGGTAGTTTGTAAACTAGCTTCTCCCTCGATTTGTTCTAGAGCTTCAATTATTTCTTCTCGGTGCTCATATATTGTATTCACTGTCCTAGAATTGAAGTTCCATCTTATTTTTGAAGAACGAGGTAAACTTTTTCTCTGATGGAATTCTTCCAATCTTGCAGCTCGTTGTGGCGAAGTGGAGAAAAATGTACATAATCCCGTCAGATTGGCAAAAAAAAATCTGCAATTACTACTGCTCGATGTATCATTTGACATAATTAGATTTGTCTGATGTGCATAATAATGTACAAAATTAGCCCTTGGATACTGGTCTTGGACATGTCTTTGCATGCCGTTAATAGCACCACTCATGACTGCTGCCCCATTATAGCTCTGTGCAATCAGTTTTTCTGGGTCATCAACAAGCAAACTAATTTCGTTAAGGATGGAGGCAGATAAAGAATTAGCATCATGTCCACTAGGCAGAAGAAATTTCCAAAATCTTTCGGCCGGTCTCGCGTTCCCAATATATCTTAAAACAACCACCAACTGAAACTGATTGGACACATCTGTGGTTTTATCAGCTATCACAGATATGAAGTCGGTTGCTTTAATTTCACTGGCAACTTGTTCATGATACACGTTCAACATTGCATCAAGTAGCTCATTCTGTATCGTTTTTGATAATCCCTTAAAAACCGGTGCTGCTTCGATGTGATCTCTGAGCGATTTAGCCAATTCTGCCGTAAAATTTATCAATTCCCGAAAAATGCCCCTGTTATTCGACGTTTGCTGTTCATCATGACCCCGAAGTGCCAGTTCAAACGCGCCACAAAATCTAATGCAATTTATTATTAAATTTAACACATGCCTATTTTTTGTTACCTTTTCATTGTGTTGTTGAATTGCTTTTCTATATGATGAATCTAAAACATTCTGAATGTTATTTTTTCCTAACATTCTTAGACTAAATATATTTTTCAAATGCCCTTCGGAATTTTCATGTTTAATAATTTTAGCTCTAAGATGAATTAAGTCTCTTATCCTATTGAATCTGTATGCCACTGTTTTTGATGGCATTAAAGGAAATTCAGTCATAACCACACAACTTTTATTTGAAACATTTTTTGTATATGCAATAATAACGATTATAAAGCGTGAATAATTTATAGTGAATAATCCTGTACAATAACTGGTCAAAATTATCATGATGTATTGACACGTTTTGATGTTGAACTGAAGAAGAAATGATCGCCTTTATTCAGAAAAAAAGTTTTGTTTTATCGGGGTAACTTGCCCTCTCATTCTTCTGCTATGGCAGGCTAAATTTCTTGGATTAGGATACAAATTGCTGCTCCATCTCATATTCACCAGATCTGGTTCGGAATGCCTTTGTGGAAAGAGATTCGGAACAAATAAGGAGAGGGTCTATTTTGACGAGTTCCTGAAATAATACGGCTTAAAATAATTGGAAAGTCATCGGGCTAAGTGTATAGAATCGAATTGGAATTACGTTCAAAAATAAAATATATTTGCTAAAATGACTTCCCGTCAAATCACCGTCGTATATTTTAGTGTATCTTACTACACAAAAAAAAATTGCTGAGTGCACATATATTTAATTTAGAGTAATAATAGGGGATGTAGTAATCAATCAGGTGTAAGTTCCGAAAGAGCTTTTTAATATTATTCGTGTTTCATTGTTATATGTCTAAAGCAACGATCAAATATTTGTTTAATCTAAACTTTAAAATTATAAAAAACTGTAAGTTTGACGATACATTAATACTTTTAACAACACGTGATTCATGTCTAACAATTTTAGGTAAATTTACGTCAACAAACATGTACAATGGAAAGAAGTAACAGAAATAAATAATTATGTTCTTTAAAAGACTTTCCTTTTATGGTCTAACTTGGACAGGTATATAATGCTCGTTGTATATAGCTTCAAAGAAAAAATGAGTGAACAGTATATGTGAGTAATACCTTCATACAAAAAATTGTGGTCCAATGTTCATGTAGTAACGAGAAAGTGATTTTTCTTTATTCGATTCGGCCTTGTCGCAGTTAAGTATACGGGCGGTAATACGGGCTTCCATTCTAAGTCATCAGTAATTCTCTTTACCTACTAATTATATTGTGTAAATTTAAAGAAAAAAAAATATATGTAAATAATTTCTTACAAATAATTAAAAACCAGGTATCTATCCCATTGGACACGCCATCGACACGCTACATAAAGCTTTTTGTAATGAGACACTTTTACGACCATCTTATTCTCAAGACATTTAAATATCAGTCCGTTAAAATTTTAATGATGCTTAAATTTATTTTATATGAAATAAGAAATTAAATTATATCAATATTAATGCTTTTCCCGCCGTTAGGTATTATTGCGAAACATTTCGCAATAATATTAAATGCATATTTCAATCAGATCTTTTTATGCAAATGACAGCATTTTCTGTAGTTCAACTTGTATAGTTAGTCATGTATAAACTCCAATAGAGTAACTTTGTATCACATATGCGAATTAATAGAATAACTGTATTACATCATCTAAATATTAAAGAACGATCGAGAACTTCAAAAAGAAGCTGGGGATTCACCGAGAGAAAAAGACGCTAGAACGGATCAAGGAGAACAAAACGGGATACTTGGCTCGGAGTAGCAAAGCGAGTCACACGTGCGGACCCCTAAAAGTAACAGTAAAGAGAGGGTTTACCGCAATATATGTACTTAAGTAAGAAAGGAAGTACGTAGTGTAGCAAGAGGTATTACTTGCCTACAAGTGAAATTATTTGTTTGACACGTAAATTCACACGTTTATTACATCAAGGCCTTTGCCTGGGGTCCCAGCCACCTTGAGACGTGAAGAAGAAGTCAAATTTAGTGTACAAGTGCATCACCTCCAGAGGAAGCGATTAGATTGTGAAGTGATACGGCCATAGTGTAAAGATATCAAGGTTAGTCAATATTAATACTGTTTTTAGAATCTGATCAGACTAAACAGTTCAAATATATGTAAAAGTTATCGTATCTCGCCCTGTATGTATGTATAGTGTCTAGTTAATATTTCAGAGTAACAAAGAATTTTGTAATAGATTATATGTAGTAATTAAAAAGCTCGTTTGTCAATATAAGTATATGTTTTATAACCATTTTGTTTTATTCATTATGTAAATTATGTAAAGTAACTGTCATTATAAGAGCATATTAATCAAAGGAGGTTTGATCGAAGTAAATTAATAAAAAAGAGGGATTCATTCGTTTCACCTACGTTTTCATACACGCCTTGAGATAGGAAGGCGTAAGTACCATTTCAGCTTATCAACCTAATATACGAGTTCTTTTTCTTAATCTTTCCGCAGACTATTAGCTAACCGGCAATTAATATAAATTCAATTATATACCTTAGAAGGGGTAAATCTTCTTGGCGCCCAACGGAACAGTAATTGAATAAATCAATTACTTTATTTTTCAACTTTGTAAATCTATATCTCAATATTTAGGGTAACTACGGCATTTAGTTATTTTCACCACCGAAGTTATCATTGTTAACAGCGACCTCGAACCCTCGATACACAGGCTATTATTAATATATGCCAAAGATAAGGTCTATTACATTTTTGTTTTATCGTGATTTTTGTTTTATTATAAACATAATAATTTTATTTTAAATAAAGTTCAACGTTCGTTTAATTTTGATCACATTAGTTAAATGCGGCATAGGTTTGTCGACATATTCGACGTAAAAGCTATTATTGATATCTACCAAAAAAACATCGCAATGAAAGCACAATATGTGTAGGCATAAATGTTTTGATATGAAAATATTATGATTTACTATTTTTATGAATAGGAATTTATGTAGACGCATCGCTAATATTTAGGAATTTTATCGAATTTTTGGAGGTTAATGAACTTGAATTACAGTCGTATTTCGGTAAATATAGAATAAACAAAGATATGGATCGACTTTAACTACATTTTGGCCCTAGAAATTTGTAAATTTCTGATGAATTACAAAGAAATTTCTTTTTTGATTTTCAGTTAGACATTTATATTTATTCTTCAGATTTGCATAGCTTTAGGCGCTATTCAGCGGTAACCCTGTATATTAAGAAAAATTTTTGTGAATATTTGGGAAAATATTGCCCAAGTTTGAAAATACTTGACGAGTCAATCTTGAGAAAATATTAGTTAGGTGGATCCTACCAGAAAACTGTAACATATCCACATACTGAATCAAGCACTGGTTGCTTTTAGATAACTGTACACGAGACAACGAATAGGAGATTAGGACGAAGTATTTGCAAATGTGCTTTTAAGAAGATTAAATAAAACAGTAGCCAGTTTCAGTTATCTATTCCAAGGAAAGTTCTAATGCATATCTATTTAGACAGTTAAATTTTTTTTTAATAATTATACTTTTTGTGAATTGTGAATGTAGAAAATTTTTATGGTATTCGAAATTAGTATTACTGGTAATTGACACGGCAAACTAATGAAGTCATTAGGTATGTTGTATTGTATTTTTTTACAGAAAACATACCTCATAAAATCTTCTGTCGGCAAATCTCAACAATTCAGCAAAAGCGTTTAACCAGGCGTGTAAGAGTAAATAAAAGTTCAACATCATCATTGCTCCACCCGCTATGGAATTCTCGACTATTAAGACGATAGTGTGTTTCCAATTCATCTTGGATTTTCCCACGTCCATGAACGGCTTCATGAAAAATATCTCGCAAATGTAGCTCTCCAACCATATGATGATGAGAATTTCCAGAAAAAGCTGAACTGCGTGTTTCACATTAACTTTTTCTGTTCTAGAAAAATATTTATGAATTATTTCTTTACTAATAAAACACAAATGGTGAAGTTTAAAAATTATATACATATACCTATATTGCAGAAACTACATACGCACATACAATTATTACAATGGCTATCAATCTTATAATATTTTCCCTCATAGGGTGTCCCACAAGGATCTCATCTGGGACCATTGCTGTTCGTTCTCTTTATCAATTGCTTATTGACGTCTTTATCAAGACATGGGATGATGTACGTCACTTACAATTTAATATTGATATAATGACGTAAAGGTGTTTAAAATACAAGTTGGGGTTGAACAATAAGAAGTGCTGTTTTGTTATATACGAAAAAGGTTCATCTTATTGACGTAGTATATTACATTAATGATTACAATCTAGAGAGGGTTGATAGTGTAAAGGATCTCGGGGTTTTATTTGATTCTACACCAAGCTTTGCTGCACATATTAACAACATATATATAGCTGCATCAAAAACTTTGGGTTTTGTATTGCGCACTTGCAAATTCTTTCAAAGCGTGTCCTTGCTAAAGACGTTATACTTTGGTTTTGTTGTCAGCAAACTGGAATATGCTTCATATTTTTGTTATAAAGTTGATCATGTCTATTTGGAACGCAACATTGACTATAATGTGCTGCTGCTGAGAAGGCATGATGTTCAGTCCCTTCAATATCGTCGCAAAATCCACGGAGCAAGATTTCTGTGAAGACTCATTCATGGAGCTGTTGATTCCGCACTGTTACTTTTCTTTATTAATTTTTTGGTCCTGTCCTACTTTTGCCTTGCCATTTCCCAGAACCAATTTCCGGCTCCATTGTTCTCCTATGACAACAATATGCCGCAATTTATAGCGACATTTTCTTTGATTCCATTAATCAATTGCAGTGAGTTTCTTTTTCGTGAATCTTTTTTTCTTTTTAATTTAACAATTAATTTTTGTTATTGTAATTAATATTTGCTATATTTTTTGTATTCTGCAATTTTATGTAGATATGTATATTTCTTCAATTTGTCCTGTAATTGTTAACCGTTCGACAATAAAGGCTATTATTATTATTATTATACATATATTTCACCATACTATGACTCTTCAGATTGATTAAAGATACAATTTAAATTTACAGAGTGTTACCTATATCCAGTCTGGAAAGAATTTATGGATGATTGTTCTTTCCATACATACGAGCAATATATTTGCCGTTTGTAATAGGCATATATCGGTGTCCCAATAAAAATTCACAATTAAATTTGTGAATAAAACGCATAACTTACTTGAAAATTTGAAACATTTTTATTTGTAACTTATCAGTACACATTGCACTTACACGTGGAAAACAATATCGGACAAATGTCCGCCCAAACTTCGTTGACAAACTCTTACTTTTTTACAAAATTATTTATGACATTTACGCACGTTTCTGGATCGACTTCCATGATAACGCGCTCGATTTGATTTTTAACTCATGGATTGTCCTCGAATTATTCATGTAAACACGTGATTTCAGGTATCCCCAGAGAAAAAAATCACACGGTGTCATGTCGCATGAATTTGGCGGCCAATTCTGATCTTCTTAGCGTGAAATGACACGCTCCGGAAATCTCTCCTGCAATAACGCACGAGCCTCGCGCGCAGTATGGCAGGTGGCGCCATTTTGTTGAAGCTATATATTTTGGATGTCTATGCGGTCCAATTCGGGCCAATGAAACTTACGTAACATGTTCCGATAACTGTCACCATTCACCGTAACTGTATTACCTGCAGCATTTTGAAAAAAAGTAGGACCCAATCACACCACCTGCATAAAAGCCACACCATACAGTTGCTCGTTGTGAATGCATCGACTGTTGAACTGTTATGCGAGGATTCACGCCCCATATCCGACAGTTATGCCTGTTGACAAAGCCGTCCAGGTGAAAATGCGCCTCATCAGTAAAGATAATCTTTTGTGCGAAATCCTCATCCAGATTTAGATTTTCCAACACCCAATCAGCGAAGTCACGCCGTTGTAAATGATCGTCTGGAAATAGCTGTTGCGTCAGTTGGACCCTGTAGGGATGAAGATGAAGTTCTGCTGTCAGAATTCGTTACACGGTGCTCTTCGAGACATTCAATTGCTGTGATCGACGGCGAATCAAAGTTCGGGGATTTCGGGCAACACTTTCCTTTACTGCAGTAATATTTTCAGCAGATCGGTCGGTACGATTTCTTCTTGGTGTCTTTACATCACTAACTGAACCACTTTGTTGAAATTTTTGGATTACTCGACGAATTGTCGATAAATCTGGTACGTTTCGTCGACCGTAAATTGCACGCAATCTTCGAAGTATTTCTAAGGAGCTTTCACCGTTCCTGAAGTAAGTTGTGACAATGACAACGCGTTGTTCGGCAGTAAGACGATTCATTTTCACTAACCGCAGTATGTCTAGTTGACAGCTAACCAAAAACACGAGTTGCCAACCGACCGGTACGAAAATGGCGCCCTTTTTAAATTGTGCATTCTTATTGGGACACCCGATATAATACGTTATCTAGGCGGACTTTCTATAAGCCCTCACACTTAGTTTCTTTAGGTAATCCTAAGTACTTAATTGCTGGGACCAGTATAATTATACGTCTTGGTGGTTCTTGTATCGAAATGTTTGTACTATTGATCCGAATAATCATTATTTAAAAATTAAAAAGGAATAAATTATTTAAATATATTACAAGAGTTCTTAAATAAAAAAAAATATTTGCAATCAATCTAATTAGAAAAATAAACTGGTACCTTACTGGTAAATAAATGAACTTTCCAAATCGGGAATATGTTTTATACTTTAAAATATAATATATAGGTGTTCCAGAACTCGCGTCCCAGAGAAAACTGACAAATGCCGACGACAATTTGATCCCAAAAATGTAAACGAAGAAAAATTAATTCCTTGCATAAGAGAGCTGTGAGATGTTTAAGATCCATCAATTTCAGAAAGGGCACGCCAGGTGTTAATGTGACTAAAATCGGTTGCTAAGCTTATATTATCATACTGTCAGGATGACATGCCTGTCAAAATGTCAACAGTTAAGGCAGATGTCATTCAAGATGTTACACTCGCAGTCATATTAATCTATTCACAGGCTCAGAACTGTGTAATACTTTTCCATAGTCTTCGATCCTTCGCTTTTATCTTCCAGTTTACTAGTTTTATATTTTCTTCTCTCAAGTTTTCTAGCACTGCTTCCCTCCATATTTTCCTTGGTCTTTCTATTTTCTTCTTATCGAGCGGTTCTCTCCACGCTATTTGCTTTGGTATTCTATTAGCCGTTATCGTTTCCAAATGTCCCAGCCACCTCAGTCCCCAAGTTATTATTACTTTGTCTAAAGAAATAAATGCTTTTTATATTTTACGTCGCTAATTATTCGAATTTTTTACCGAAAAAATATCGAAATAAATGCAGTTGATTTGCGCATTATTTCTTGCCGCGATATATGGCATATACTTCTTCGTTCGTTCTTCTTATGTAACTCTCTTCCAATTTTTCCCTGCAATGATTCTTCTCAGTTCTCTCTCCCATCTCATTAACCGGACTTTCTGGCTTTTCTTACCATGTCTCACAGGTATATAATAATGTAGGTTTTAAAATAGTTTTATAAATTCCGAATTTCGTTTTTCTTGACAGGTGCTTTGACATGATCAGGTGTTTACAATTCCTGTACTTTTAAAAAGGTATAATATAGTAATAATAATAACAGAAACAACATAACCAAAAGGGATTATGAAACGAAAAATAAATTCATTCAAGTCAAGTGGACACCATTCATTTGCAAACATAACCGTGCCATCGCAAAAGACTCAGTTTATAATTCGTAACCATTTTAGGAGTAATTGTACCAAAGGCTTCCTGAAGGCGCCCCTGAGTTGTTCTTTTGTAGCAATCTGTATACAACATTTTGACGTGGCCCCAAAGAAAGGAATCCAGATAATTAAAATAGGATGAACCGCTCAGGCCGGTGTCGTGGACGCCACGACCTATCCGTCGATCAAGATACTGTTAATCTATAATTTCTCGAACTCCTCGGCCGAAGTGTGTTAGTGCGCCATCGTGTTGAAACCAGTTGCTAACACGAAAAAGAAGTGGAATGCCTTCAAGCAATTTGTGAAGTTCTGCATTAAAAAATTCTGTATAAATATGTCCCGTTAACCGTTCAGGGAATCCAAAAGGTCCTACTTAAAGAGATAAGTTAGATGACATGTAAACTAATTTTTACTGAAGACATTCCCCAATAGACCAGTCCACAAATTTATGAAAAATCGTTTTTGAAATGCTCTTGAAAATAGAGCTAGATTTTCTTCTGACCAGATGTGCCAATTATGCGCATTGTAGCATCCTTATCTGCCGAAAATTGATTGATCAGTAAACAAAATCCGAGATACAAAATTAGGATTGTTTTCTTTTTTCACCAATTGATTAATTGATTAAATACACAGGTCTACAAAGTTAAACTTTTCGACAGATGCTTTTATTTTGAAAACTGATTTTATATAATTTTGGAAGGCTGATTTCAAAAATTCTATGCATTTATTTGTATGACGTAAGGTTTTTTTGCAAATATTAAATGAAAAAAAAAGATGTTTCTAAAAAAAATTATTTGTTTATTGAGTAAAAAGGTGGAATACAAGTTAAAAAAGTGGAAAAAATACATTACTCAGTCTTTTTTAAGTGAAATCTTTGTCTTTTTCCCAGAAAGCTGCGTTTTGTCCGGACATTCGGTTGTATGTTTTTAAGGGCATATCCCGTTTTAACATCCAGCAGTAGTCCGCCATCATCGTTATGCTCCATCTGCCTTGGTATCGCCGTTCCATTTCCTTAATGTCTTAGTGAAACCTCTCTCCCTGTTCTTCGCTAACTGCTCCAAGATTTTCAGGAAAATAGTTCAAGTGTGAAAACAGGAAATGCACTTTCAAACTCATATTACAACCTAGACGATGAAAGTGTTGTAACATATTTTGAACAATATTTTCGTAGTTTTCGTCCTTAGAGTTCCCAAGAAACTTATCAATTACTTCTTTAAATGGAACCCAGGCGTTTTTCTCGACATTGGTCATTGTGTTTTGAAAATCCTTGTCTTTGCATAATGTTCTTATCTGCGGCCCAACAAAAATACCTTCTTTTAACTTGGCATCGGATAAGGCTGGAAATGTCTCGCACAAATATTTAAAACACTGTCCATTTTTGTCTAGGGCTTTAACAAACTGCTTCATCAAGCCAAGTTTGATATGGAGAGGAGGCAGTAAAACTTTTTTGGGGTCAACCAAGCTATCTCTTAATACATTTTTGCTACCAGGTGTAAGGCTTGTTCTAGAGGGCCATTCTATTTGAGTCCAATGTCTATCCCTTGCTCGACTATCCCACTCACAAATAAAGCATGGAAATTTTGTATAACCTCATTGTTGTCCTAGTAGCATGCCCAGCACTTTAAGGTCACCACAAAGCATCCACTGACGTTCTTGGTAGTTTATTTTCTTTAAAAGAAGTTCAAAATTTTCATACCTTTCCATTAAATGTACCGAATGGGCAACGGGAACCGAGGCCAGCTCGTTACCATTGTGCAATAAAACGCCTTTTAAACTACGCTTACTTGAGTCAATAAACAGGCGCCATTCTTCTTTTACATACGGCACATTTCCTAATTTTGAAATTAAGTCAGGAATATAGTTGCAATATACTAGCGGTCCGTCTTGAGTAAAATATTGACATAACTCTTTTTCGCGATCCCGGTAAAAGCTTGATGTGACGCCAGGTGCCAGTAAATGTTTCTCACGAAGTCGGGAGGCTAACAATTCGGATGCATCCTTTGGAAGGTGCAAATCTCTAATTAAATCATTTAGTTCGCTCTGGTTAAACACTTCGGGCTCTCTGAAATCGGTGTGAAATCTGAGTCATCTGGGTCGCAATTAGATTCCTCTGATTCTGACGATATGACGTTTTCTAGTGCTTTTGGGGCGGGCATCTGGTCCATGAGGAACTGGTCGAATAGCAGAGTCAAGATTGGGATACACAATTTGTTTCTTATTTTTTCTGTTGAATCCTTGAACATTACACGAACAAAAATAACAATCATCACTGTGATTTCTAGGCTCTCGCCATACCATAGGAACACCAAAGCTTAAACATTTCTTCCTCCCTTTTTGCCAGTTTCTTAATGCTTCAACGCAAACGGAACAAACAGTATGAGGAGCCCAGGACTTGTCTTGGTCGCCAATTTTTACACCAAAATAAGCGTGGTATACATTTTTCATAAACGAAGTTATAGTTTGCCTCTGATTTACTACGACATAACTACCACAGATATAACAAAAGTTATTCGGATTGTTCACACAATGTCTTCTTTCCATATTTATACGTTCTAGAACACAGAAAATACGCAACAACGAAGACAACAAGCGCGCGGACACAGTAGCACGACGACTAACACAACCAAACTGCACATAAGCAGGTTTCAACGTTGTATTGACGCTTCTGCGCCGACTCTGTTGCTTTGCTGAGAAATCTAATATTAACCAGTGTTGCCAAATCACATTTAATTTCATAAAAATCAATTCATTTAAAAATCATGCCTAACATGAACAAACATATTCTTGTCATAGGTATGTATATTAATAACTTAACATGTTTAAGATATAGAGCGCTATAATAAAAATTTACGTGATAGAGCAAAAATATGGCGTTGTTTGGAATAAGGGCCCCAAAACATATACAAATTAGCAAACAGCTTTCAAACATCAAAATCACTGTAGACCTGTGATATCAATAATATCGATGTTGTCCAACGATGTCCCAACTGGTTTCGTTAATAAGAGGAGAAATAATATAATAAGACTTTCAATCCATTTCAAAGTGCTGTCTTGACTTAAAAAAACAATACAAATTTGTTACAAAATGCAAAACAACTGTTTGTACGTCAAGTTTCCATAAAATGTTGACAAATCTTCATCGTGACCCCGACTGTGCGACAACCATTAAGTCGATAGTCGAACTTTTTCCATGCCTTACGTAACATATCTACCGTCACAGAATTAACTGCTGCTGTAATGTGTGTCTTCAGATGATCCAAAGTGTTCGGCAAATGTGTCATGTACACTGAATTTTCGTCTACTACAATAAGAAATCGCGTGCAGTGGGATCGGGGAACGAGGTGGCCTAAGGAATCGAATATCGAGGTCTATTTCAATGTTTTCGGGCTGTAATACTTTGAAATAGAATGAAGGCTTTAAAAGACCCTCAAAAATTGTTTTTTTTTGTTTATTATAAATTAACTTTTTCAGTTAATTTTAAAACGCTTTTATTACTGTACTATCCCCCATTCAATGATGAAACCCAGAAGCTTCTGCTAATATCTGGTATTGTAATAATAATAAATTAATTTAAACACACCTCGGATATTCCCTTCGATATAATAAAGTAGGAGCGAAAGAGAAATATATATAATTCGAGAACGAAGGTAGGTTTAATACTTCATCCGTATGCTCCTTGTAATTTAAGACATCTGGTACATTTCTTCTTAGGAAAGCGTGTGATTTCATTAAGAGGCGTATCTGGAATATTAGTTTTTTTTTTAGATAATCATATTGCAAAATAGTAAAAGTAAATATATAATACTTACATTATCGCTTAAAAGTGCAAACGCCGAGGCTACTCCCAAGTTCAAGTGATTTACCGTGAACAATGGAAAAATATACAGGCAAAAGACGCAATATAAAATGAAAAAACTTAGGAATAACAGGTCCCATGACTTTTTATTAAAGGCTGAAACAAAAATCAAATTTAATTCTTAATTTATATTTTTTTTAAAGTTACAGGCTCATGCCTGATTTTTTACATATTGAAACGATTAATAAATACAATAGTAATGCATTTTTTAAATACAGAGAAGTATTTTTTAGATCTTAGTCTTAGTTTTCTTGCCTAATGTTTTTAAATATTTGAACGTCTTCTCAAAAGGAACAGATTTCTTAGAGAACAAGAAATTAAGGGTGTAGTGAAAGCCTTCATTAGTTCGTAAGGCATAAATTCATTAAAATAAAATTTGCGTTTTCATTAGTCGCTGGCAGAAATGTGTAAACTATTTGAAAGTGCAATGAATTTTGAAGTACTCAGCATATCACAAACTTCCACATCTAAGATTCTCAAGCAAATCACTTATATAAATATTAAAAAGTAAAGGTCCAAAATTAGACACTTGCGACACACCGGAGATAGGAAAAATAAATTCAGAGGGAACTCTTAACGTAGGTATAGTCAAGTAGTAATTCAGATTTGTAAGGGCCGGTTTATTCACCTTCCAGTAAAGTATCGAGTAACGCTACTTGTAAGATAAAGCCTTACTTGCCAGATTAAGTGTTTATTCACCGTCAAGTAAAATTTAACCGCCCAGTAAAATTACTTACTTGGGAGAAAATTTACTTGCTGCTCATCTACCCTATAAAGTGTCAAGTAAGACTAATATCATGCTGTTTGTGAACCGTCATGTAGAAAATTAAGTTATTGACAAGTAAAATGGATTTATTTGAAGACATTGACGATATTTTAGACAACGATTTTGTCAATATTAATAATTTAGTGAATCGATATCGAATAGAAGACAATTTTAATAAATTTGATGATGACGAATTTGTTCGTTTGTATTGTTTATTACATACTGTGTGTGTGGTAAATAAAGTATTATGTATTATTAAAGTAGATGTTCTAAACAAAAATTTCATCTTTATTTCACATGTAGTCATAGTAAATTATAATATGATGCTAGACATAAAAGATATATTTAAAAAAAACTCTGTACAAAATAAATATAATAATAAAACAACCAATATTAATACAGAATGTATATACATATATTTATTTACTTGTATTGAAAATACAAAAAGGGGTTGAATAACAATTTTTTTGATACTTCTGACCACGCATCCTCCTTTTGTTTCCATGTTGTACTGTTAATCTTTATTGCATTTGATGACATTCTTGTACTTTAAAACTAGATCAGCTAAAATTCTTGATTCCTCGATAGAGAAATTTGCCGATCTAACCCGTTTCTTACTTTCCATTTTCTATGAAATTAAACAAGTTTTGACAATAAAATGCGAACTGTAGCCTGGGATTAGGTCATAATTTAGGTAATAATATAACATACCTTTTTTATATTAAAATATGTATTTTATATTAATAATGTTTATGAAAAAAGTAAAAATGGACAACACGTGATAACACACAACAAACGCTTGAGATTTAAGGTTATATTAGATGCACTCATTTGGCATGCCGGTAACTAGAATTTAAATTACCAAAAGCTGTACATCCTTCTCTATACCACGTGTTAGTGGTATGTTACATCTTTCTCTATTTTCCCCTAACCATACTACTGTTGTAAAAACATCTAGTTCTTTCCAGTAACTAACCGACCTTTAAAATTATATGAATAAACCCAAAAATAGTAAATGTGCCTAGTAAATTTAATTGTCAAGTAACTAACAGGTACTTTACTGGAAGGTGAATAAACCGGGCCTAAGTGTGTTGTCAAATTAAGTTAAAATTATTAGGAAGACTGCCGAAGAGTACTCACTGCTCAAGAGTACGTATAGGGCATTACGCCGCTCACACTAGGTGGCAGAAGCTACAACGTACATATAATGTGATTCATGAGTTGGCCATTGCGTACGAAGTTCAGTACAACAGAATAATGGTTGAAAGAGGAAAAATGTTTTTTATCGATGAATGTGGAATTCGAATGGCATATGGTAGATCGCAGAAAATACTAGAGCAACGAAAGTTAATGCCCAAATAAGAGGAAGAAATTATTCTATTGTTGCTTCAATGAATAGTTCTTCACTGTACATATTTCAAATACAAGACAGATCCTATAATGTAGAACATTTTGGAGAATTTTTAACTATTTTAATAAATCATTTACACGAAGATGACATCCAAGGCGATCATTTCGTCATGGATAATGTTAGATTCCATCGAACCGAAGAAATCTTGCAAATAATAACAGCCCACGGACATTTCCCAATATTACTTCCCCCATACAGTCAAAAATATCTTATAGAACCATTATTTAATATTTGGAAATGTTTAGTTAAAAGAAGACAACCGAACAACTAAGGTGAACTATACCGCCTGATTCTGAGCAACCGCAACGATCCGAACGTATGAATATTTCTCCCGCTTCGAATACAATTCCCCTTAACGCGTTAAGCTAATCACAAAACAGTCTGTTGCTCAGCCCCCTCCTCGCGCCAACTTAATTGGCGCTTGCTATATGTATGACATCGATGTTGACGCGCCTACAGCATTCAGGGTAATTGTATTCGAAGCGGGAGAAATATTCATACATTCGGATCGTTGCGTTGGCTCAGAATTAGGCGGTATATCGCGGTACATAACGCATCCGAAGTAATAATTGAACGAAATTGCAATAATTATATTCGGCACATGGACTCCTATTTGGGAGATTGTTTAAACAAAGAGATATTAAATTAATGTAGTTGTAGTGACCCAAAGTTTATTTCAATGTTTCAGTAATATTAGCCAGACAGTTTTCTTGCTAAGCTGTTTTTTTCTTATATTTTTATGTAATATGATGTATTAGTATTCTGTACTGTTCAATAAATGTGAAAAGCATTTGATATAAAGTGATTCTATTTTGGTAAAAGTGTAATCTTATTTGACTTACAATGTCAATGTGACAAGTTGGGGGAAACTCATTTGAAAAATAGTGAAACACAATAGGCCAAAGGGGAAAAGCAACTGTAGAGCACTGTATTGCTTTATAATAATGTTTCATGCTTCTTATTGTTCGAGTTTGATTGACTTTCTTTTATTTATGTATGAAAAGTTTCTTTTATTTTGGAAAAATAATTAATTCATGTATTTTGTTGCTTTCATTTTAATACGAGGGTCACCTTTTATACTTTTACAAAATCTGGGAAGAAAACAAAATTTTTGGGAACAAACTATTTTATTGTTTTTCAAAATATTCACCTTTATGGTCTATACACTTTTGTATGCGTACGAACCAGTTCTCAAAACATTTTCCACTCTGAAGGTTGTAGAAACATAGTTTTCAAACGCTTCGACTGCTTCTTGGGGTGTTGAAAATCGCTGTCCACGAATTTTTTGTTTCACAGTTGGGAACAAAAAGAAATCATTCGGCGACAAGTCAAGTAAATATGGACAATGAGACATTATTCCAACACTTTTCTCCTTCAAATAGTCAACTGTTAGACATGCTGTATGAGAATTCGCATTGTCGTGATGAAGAATAATGCGACGTTTTCGGTTGTTCTTCTGATTTCGTCTATAACTTTTGGCAAACAAATTACTGTATACCATTCAGCGTTAACAGTTTTTCGATCCTCTAAAGGAATTGTTGCGATGTGTCCTGTAGAGCCGAAGAAACAAGCGATCATTTTCTTGGAAGTGCTCCTTGCGCAAACAACTTTTGTGGGGTTCGGTTCGTCTTGGAACATTCATACAGTAGGTTGTTGTTTGGTTTCCGGCTCATACGCATATATCCATGTTTCGTCACCTGTGACGATATTGTATACGAATTTTGCGGTTCCTACGTCGATTTTTTTGCACACCTCTTTACACTAATTGACACGAGCTGCTTTCTGTGCGTCAGTCAAGTTATGTGGAATCCTTCCGGAATATATTTTTTTTACAAATAAATGTTCATGTAAAATCGAAGGAATTGCAGTCTGCTATATGCCAAGAGATGCCTCTACCTCACTGTAAGTCACATGTCGATCGTGTTCTATCATTTTCCGCACTGTATCGATGTTTTTTGGAATCACAACAATGTTTGGTCGACCTTTACGTGATTCATCACTCACTGAGGCACGACCATGACGAAATTCTGCAAACCAATTGTAAACTGTCTTCTCTGATGGCGCTTCATAACCAAAAGTTGACCGAAGCGATATAATGCATTCTTGTCCAGCCTTTTTTATAATCGTAAAAAATCATTCAACGAAAACCTTTACGAGTAATCTCCATTATTTTACAAACTCACTGTCTTAAAAGTGTCACTGTCAACAAACTACTGACTCAATTTCTAAGCTATCGCGGATTTCTTATTGACAAAGGTCAAACTTTAAGAATATAGTAATTACATATGCCAAAAGCACCATCTAGTGGTCGCTTGTAAAAATGTAAAAGGTGTCCCTCGTATATTATTTTATAATTAAATAATAATTATCTTCAAAAAAAACGATATAAATTATTACAAAATGCCTAGTATTAAAAAAACTCATAATTTACAGATAAAATCAAATATTGATTCGCTATTGTACACCTGCATCTAGCACCTGGTCGATTAGATATAATCTGAATAGAAGTATTAAACTATTAAATGCATCCCAATACGTCAAATACATTTGACAAATTTGTAGATAACAATTATTGCTACAATATAACAGGACGCATTCATATTAATGGCACATTTTCGATGTGCCGCGCGCAATGAAGATGGAATTTAGATATACAATCATCAACCTTGTGTGGACCAATTTACTGAACGCTTTGAAGAAAACAATTGTATTTGTAAACTAAATAACAGAAATAATACATAGTTGCATTTGAGAATTAATCTTTGTATCGAGCATAAGGGTCAATAATTCCAGCAATTTTTATGAATGTTTGTTTATTCAGACGGAATATTTATTAACAACGTTCTATAAATACGACTTTTATTTTCAGTGAATTAAAAAGTAAATAGAGACAGTAAATTATAACAGGTTAAAAATTGTTGCAATTATTTTTATTTAGGTATTAAGTAAACCTAGTCTTTCAAGGAACTGTAAAGTAAATGGCTTCAATTTTTACGGCTGCTGTTGACCAATATGAATATACTTTTATTACTAACTAGTATGTTTGGTTGCATATGTGGGAGTATAATGATTAAATAAACAGGATGTTACGGGTGACATTCAAACTTTTGTTCTCAAGGTAGCAATAATTCTGCAAATTTTTGCTGACATAGCTGATTTTTAAACTCAAATTTGTCAAAAATATGACAAAATAAATATCAAACAAATAAAGAAAACTATTATATAGGCTTGTATCAATCAGCATTTACTTGATGAAATTCCAGGATAAAATAAAACAAATTTTAATGAATTTAATTATTTTTTACTTCACAAAGTAATAATCGTTTCACTCACACAGGAGGTATGAACATAACATTTCTTTACATAAATATACCGCAATAGATTTCGAAAAAATTTAATTAAACAAATACCAATTAATAATGGATATAAAAGTAACACAATACATAACATTTTAACTAAAAAACTTTTTACAAAAGTCATATCTCAAGTATACCAAATATTAAATAATAATAACAACCAAAATTTAAAAAAAAACTTTTATAAGTTCTTCAAGCACAAAAATTAGTAAATATTTAATAAAATTAGACATTAACGCAGCGTATAGAACTAGCAACAATTTATTAAAAATTTCTAAAAAAACAACAAGGATTTAACAAATAACAATAAACAGTCAGGAGTCTATAAGTTAACTTGCGGTAGTAGCTCCACGTCTTATATCGGATAGACAGGCAGATCGTTTGAAATACGCATCAAAGAACATTTTCTTCTTTTAGAAATAATAAAAGTGACTCTTCATATGCATCTCATTTTAATTTAGCAAACCATCATTTTAACAAAGAATTTAAAATACTACACATAGAAAATAAGGGCAGAAAACCCAATTTATTAGTCACTTGAAATTAATAGATTAAAGAAAACTGATAATATCGTCAATGATCAATTAGAAATTAAGAATTCACCGTTACTTCATTTATTTATGTGATTATTCAGAGCGTCATATATTGTATTTTTCCAGAGTGCTGCTCTACCTCTCTTTAACATAATGTAAGACCCTTAGTTTTATCGCTTTATGAACTGTATTGTGTACACCGTAGTTCAATATTTATGTGAAAATTTTCATCCATTCTAACTATCCAAAACGGTGTTTGTTACGGTATATTTATTTAAAGAAATGTTATGTTCATAAATTAGTTATATGTCTGATGAAGCTCATGTGTGAGTGAAACGATCGTTACTTTCTGAGGTAAAAAACAGTGAAATTCATTAAAATTTGTTTTATTTTATCCCGATAATAAGAAAACTATTTTCTATTTTTACTATTAAAATCGTCTTTACTTGAGCTTACTGTAAATGAGAATGAGAATCACTATTCAATTTTATTTCTACATGTAAATGTTGCCTAATTTGTTGCGCTAATTACCAGAGTGGACTCGAGCGATGATTCATAGCCCATAGGCGTCTGCCTTTCATTCGCAATAGGTTTGTTTCTCTAAGCGATCCGTGAGTTTCGAACAATTTGATACGTGTGGTCAGCTGCATAAGTAGCACATACCTGCATATGCAGTTGATATCAGGCGCGGCTCGTGATGACGTATTTTGGTTTGCAGTACAATGATCCGAGTGCTTCGTGTATTCTCGTGTACTAACTGTAACGTTTGCTTAGTAAACACCGAAAACACACGAGGCACTCGTATCATTGTACTGCAAACCAAAATACGTCATCACGATCCGCGCCTGGTTGATATGTATCTGTCAATGCACAACAGAGAGAATGAAATAAACGGTTTGGTAACCGGCAGCAACTACTACTGAAACAAAAGTAATGCTGACAAGTGGATTGCGTATCGAATTTTGAATAAAAATAACTTACAAAGAACAAAACTCAAAACTATGTATTTTCTGTGAAACATTGAAAGTGTAAAACATTACTATGAACAACTAAAATTTGTTCAAGGTGTTCCTGTGCTAAATTAGTTCTTTTAGATGTTAAAACCTTTTTTAAAATAGAAAATGTCCAAAACTATGTATTCTCTGTGAAACATTGAAAGTGTAAAACATTACTATGGACAACTAAAATTTGTTCAAGGTGTTCCTGTGCTAAATTAGTTCTTTTAGATATTAAAACGTTTTTAAAAATAGAAAATGTCCGTTCCACAACACAACTGGTGATGGGTGCGTAATTAGAATGTTGCAAACATGCACCATACTTCGAATGTATAGATTTTTTAATCGACTCTGTGCAGAATTGATATAATATATTCAAATCTGGATTTCTGCTAAATATGGCATCAACTTTTAGTCTCAGCTTTGAGAAATATCTTTTTAAAAGATGAAACTAACTTATCAACATTTAGAAAATGACCCCTGATGTATTCACATACTCTGTGTAGTGCATGTGCTGCATAGGTAACGTGTAGCTGCCGTATTAGTTAAAAATAATATCATCTTGTCTTTATAGTTGTTATCCGATGACAGAATATTATGAATGCATTGATCAATTACTTCTGCAACTGTTTCACCATTTACGACTGGCAATATTTTAGTTGCAATTAAGTATGGTTGGCATGAAGTTGTCGGAGGAAGAATACCAACAACTACATTTAACACATATCGTCCCATTACATCCGTTGTTTCGTCTGCACTTACGCAAAGATAATAACCAGATAAGTTGGTTCATATTTTTTCAATGGTTCTCAAATAACATTTTGGTAAGTGATATTTACGTAAAGTAGATTCATCTGGTATCTGACGATTAGTATATTTTGTAAGAAACCTCTTGCGGACTGGATTGTGAAGCTCTTGAATGGGATATTGGCCGCCATGAAAGCTTCACACAGTTCTTCGTTAAAAGTGTCAGGTGCATACGAAGAATCATGTTTCTTCACATTACACTTTTGTGGACGCCTTAAACTTAATGAACAGGCACTGCAATTTTTCTCGGTATCATTACGAATATGCAACCAATCTGTAGGGCTTCTAATACATCCTACCATGGTTGGCCTACGAGAATTCTTCATAGTTAATGAAAATAAAGAGAAATACTAAGAACAGAAAGAAATGGACTAAAAAGAAGAAACGAAAACTACTCCAAAAAAGGTAGTAAATTAAACTTAATATTTATAAAGAAATATAGGATAAATATACAATATAACAAAATAAAACGGATTTTTTAAAATACTAAACGTTGGAACCAAATAACACCGAAAGAAGCGAAACCAGAAACAATCTCATATGGAAGAGAATAGAAATTATACTATCTCAAGAAAAATAAATACATATATGTATATGCATGTATAACAGCATGTAAACACGAGAATACACTTTGGAAATAATTCGCCGGATATAATTTTTTAAGCGATTATTTCAAGAAGTCTCGCGAAATAATATATAAATGTATATTCCGTCTTACAACGCTATTATTGAATTGAATTTATGAAGGAATACACACAATGTGCTATTCATTCAACGACGGAAATAAAAACACCTGCCCGACGAATGCAATCGAGCAAGCAAATAGTGGAGCTGTTATAACATGCATATTATACCTGACCCACCACAACGTTTTATCGGGGCAATTGGTCATTCAATCGCTTCAGTACTCTCTCTGCTAGTTACTACAATGCGACAAACTAAGTTTGTACTAGTATGCAGAACGCAACACGTCGCGAGGTCAACCTACCTGGTTGTTAGGATAATTAAAAATCTGTGAAAAGCCACATCTATCCCCGGAACATGCGGATGCATTTCGCTTTTATTGGAGTTCGTCAATACACGGTATCCTGGAGACAAACATCACTTCACACACGAAGAATGGAAGTGAAGAGTCATGTCTGTTTTCAGAATACCGTGTGTTGACGAGTTCCAATAAGAGCGAAATGCATCCATCCATACGTTCCGGGGATAGATGTGGCTTTTCACGAATTTTTATTGGTCTTTACTGACTAGTAAAATATATTTATTGTAACAATCTATTTTCGAAGCGGCTTGCAAAATGAAGATGATAATTGTATATCCGAACATTTTGATTGAAATATATTCGAAAAAAAATTAAGTATCGGTACTTTTTCCGACACAGTGTTAGAATAATGAAACCGTTTTTAACCACTGGTAATGTAGCAAAGGTTAACCTACTGGTCGTCACACTGTCGTTACATCCGAGATTTTGGATAATAATAGGCAATAATAAGTAAGCTCCACTTAACAATTAGTGTGTTCTTTTAACCTTTTCTACATCCATTCTAGAACTTAGTTAGGAATACTCTCGTAAGAATCTAAAAAAGCAGCTACATTTACATCCGCATAAATTTTCAGTTGTCCATCAGATTCACTCACCTCATTTTTGCAACGAATCAAGTATTGTTAGTAGTATAATGATCATCTGTTGGCAGCTAGTCCATAAAATCTTTGTCCTGGCTTTATACTTGGGAAAGAAAAAGAAAAGAATGGTTGGCGATATACCAGATGATTCGTAATAGAACCAAATGACCAGAATTCTTAACACTGCATATTTGTTTATATTTTACAGATAAGTGTTTTTTATCTTTTCCTTACAGGCAATACTCTAAATAAATAAATAAATCTGCAGAATGACCAGGAAGATATTACTTTAAATGACGGCATGATTGATAGATATAATAGTAATAATAACAGCATTCATTATCGAGCTTTCATTATACAATGGTAATGAATGGTGAGATAATTAACAGAATAAAGATATGGAAAAATAAATAACGAATAAATAGTTAAAATACACTAATATGCTTATATATAACGTGGTTTCGGATAGGTATGACTACAACTTTGAAATCAGAAAATGCATTAAACGGACAGTGATATTAAGAGAATCTATCTTCGCTGTAAACATTATTTGTACTTAATTCTATTAATAGGCATGATAATGGCATAAAAGAAACTAAAGTGACGTATTTATTATAGTATCTAAAGTAAAATGAATTACTTCAAAAAACATTACAAGGTTTGTATTTTAATGAGTAAATATAACACTTCCAACAACAAGCGAGAATCGTATAAAATTAATTATTCGAAAACGTTCTATTTAATAGATAATATGCTGAAATACCAAAATGCTGAAGTAGTAGGTCAATTTTTGTTTCAAGGGGAATAATTTTTGACATAAATTTCAAATAGAATTATAAAGTTAGTGATACATAATTTAAAAGCTCTTTTATATAAGATTATATATAAGACTTTTATTTTGACACATTTGCATTTCAGGTATTCAATAACGAATGTTTTAGTACAAAGAATGGAATAAATTATAAAAAAGAATCAAACCAACTGGCTTGTAGCATTCTGTGGTCGTTGTTCGTGATTAGTTCTAGGATTTCAAGCCGGAACCCCGTTCTTGACACTGCTTCCTTCTTGACCAAAGAAAGATCAAGAAGGAAGCAGTTCTCCAAGGACATGGTTCAAGCCCAGAATCCTAGAAGCAATCAAAATCAAACAAACTTTATATATTAATCATTACTTAATAAATTGTTTAAAATATCCACCAACTTTCATACAGTAAAATAAACGTTGATGAAAATTTTCAGGTTTTCACTGCAGTATCTGTTATGCGATTTCCAGACATGTCTACAAAATTCGAACTCTTAAGCTTTCAAAACTCGTAGATTATGTTGCGTAAATTTTAGATATGATGTAATTCGACCGAAAAACGTTCAACGGGGGTAAATTCGTTAATATCTAACTGGCCAATCAATAGGGCGATTTCTACCGATTCATCGACCAAGAAGATTTTGATTCAAATATTCCATTGCAAAATGCGGAGGAACTCCGTTCTATTGGAAGAATAATTCATCCGATATCAGATTATCTTCTTAAATAGAGGTTATCTCATTTTTTAACATATGAACTATCTTTCTCCATTTAAAATACCTTCTTTGAAGAAGATTTTTCTATGATGCCATTTACCAGAATACGCGTTACGACATTTAATTTTTGACATACGACATCGTATATGTATGTATAGATGAAGATTTTGGTTATGCCAATAACAATTGTAGGCATTGACGCGTATACTTTAAAGAAGCAGTTTTTGTAAATCATATTTGGGTTCCGTTGAATATGATCAGCCTAAATTTCACTGAATTGTAATCTATGATAATCGTCTTCTTCATTTAGCTTACATAAAAGTGGTAGGTACTTTATAAAAGTAAAATTTGTAGGGTTTTGATAACCTGTGAAGACTAGTTTTAAATACTTCCAATTCTGTCAATTTTTAAGGTGACCTAACACAGCTACTTGTATACAAGGTTTCGATATATGATGATGTATCCCCAATCCATCACAACATCACTCCATCTTATCGCAAATACATTCAATTAGGGGCTGGGCTACTTTAGTTCGACCATTAGAGTAAAATACATTTATTTATTACATGCATTTAAGGTATGCTTTTCATTGTTTGTTTTCTTATTGCTAAAGTGACTATTTATTCCGTAGAGAGTTAAAATTCACTTCCCACTTCACTCCCCTAACTTTAACTCCCCAAGGGAGTTAAAGTTAGGTGTAAATGATGAATTACATACAATTTTTTCACAAATCGCGTCATAAATAATTATCCTTGAAAATGATCACTGCAATCTGAACTTCATACTTACCTTGACTGATAATTGTCAGTTAAAGACTCAGTAAATTATTAATTAAATAAGTGTAATAAATAAAATATTGTATATAACACGGGATTAACTAAGCTTTATTCGTTGGGGAGATTGAGATTTAAGTCCCTCGTTAAACGCTCCATTTTAATTACTTGATACATAAATAACTATTATTGAGAGTAGTATCTTACCCATTATTGTCAATGTAGGTACGCATTTGAAAATTCTAGCATTTTCTCTTCTTTTTGATACGCCACAGCTTCAGAAGCTCTTGTATTGATTGAAATGAAAGAAAGCTATCAGTACTCTTCAGTATACATAATCAAATAAATTAAAAGCGGGCAAGCCGTCTGTCAGTTAAAAAACTCCCTATATTTCGCAACAACTTTGTTGCTACTTCCGGAGATACTACAAGATTAATGAGAAATAACATTAAATAAATAAGAGTATAAAGCAGTAGTAAAATACTTACAAAATGTAGAATTGAAAAAATAATAAAATTGACGTATAAGGACAATAAAATTGATTAGATTTAAAACTTAAAGTAACTATAGATACAACAATGGAAAAGTTAAAACATGAAAAATATAGCAAAAAACTAAAGTCACAAGTATATGAAAAAAAAAATAATAGTAATGCAATATAAATTTAACAATATATGGACCAAATAACAAAACAATTTTTAGATGGTCAACTAACCGTCGGATTGTTGTGGCGTTTATATAGGTCAGACATCACAGTGGCTGAAACAGCGCATCACACAGCATAAAAGTGATGTCCGTATTGGAAAGAGATCTTGTGCATTGGTGGACCATGCACTTGATCGTGACCATATATTCAATTTTGTTGACGTTAAGATCTTAGACGTTGAAAATAACCTTAAAAAAAGAACCTTTTTAGAAATGGTCCACATTAACAGAGACACGGCCAAAAACCAGGACCTTACAATGCACCGGAAATTGATAAAACTTTCAGAATCATTGAAGGACCTCAAAAGAACTAATTAACGATGTAACCTAATGGGGGGTAACGTACCCTTAGGCCAAATTAAAATTAAAAAAAAATAAACTAACCTTACATTTTGTATAATTTTAATACGTCCGGAACACGTCAAAATACCGGATATTCGTGTTATTTTTGTGTGCTAATGTTTATCTCAAATATAACTTTTAACTATTTATGCTATACTAATCTTCGTTTTGTTTAAATAATCTCGTAAACCGATGTTAAATATTGTTGTTTTTAGGGTCCATATTCGCATAGACATTGACATTGTGATAACGTTTGCAAATCCAGGCTGCCAACTAAAACATTCACAAATAAATATTACTGTTATGATATCTATATCAATTAATTTTTTCTCTACGTCAATTGTCAAACAAACCTAGGGCCAGAGGCCACGAGTGAACCAAAGCGACGCCATGAACAGTAAACCTGCTTCCAAAACACCCAAACAGAGGGGGGGGGGTACAGTGACTTGTGATCGCTATGCGATCGATGCTTTAAACAATTGACGTAGAGAAAAAAATAATTGATATAGACAGATATTATAACAGTAATATTTATTTCTAAATGGTTAAGTTGGCAGCCTGGATTTGCAAACGTTATTACAATGTCAATTTTTATGCGAAAATGGACCCTAAAAATAATAATATTTAACATCGTTTTACGAGATTATTTAAACAAAACGAAGATTGGTATAGCATAAATAGTTAAAAGTTATATTTGAGATAAACATTAGCACACAAAAATAACACGATTATCCGGTATTTTGACGTGTTCTGGACGTATTAAAATTATACAAAATGTAAGGTTAGTTTATATTTTTTTATTTTAATTTGGCCCGAGGGTACGTTACCCCCCATTAGTTTACATCGTAAATTAGTTCTTTTGAGGTCCTTCAATGATTCTGAAAGTTTTATCAATTTCCGGTGCATTGTAAGGTCCTGGTCTTTAGCCCAGAGACACAAATAACGTAAATTATAGATCTGATACAAATGGACTAAGTATAATTTATTTTGATATACTCGGTTTGACGGTTAGTTGACCATCTAGAAATTGTTTTGTTATTTGGTCCATATATTGTTAAATTTATATTGCATTTTTTGTTTATATACTTGTGACTTTAGTTTTTGCTATATGTTTCGTTTCATATTTTTCATGTTTTAACTTTTACATATACATGTTTTTTAAAGGTTTTAAAGGGTTGTATCTATAGTTACTTTAAGTTTTAAATCTAATCAATTTTATTGTCCTTATACGTCAATGTTATTATTTTTTCAACTCTACATTTTGTAAGTATTTTACTACTGCTTTATACTCTTATTTATTTAATGTTATTTCTCATTAATCTTGTAGTATCTCCGAAAGAAGCAACAAAGTTGTTACGAAATATAGGGATACTTAATAAATGAGTTTTTTATTGATTCAATATATTACGGTTATATTTATTTGATTCAATATATTACGGTCGATAATTTCGTTTAAATTTATATATATATATATATATATATATATATATAATCTATGCCCTGTTACCATGTAATGGTGCAGGGTGATGCGTCCTACAATCTATCATTGTCACTTGTCTACTATAAATTATTAATATATTTGTACGAATTATGTCCGTTCTCTTCTGTCTCTAGCCAATGTTCTTGCTTGCGCTCATGATGTATCCACCTTCTTAAGTATTTCCGCCATTACTCTATATCATAACTTCCGAGGTCTGCCCTTCTTTCTATTTCTTTGGATTTTTGCTTCCCACACTCGGCTTACCGGTCTTTCCTCAGTCATCAGTTGCATGTGTCCCCACCAGCCTAATTGTCGTTGTTCGATCAAATGCAGTATTGAATCAATTCCTATGTGCTGTCTAATTTCTATGTTCTTCATTCCATTTAATTTAGTGACACCTCTAACTCTCCGCAAATACTTCATTTCTAATTCCTGTATCCTATTTTTCTGTCTTTCGCTTAGCACCCAAGATTCGCATCCAAAAGTCAATATCGGTCTATATATAGCCTTATATACTTTACTTTCATCTTAGTTCCTCTCGTTATTTCTTTCTGGTCTATGAATTTCTTGTTCACTGCGTAAAAAGTACTCTTCAGTACGATGTGAAATTTCAGAATTAGGGCAGCCCTTAGGTAAAGAGACTCGATCTTTTGATTATATGTATATAACAAATATGGTGGCATACGTTATTTCCAATTTTCTTAATTTAACATATACAAGGTCAGTAAATATTTAATCTCCAGCCCTTGGATACAGTTTTTACAAATAAAAATAAGACAAAAATGAAGAATAGTAAAATTCCGAAAGCGAAGCAGTTTTCTGGTAAAATTGAAATAAAAAATTAACGAACGATTTGATGACGGCGCTATAGACAAAACCACGCACAAGCGGAATTCGATTTATAGAATGTAGATTTATTCCCAGGCCTCATAAGAACGACAATATCTCGCGCACGGTACTGAGTAGCGTGTTTGAATCCTAATGATGTTGGAGTTACCATGGATTTACTCGACTTTGACGTTATTTTGTGTATTTAACTTACGTCAAATGATGTAAAAATAATTTTGAAATGTTTATTAGTCAATAAATATTGACTATTAAAACCGTCAAAATTATTTTTAAATTCAAAATGATAGGGTATACTAACAGAGAATATGATAAAAGTTATAGGCGCTTGTAATGATAACGTCTGTGCTGCTGAGCGTTTGGAGAGAGAAAGATTTCCGAGCTGTCGCCATTCACATCACAGAAGAATTCAAAATGTAGAAATACGTGTTGTGGAGACAGGATGTATCGCTTCGAAATTTTATTTGCATGCCGGTCGATCTCGAAAACTTACAATGGCAATAAGAACAGTTATTGAAGGATGTTGAGACCAATCTTATGCCGTGTTTACACGGTCAAATAAATTCATGAATAAATTGACGAATTTCTTCATGAAGAAATTCATGAATTTATTCATCAATTTATTGGACGGTGTAAACGTAAAAGTTCTTCCAACATTTTATTCACAATAATCATTATGACCAACCATCAAATAGTGACATTTGTTTTCCAGCAACTGTGTCCAATTTCTTTTGTTTTCATTCGTTCATTTGAAGGTTAGGTTCAACGTATTATTAATTATTTATATATGAAAATTACAAAAAAAGCAAAAATAAGACAACGTGTAACGTTGTATACAATGGCAATTGCTTCATACTGTTTGTTGGAAAATAAGAAAAAGAAATAACAAACTCAATGATGAACAAACACGTGTATTTACAAGACAATAGGAATGTTGGCAATACATTTTAAACTCAAATGTAACCATAATTCCCTAGAAACTTGACGAAAAATTAGAGCGAGTTCTAATCCGACAATTTATTCACGAATTATTTGACAAGAAAAACTTCACGACAATTTTAGCGTTTACACGCTCCAATAAATTCAAGGTCAAAAATTTCATGAATTTATTTGATCGTGTAAACACAGCATTACCTCCAGTTCATGATTGTTGTCAGGAAATAGATGTCACACCTCTCACACCTCGTAGTCCTCTGTTCATAGATGTATTCGAAGATGCAACTTATATCCATATCACTTATGCCTATTCTAATGCTGGATCTGCTCAATTGAGACTAAATGTTTGCACGTTGTAATTGCACAAAAATCAGAGCAATCCTGACTTTTTCCATACTATCTTGTTTACCGATGAAGCTCATTTCAATCAACAAGAAGTTTTCAATCACCACAATTTTCTTTATTGGCACTATGAGAATTTTTATATTGTACGTTGGCGGAACAAGCAAAGTTGGTCTGTAAATGTTTGGGTAGGTATTATCAGAAAAAGAATCATCGCTCCATATTTTCTGCCAAGAATACTGAATGGTGAAAACTTCAGTAATTTTTGCGAGGACGTTTTACCAGGTCTGTTAGAAGATATTTCTTTACAAGAGCGCGTAACAATGTTTTGTCAACAAAATGGAGTGCCTGCACATGTTACATTACAAATGTGAGAAATTTAGAGTCACCGTTTTCCTAATAAATGGATTGGTCGAGGTGGACCAATAAAGTGGCCACCTTGGTCTCCCGTCTTAAGTCCAATAGATTTTTGACTGTGGGGATTCACGAAGCAATAGCAGATGTAAATGAGAATAATTTCAATTCTGTTGCCAGAAACTTTACACCATAGGTTTCATACTTGTATTAACGAAAATGATATTGATTCTAAAGGTTTGTTAAGGAATTAGATGTTTTGTTTCCGTTTCGCTTAGCTCGAAATCTGATTTTTGCAATATTACAAGTTTTTTTTTATATTTGTTAAGAATAAACAAACATTTGAAAATTGTAAATTCATTATTTCAATTTTACAAGAATACGGATTTGCTCTCGGGATTTTAGTATTCTTCATTTTTGTATTACTTTAATTGTAGAACATATATCCGAAGGCTGGGGAGTGAATATTAACTCACCCTGTATAATGCACAGTATACATAAATGATATTGAACAATTAATGAATATTTCCTAAATTAAAAATGTTTTCTATTAAGAAGTAATAATTTTATATGTAAATATGTAATTTATGACAAGTGTCACATATACGAGGTATTTGGTTACAATTTGAAAGAGTTGACATTTTTTTGAGAATAACTTCAGAATGCCTATAATCTGTTTACCTTTTAATAGGTAGAATGTTTGGATAATTATAGCATTTATTTCGTTTACCTATTATTCAAGTTGAATATTTTAGCACTATTACGTAATAAAGCACAGAATAGTGCGCAATTTTAACAATTTCAGTTACTGCTTATTTTATTCGTTCTACCATATGAGCAAAAAATATTTAGATAAGAGATGGCCATGGTTGCGAGGATCACTGTCTTTGATAAGTTCAGTTTGTTGTTGCCAATTAAATGTCAGTTTTGATTTAAAGTATCTGTAATTATATTGGTAATGTTAGCTAAAAAAACTGATATTTAAATCTTGTCGAATAAAAATTCAAATCGAAACTGACATTTATTCATTTCAAGTAAAAATTCAAATCGAAACTGACATTCAACCAACATGTATAACCAACAACAGACCGAACCTATCAAAGACAGTAATCCTTCCAACCATGGCCATCCCTTATCTAAATAATTTTTGCTTATATGGTATTAAACATTCCAATAGGCGGGCATTAGTTATGATATGAGAGAACACTGAAAATTCTAGAATGGCAATGTTTCCAAAAGCAAAATTGAATTTGTTTTATTTGACAGCTACTTTTTAATATTTTGAGAGTTGATTGGCGTGTAGTTTGCTGGATTTGCTCTAATAGTTTGTTAATTATCATAATTTAAGGATTTTGTGTTACCTAAAAAAATGAATTTGACTAGAGAACATTTCCAGGCTATGATTTTTTTACGATTTTAGACCGTCATTAACACCTAAACAATGTGAAAATCGAAAAATGCATTTGGCGAAGAAGCAGCATTAAGGCAACAATTTATAATTGGTGCAATGAATTCAAAAGAGATCGGTTTTTTCTTAGTGATGAATTTCGTGAAAGACTATTACTGCTGTTCGGGAAATGCTTGAGGAAGGTCAACATACATCATACGAATTTATTCGGACGACATTGAGTATTGGTATGAGTCAAATCCAAAACATTTTACATTAACAGTTAGACGTGAGAAATCCTTGTTGTCGATGACAACGCATCGTCGCATAAACTAAAACTAACTATTGAGTATCTGGATGCCCTAAACATCAGCACCATGTAACCTCCACCATACAGCCGTAATATAGCACCTTGTGATTTCTTTTTGTTTCCAAAAATTCAAGATAAAATGCGTCGAATTACTTTCACGTCACCAGATGAAGCAATGGAACATTATAAAAAAAAACCTGATTTCTGAAGTATCTCAGGAATGGGTGCCATCATTGCTCTAAGGACTTGTTTCATCGAATGCAAAAATGTATTGATGTTAAAGGGAAATATTTTGGAAAACAATAAAATCATTTCATTTTTTTTTAAACTAATCCTTGTTTCATTTTATAAAAAATTTCGCCCGCAGTGTCGCCCACGTATCTAACTAATACATTTGCGGTTACCACATTCATACATGTATAAATTTGTATATATCGATATCAATCAATTAGAACCTTCTTTTAGAAAACTCTTATAACCGAATGATTGACAGAAGTATGATAGCAGAATTTATACCATCATTTAATACTTTAGCTGTATTTTGATGTTTCAGCAAAGTATCAGTATCGCTAACACGTTTATAAAGAAAACGTGACGATAATTACCTTAAGGAGTTATCTTTGTTAAATCGTCGTCTCACGTCTGCGGATATCGTGGCACAATTTAATATGAATCATAATATAGCGACATTCCCTAAACTATCATAGTCGATTTCAATAAAATTACAAAAGCGTTGCTAAAGAGGGCTGTTTAGTGTAAATATAATTGTTGCCAGAAACATGTTCTTATACTCAAAATACAAGCTCGAGAAATTTTCTGGAAACAAATTTATAAAAATTGGTGAATTGAATAATATAAAATATGGACTGATAATATTAAAATTGGAAACTAGTAATAACTAGTAATAACTACTGTATAATTGCTTGTCATTGTGCGGAGGTATATGATGCTGGATCAATATGTTATTAAGATATTCATGGCTTATTATGATGGGTCTTTCAAAATGAGCGTTTTATTTTAAAAATAAATAAAATATAGATGGCGCACTGAATTCGTCTAGGTATTTTGACATTTACGAAGCGTGATGTATGACATTTATAAAAATGCATCCATACGAGATTGAAATTGTTGAATTATTTGATGAATGTCAGAGTTCTGTGAAAAATGTTTTTAGAAAATTACGTGAATTTTATGGTTACATGAACGTCCATCTGAAAGAACTATTGGTGGAATTATTAGAAAATTTCAAGAGACCGGTTCGATAGAAGATTAAAACAGAGAAAGATGCAGTCGTAGAGATCGTTCACAAGAGCATATTGGTTTGATTCATGAAGGGGTTGTTGAAGTACCTGAAATGTCCATTAGTCAACTTTCACAACAGGTTGGACACAGAGAATTAACAACATAGCGTATTTTACGAAAGTATTTAGCTTTAAAGGCATATAAGGTTCAAATAACATAGTAACTAAAGCCATTGGGCCATGCAAAACGTCGTGCATTCGTCAGTTGGATTGAAGAACAGCCAGATGATTTTTCACAAAAAATTATCTTTTCTGATGAAGCATATGTTGAAATTGGTGGTTTTGTTAACAAGCAAAATCTTTTAAAATTGTTTGTATTCATCCTTTTGATATACGAACAATGTCTACAAGGTCCCTGTGACTCAATCGACGATTGGAAAGTACAAACTCCTTGATTTTGTCGATGTTTCCATCAGTAGTTGAGGTTTATAGCGTTCTTGAACTAGGTTCGCTTTTGACTACTTCACGACTCTCACCAAATAATTTATACCCCTTAAAAACTTTTGATCTTGATAAACACTGATCACCGTAACATTTTTTTGATATTTTTAGTGTCCGTACAAGAAATTTCGTTTTATACTCAAAATTTAATGTTAATTCATTGTTCAATAGGTCTATCCATATTAAAAAATCGCCGCAACAAATTTTTCACAATTACAAAAGACGCAGTAATTTCTAAACTAACAAAGGAAATATCATGAGATTTCTGTGAGTTGTTCAAAACAGGCTACCAACATACCAAATAAATATACACTTCGATTTTCATAGCGCGCGTATTTAAAAAAAATACAGTGTGATTACATTTTGTCCACAGTAGTAGGGGAGACCGGGGCAAAAAGATCCCTCGGGGTCAAACGATCCTACAATAGTTTGGCACCACTGTACGCACGAGGGTAGCCATAGACTTCGCAGTATGCGCCTTTCAATGTGGCGGTTAAATAGAATGAGTGACAGTGACCAGTGTATAAGTGTTTCGTCGGTGTAAAGGAAATTGTGATATTTGCGGCTTTGATATAAGATAAACATTTCATTTTATTCATGTTTATCACTAAAAAACAGTTAGGTATTTAAATATTCGATAGTAGCTAGGAGAAAGTATAGTGTAGCGAACAAACTGGTAGATAGTTTTGCAAACTTTAGTTCGTTAAAAAAAAGTTAGGTGAACTTTATTATGCCGCTAACAAATGGGGGAAAAGGAACCCTTAAACAATGGGGCAAAATATTAGAGGGACTGTCTTACCCCGCTAATATGCAATAGGTATGGAGGTAATCTTTTTCTTATTTTTCCGCATTAGGGAAAGAATTATAAATAAAATAATTTACTAGAACTTCGCAACAATGGCCAGGAATTATGTAAAGCGAACCAACAGGCAGTCATGGGGTATAGAAAGAATACAAGCAGCAACCCAAGTTGTTCGTGGGGGTACTTTAAACCAACAAAACTCATTCCTGAAGATCCAGTCCTTTTGTTCTTAGGTGGACACAATTCTCATACGAAAAATTTAAAAGTAATTTAAAAGGCAAAAGATAATCACGCTACAATAGTATCTATGCCTCCCTCCTCAAACGATCCACTGTCATCAGCCCTTGGATGTGGCAATTATGTTTTCCCTAAGTTGTTACTTTGACCAGACATTAGAAAAATGGCTTAATAGTTATTCAGGTCGAACAGTTTCTATTTTCCAGATGAGTTCCATTTTTTGTGAAGCTTATTTAAAATCTTGCACTCCAGAAAATTCTTTAAAAGGTTTTCAAAAAAAACCGGGAATATTTCCTTACAATGATGACCTTTTTACAGATCTTGATATTGCACTAGCTGAAGTGACTAATATTGCTCCACTGGATATGGCTCTTGTTCCAGAAAGTGAGCTAGTTCAAGACTTGGCGACCCAAGATCATAACTTAGAACCTATTCTGAGTACAAGTAGCGCTTGCCATTCTAGAGCCAAACCCCACCAAGATTCACCAGAAATCCGCAATTTCACTCCAGATCCTAACGAAATCGTTTCGCAATCTTGTCAAGATTCAAGGGCCGTTTCAAAAAGGGTTTTTCCAGTAGCAAGCCTTTCCTACATACGACCTATTCCAAAAATGTCTGATCCTGGGAAAATGCTCACAAGAAAAACAGGACAAACTGCTATTATAACAAGTAGTCCTTATAAAAATGAATTGGAAACATATATTAAGAAAAAAGAACAAGCTGACCTAATGAAAAAAAGAAGAGACGAAAATAAAGAGTAGAAGCAAATTGCAGTCAACAAGCAAGCCACAAAGAAATCAAAGCGCTTACGCTTCTCGAAGAATACGCTGAAAATAATAATGTTTCGACGTCCAGCTCATCAGAGGAAGATGACGACACGCAGTGTGTGGTTTGTGGTGAAAAATATGCAACATCTAATGAAGGATGGATTCAATGTACTTCCTGTTACTCCAGGGTTCATGACGCCTGCGCCGGTGTCGACGACAACGACGACAATTACATGTGTGATGTTAATTGTAAAACTAGTTAATATATTTCACGAAATGAAAAGTTAATTAAATTGTGGATTAACTTTTTGCGTCGAGTAGCGGTGTAAAATTATTACTTTTAGGCTTTTCATATTTTTATATTTTTAGCGTTTCATTTAGTTTTTTTATGAATAAATATGCTTAGAAAATGACTTGACTTGCTATTTTTATATCCACAAATTTAGCGTTAGAAAAAACAAACAAGAAAATTTCATATAACGTATGATCAAAAAGTCTTTGGATCGTGATAGCCATGAAACGAAGTTTTTCAAGCGATGTTTCAAAAAGGGTTTTTTCAGTAGCAAGCCCTTGATACATACGCCCTATTCCAAAAATGTCTGGTCCTGGGAAAATGCTTACAAGAAAAACTGCTATTATACAAGTAGTCCTTATAAAAACGAGTTGGAAACATATATTAAGAAAAAATATCAAGCTGACCTAATGAAAAAAAAGAAGAGACGAAAATAAAGAGTAGAAGCAAATTGCAGTCAACAAGCAAGCCACAAAGAAATCAAAGCGCTTACGCTTCTCGAAGAATACGCTGAAAATAATAATGTTTCGACATCCAGCTCATCAGAGGAAGATGACGACACGCAGTGTGTGGTTTGTGGTGAAAAATATGCAACGAAACATCTTCTAATGAAGGATGGATTCAATGTACTTCCTGTTACTCCTAGGCTCATGACACCTGCGCCGGTGTTTGCGACAATGACGACAATTACATGTGTGATGTTAATTGTAAAACTAGTTAATATATTTCACGAAATAAAAAGTTATTTAAACTGTGGATTAACTTTTTGCCTCGAGTAGCGGTGTAAAATTATTACTTTTAGGCTTTTCATATTTTTATATTTTTAGCGTTTCATTTAGTTTTTTTATGAATAAATATGCTTAGAAAATGACTTGACTTGCTAGTTTTATATCCACAAATTTAGCGTTAGAAAAAAAAAACAAGAAAATTTCATATAACGTATGATCAAAAAGTCTTTGGATCGTGATAGCCATGAAACGTAAAGCTATTTATAAAATTATTTACTTCTGTGATTCATTACCTTGAAGTACGCATAAGCCACAAATAAAATAGATTTTAGGTTATGGTATTTATTTACATTTTATGTATGTTATATTTAATAACATTTATAGAGATTATAGAATGCTTTTATAAATAAACAAAGTTTTAATAACTAATAAAAAAAAAATAAGGCTCATTACATTTAAGAAAAGAACTCCCACAATGAAACAATAACATTCAGGTAGGTACGCTTTTACAATAAAAAATTATAAAAGATGCTGAAAATGTCTTCCCTGTTCTTGAATACACCGGTTAACACATCGGCCCATGTTATTAAAAACTTTAAATAAAAGATCAGGTGTTACTGTGAGACAGTTTTCAACAATACGTTCTTGTAATTCATCTGGAGTTTTAAAAATGTTATTCTTAAGCAATGGGAATAAGAAGTAGTCTAAAGGACTCAAATCACAAGACCTAGGTGGGTAACGTCCGTCTGATATTAACCTTTCATCATAAAATTGACGTAAATATTCCATGGATACTCGAGCAACATGCGGTCTCGCGTTATCTTGCTGAAAGTATCCATTATGAAGTTCATCATCGTGCAATTGATTGATAAAAGGATCAAGTATTTGATTTATATATCTTGAAGCGTTTAGGGTATCTTGAAAAAATATTGGCCCTATTACCCCTCTACGGGACATTGCAACCCAAACACCAATCTTAGGACTATGTAAACGAGCCTCTATGAAAATTAGGATTATTCTCACTCCACATATGCATAACTTGTTTATTAACGTATCCAGATAGGTAAAAATAAGATTCGTCTGTAAAAAATGTTAAATCAAGGATATCGTTATTTAGATATAATAAAACACAGTTGTATAGTTTCAAAATAATATATATGCACTACATATGTTTCACCACACTGTGGCTTCATCAGGTGGATGAATATACTAATTCAAAATATCAATTAGATCTTATATATATCAATACAAAGTACAGAACTAATCTTATTCTAAGAGGGGGTGGACATGTATGAGTTTTAAGTTTAGTAGGGGGGAGTTATTTATGTCTAGTTGGTCATTTAAAATTATACCTAATTTATTATATTTGTTAATTTCTAAACTTTCTAACATATTAAGTTTTTTACTTTTATCTAGGACATGCAAAGTTTTAAAATTAGTGTTGAATTTGTGATTATGTTTTAGGCAATGATTGGCAAAAGTTGATATCGTTATTTATATGGTCATTAAACCAGGTACAGTACGATACTCTCTTCTGATAATCTGGTGGCAGTAACTTCTGATACATCTGCAGCTTATAAGGAAACATGTTCAAGTCATGTTTAACAATGGTTTGACACGTCCCATAACTTAAATTGATTTTTTGTTTCAATCTACGCAAGGATAAGGTAGGTTCTTCCTGCATGCGTTGCCTAACCAGATTAATAACATCATCATTTCTAGCCCGTCTTGTTCCAGATCGAACACTATCGCTGATATTACCAGTTCCTTCAAATTTGTCCACAGTTCGTTGAAGTTGCCGAAAAAAACCTCGTTCGATTATTGCGAAGTTGGGAAATCTCTCACGGAACTCATTCAAACATAAACGAGGTGAATAAACCCAATTACCATTTTCACCTATATTTCCATTACTGTAGTATGATTTGATAATAAAAATGTTATGTTCTAATTGAAACATTTTGAATTATAACCAGCTGACTTGAAAGTTGTCAAGTAAATGTCAAAACTAATTGAAATAAATAATTTCATAGATATCTCGTAAATTCCACGGCAATAGCGATCCAAAAACTTTTTGATCATACACGATACTTTACATAGGAAACCATATTGCCTCGAGTAGCGGGGCAAACCGATTATTGTGCATTTGCCTACATACTGGCTAAAATCTTAAAATCAACTAAACAAGAAAATATAAAAATATGAGCAACGTATAAACAATTGAAACTAGGTGCTTGCAAAAATACAAACTCCTAACTCTTAGTGGATGTGATATCTAAGGCCAAAACTATTATGGGGATCTTCTTGCCCCGGTTTCCCCTATCTTCTATTTTATGAACAGTGCAAACAACTGAACGCTCTTATAGACCAGAAAAGGCTTGTATTTTTATGGAAAGATGAATAATCATCATTAAAGTAGACGAAATTACAAATTTGGAATCGTGTACTAAAAAACTTTGTAATAGGTCGTCGCCAGCAGTAATTTATTGTTTACTTAGTTACTGCTATATCTACATTATAAATATACAAAAAGGTTTAAGTATATCAATACGTTATGCACGTATAACGCATTTGTTACAAATGAAACAGACATGCAATATACATATCTGTAACTGTACACATGGACAATACACCTCGTATTTTCAGCATTTACTTCTGCTTAAGACACGTGTTCTCTGCCATCTATAGGCGTAATCAGTCAAGCTAGTGAAGCAATGTAATTCAAAATAAAACAAATCTGTTAAAAAACAGATTTGTATCTGTATATACATTTAAGCTGAAATCGCCTACAAGACATAGCAAATTTTGTCCTATCAGGTGGCACTATATAATAAGTGACATCTGACGGACGAAAGAGACTATGCCGAAAAAGGCAATCTTTCCCTTGACCAGCTAAGCTGGTACATAGGAGAAGAAAATACGTATATAGGTGTAGTCCATTAACACGAGCCAGATGACAGTAAATATACAAAAAGGTTTAAGTATATTAATACGTTATGCACGTATAACGCATTTGTTACAAATAAAACAGACATGCAATACACATATCTGTAACTGTACACATGGACAATACACCTCGTATTTTCAGGATTTACTTCTGCTTAAGACACGTGTTTCTGCCATCTATAGGTGTCATCAGTCAAGCTAGTGAAGCAATGTAATACAAAATAATACAAATCTGCTAAAAAACAGATTTGTATCTGTAGATACATTTAAGCTGAAATCGCCTACAAGACATAGCAAATTTTGTGGTGGCACTATATAATAAGTGACATCTGACGGACGAAAGAGACTATGCCGAAAAAGGCAACCTTTCCCTTGACCAGCTAAGCTTTATAGCGTTATACGTGCATAACGTATTGATATATTTAAACCTTTTTGTATATTTACTGCCATCTGGCTCGTGTTAATGGACTACACCAGCTTAGCTGGTCAAGGGAAAGGTTGCTTTTTTGGGCATAGTCTCTTTCGTCCGTCAGATGTCACTTATTATATAGTGCCACCTGACAGGACAAAATTTGCTATGTCTTGTAGGCGATTTCAGCTTAAATGTATATACAGATACAAATCTGTTTTTTAACAGGTTTTTATTATTTTGTATTACATTGCTTCACTAGCTTGACTGATGACGCCTATAGATGGCAGAAACACGTGTCTTAAGCAGAAGTAAATGCTGAAAATACTAGGTGCATTGTCCATGTGTACAGTTACAGATATAATACAAAAGTATTTTTAATAATATATAATATTATTAAAAATGGGGTGTGAAGAACACAATACAAGTTCATATGTATTTTTGAATGTATCTTCTCCAAAGACGTAAATACGTATTTCACATTTCTACATGATTATCAATACGCCCCTGTTGGAGAAGAGACACATTCAACAAAACATAACTACCTTGCTATCTCGCAGATATTATTAAGACAGAGCGTGAAGGAATATTCAGCGCTGTCTGTATAAACTATATATTATATACAGACAGCGCTGAATATTCCTTCACGCTCTGTCTTAATAATATCTGCGAGATAGCAAGGTAGTTATGTTTTGTTGAATGTGTCTCTTCTCCAACAGGGGCGTATTGATAATCATGTAGAAATGTGAAATACGTATCTACGTCTGGAGAAGATACATTCAAAAATACATATGAACTTGTATTGTGTTCTTCACACCCCATTTTTAATATTATTATATATTGTTAAAAATACTTTTGTATTATACAAAATTGGTAGGTGTTACCTACTCAAGTATGTTTCAAATTATGTTGTTAGTTACAGATATGTATATTGCATGTCTGTTTCATTTGTACATTATAAATGTTGTTGAATGGTTCATGAATTTTGTTTACATGTAGGCGAACTGTATACAATGTATAAGCATGCTACTTTTTAATTACTTCAAAAGTTTTTCATTGGAGACTGTGGCTAATTAAATAACTTTAAGAAAAGGTATAAAACCACATTAATATGTTTATTTATTCATCTGGTAAGGGGTGTTAACTATTTTTTAAAAGTTTTTTAGTATTTGTAGGAATGACTTAAATTTAAAGTACTTTCCCTGCTATTTAGTTAATTTCATGTATGTTTCTATATTTATCGCTTGTATATTTTAAATTTACTACTTTTAAATACCAACATTAATAAAAAATGAAAATACTCACATTTTGGTGAAAAATGATGTATTCTAACAAAAGCCCAACACTTAAATAAAATATACGTTAATAGGCTGATTAGAAATAAACATATCCAGCTGATTAATGCTAAATGGAAGTTAGCGAAACCTTTCCGTATTATATTCAAACCAAAATCAACACTGAAATCAAAATTTCAACAAGGAAATAAATTAACCACTAAAAATAAATTCACTATACTCACTCTTTTTCATTAGTTAACGTTCTTATCAAATCTCTACATAAAAGTCCGAAGAATAATGCTATAAACACGTGCTTGATAATTTTGAAATGTTTCACTTCTAAAAGTTCGGTTATTAAAGATTCTCTCTTAGAAAAAACTTTCATATCCAAGATACCATTACTGAAAAATATTAAAATATTGCAGAATTTGTTTTTGAGTTATATCAGTTAAAAACAATTAAACATTACTTTTTAGTTTTTTGATTGTTAGTCATCATGTTTATCAGCTGTTACAAACACGTCTGCTGTACATCGCGATTAAGTTCTGAATGATATGAGCACGCGCTTGTTTGCAAGTATCATCGATGGCACGGAAGTATTCAATGTTGTACGTATTTTTACTTTTAATATGACTGATGTGATAAGGGAAAACCACTGCCATCGCATGAAATTTTTAGTGGTTCATCGACGTGACTTTAAGTAATAGGTTTAACATTAATAGTAGTAATTCTTTCGAAAATGAATACCGTTAAAATAATGGACGTCATAAGATTTTAATGTTAAGTAAAACAAAGAAGCACTTATTTAAAAATGTATTATCTCTATGCTTATCATGAATAATTATAATTAGTGTTGTGTAAAAGAAAGTTATTTTGTAATATATACATATTACATATTTTGTAATTTTTTTTTGATATTCGCGGTCAAGGTTGATAAATCTTTAAATTAGAAATAAAAATAGAAGTAAAACTATAAGATAAAATCTTCACAAATCTTTAATAATTTAATATAATGAGTTTTAATATGAAAAGTATTTTTATTATAGTTTTTCAAAGTATCAAAAACACTGCATATTAAACTAGTGTTTTTGATAGTAGTAACATACCATTAAATAGTTTAGAGACTAACAAATACATAAATAAATAAATGTATTTAAAGTAATAATGCAAAATAACGATTATAAGTCGAAAATTATATAATAAATATTATGAAACATAAGCAAAGAAATAAATAACATTAAATGGCATAAATAATCATGTAAATAAACCATTAAGCAAAAATTGGAATAAAATAATTCATAAAAGTCTTTCATTGAAGAACGTAGCTATGTAAAAACTTAAAATAGTATAAAACACATTACCACACTAATGCTTGTACCCTATTTACGTATTTAGGTGATTAAGTTGTCATCATCAGTAGCTAGTAATAACAGTGTTGAACATGAGACACAGAAGAGCTAGCAATAATAATAATAAAAATAGTACTAATAATAATGATAATAATAATCTCGCACAGGGTAGCCTAGAGATAGGTTACTGGGGACTAGCGACCCCACGGGTTCCTGAGCTAACCATTGGGTTGGGTTAGCAGCCCCAATGAGGTACACTTGCTCCAAACACTGGATGAAAAGGATACTGTGGTGGGTCGGAGGAGCAGGATCCAGGTAGGATTAACCAGCAAAGACCGAAACAGCAAATTGGAAATGAAACACAAACATGGCATGCTTCAGTAGAAACAAAGAACGCAGGCGAGGATGTTGTTGAGATACCTTCATCTCAACCCACTTCGTCAACATAACAACTAAAGCGCCGGACACTATGGGCCGTGAAAATGAACCCCCCCCTCCTACATGGTGGGAGGTGTTATTATCTGCCTACTAAGAATGAAGCATGCCATATGGAGGAGAGCTGCATAGTTAGGTTACGGAAAAAATACCTGGAAATAGGAAATAATAAACAACAATAATAATAATATTATGATAGTTATGCCAGCCATCTTGTTCTCACGAACCGATGGGTTAACACACTGGCAACCAAGGACAAATTGAATGTTCTTGTGAGTGGAGGAAATAATAATAATAATAATGATAATAATAATAATAAAAATATTAATAATAATAATATTGACATTGAAGATGGTCAAGGTAGTGTATATCATTGATATTGTTGTCCGCTGGCAAAAAATACTTCAAGGAACTATAGTGAGAAAGTAAATAAATATTCAACTTTCAGTGAAGAAATTAAGAGTATGTGGAAAATGAACAAGGGGAGACATTCCAAATAAATTACGTAAGTCCATAAATATTTTGGATCTCAATTAGAAACTTGATCTTAAAATGCAGAATTATTGCTGTCGTGCCTAACAAAACACTTGTTTTGTTAGGCACGGCAGCAATAATACGCCGCGTACTAATCTGACGTTTGTGTATACATATATATTACATTGGTATCCTTAGGAACCATTTCGAAAAGTAGCAAAGAACTAATTAAATGCACATGCTGTGAAACAGAATCGAAGAATGCAGAACATAAATATCTTTGCATGAGCATAATTATAACGAGTCATCGAAAAAAATCATAATTGGAGTAGACTGTGAAATTGATACCTTAACCACTTCCACATAATGACATTTATTATTTGACATTGAAACTATAAGTTTGTGTCAAATTTTTCAAAACTCTTAATAAGAATATTGTTTGTGTTTAGATGTAAATGGACAACATTTTCAACAACTTCTGTAGCTATATGTAAATTTTGATTATGATTTCGATATTAAATAAATTATTTGTTTTCTTTTTTGTTGTAGTATAATTTCAATGCCATAGCCTTTTTTTTTACAATGAAGCCAAGTGAAACGGTCAAGCATCAAGTAATGTGTCATTATGTGGAAGTGGTTAAAGTACCAACCCAATTTCACAGTCTACTCCAATTATGAATTTTTTCGATGGCTCGTTAGTATTTATTAAGTTAACCTTATTAATTACTTCCATTTGATATTTATATTTACTAAGAAATACAAGAATAAGTTTTGCAAGCAATCGTTTATAATTATTTATTTATTTATGTAAAGAAATGTCACACTGTATATTAAATTTGTAATCTGAATGTAGCTATAATGATGTTGTACGATATACGTAATAATGCATTAACATGAATACGTATTTACGAGTAACACATATTATTTTCTATTTAAAAGTTTTTTCTAAAATAATTAATTTCTACATTAGTCTTTATATATTTCAATTATCAATTTTATTAAAATTTATTTTCAATATTTATATCCATTCGAAACTATGATCATGGCGTACACGTAACTATCTAAGAAAAAAAGCGACGAAAATCCTTGCATCCGGGTGGTTACACAAATATCGCCAGGGCGAGTAGACACGTTCATGGACCCTACACAATATAAAAGTATAATTGTGATAAAGTAATCGTGCGACAATTAAAGTAGTGTTGAATGATCGATATAATATATCTACGAATTTTAAAACTTTGGGTAAGACAATATCTCTTCTACGAGTCGAGATATTTCGAGTTAAATAAAAATCTTCTACCGACGGCAAACCAAGAAACAAAGAAAATAATATAATCCTACATAAAATCTACGACTTCGAAGAAAAGAGGTGCCGAGATATCTTCGAAATATTATTCCGAAGATAAATTCTTCCAAAGAGATTCATCCCAGTAAGTAAATTTGGTCGTTTGCAGTTTTGATGGGAAAAAAGGCGATCAGTTCCCGGGCAATTTCTCACTGTTCCCGCGCGATTGGAAAACAACCATCCAAGTGGCTGAAATCTAAACCAATAAAATTGGGGCATGGGAATACAGAAGCGCAATAAATTACTTACAGAATTTTTGTAAGGTATTTAAAAGAAAAAGTAAATATAAAATTGAATTTTAAACTCATCTCTTAAAGTAGTTATAAAACAATTTCAAAATAAAATATTCTTTAACTCACAAAACAAATTAGAAAATAATAAAGTTATCATTATTAAATTATTATATTGTAAACAAAGATTGCTAATATTTTTACATAACTCGCTTGTGCTTATGTTTATGCATTTCCTCGTCAATTATCTAAAAGATATTCTATAATTTTGCTTCCTATTTGATTTTATTTCTGCTGTTTAATTTTTTTATGTGTGTGCATTTAATTGTTGTGAATTCTTTAATTTAACAGCGTCTTGTTTGATTTCTCCCTGAACAACACTCTGTTTGTCAACAACTAAGCTAATTAAATACCTTGTTCCGTACACCTGAGACGTCAGTAAGAAAAACCGGTAAGTACAAATTAAGAATAAGACTGTATATGACATACGAAACGAGAACCCCCGCAAATCAAGATAAAGCCTTCTCAAGTTAGTCCGGAGCACTAAAATAAATAATATTAGTTTGTACACGAACCCTGAGTTATATGTATTTAAAGAACCCCAGAACGTTTAATTGATCAACTAATTATTTATTGTAAGAGCGGTTTACATATAATTTAGATGCACAAATATACGCTTCTCGTATATAACGGGTGTTCAGAAACATTCGAAGTCAAGTGGGCTCTGAACAAAAAATCGTATATCTTTACTTAAGTACATATCTGGTTTGTAATAATTATTAAATGTCAACGGTTGTCTGTCAAAAATCAATCTATCTCAGACATGACTTCATATTTTCAAGGACTACTTTGACTTCGAATGTTTCTGAACACCCGTTATTTCTATTTTTCTATAATTTTTATTTTTTTTTATTATCACTTGTATTCGGGGGAAGTGGTCTAATATAATATTCTAGTAGTACAATCTTCATGAGGTTGCTTAAAGCAACAAGAAAAGCACATTAATCAAGTTTTTTAAGATTTTAATTATTTTTTCTACACTTTTTGAAATTTAATTTTAAGTTTGTTTTTAAATGTTTTTAAAGAGTAAGTTATATTAGACTGGTTATATTAATTCAAATATAGTTGATATAATCTTCCGAAATCATAATAATTAAAAAAAAACAAGACCATGTAAAAAGAATAAAAATCGACATGGAGATTCGAGAGAACGTAATTTTAAAAATTTCTGCCGGTAATAAAAAAAAAGTCGTATTGCCCAGATCCCACCACCTAGCCTTCTTTCCAATCTGTCACCTTGTTCAAATGAACCGATGGCTTAACACACTGGCAACCAAGAACAAATTGAAAGTTCTTGTGACAGAAGGAAATAATAATAATTCGCAGAGATGTCCACGCACGTCATACGGAACAAATACACAATCTTTGACAATACTTTTACGACAAATACGATAACCTACACAATAATAAAATCAGATCGAAACTACACACCCTTAAGCTTAGTATTAAAAACTACTCACACGATTCATATAACTATTTAACGTAAGTTCAAATTAAGAAAAAGATATGAAAAGGGAAAAACTCCAGGGAAAACATTGTTCCCATATGGCAGGAGAAAACATAACTATCCCTGATAGTTACAAAAGGCTAGAAAGTGGACAGCTTCTCCCAGAGACCGAAGATTTTATCTCAGTAATACACGATTAATTAATATGTACAAAAACATAGTACAAAAACACAGGAAGATAGCTGCAGGAAATACATTTTACACCCTGAAACCATAGACCATTTTATCGCAGAATGTAAAACACCAGCAGAAACAGAATATACTAGTAGACATAATAATCCAGCTAAAATACTACGAGAAGCAATAGCACAACAATACAACTTAATTAATGATAGATACGATACATCTACACACTACTATAAATATGCATCTGCAACAATTCTTGAAAATCAAAGACCAAACTCTTTTGGTATATCACAATACATACGGACAAACAAATTTTAGCAAATAGATCAGACATCGTCCTTCAAGAAAAGTGCAACACATCACATACTTAATAGACATAGCTATACCAGCCGACAATAAATTAATAGCAAAACACTCAAACAAAATTGAAAAATACACACCACCAATAATGGAGTTTCAGCGCATCTGGAAATAGAAAACCGTTTATATAGCACCCTTTATTATATCAGTTAGCGGTCATCAGTTCTTTAAGGGTTCTAAATCATTAGCCTTACCATGCAAAGCACGAATTAACGCAACATTCAAAAATACACAACACATGTAGGATAGTCCGTAAATTTTTATAAACGGAATAAATTCGAACTGCTGATTAAACAGCCAGATATAGACTTCTACAATCTCAGGAATCATGAAAGAATAACAATAAATTACATAATAGAACGTGTAGTAAATACCGTTATATGGTGTATATCAACATCGCAACATTAGCCGCGTGCTACCGAGCTCCTACCCTTAGATAAGTGGGTAGAGTAAAATGTATTCCGGCTACACGCTGAGGCAGTGCGAGATAAGTCGACGCAGGTTCATACCCAATAATAGGGAAAAATTGTATAAATACATACATATGACAAATCAGAATAACATATTAAATATTTAGAGATACACATCAATGATCTATATCTGTATTAATACGGTATATAATAGTCATGAGATACTTACGAGGATACATAAGTAAACTTATTAAGTAATTTCTCCAGTAAATATGTTGCTGTAGATAGTATCAGCATTGCGCATCATGTGATATAAAGGTGAAGTTGGTCCTCGACTTACTCAGGTTGAATGTATTTGTACGGCGAAAACAAAAAGTAGATAATATTCGAGCGCAATCAATTCTATTGCTGATAAACTTAAATAAGTAATGAGCACTTTGATTATATCTCAGATCGGTGTGTCTTTAGAATTCGAAACGTAGTACAAGTTTATCGTAGGGAAATATTTCTGCCCGGGTATACTTCAGTATTTTTAAAAAAACAAGAATTACAGAAAACGTCGTTGTACACGCTGAATAGAAAGTTTCCGCGATATACAGGTTGTCCTTGAAGTAAAAACACAATGTATGAAAAATGGAAACATGTAATTAAATAAAATATAAATCCAAAATATTTTCCCATAATTCTCTTTCATAAGCGAGAAAAAAAAACGACAAAGATATTTAAAAAATTTTGTCACGCCACTGTGCGATTATAAAAAGGATCAGAGACGATATCTCCAGTATGCACCTATAACCAGTTGCGATGTAGAAAGAACGTTTTCTATCTACAAGGATGTATTTAATTCAAAGAGAACAAACTTTACAGAAGAGAACCTTGAGAAAGTATTGCTAGTTAATATTAATACTCCTTTACTCAACTTGAACTACAAAATGAACAAATAAAAATGTATTTCGTATTTTATAGATCACCATAGTTTTCATGGTTTTCAATTAACAGCAAAAAGAATTAAAAAAGAAACTAAATCACCGTACTTTATTTATCTTACGAAATATAAACTAATAAATAAAATACATTTTTAAAACTCCTTACACTTCTACCTACGCCCATGAAGAAAGGAATTTAACTATAATATTGAAGTAATTGCGTCACAATTCAACGACAAAAAACAGATGTGCGGTTAACCGAATGAATAATGCTATTCAATAACTGCATGTACTACTTAGCGATGTTATAGATTATTTGTATGGTCTAATCGTAATTTTGGCCTGATGCGTCCAGTCTCTTTTCATCACCATCATGTAATCATAATATTTTAGACAGTTTCCTGTGATACTGGATAGATGCCAAGCGACTGAAAAAGCGTAAAAGTATCTGGTTTAGTCTTTGGAAAAATATGTTGCAAAACAATCGATTATGTGAAGAGGTGAATCAGTTCAAGTTCCATTGTAAAGTAATTTTCCATGAATTCGAGAAGTTTCTTGCCCTGCACGAACAAAAGATCAATTTTCTTTGATAGAAGTTTCTATACCATTAAAATATTCTTTATAACTAGTGGATATTTACAACTTAGTCAAGCTTCTCATTCTTTTATACTCACTAAGACAAATGAGTGATTATTCAATCTTAATTTGCGCCGATAATATCGTTTAGTTTTTAAATTTTCAATTAAGAACTAAACCAAGGTGTATAAAATAAAGAGCGAGCAGAACGTTTAGTGATAGAAGATACAAAGGTCTTCTTTAAAACGTTAAAAAACAGTTAACATCAATAATATCACACAAAGGTTGCGAAACGCTTTATTAGCCGTCAATGTATACACTGAATTCTAAGAGACTTTAATTTAAGTCACTTACCTTATTTTTAAAAAAACACATGATTGTTTCTAACGTATGTCGGGCAACACTCGATTTATTCGGTCTATTAAATTCCAAATCCTGTATATATTCTTTATACCGGGTTAGTATTGACCGTTTTGTGTGACCAACATATTTCTATTTACAATCGTGGCAATGAATTTCATGTATATCGTACCTTTTGCGGTTCTTAGGACAGATTTGATTGAATTTTGGGTCCGAAAAGCAAGTTGGAGATTCTTTCCTTAATAACCCTATTTCTATTTTTCGTAGTTGGATGATTTGGTAAACTTTTTGTCAAGATTTTATTGAGGTAACAGACAAGTGAATTCGAGTATCGTCTTCTTCAAATTACATTTTAAATAAATTTATTAATTATTTCTGCGCCAAAACTATTGTATCTCGCAATATTTTTAATTAAATCTAATACTTTCTCGTAATTATCTTTTATTAGGGATCACTTGACAAGAAAATTGATAATTGTGTCGGAAGCTGCTATTCTCGCGGTGCCATTTATGTTGCCTGCGTGGAGAATAATATCACGAGTCCCATGTGTTTTCAGTGATTTCACACTTTTCTTATTATCATCTTGCCACGATCTGAATATGTTACCAATTTCAAAAATCTATGCTTAATCCAAATAAACAAATTCAAATTCTTCGTATCTCATATTTCTTACATATGCTTCTAAAAAAGTAAATCTTGAAAATACGATGTGAGGTAATTCCATAAGACCTGTTCTAGGACTAACTTTCAGCCGTCGAAAACCAATTTTCTTTAATATAATATTAATGATGTTAAATCACCATTAAAAATGTCTTTTTTTTAAGCTCTTCTAATGTAGAACGTTGAATTACGTGCTGTTCTTTTGATACATTTCATATATTGCATTCCTTATATCTGCTTCACTAGTTGTAGTAATTTCCTCTTTTATTTAGGGTTAAGTATTGGCTGCTCATTATTGATGCACTGACCAATTAGACTTACATTCATCATACTAATATTTAATACTTGACTAACTCTCTATAAAAAACATTGATATTAATATTCTTATTACATATTATATATAATTAATATATACCTCATTAGAAGCATTGATTGATAGCAAACTAACATCTTGCTTTGGTTACGTATGCTTTCGGCATTTTAATGTAGAAATATAGAATGAAGATCTATATCGCAAAATTAGTTTCTAAAAGAACTGATAACTATGACAAGTACTAAATAGAAAGCAAGTAAATAATTAATAAAAATGACAAGTATAATGACAGCAGGTTAGCGGCATTAGGAGTACTAAATAAATATGGCAAAATGACAATATCGAATTTTACTGTCAGTATACAACAAAAATAAACTTTTTATCATTTGTTAAAAGAACTATATAATGTGTTTATGTTAAGTTAAACAATCTTGTAATTACCAACACCTGTAATATTAACAATATAGTTATTTAAAAACAAAAATGTAGGTTATTAATAGTTATTATTATTCATATAAATTTTAAGTTGTGAGGTATATCATCTACGTATCAGGTGAATATGGCCATGAGTCATGAGTCATTAATTCAACATTTGTATTGGTTAAAAAATCCACGGCTTGACCGGTCGTTATAATGAAAAATAATAATTTGCTGATTTCGATTTTTCGACTTTTGGCAAGCAAATTGTGGTATTCTAATCAACGTTTACACTTCTTCGATTTTCTAAATGTAGCGTTACCACATGTTCAGTAAAGTCGAAGAATGAAGTGATCATTTGCTTTGAGTAGTTCGTGAACAAACAGCTATTGTTCTGGCTCGCTTTTTGCCACAGACCCAAGCGGTGAATAGTTATTTATTTTCAGAATCATAGAAATAAATACAAATTTCCTTATCAGTAATGAAATTCTTAGACTAAATTTGAACAATCTCAGTTGAACTTTTTTAGTATTTTTTTGAACCATTTGACATGGCATTGTTTTTGAGCTTCTGTCAAATTGTGTAGAGTCCAACGACTGTAAAGTTTTCATACGTTCAAATGTTCATGCGAAATCGTGTAATAAAAGCTAAAGAATATTTAAATTTCATGGTATGTGGCATGCCGATCTCGTTCAATCATTTCCCACACAGTATCAACATTAGTAACAACAACATACGTTCTTGGACGATGATCACAAAATTCGTTCCTGAGATTGGTGCATCTGCGTTAAAATTCAGAAAATTAATTGTAAATAGTACTCTTAGATGCTAGTTTATCCCCAAAACCACATTTTACACTATAATCAATCAAGGAATACATTGCATGTATTTCCTGTAATAGCCGTGATCTCTGAGTTGAGAAAATTTTTATGACATTAATTTATTTAAAAATACTACGAATTCTTCGTATCTCATATTTCTTACATATGCTTCTAAAAAAGTAAATCTTGAAAATACGATGTGAGGTAATTCCATAAGACCTGTTCTAGGACTAACTTTCAGCCGTCGAAAACCAATTTTCTTTAATATAATATTAATGATGTTAAATCACCATTAAAAATGTCTTTTTTTTAAGCTCTTCTAATGTAGAACGTTGAATTACGTGCTGTTCTTTTGATACATTTCATATATTGCAATCCTTATATCTGCTTCACTAGTTGTAGTAATTTCCTCTTTTATTTAGGGTTAAGTATTGGCTGCTCATTATTGATGCACTGACCAATTAGACTTACATTCATCATACTAATATTTAATACTTGACTAACTCTCTATAAAAAACATTGATATTAATATTCTTATTACATATTATATATAATTAATATATACCTCATTAGAAGCATTGATTGATAGCAAACTAACATCTTGCTTTGGTTACGTATGCTTTCGGCATTTTAATGTAGAAATATAGAATGAAGATCTATATCGCAAAATTAGTTTCTAAAAGAACTGATAACTATGACAAGTACTAAATAGAAAGCAAGTAAATAATTAATAAAAATGACAAGTATAATGACAGCAGGTTAGCGGCATTAGGAGTACTAAATAAATATGGCAAAATGACAATATCGAATTTTACTGTCAGTATACAACAAAAATAAACTTTTTATCATTTGTTAAAAGAACTATATAATGTGTTTATGTTAAGTTAAACAATCTTGTAATTACCAACACCTGTAATATTAACAATATAGTTATTTAAAAACAAAAATGTAGGTTATTAATAGTTATTATTATTCATATAAATTTTAAGTTGTGAGGTATATCATCTACGTATCAGGTGAATATGGCCATGAGTCATGAGTCATTAATTCAACATTTGTATTGGTTAAAAAATCCACGGCTTGACCGGTCGTTATAATGAAAAATAATAATTTGCTGATTTCGATTTTTCGACTTTTGGCAAGCAAATTGTGGTATTCTAATCAACGTTTACACTTCTTCGATTTTCTAAATGTAGCGTTACCACATGTTCAGTAAAGTCGAAGAATGAAGTGATCATTTGCTTTGAGTAGTTCGTGAACAAACAGCTTTTGTTCTGGCTCGCTTTTTGCCACAGACCCAAGCGGTGAATAGTTATTTATTTTCAGAATCATAGAAATAAATACAAATTTCCTTATCAGTAATGAAATTCTTAGACTAAATTTGAACAATCTCATTTGAACTTTTTTAGTATTTTTTTGAACCATTTGACATGGCATTGTTTTTGAGCTTCTGTCAAATTGTGTAGAGTCCAACGACTGTAAAGTTTTCATACGTTCAAATGTTCATGCGAAATCGTGTAATAAAAGCTAAAGAATATTTAAATTTCATGGTATGTGGCATGCCGATCTCGTTCAATCATTTCCCACACAGTATCAACATTAGTAACAACAACATACGTTCTTGGACGATGATCACAAAATTCGTTCCTGAGATTGGTGCATCTGCGTTAAAATTCAGAAAATTAATTGTAAATAGTACTCTTAGATGCTAGTTTATCCCCAAAACCACATTTTACACTATAATCAATCAAGGAATACATTGCATGTATTTCCTGTAATAGCCGTGATCTCTGAGTTGAGAAAATTTTTATGACATTAATTTATTTAAAATTAGTTTATTTTTGCGGCCCATATTTCATCAATCTTATCCTTTTCCTTTAAATGATGAAATAGGACTATAATAGTTTAGTTCAGTACTGATATACTAATTTGTTTCTGGTATATGGCGCCACCTGGCAACAAGTTAATGAACTTGCAGTAATATACGTATTTTTTCTTCTTTTGTAATAGCTTAGCTATTCAAGATGAAATCGCTTTCATAGGCGTAGTCTGTTTTGTCCGTCAGATGTCACAAAGTTATCTGGTGTCATTTGGTAGAATAAAATTCACAACTAGACCAGAAAGCGAACTTCAGTCGTTACTTCCTTCGTAAACCCGCATTGACAAAGTCGTTAGACAGAAACGCATGCGTCTGTGGTTAAAGTTAACGCTAGTAGTAAATACGTGTTGTTATGTCCATGCTTACAGATACAGATTTGTATTATTTGTAACAACGCTTGATGCGAGCTCTCGCATCGATATGCTAACTTGTTTTTGACACTATACATTGATCAGAATACATTGATCAGAATTAAAAAATTGTCACGCGATAGTTCTGTGTAAACTAGTTCGCTTAAGTAGTAACTATTAACTGAACAATTGGTTAGAAATTTCAAATTTTACGAAAATTATAGTTGAAAAAACGTGGTCAACGCTTAAACTAACTACTAGATTCTAGAAATTTTGGAAGCAATCTACATATACGCGTAGAAGAAGCGCTCTGCTTCATTGTTCTGGAGATGGTAGATTTTTCAAATTCTTTCAAGCATATAATTCCTTGTGCATTTAACATTTCTAAACCATTTGCACTCAAGTATTTTCGCGTTTGAAATTTCAGAGAATGTTTAAGAGACGAAGATGATATTGTTTCAATTACAGTTCAAGTTTTCCTATGCCCATGTTGGTTCCTGTTTATTTTCTTGCAGAATCAGTTTTATTTTCATATTTTATCTTTTCGTAGTCAACGTCGCCTATATTAGCCGCTGTTCTATGCGTTTTTCTTACAGAATCAATTTTATTTTCAAATCTTGCGAAGTCATAGTAATCTTGTTGGTGTTTGTATTTTTATCACTTTGCTTAACTTCTTAGTGTTAGATTGAATAAGCGGATTATCATTTTTTATTTTGCCCATTCATTGTACGAACTGTGAGTACTATATTTTGTAAAACATTTTTAGATAAACCTTCTGATAGATAAAGATACTAAAAGACATTTAAAAATTCACAATAATTGCTTTTACTATCAAGTGCATGTTGTATGTTACTTTTAGTTTTTTCCTATTCTTAATTATTGTGTGCACAATATACTTTTTAAATATCTGAATATGCCAGTAAGTTTCTAAAAAGAATAAATATCCATAAAAAGTACTATTAAATTGCGTGTATTTCTTGTAATTCTTGTAATAGCCGTGATCTCTAAGTTGAGAATATTCTCATGACATTAACTTATTTAAAAATAAATGTTCTTTGTTTTTGCGACCCATAATTTCATCAGTCGTTTTCCCTTAAATGATGAAATAGGACTATGGTGAGTTCAGTACACTATGCACTGATTTAAGTGCGTTACAATCGGTACGATTTAAGTACACGTGTCCGTATGAACATGTAATATGTATGCATGTATAATATGTGTTATACGTCCGCAATGATTAATGAATAGAATCTTTTATTGCGTGTGCTTGAACTTACTCATGTATTTTTCTATTTTGCGTTCGAAATGAACTCATTATGAAACCCAAAACAGTATCGAAATGAGCTTCATTTCGATACGCTTCTTTTCATTTTTCAATGTTGGCGTTGTTCGAATACAGAAATAAATATCATTGCTGTCATTTGATTTTAAACAACGTATGTTGTATACAATTGACAACAACATATATATGTTTCTATGTCACTCATGTTTATATTTTTAAATGAAGTATCAAGTACTGTTAACGAAAATTAGTAAATAATATGTAATATAATATACTTCGCGGATAGCAAGATTTAAATTTGAAAATTTGAAAATGTCAAGTATCAATGTGACCAACTGCATGCTTTATATAAAAATTAAACTCTGAACTTTAAAATTAAATAATTCCAATTTAAGCAATTTATTAATGTAAAAAACGCAAAATAGAAAAAATAGTATAAAAAACTCGTTTCATAAGGCCTTTTGCCGCACTCGCTCTTTAGAAAACTCGCCGCTATCGCGGCTCGTTTTCTAAACTGATCTCGTGCGGCAAAATGGTGCCTTATGAAACTTGTTTTTTAATATACTATTATGCATATTTAAAAATTTTGCTGCCGCACACTTTCGCTGTTTTACCTCATTCTTTCTTGTACCGTAGATGGGGATATACGGAATGAATTTTTGAGTTTTTCGCTCATAACATTGAAGTGCCTTATGGAATTTTTGTTTTTTTTTGCGCAGGTCGATTCGGGATTGTTACCGTTACAGTTTGGACAATTATCAGAGAACGGACTCGAACTATTGATGATTCATAGCCCATAAGCGTCTGCCTTGTATTCGCAATAGGTTTGTTTCTGTAAGCGATCCGTGAGTTTCGAACAATTTGATACGTGTGGCTACTTGCATAAGTGGCATATACCTACATATTGTCATGAGATATTTTATATTTTATTTAAAATTCGATTATAATGTGTATTTTTGTCCACGTCTGTAGAATGTTCGAGCGTGGTCATGATGTTTGAGGTTCCCGCCACTTCGGAAGTATATTGTCATAGTCGCTCCTTTGATTTTGTTTTAGGTATGGAGAGATTCATTTCCGTAGGGCAGCGTTAGAGATTTTCATCCGTTAAACAGATAGGTCGAGTTAATTTTTTCTGAATAAAGACTTCCTTTTTATTCAGTATATTATAGTTAATTTCGGTTTATGTTTTTAGTTGTGTTATTCTGATGTGTTTAAAGTAATTCTCGATTAATTACGAGTTTCTGATACTTGTAATTTTTGATTTGTGCGACCTATCTGAAATCTCTCTTTTAGTATAGTTTTTTTTGTGAAGTGTGACGACTGCATTAATTAATATACGTGTATATTTGCAAGTATATTTATATATATATATATATATATTAATTTAGTTATACTATTTGTATATTGTTTGAGCTCGTAAATTCAGCAAATTTTTAGTTTATAATATTTTATAGTCAGAAAAATTTTCAACATTTTATTTCTTTTAGCTAGTTTTTGCTTTTGGCTGGCTGTAGTTGTATTGAAGGTCAGGGAAATTTGGTGGGGGATCATGTTATTAGAGCGCATGATTTTGTCATTTTGTTTGAGTTGCGCGCTGACAGATAATTTTCTGTTTTGACGTTTGAAGTTGTGGGATAACGTAATTTAAAGTTTGAAAGTTTTTCCAACTATATAATTAGTTTTAATTTAGCTCGCGGTCACGTGAGGTTTTTTTTCTTGTATACAAGTCAATATTTATACAAGTTTTCCTCACGCTGTTGCACAATTGTTGCTTCAGCACTTCTTTATACTCTATAAAGTCGATTTTTTCTTTTTTTTTTATTTTTTATTATATGTTCGTACTGTTAATGTTTGTTTTCTTTGCTAATACCTTTTGTTTTATTTAACACATACCCTTTGAGGGTAACCCTGAAGATACAAGAGCTCCTGGAAGCCTGTACTAACTAGAGTGAAACCGAGCAAGCTATTGTGTATTGTGGGCCAATTTAAATAATTTATCAACTCCACAATACATAGCAATATGCAGTTAATATGTATCTGTCAATGCACAACAGAGCGAATGTAATAAACGGTTTGGTAACCGACAGCAACTACTGCTGAAACAAAAGTAATGCTGACAAGCGAATTGCGTATCGAATTTTGAATAAAAATAATTTTCAAAGAACAAAACTCAAAACTATGTATTTTCTGTGAAACATTGAAAGTGTAAAACATTACTATGAACAACTAAAATTTGTTCAAGGTGTTCCTGTGCTAAATTAGTTCTATTAGATGTTAAAACGTCTTTAAAAATAGAAAATGTCCGTTCCGCATCACAACTGGTGGTGGGTGCGTGATTAAAATGTTGCAAAAGTGCACCATACTTCGAATATATAGATTTTTTAATCGGCTCTGTGCACAATTGATATAATATATTCAAATCTGGATTTCTGCTAAATATGGTATCAACCTTTTGTCTCAGCTTTGAGAAATATCTTTCTAAATGATGAAACTAACTTACCAACATTTGGAAAATGACCCCTGATGTATTCATGTACTCTGTGTAGCGCATGTGCTGCACAGGTAACGTGTAGCATATTGGGATAAGATTTCTTTAATAACTTCCCCGTTTTTAAAATATAAGCTGCCGCATCAGTCAAAAATAATAGCATCTTGTCTTTATAGTTGTTATCTGATAACAGAATATTATGAATACATTGATCAATTACTTCTGCAACTGTTTCGCCATTTACGACTGGCAATATTTTAGTTTCAATTAAGTATCGTTGGTATGAAGTTGTCGGATGAAGAATACCAACAACTACAACTACAGTGTGGCCCAAAATGACCGAAGGGGTTTTAATTCCTTATAACTTTTTTATTATAATTTTTTTTTTGTTTTAAGTATTTTGTAAAGAAGTCTTGGGGAATTTAAAATGGAACAGTATACAATTGAACAACGTGCCAAAATCGTTGAACTTTATTTCTCAAATCAACGATCCATTGTTTTGACTCAGCGTGCATATCGTCGTTATTTTAATGTGCGGGTTGGACCCTCAGAGTCAACAATAAACCGTCTGGTTGCAAATTTTCGAGAACAAGGGGCAGTAAGGAACCTTCCTGGTGCCAGCAGATGACGAACGGTGCACACGGATGACAATATTGAACGGGTACAGGAGAGTATTCGGGAAGATGGAGAAACATCAACCAGGAGACGTTCGACACAACTTGGCCTCTCAAGAAGTTCGCTGCAGAGAATTTTGCATACAATAAGAATGTTTCCATACAAAATTCAGCTTGTCCAACAATTGAAACTGACAGATTACCAGCAACGATTTGATTATGCAATTTATTTTCGTCAAAAAGCAGAAGAAAATCATGATTTTATTCATAATTTAATTATGAGCGACGAAGCCCATTTCCAATTAAATGGGTTCGTTAATAGGCAAAACTGCAGGATATGGGCTACGGAAAATCCAAGAGTAGTTCAACAGCGAGAATTACACCCACTTAAGTGAACCGTTTGGTGCGGTGTTTCGTCGGAAAGGATAATTGGCCCATATTTTTTTGAAAATGAACACGGTGTCGCCGTTTCCATCACTGGTGTTAGATATCGGACAATGTTGGAAAATTTTTTAAGGCCAGTCGTGGAAAACCATCCGCAAGTATGGTTCCAACAGGATGGAGCCACAGCGTACACTGCGAGGGACACAATGGCTCTTTTACGCGACATCTTTGGTGAACGAATTATTTCCCTTACAAGCGATTTTAATTGGCCTCCGCGTTCACCGGATTTAACCGCTTCAGACTGTTTCCTTTGGGGTTATTTGAAAGGAAAAGTCTATATTAATAAGCCTCGAACCATACAGCAATTAAAAAATAGTATACGCGACGAAATCAACAACATAACACATGAAGTTTTGCGAAAGGTTATGGAAAATGTTTTGGAAAGAGCATGAATATGCGAAGCAGAAAATGGCCACCACTTGCGAGATATAATTTTTCATAATTAAATTAAAAATATTCTCCATTAATATACTGTATTTAAAATTAAAAAAAATTAATAATTATGTCTTAAATAAGAAGTTATAATGAACTCAAACCCCTTCGGTCATTTTGGGCCAGCCTGTACATTTAACACATATCGTCCCATTGCATCCGTTGTTTCGTCTACACTTACCAAAAGATAATGACTAGATAGGTTGGTTCGTATTTTTTCAATGGCTCTCAAATAACATTTTCGTAAGTGGTATTTACGTAAAGTAGATTCATCTGGTATATGACGATCAGTATATTTTGTAAGAAACCTCTTGAGGACTGGATTGTTAAGCTTTTTGAATGGGATATTGACCGCCATGAAAGCTTCACACAGTTAAAAGTGTCAGGTGCAGATGGTCATATGTTATCTTGATGAGTTTTCGAAGAAACATGTCTCTGCACATTAAACTTTTGTGGACGCTTTAAACTTAATGAACAGGCACTGCAATATATCTCGCTATCATTACGAATTTGCAACCAATATGTATGGCCTCTAATCCATCCTACCATGGTTGCCCTACGAGAATTCTCCATAGTTAATGAAAATAAAGAGAAATTCTAAGAATAGAAAGAAATGGACTAAAAGGAATGAAACGAAAACTACTCAAAAAATAAGGTAGTAAATTAAACTTAATACTTATAAAAAATATTGGATAAATATACAATATAACAATATAAGACGGATTTTTTAAAATTCTAAACGTTGTAACCAAATAACACTGAAAGAAACGAAACCAGAAACAATCACTTATAGAAGAGAATAGAAAATATACTATTTCAAGAATAATAAATACATATTGCTATGAATAATGCGTTTGATAATTTATTACACCACCATCCACAACAAGTTTTCCCAACTAGGTTTTCTCAGCCGGTGAATCTTCAATCTGAGACCTCTAACTTCTCGGGTTCCACTTAGGAAAGACGTATCTAAAATATATAGTTGAGCGCCAGTGAAATGTTCACAAAAATTCATTTACTTATTTTATATAAAATTGATTCCAAACTAATTTCTCTTTAAGTTTCTTTTAAATATATTCTTTTATATAGGTATAAAATATTTAACAAAATTGGAGTGAGTAAATAAAACAAACGCAGATAAAAATGTGAAATAAAAATATATTATATTAAATACAAAAATAAAAAAAATAAAAAACATATCTTCACAAAGTATAAAGATGCTGTACGATATAACAAAGATGCTTGAGGTAAAAACATTCATTGAAAATTGACCGCTAAATGAATGGAAAACATCCTCCTTAATGACTCCGATAAAACTTATCTAAAATAATCAAGTTTAATATTAAATTCTCCAAAGAAATCCACGCTGTATACTCAGATACTGAAACGCGAACAAAAACTACACATGTGCAATCATCAAGCACAAAAAACCCTGACTCCACTCGAACAAGCTTTCATATATAATTTTAACAAAGAATTGTTAATACTAAACTGTATTATCTGTATTCCTAGTAATTAAATCTCTTAACTACTTACTTTAATACAATGGAAATATGATTTTTATAATTATGACGTCATAAAATTTTAATTCTACTTACAAGATTAATGTAGACTCTCACGAAGAAGGTGCTTAATCAAATTTAATCATCAATACAACGAGAATTTAACTCAATAAATATCGGGACTTTAATATCAAAATAACATCAACTATAAATCACTTTAAAAAATACAAAACCCGAACTACAATTTAATATATATAAAATATATCTCTCGAATAAAGTAACCTTCTCGTTTTACAGGCAGAATTCGTTTCATAGATTGACCTCGATCTCTACATGAAAGCGACACCGGATAACCAGTTTTTCACTCTAGTTACCGCTCGCAAAATTTATAAACATTTTCAAAATATACAGTCCTGTCACAAAATATTTTATTTTATAGTTATTTATGTACCTAGGTTCGTAAGTACAGTTTTATGGTCGAGAATACGATTGCAAACCGAGACCCGTAGGGTCGAGGTTTGCATGTATTCGAGACCATGAAAGTGTACTGTACGAACCGTGGTGCATATGAGATTTTTCGTCATACCTACGTTTTTTTTAAATAGACGAATTTGAATGATTTTCCACTTTACTTTTACTATATGTATACACATGTGACATTAGTAACATCAAGTCAGGAATATTTGTCGTATCTATGGTAACCATGTTTGTGTCGATATAAATTTATATTTTTAATAAATGTCAAAGTATATGCAATAGATTTTCAAAAGTTTTTCTTTCTAAATAAAATTTATAAACATGAATCAAATAGAGATGGATGCTATTATAGCTTGTACTGAGATTTTGCCGGAGAAATCTAAAAACAGATACAATGAAACCTATAAAATGTTCAAAGATTGGTGTCACCAGAGGTATGTGGAGAGTATTTCAGAAAGTGTAATGCTGGCATATTTTCGTGATAGATCTATGAAGTTAAAATCACCAAACAGTTTATGGTGTGAATACTCCATGTTAAAAACTACCATATTTATTAACGAAAATGAAGGTATTTCAAAATATCCTAAATTGATAATTAATCATGTTTGAAATAAATTTGTCATAAATTTTCTAATATTGCTATTATTTCCCTAGGGTCGTAATAAATATTACAGCCCGCTACCATAGCAACTGTCAATACGGTATGTAAAGTGTCACTTACGTTTCAAAAAAAGGTGTCATAATTGTTTACTTATGCAGTAGGTGTGACGAAAAATATTTTATTAAAAAATCCATAGCAATATGTATATGCATGTATGCACGAGCATACACTTAAGAAATTAGCGGATATACCGAAATAATACATAATGTATATTCCGTCTTACACGCCACTGTTGAAATTGAATTTATGAAGGAATATACACAATGTACTATTCATAACGATGGAAATAACAACATCTGCTCGACAAATGCAATCGAGCAAGCAAATAGTGGGACTGTTAATCGTTCAATAGCTTCAGTCCACTCTCTGGCAGTTACACATACAATTTTTGTAAAAAATAAGCTATTTAAAAAAAAACCGCCATTCTGTATTACCCAAACGTTTTTTGTACAGAAAATTCCTACAAAACTCATATTATAGCGTGTTAGACTACTCAGGGGGATAAACGGAACAATCTTGATGAAAGAAATACCAATATGTACCTATGATAGGATGAATGCGGACCTGGGAGTAGAAAGTAAAGTTACAGAGGTGAGAAGGATTACGCAAAATAAAATTCTCGTGGCAATGGAAAATTTTGATTCAAATTAGGAATACTCAGAAGTAAAATTAATTCGAAAGGGAATAAATATACATTGATAGTGATCTGACACCGCAGGAGAAATATGTTCGAAAGAAGTTAAGGCAAACAGCAAGGACATTGAGAGAAGAAGGAAAGATTGTCAAAATAGGGCATATGAAGTTGATGGAAAAGAGATGTTCTGGAACGAGAGGGAAAATAATACTAACAGAAAGACATACAAAAAACTAGCAAACAGAAAACGTGGATGGAAGAAAATGGATTTGACCTGTCAAGGAAATGGACATGAGCTGGTAAATCAAGAGGACATAGAAAATAAAGGAATAAATAACAAATTTGATGGAAAAGCCATGAGTAATATGAAGAAAACAGTTCAATATACAAAGTTTAGAGTTAACACGTTGAACGTAACAACAATGTTAGTGGTAGGAAAAATGCAGGAAGTAGCAAAAGAACTGAATAAGTATAGAATAGACATGGGAAGGACAAGGAAGACTAGATAAAGAGAGTGTTGCAATACTATATATAGGCGATGAAAAGCAAGGTCACATGGAAGTAGCATTCTGATTCTGGGAAAACTAAGACAAAATGTGATGGAATTCAGACCAATAAATGAAAGCCTAGCTTACATTAGGCTCAATACAAAGCCACTTAAATCTGGAAAGTTCGTCCTTTGTAGAATATCCTTATGCTTCTTACGACGTCGGATTTGGGATTTGGGATTTGGATTTTGAATTTTATCAGTTTCTTCCAAATCTTCCAGAGCTGCGCTAGTCGTTTAATTTCTACCAGTCTCTTACATGGCTTTTCTTCTATCTCTCTAATTTACTTCCATTAAGTCTTCCTAATTCTTCCTTGTTTTGTTTTCATTTATTTATCACATTTTAATGAACTTGTTAATATGTCCTTGTTATATTACTGAATTTGATTCTTTTTTATATTTTTTCCTTATTTTATTTAATTGTGCCACAGGTCTTGAAGGTGTAGACTGAATACAATAATTATAATAATAAGTCCGTTGCAAAAATCACTAATGCTAAATAAGTATGCGTTGTGTATATCCATGTGTACATATACAGATATGATTTTAACATCTTCGAATTATTTTAAATGTTTAGTGGCCATAAAAAATAAAGCTTTAATTTCATACTTTTAGTTTTTATTTATATATTCTAATACGACACATTTTGTTTAATGAATTTCATTTTCATAACTTATTATCTACAAAATACATGAATTAACAAATTTTTGACGATTTTAAAACTATTCATCATCATTAGTAATGGAAAAAAGGCGGAGAGAGGTGAGTACATGGATTGTTAATATGCGACCTTTGTCGCATAGGAGGGCTATTCCGAAAAAAATCAATAATCGGCAATTTGGGTCTTTGAAAATGAATTAGTTCCAGACAATAATTGTAGGAGAAAAAAGTTCAAATATGAAGATGGTCAGAGGAGCATCGTACTGTTAACGCAGAATGATGCTATACAGTTTATTTACCTAAAGTTCATCAAAGTGTCCAAATCGTGCTAGAGGAAAGATCATCTTGCATCACGATAAATCTAGGGCTTACACTGATGCTCAAATGATTGAGTGTTTAAATGCTGAAAATATTCGCCATTTAGTTCAATCTGGCACCTAAGAAAAAATGTTTTGGAGATTGGTTTTTATGAGGGTAGTCTGAAATGTCTTGAGCCTGAACATGGAGATGGCGTTACTCGTCAATAGCATTCTTGTACTACAATCTTATATGTTTTGAAAGGTACCTGTGAGAATATAAACCATTTTGGGCTCTCAGTTGTTGTTTGACAGTCGTTTGTAAAGACCGGAGTAAAAGGCACAAAAAACAGAAAATGGCACTTAAAAAGGCGTAAAATTTTGATAAAAAAAGTTGAAATTTTTTTTTTTAAATAAGGCATAAAATTCCAAAAAGGGTGAAAATTTGGATAAACACAAAAGTTACTATACCTAACTAACAACATTTTATTTTCACCAAATATAAAGGGTTATTCAAAAATAAGTTTGAAAATTTTGAAATTGCTGTCGTTTTGTTAAATAGTAAAGTATACACAAAATAAAAACATATTTGTGTTCATAAAATAGTTTACTCGTCAGTTACACGTGACCCGTGATTCGAACTTCAGTCCCTTAATAGCTCAAAGGTTAAGAGCGTGGTCCGGCAAACCAGAGGACGCAGGTTCGAATCCTGCATAAGGGCGATTCTTTTTTCAGTAAAAAATTCGATTAATTAGCGTCGTATATGTAGAAATAATTTCTTTTATTCACATCACTTCGCAATTGCAATTGATTTGCACAAATTTGCACAAAATTATATTGTGCCCGCGCTGCGGGCACAATATAATATCTGTTCTTAATGCAATTTAAGGGTTTTCCGTGATTCGAACTTAAGTCCCTTAATAGCTTAAGGGTTAAGGGCGTGGTTCGGCAAACAAAAGGAAGAATCCTGCATTTGGGCGAATTCTTTTCAGTAAAAAAATTGATTAATAGGCAACAAGTTGTTGATAAAAATAGAAACGTTAGCTTTTCTTTCTGAATTTGACAGGCATTCACCCTGTTAAAAATGATTTTGACGTTGCAAAGGTCTTGTTCAGTGAGACTACGAATGTGTAAGAAGTTTAGGTGCGGGTATGAGAAAATTCAGAACAAAACAGTAACTTGAGACACGGGCCGTGTAGTTTACAGGCTCACCGCAAGCTAATCCTAAAATTTGAAGAAACTGATTGTGTTACTGATAAAGCAAAATCTGGAAGACCTAAAGTAACGAATGATATTACTGCTGCTGGAGTTTTAGGTGAGACTGAGGAAATAGCCGGAAATAATAACTATGGAATATGTAGCGCTAATCAAGTTGCAAACGTCTCCAAATAAGTTTGGCGAATTTTCAAAAGACATCTAAAAATGTATCCGTGTAAAATGCAAGTTTTATTTGAACTTAAGAAACGGACAAACCAGTTAGGTATAATTTTGCTCTTCGTGTATTATTACAAATTCAACGAACTCCGTATGGACCGACGAGGCGCATTTTCAAATAAGGGGGGTGTTAATACGCACAATTGTAGGATTTGGTCGGAAAATCATCCGCATACTGTAATTCAACAAGGGATTCATGATTTGAAAGTGGATTGGGTTCACATCGAGATTAATTTTAGAACCATACTTTTCTGAGAAAAATAAAAATGGGCAATTAAAAACAGTTACAGTTACTGGAGGTCTATATTTTACCATGCTGCGAAATTATGTTATCGCAAGATTGCACAATGACGATACTGAAAATATCACCCGCATGCAAGATGGCGCACCCTCCCATATTATCCCAGGAAAAATCTGCTAATTAGCACTTTTGACAATCGTATCATCATAAACAGAAGCTTTCCCAATCTGTGGCCAGCGCCTACGTCATCCTACGAGTATACAGCAGCTCAAAGAATAAATTTCATAACAAGTGGCAGCTATTCCAGTTAATTTACTCCACAATGTTGTCTGTCCACAGTATTGAAGAAAGGCTGCTTCTTCTTGAAGAACAAGATGGGGAACATATTCAAAATTTGCGCTGAAGTGATTTGCTTTGTAATAAACCCCATTGTTTTGCCAATAAAAACCTGTTTTTAATTTGTGTATACATACTTTATTTTATAAGGAAATTTGAGTAGTTTCAAAATGTAACTTACTTTTGAATAACCCTATACATTATTAAACATATTTGTATAAATAATTATAATAATATCATTTATTACTACAGCAGACCAATTTCCGTGCGAGTCATGACCGCCGGTATGGGAGTGTAATTCGTAATATATTAGAATATGCGATAGAATAGGGACGCAACATGAGCTTGTTACCGATATAAGTATAGCTCTACTTCTATACTTATATCAGTAACAAGCATACCGGCGCTCATGGCGCGCACGGAAATTGGTCTGCTCTATTTATTACTCAACAGAGACCATTTACAGGGTATAATACAAATGTAAATGTATGCACGTACACAATACACAAAACAAATTACAAAAAACATAAGTAATTAAAATTGATACATAGTATAAAATTAGACTCAAAAATACAAGCAAAAAGTAAGGCAATAAGTAACACAAAAGCCAACACTTATACGAACAAGTCGTCGTAAGTGCTATTCTCAGATCGGCTCAATATGTAAAGAGGCGAGTTAAGTAACACGTTGGTTCTGGGAGTCGGATGGATAAGAGTATTGACAAATCTGGAGGATTCGCGCGGGACATAGCATTTTAATTGCGATATCGATGGTGCACAGTCAATATCCTCATGAAGAATCTTCCAAACAAACCGCTCACCATGCGTGTTACGGCGACTAGTGAAAGATTGCATGTTGTGCCTTTCAAGCAGTGAATCATAATCGATTCCCATTGGAGGATACATCCCGTCGAGATTGTAAGACAAAAAATTTAAGAATTTACGCTGCAGGCGTTCAATAGAAAGCTGATGAGAAACGTAGTAAGGTGACCGGACGGGAGAAGCATATTCCAAACTACTAGCAACGAATGCAAAGAAGAGCGATTTAAGTATGTCAGGATTAGTGAAGTACTTAGCAGCACGCATAATAAATCCCAATTTTCTGTAGGTGGAGTTGCAAAGTTGTTCGATGTGGAAAGAGAATCTAAGTTCGCTATCAAAATATACACCAAGATCCCTGAACGTATCGGATTGTGTTACGAGCTCATTATGTATTACATAAGAGGAAGGGGTTGAATATAGCTTTCGCGTGAATGAAATAGATCAACATTTAGCAACATTAATTTTTAATTTGTTAGAAAAGCACCAACCAGTCAAACGATCAAGATTTTGTTGAAGAAATACAGAGTCATGCTCAGACTTGACGGAAGTATAAATTTTGACAACGTCAGCGTACGCAAGTGCATGACACTCAATACAATCAAGAAGGTCATTAATGTATGTCAAGAAGAGCATAGGGCCCAGATTGCATCCTTGTGGAACGCCAGATGTAGAGATGAACTCATAAGAGCAGAAATCCATTATAATAAACATAGTTCGATCGATTACTCAGATACGATGTAATTAAATTAAAGAAAACTATTGATCCCGAGTTCTAATAACATTTTATTTTCATAAAAAATACATTTTCAAACCAAACGAAAAGCGTCTCCCTACGTCGATACTTGTAATATATTTGAATTTTGTAATTAACGCGGGATCCATAATAAAATCAGTAACAGTTTCACCATTTTCGCAATTTTTTGTAATGTGTTGAATCCTTCATTTTTACGCAGAACGTCGCTTAATTTATTTATAATTATTTTATCAATCTTTTTTTGCGTCGATTCATAACTGTAGATGAAACTTAGATTCGCCACTGCACTTCTGAGATGAAATAACAGACAAAACAATGGACTGCAAAGCCTGCTCCGAAAAAGGTAAAGATGGTTTCATCAGGAGCGACTGTTTCTTTGGGATTGTCATGGAATTGTGTTCGCCGACTATCTTGAAAAACGTAAAACAATAACGGGAGTGTATTACGCATTATTACTTCATAAGCTGAAGAAATTGCAAGAAAATGGCCGCATTTGGAGAAGAAGAAAGTGCCGTTCCATCAAGACAACGCATCTGCTTACATTGGCGATCGCATTCTCAAAATTCACGAATTACACTTCCAATTAATTGACCACCCACCGTATTCACCAGATCTGGCGACCAGCCAGACTTTTTCCTGTGTCCTAAGCTTAAAGTTTCGCTTGGGACATATTTTCATCGAACGAGAAGATTATCCCATACCTCAACGCCTATTTTATGGAGCAAGACATCAACTACTATTTAGAAGGGTTGAATCGCTGTGAAAAGTCTATCGACTTAAAATGAGACTATGTTGAATAATGAAGCTACATTTGAAAAATAATTGTTTCTATATAAGACCCAAAACATTTCAGACTACCCTCGTATGAATGCAAAAAATGTATCGATTGTGTAGGGGACAATTTTGAAAAATTGAAAAAAATACGTTTTGTCAACAAATCTGTATTACTTTAGCCTTAACAGAAACAGAATAGCCCTCGTATAAATAGAAAATAATATGTTACATTCGGGATGTAAAAATAAATTTTTTTTCGTAGTTTATTGCTAATATTTATTGGTAACAACATCAGAGAGATATTGGTAGAAGTGATTCATTATCTACAAATCTATTTCGGAAAACGGAAACGAAAACAAGTTTTCCACAATATTTTAATTAAATATCACATTTTTCTTTGACTTTGCTTCACGTAAATCACAACATTTCGTTTGGATTAATGGAACATTTTTAACACTTATACATGATCTCCACGTTTGATCAATATATTTAAGAATAATGTTTAAACTATTAAGTGAGATACATCCGGTGTATAGGCCGGTAAATATCTGGGTACTGGTTGAACGCCCCCAGAATCCTCAATTCTTCTCTGTCTGATATCCGAATCACCAGGCCAACCTCTTTCAGGACCAGAAACACGTTGGTATTTATCTACAGCCAAGGAAATTGAAATTGGATCGTTAACGCCATTCGATTTTATTCTTCTTTGAGCTGCGGACGATTGGCGTTGATTTCTATTTTTCTAAAACAGGAATTCACTTACATTCAGTTTTTCTGGTTCAAAGAGAAAGTCGATATACCTCCACTTGACTCCTCCATTTATCGGCAGCTTGCCTAGCTAATTCCATACGTTTCTGCTTCTTGATTTGATGTTTTTTATATGCCATTTCGATAACTATAAGACCTATGCCTCCAACAATACCAGCCGCTACCAATATGAAGACGCCGGCCATGTTCTTTAATCCTAAAGTATTCGGAGTTTTTTCGAATTGTTCACATTGCTGAATGTTACCTTGAAGAATCCATTTGTTGTCTAAACTTTCCATGAATCCACCTGAAATATAAGAGAAATTGTAGATATTTGTAAAACTTTGTTTCGTGTTCGTAGCGGCTTAATTACTTTTTCGCAAATTAGGGTTCTTTATTTACAATTTTGTTTATTAATTTTGATTACCTCGGTAGATATAATTTCATTCATGCGCTGTTACCGCCGAATTTGATTGTCGAGCGTGGGATTTTTGTCGCTGAAATGTAAGGCCGATACCGGCATATATCCGTCGTCGATTCCGTGATTGATATTCTCTCTCACTCACCACGTGGTTATTTAAATGTTAAGGCTTTATTATCGCTTTATAAGAGTTATAGATATTGTACCGTGCCTTCCTGAATCTGGGGTTTATTCAAAGTTCCACGAATTTTATTGGAATTGCCAATTTTACCTGTGAAGGGATTTTAAGGTGGCGAGAAGCGTTTGTTCCAAATCGCCGGAATATAAGTTTTTGTGACATCAAAACCCCTAGTTACATACTGGTAGGTATCTCTTTTTTGTAATTAATTCATTTCTTGTAATTATCATTCGTTTGTTTGTATCCTTTAACAGGTGATTATTTTTTTGATTGGGTTTTTCTTTTCTATATGGTAGACTGAACTATCTCTCGTCCCTCTTTTTTTTACGGCCTGCTGAAGGAGTATCCCGTACTAATTTTCGGATTAAACAAAGAACAGTAAACAATCCGGCAGCGACAACCTCGAAGAATTCGAAGGACAAAGATAAGGATTTTATGTTTTTTTTTCGTTTCTCTGGTTTATCTGAATTATTAGTTACTATTGTTATAAATTAGTCAATTTTATAAACGCTACTAACATCATTTAAAAGATTAAATTCATAATTTTGAGAATTAACAAACAATCCATTTACGTGGACAGATTCACAATATATTATAACACTTTAACCTGTATGGATTCGAAATTTTAATCAACTATGGTACTGTGGTTAAATAAAAATTAAAAAAAAGGTATATAACCCCTTACCACAATTATTAGTCGTATCCTAAATACGTATTTCGACAACTAAGTTGTCATCATCAGTAGGTAAAAACTACTAATTAAAAGTCGCACATGGGGCACAGTAAAGTAAGAAAAACGCTTCCGCACAAATACTATACACTGCAACCCTGTAAAGACTAAATTTAACATGCCAATCTCAAAACTACGAAACAAACACTTGCCTCTTAAGGAAAAGGTTTAAACATGTGTTAAATTGTCGAACAAAGGAACGGCAGAAATTCATCTCTAAAGGAGGCGCCAACTAAAAACGATTTTTACGCCTGTAACGCGTGTACAGCCCAATTTACAATAGAATAATTGTACTATATAAACAATAAAATTTTATGGTTGTTTAAATTTAAAAAAAAATGTATTAGTATATATAAAATACTAAACTAATTTAAAATTCATGAATTTTATTGTCTTTTAGGTAACTAAAATATATACCTCACAAACACATGCTGATTTACATCGTTTGTTGTGGGATTTCTATGCAGCTATAAGAACCAATAGAAAGGCAGTATGTATTAAAGATCACCCAGTGATCACGCGTTTTTGCCACTCTATAAGTTCAGTGAATTTAGTATCGGTATTGCGATTTGTCATTAACGAGCATATATTTTTGTTCAGTCATATGTACACGACCAACTCATAAAAGACACCATTACCATCGTAGGTGTTGTTTACTTAAAGAAGCATACACAATAATACTTTGTTAAATATTTCTTAGATTTGCATAAATCTCAAGTCATTTTCGTAACCTATTTTTGTTTGATGTAATATTGTTTCATACTATTTAATCGTTCCTTTCGCAGCTTATGTATTTAACACTTACGGGTTGCCTAAATTTTTCGACTTTTTGGAAATACATACTCTTAACAGTTTGCATCAATTTATAAAAAAAATAGTTCATTATAATGTATGCTTCTTTCTAATCATTACTAATCTATTTTCTTGAAGCTATATAAATATTAATATTTAATACGTCAACCACATTTAAAATACTATGTAATTCCTTTCATTATCTTAATTTAAATTAAGCATCATTCATTGTTCTTTTTTGCTATACTTAAAGGTCTAAATAATTCCATTTTTAAGAATAGGACGTAAATTTCCATTCTTGTAACTTTAAAAGAAAAGGTAAAAGAAAACGATCTTTTCGAGTAATATAGGGATACGGAAGATCATTCATTGTTTCTTTTGCTGTACTTAAAGGTCTAAATAATTCCATTTTTAAGAAGACGACGTAAGTTTCCATTCTTGTAACATTCTTGTAAAAAGAACACGTGTCCAATATCACGTATACGATTTGCACAAAGAAGGAAAAATACTTTACAAAGAAAACCGTATATTACTCGAAAAGATCGTTTTCTTTTACCTTTTCTTTTAAAGTTACAAGAATGGAAATTTACGTGCTATTCTTAAAAATGTAATTATTTAGACCTTTAAGTATAGCAAAAAAGAACAATGAATGATGCTTAATTTAAATTAAGATTATGAATGGAATTACATAGTATTTTCAATGTGGTTGATGTATTAAATATGAATATTTAGATAGCTTAAGAAAATAGATTACACCGTAATTATTAGCTAAAATTATGAATTTTATATTCTAAATGCTAGTATCATTTATAAAATTGACTAATTTTTAACAATAATAACTAATGATTTAGATAAACAAGACAAACAAAAAAACAAAAGAAATAAAAATCCTTATCTCTGTCCTTCGAACTCCTCGAGGTTCTTTGTTTCAGCATGCCTTAAATGCCTTAAAAAAAGAAGGACGAGAGATAATTCAGTCTACCATATAGACAAAGAAAGCCTAACTCTTATAAAGCGATAATAAAACCCTTAACATTCAAATAACCACGTGGTAAGTGAGAGAGAATATCAGTCACGGAATCGACGACGGATATATGCCGGTATCAGCTTTACATCTCAGCGACAAAAATCCCACGCTCGACAATAAAACGGGGGGAAGACGGTAACAGCGCATGAATGAAATTATATTTACAGTGGTAATCAAAATTAATAAAGAAAATTGTAAAGAAAGAACCCTAATTGGAAGAAAGTAATTAAGTCGCTACGAACACGTAAATATATATATATATATATATATATATATATATATATATATATATATACATATAAATATATATATACATATAAATATAATATTTTCATGACCTAGGTATGATAAGGTAAATTCAATCAGTTGGCAATTTAATAAGGTCTGCCTTTACTTTAAAGTATATATATTTAAAACAACCCTACATGTCTCGGCAATTATGCCTTTATCAAGGATATAATATATAAATGTATATTTTCAATTCGTGTTAGCCATACGCTAAATAAATAAAGATTTATATGATATCTTCCCTTAATTTGTAAAGTTTCAGGGTCTTCCAATTCATAGGTGGAGTTTCCTATTTTCTTAATTACTATATATGGTCCTATTTGTGGTTTTGTTAATTTAGTCACCAGTTTTCTCTTCGAGTCCGTTATTTTTAAAGATTTTATTAATACTTTATCACCTATTTTGTATTCTTTATATTTTATCTTATTTTCCCTTTCTTTTTGTTGCATTTTTGTTTGGGGCTATTGAAGGAAAAGGTGTATGCGAATAAGCCTGAAACAGTTGAACATCTTAAAGAGGAAATACGGCGCGTTATTGGTGAAATACAGCCACATTTATGCGAAAACGTTATTCAAAATTTCAACAAAAGAATAACCCTGTGCCAGAGGTTTCGTGGTAGCCATTTGCCTTTGATTACAAAATTATACCAAGAACAAGGAAAAAGCGCACATTAGCCAAGACGAAATATCGATTACAGAAGTGGGCACTTAGGGTGAGGTTTAAGCGAGTAAACCTAGAAAATCTACTGGTGGTGGTTGCAGATTTAGTTGCAAAATTATGTTAATAACAATATAAGAAATTATAAATTTAAATGTAGATGTAATACTGACAGATTCGACAGATTTAGTTACAAAATTATACTAATATCAGAGGAAGTAGAGGCCCCGAATAGGCTTTACTTAAATTAAGAGAAAATATAGACGACAAGAGAAATATTTTTGAAGAAATCTATTGACAGCGACTCTGTTCTTAATTTAAATGAAATTACTTACTTTCATGAAAGTCTAAAATAGCTAAAGTAACATCATCCGCCCAAGGTGATCCTTTCTGCAAACCTATACCATATCCAGATCTACCAAATAGTTCTCCAGCTGTAACTAGTTCGCAATCTTGAGCTGCTTCGAATTCTAATCTCGAACTGTCCCATATAAAAGCCATTAATTTACTGCAACAGTAATAGAAGGATATCGTTTGTGTTACAATATTTATTTTTAAAGAAATACCCTATTTTAACATCGCGTATCGCATCTTCGGCGGTATTATAGTTGTTGGCCTCCATGGTTCGGTACATATTTGACAACTCCACTTGTCTGCGAAAATACATATCCACAGCGGAACCTTTAACTGTAGCACAAGTTAAATTTTCCATTGTATTTCTTAACTGAAACAACACAATTATAATTATGGTTTTGACATGAAATATTTCATGGGAATCTTATTTTATATTAAATAATCTCACTCTAGCGTCGTTTATTCCTGTCAATTTTGTTTTGGGTCGTTCCAACACGAGGAAGGCTGCCAAATTGGCAGTGTACGATGCAACGATGATCATAGCGAATCCGGCCCAAACCATACCCAAAACCCTAGCAGAGAAACTTCTTGGGGTACCTCAAAACAAATGTATAAATTTAATAAAAAAATATGCAGAGATTTGCGGGCATACCTTCACCTATTCCACTATTCAACAGGACGCCCCAAGCAAACCATATTGCACTAGATAAATTCAAGGCATCCTCTTCAGTTCCATCAGTATTGGCTAATTTAAATCTTCCAAATGGAGAAAATCTATCCAACAAATATAATACTAGTGCGACTACATGAACGGAAACCATTACCAAAATCCATAGAGTGTTACTGAACGGTTGCAAGAAAGATACTAAAGTTGATGATCTGGAAGGCTTTAAAAGGATTGTCAATGGAAGTTCAACTAGGAATAAAGTTAGTTTATTACTTTCTTTTCCAAAATAGTTATTCCTTGATATTTAAAAGGTTTACTGAATTCTATAAACTCAGCTCTTTCTGGATTTATAGTGAGAGGTGCAACGATCATGTCTGCCCTATCACCAACTAATTCTCCAATTAGACCAGTCCATTCTTTCTTGCCTGCAAGAGAAAGGAATCCATTTCAAAAGAAAATGTTTTTTCTTATAACATACTTGAATTATTTTTGATAATATAATTGCCAAATTGTCCATCAGGTGATAGAGCCAAACTATAAGTAAAATTAATTTTCTTGGATAATTCTTTCAAGAGATCCATACAAAATCCTCGACAACAATATTTTGCAGTTTCTGGAAAAAGAGTGAAATTTCATTTACATATTGTGTGTTTAGGAATTACCATCTTGAGTGGAATTAAAATGAGGACAGGGTATTTCTTCAGCGGTACAAATTTCTTGATCCTCGTTTAATTTTCTGGTATAGACGAATGGTTTTTCCTCAATTGTTAAGACTTTCAAGTGCGTGGGAATCATGAATCCTTCTGGTTTAATTTGAAGTCTTCCAGGCCAAATTATACCCTTTTCAATAACGTTCAAATGCATGCGACTACTTTCCTGAAAGAGAGATAACAAATGCTTATACAATTATGTATATACCGCCTAATTCTGAGCAAACGCAACGATGCGAATGTATGAATATTTCTCCCGCTTCGAATACAAATCCCCTGAACGCGTTTAGCCAATCACAAAACAGTCTGTCGCGCTACGATTTGACAATTAATGTCACAAATTAGTGTCACCACTGTCACCCTATACGGAGTCTCTTAAGCGTTTGAATAGTGATAATGCCGCGTTATACACTAGAAGAGAAAGCCGAAATGATGAAATGGTACCACGCTGATAATTCTTATCAAAGAATATGTGACTTATTTGCTGGAGTTCCTAATGATACATTCATTTTAGTATGCGCTGCAATAGAACTAAATTCCAATTTGACACATAGCGATATTTCCAACGATTTAGGCATATGCTGCTCTTCCGTTAACCGCATACTAAAATTAAATGGTTTTCGTAATTATAAATATTCCAAACATCAACAATTATTTTACGGTGATGAGTTTAAACGGATGAATTTCCGTTATTATATAATTAATGTCTCATTATGAACAATTAATTTTATTATCTGTAAGAGTAAATTTTTCTTTACATTACTAGAATTTAATTTAGGTTTTATTTATTTCTGAAGTTTATTTAGTTTACTATGAATAGTTTTTGTTACCTTTATTATTAAAATTTAATTCATTAAATCTCTTGATGCCTTATTTGCAATTTTCTTAACCGCTTATTAATAATTTTATTACGCTTTGTGTGACCATCGTCAGTATAACGTATTGCAATTTATTTATTATAAAATCATTACAATAACACAGGACTAAACAATTTATAGTCCTTTAATAGTATTTTGGTAATCAGATAATTTTTCTTACGCGGCTCCATAATATGTAAGTATGTATGACATATGACATCGATGTTGACACGCCTACAGCATTCAGGGGAATTCTATTTGGAGCGGGAGAAATATTCAAACATTCGCATCGTTGCATTTGCTCAGAATTAGGCTGTATATATATATATATATATATATATATATATATATATATATATATAACAATTGATAATTTATTGGAGTTTTTCGGCTTTTACATGAAATATTTACAAATATCAAGTTAGTATGTATGTAATTTCAAAGTAAGGGGGGATGTAAACATTGCTGTCTACAAATCACAAAGCAAATCATACGAAATTTTTTAAATGAAAAATATTGTCTATGTTGGGACTCGAACCCAAGTCTACAGTTTGCCAGACTTTCGGTTTTACCACTCACCCACAATAGACCTAGGTTCAAGCTATTTAGAAATGCATTATAAAGTAACAGTGTTAATGAATCAGATGTCAGTTATTGGATGTAGATGTCAAGTTGAAAGCAGAAGTCAGTTTTGAAAGTTGATGTCAGTTTTGATAGCAGATATCAGTTAGTGAAAGCAAATGTTAGTAATTGAAAGCAGATGTCTGTTTTGAAAGCAGGTATATATATATATATATATATATATATATATATATATAATTCCAATAATTTATCAATTGTTATATTTAATAAACGGCTAAGAAATTATCTAAACACTTATATATATATATAAGTGTTTAGATAATTTCTTAGCCGTTTATTAAATATAACAAGACAACTATAACAAGACAACTAAGAAATTATCTAAACACTTATATATATATATAAGTGTTTAGATAATTTCTTAGCCGTTTATTAAATATAACAATTGATAAATTATTGGAGTTTTTCGGCTTTTATATGAAATATTTACAAATATCAAGTTAGTATGTATGTAATTGCAAAGTAAGGGGGGAATGTAAACATTGCTGTCTACAAATTACAAAGCAAATCATACGGAATTTTTTTTAATTGAAAAAATTGTCTATGTTGGGACTCGAACCCAAGTCTACAGTTTGCCGGACTGTCGGTTTAACCACTCACCCACAATAGACCTAGGTTCAAGCTATTTAGAAATGCATTATAAAGTAACAGTGTTAATGAATCAGATGTCAGTTATTGAATGTAGATGTCAAGTTGAAAGCAGAAGTCAGTTTTGAAAGCTCATGTCAGTTTTGATAGCAGATGTCAGTTAGTGAAAGCAAATGTCAGTGATTGAAAGCAGATGTCAGTTTTGAAGGCAGGTGTCAGTTATGAAAGCAAATGTCAGATTCGAAAGCAGATGCCGAAAAACTCCAATAATTTATCAATTGTTATATATATATATATATATATATATATATATATATATATAAATATAATTAATTCGTGACCTTGGTATGATAAGGTAAATTCAATCAGTTGGCGATTTAAGGTCTGGCTTTACTTTAAAGTATATATATTTAAAACAACCCTACATGTTTCGGCAATGATGCCTTTATTAAGGATATAAAATATAAATGACAGTATACAAATGTCATATAATTGAGTTGCTATGGATAAAATTATTCAAAGATACATTCCAATTGAATAATAATAAATCATGCCTTAGTATTCCAAAAACAGAATGACAACAAAAACAAGGAAAAGCAAGAAATGAGTTATTATTATGTATGCGCTCGTGGAGCGTCTTAAGATGCAATGTTGTCGGCATTCGCCTTAAACGAGAAGGAAAACCACGAAAACCTACTCGGACAACCAGACAGGAATCAAAACACGGAACAGTCAGCATGATAAGCAAATGTATATGATATTTAAATGTAATTGATATTTAAATAACTTAAGATATATAATTATATAAATATATATATATATATATATATATATATATATATATTATGATGGTAAATTGCAGATAGTTACACAATTAAGTTATAGTATATACTGCTTAAATTTTTTATATCATTTCTGTTGTTAATTGAATTTTTTTCCTGTTTAATACTAATCATTTCTTTAATTTCTCTTTTCATTGTGTGTTGTTCTTTATCAATTATCTGTGTGTTTTCAAAATCAAAATGGTGATCGCGTTGTAGTTTGTGTGTAGATAAAGCAGTTTTGTCTGTTTTAGAGTATTTGTGGGCTTGTATTCTTTTGTATAAATATTGTTTCGTTTGGCCTATGTAGTAACTATCGCAATCGCGACATGGTATTTTATATATGACATGTGTTTCTCGATTTTTTTTTATTTTAGGTTTAAGTTTTGAAAATAAATGTTTATTAGTATTACTAAGTTTATATGTTGTAGCTATATCATATTTTTTTAAAGTGTATTTAATTTTTCTGATAGTTGTGGAACATATGGAATCGTGATATATGTTGTGTCATTGTTCAATTTTTATTGGTGTTTGCAGTGTTGTATATTTGGTGTACTATTTTTTTAATTGTTTGGTCTATAAGTTGTGGCGGATAATTATTATCTGTTAAGATTGTTTTAATTTTCTTGATGTTATCTTTTCTGTATTGAGTATGTGATAGTTTTACTGCCCTATCAGTCAGATTATTTATAATCATTTTATTGAATACTGTAGGAGCATTTGAGTGGTAATTCATATATCAAAAAGAAGCTGTGGGTTTATTATACCAATTTGTATAAATAGTACCCTGTCTATCATAGCTCAAAGAAATATCAAGAAAATTAATACTGTTATTAATTTCTTCTTCAATAGTGAATTTTAATTTGTTGTGAAAATTGTTGAATTTATTTAAAAGATAGTTTATTTTGTTAGTCGGAATACATGTTATGATATCATCAACATATTTTTTGAAAAAAATGGGGTGGAAATCTAATGAATTGATAACGTTTTGTTCTAAATGTTCCATTACTAGATTTGCAATAGGAGCAGCTAAAGGAGAGCGCATGGCAATACCAAATGTTTGACTATAAAAAGAATTTTTGTATTGAAAATATGTGTTATCGAGACAGAAGTGTATACCTCTAATAAATTCGTTTTTATTTAGTGATGTGTGATGTGTGTGGACTAATTTCATCCCATTTGGATTCTATTATGTTTATAGCTAGATATGTATGAATGTTAGTATATAAAGATTCTACATCAAGTGAATAATTTTGTGATTAGTTGGTATTTTTTGTTCCTTGATGAAATTTTGAAATTGCCGAGAGTCTTTGGTATGATATTCAGTTTTTCCTAACATCTTAGATATGCTATCACCTAGGAATTTTGCTATATTATAAGTAGGGGCTTGTATGTTATCTACTATTGGTCTTAAAGGGATATTATTTTTGGGAATTTTAGGTAAACCATATATTGATGGAGGGTGGGAATAAAAAATGAGAAGTTTGTTTTTAGTGTTGAAATGTATTAGGTTTAGTCTATGCCATTTATTTATTAAGTTATTATTTTCTTTTTGAGTTTTCTCTGTTGGATTATTTCTTTTTTTTTTGTAGGTGAATTTATAGTCTAATAGTTTTTCTATTTTTTGCTCATATTCCTCTTTAAGAATGATCACTGTTTTATTTGATTTATCTGCTGTTGCTATTATAATATGAGGGTTGTCTTGGACAAATATTTTTGTTTCTTTAATGAACTTATTCATGTATAGATTTGATATATGTTTTTTATTATTTACTTTCTTATGTTTATGGTTAGTTATTATATTACAGATTTTGTTACGTATTTCATTCTGTTTGTTTTGTGGTAAATTTTGTATTCCTGTTTCAATGTTAGCTATATAGTCATTAATGGGTATTTTATTAGGTGGCATATTAAATTTGGGTCCTAGGCTGTCCTAGGCTAAGTATGTATTTAACATTATCAGGAATATTTATATTGGTTAAATTGATAATCCAGTTATTGTTAATTTTGTAATTTATCTCTAAGTGTTGTTTCTTCATTAGTTTATCTACTTTGTTTTTTAATTTATTTTTGTTTGTTAGGAAATTATTATTGTAAATTTTAGATTCTATTTTTTCGAAGCTATTTAAACGTTGAGGAGAAAATTTCAGTATGATAATATTTTTTAAGTTTGAAATAATTTGATTGAATGTATTTATGTTACAAATGGTTTGGGATATTGTGATGTTTAAAATTTGTAGGTAACAGGAATTCATAATTTTTTGAAATTTAGTTTTTAGTTTTGAAATAGTGAAATGAAATCTGTCAAGTTTTTTCATTTTTATAAATGTAGGTGTTATTTGTAACGATCTGCATCTTACCAAAATGTTTCTTCTGTTGATCTGGTTTGCCAGTTTTTTTCTGATTTTCATGTACATATTCTTTGATGATTTTCTGGTTTTCTTCGTTTACATAATTGTATACTTCATGATGTAATTGTTCCATTTGATTAGCACTACACGCCTTGTGTGTAAAATATAAATGACAGTATACAAATGTCATAAAATTGAGTTGCTATGGATAAAATTATTCAAAGATACATAGCAATATAGCAAAATTCCTAGGTGATAGCATATCTAAGATGTTAGGATAAACTGAATATCATACCAAAGACTCATGGCAATTTCAAAATTTCATCAAGGAACAAAAAGTACCAACTAATCACGAAATTATATCACTTGATGTAGAATCTTTATATACTAACATTCCTACAGATCTAGCTATAAACATAATAGAATCCAAATGGGATGAAATTAGTCCACACACATCACTAAATAAAAACGAATTTATTAGAGGTATACACTTCTGTCTCGATAACACATATTTTCAATACAAAAATTCTTTTTATAGTCAAACATTTGGTATTGCCATGGGCTCTCCTTTAGCTGCTCCTATTGCAAATCTAGTAATGGAACATTTAGAACAAAACGTTATCAATTCTTTAGATTTCCACCCCATTTTTTTCAAAAGATATGTTGATGATATCATATCATGTATTCCGACTAACAAAATAAACTATCTTTTAAATAAATTCAACAATTTTCACAACAAATTAAAATTCACTATTGAAGAAGAAATTAATAACAGTATTAATTTTCTTGATATTTCTTTGAGCTATGATAGACAGGGTACTATTTATACAAATTGGTATAATAAACCCACAACTTCTTTTCGATATATGAATTACCACTCAAATGCTCCTACAGTATTCAATAAAATGATTATAAATAATCTGACTGATAGGGCAGTAAAACTATAACATACTCAACACAGAAAAGATAACATCAAGAAAATTAAAACAATATTAACAGATAATAATTATCCACCACAACTTATAGACCAAACAATTAAAAAAAGAGTACACCAAATATACAACACTGCAGACACCAATAAAAATTTGAACAATGACACAACATATATCACGATTCCATATGTTCCACAACTATCAGAAAAAATTAAATACACTTTAAAAAAATATGATATAGCTACAACATATAAACTTAGTAATACTAATAAACATTTATTTTCAAAACTTAAACCTAAAATAGAAAAAAATCGAGAAACACATGTCATATATAAAATACCATGTCGCGATTGCGATAGTTACTACATAGGCCAAACGAAACAATATTTATACAAAAGAATACAAGCCCACAAATACTCTAAAACAGACAAAACTGCTTTATCTACACATAAAGTACAACGTGATCACCATTTCGATTTTGAAAACACACAGATAATTGATAAAGAACAACACACAATGAAAAGAGAAATTAAAGAAATGATTAGTATTAAATAGGAAAAAAATTCAACTAACAACAGAAATGATATAAAAAATTTAAGCAGTATATACTATAACTTAATTGTGTAACGATCTGCAATTTACCATCATAATATATATATATATATATATATATATATATATATATATATTTTTTTTTTTTAATTTTTTTTTTGTTATATAATTATATATCTTAAGTTATTTAAATATCATATACATTTGCTTATCATGCTGACTGTTCCGTGTTTTGATTCCTTTCTGGTTGTCCGAGTAGGTTCCCGTGGTTTTCCTTCTCGTTTAAGGCGAATGCCGACAACTTTGCATCTTAAGACGCTCCACGGGCGCATACATAATAATAACTCATGTCTTGCTTTTCCCTGTTTTTGTTGGCATTCTGTTTTTGGAATAGTAAGGCATGATTCATTATTATTCAATTGGAATGTATCTTTGAATAATTTTATCCATAGCAACTCAATTATATGACATTTGTATACTGTCATTTATATTTTATATCCTTAATAAAGGCATCATTGCCGAAACATGTAGGGTTGTAAATATATATACTTTAAAGTAAAGCCAGACCTTAAATCGCCAACTGATTGAATTTACCTTATATATATATATATATATATATATATATATATATATATATATATATATATATGGAAAACGCGATGTTAATGAGAATTAATAACGATTAAATTCCGACGTTACATGCAATTGCCGCTCTAATTTGTTGTATTAATTTCTAAAAGTGACAAAATCACATTTGCCTAAGAATACAGATACAACACCTCGCGGCGCCAACACTCGAGGTTGTCCGGGCAAATGAAAAATGTGTGAAAGCCATATCTACCCGGAATGTGCAGATACCGATATTTCATAGTTTTTACTAATCTTCAGTACACATTATCCGGGAATAGATACGACTTTCATTTCTATACTGCGTCTATATATTAATTTCCATTAACATCGCGTTTTTCATCATTTGTATATATACACGCAGTATAGAAATGAAAGTCGTATCTATTCCCGGATAATGTGTACTGAAAATTAGTAAAAACTATGAAATATTGGTATTTGCACATTCCGGGTGGATATGGCTTTGACACATTTTTCATATATATATATATATATATATATATATATATATATATATATATATATATATAAATATAATAACTTCGTGACCTTGGTATGATATGGTAAACCTAATCAGTAGGCGATTAAAGGTCTGTATATTACTTCAAAATATATGTATTTAAAAAACTCTACATGTTTCGGCTATATACGCCTTTTTCAAGAGAATACAAAATATGAATGACAGGATATAAATGTCAAGTAATTAAGTTGCTATGGTTTAAATTATTCAAAGATACATTCTAGTAATAATAATAAATCATGCCTTAGTATTCCAAAAAATAGATAACAAGGTGTGAAAATATGTGTTGTTCGCTGCTAGCAATTTGTGTCTCCTACTGGGTATGAACTTGTGTGTTGGTTGCTGCTGGCAGCTTGCGTCTTTCTATGGGTGTGTGGTTTTGTGTGAGAGCGTAAGTGTAGGGTTTTGTATGTCGGTGCGTTCGTGCGTGTGTTTAGTGATCGGTCGCATGAATTTAGAGAGGTCGGATAATCAGCCGTTGCGTAGGGCCGCCAACCCTTTCCCGACAACTTCTTTACAATTCCGTGCAGTACTTCGACGGTCTGACCCCCGCCCCAACGAGGCAAGGCGCAGACAGGCGAAGCGCACCCTGTACGGGGTTGCTCATCGCAACTAAGGGAACACTCTTAGTGGCTACCTCGGTCGACGATGGTCACACTTATGCCATCTTAACGTTTTCCGCCGAAGCGGGGGCATAGCACACACGTCGAACGTGTGTGTGCTGTTAACGGCAGCCTAGCCAGGTTGTCGCCCAGGACCGGTCCTGGGCGACAACCTGGCTAGGCTGCCGTTAACAGCACACACACGTTCGACGTGTGTGCTATGCCCCCGCTTCGGCGGAAAACGTTAAGATGGCATAAGTGTGACCATCGTCGACCGAGGTAGCCACTAAGAGTGTTCCCTTAGTTGCGATGAGCAACCCCGTACAGGGTGCGCTTCGCCTGTCTGCGCCTTGCCTCGTTGGGGCGGGGGTCAGACCGTCGAAGTACTGCACGGAATTGTAAAGAAGTTGTCGGGAAAGGGTTGGCGGCCCTACGCAACGGCTGGTTATCCGACCTCTCTAAATTCATGCGACCGATCACTAAACACACGCACGAACGCACCGACATACAAAACCCTACACTTACGCTCTCACACAAAACCACACACCCATAGAAAGACGCAAGCTGCCAGCAGCAACCAACACACAAGTTCATACCCAGTAGGAGACACAAATTGCTAGCAGCGAACAACACATATTTTCACACCTTGTTATCTATTTTTTGGAATACTAAGGCATGATTTATTATTATTACTAGAATGTATCTTTGAATAATTTAAACCATAGCAACTTAATTACTTGACATTTATATCCTGTCATTCATATTTTGTATTCTCTTGAAAAAGGCGTATATAGCCGAAACATGTAGAGTTTTTTAAATACATATATTTTGAAGTAATATACAGACCTTTAATCGCCTACTGATTAGGTTTACTATATATATATATATATATATATATATATATATATATATATGTAAAGATAATTATTTGTTGACCTTAGTATATAGTATGACATTAATATACTGTCATTTATATTTTAAATTTCTTTGATAAAGGCATCATATGCTGAAACATATAAGATTGTTTTAAATATATACATATTGAAGTAAAACTAGACCTTAAATCGCGAACTAATTGAATCTACCATATATATATATATATATATATATATATATATATATATATATATATATATATATATATATATGTGAGAGATTAGATAATTTCTTAGCCGTTCATTAAATATAACATTTGATAAATTATTGGAGGTTTTTGGCTTTTATATGAAATATTTACAAATATCAAGTTAACTTGATATTTGTAAATATTTCATATAAAAGCCGAAAACCTCCAATAATTTATCAAATGTTATATATATATATATATATATATATATATATAATAAATTAAAAGCGGGCAAGTGGTCTGTCAATTAAAAACTCATTTATTAATTATCCCTATATTTCGCAACAACTTTGTTGCTTCTTCCGGAAATAAAAATGTAGAGTTCAAAAAAATAATAAAAGTGGCGTACAAGGACAATAAAGTTGATTGATAATTAATAAATTAGTTTTTAATTGACAGAACGCTTACCCGCTTTTAATTTATTTTATTCATATATTACGGTCGATAATTTCTTTTAAATTATATATATATATATATATATATATATATATATATATATATTGTGATAATGCTGGAATGCCGTGGAGAAATTGCTCCACGTTCGGTGCCAATAATGAAATGATATTTATTACGGCCCCTACTTTGATGGTGCCTATAATGTAATAATCTATGTGATCTTAAATCAGGATAGATAAAATCCTTTCGATAATTAAAAGCTCTAAAATGTAATTAAAGAAAAACACCATTTTAAACAAATAAATTCAATTTAATACACATAAGAAAATTAAATAATACAAATAAAAATAACAATTTGAACTTCTCCCCACTATAATTTACTTGATTGCGAGTGCCCTCAACTTCTAAACAATCAACTAAGAAAAATAATGGATAATAAACTAATTCAGCTTGTAATCAAAGTTAAATACTCAAACAAGGTAAATAAATTTCATTAGTGTGTTATAAACAATTAGTCATTTTGAATTATGCCTTTTAGTCGAAAAGAAAGAATTTAGAAAGGTTTATAATACAAACAATGCGACATAACCTCAAAATGGTACTGGTTCTCTATATTAATTATTTTGGTTTCTCAGGGTAAATTAAAAAAGGTTAGTCTTGACTTTATTATCAATCAACAGGTCTATGTAGAAATCTATCTCGGTAATACTACATTAAATATACCTATAATTGTTAAAAATTACAGTGAAAACTGATCGATTAATGGTTAATAACTATAATATTTCATAGCAAAAACTCTATTTAAGGGGTAAATTCTACCTTGTATATGTGCACAAATATATGTTCGTAACAGATGATGTCTCAGCTTAACAATATGGACCTTCGGGAAAGTACTCGGACTAGTCACAGGATCCAATCTTCCGATTCAAAGACAGGAAATAGGTTTAAACAGCACGACTAATTGTATGGCCCATAAATAATGGAATTAAATTAAAAAAAAGGATTAGAAGGGTTGCTATTATAGTATAAGCACGATACCAGACCAATGTGCTGACAAACGTTGTATAAACACTTTATAATTCAAGGTATTTTGAAACTCCAATGTTGTGTATATTATTAAAGGTTATATTCTTGATTTTTCAGCTTCAGATTGCATTTTTAAAACATAGAAATCGCCTTAAAATTCTTCAAAATAACGCATTATCAAAAATTTTAATGTAGCTTCTTTTTTAAAAATAAATGTTTTTTTTTTCGTTAACAACCAACTTCTGTTGTTTTTTTAAAAACGCCTTAACTACCTCGGAAAATATATCCGCACGGAAAAAGAAAGCGTTTACAATTAGAAGAACCAAATTGAACCTTTAATTTGAATGAAAAAGGAATAATACGAAAGTTTTTATAACATAATATAATAATTTAGAAATACGTTAATAATTAAGTGACATTTAAAAATATTGCAAATTACCAATAGGTATATAATAGATTACCCTGTTTAAGTTATTCTGACATAGATGGCGCGACCAACATATTTTAAGTAAAAAGAATTTTAAATATAATTTTAAATTAGAAATATTAACTAAAAATTGTTTATATACACTTAATAATAAGTAGAAGACTGAACCAGCTTATTATCCCCATCAACAAAAAAGGAATTGTCGCATGTGACAATTTGTTTTTTGTTATTTTTTTAAAGAAAACAAAATAAAATAAGACTAAATTAAAGTGTAAGAACTTTGTACTTAGGATATTGGTTTGCCTACCTGGTAGGTCAAGTAAACAAAATATATTCATATCTGAATGTTCAAATACAGTTAAACAATATCCCTGGTACTTACTAATTACCTAAAAACCTAATTATGTAAATATAGTAACTTCACAGTAGACAGGAAAAAAAAAAAGAAAAACTTATCCTAAACAGTTAAAAATAAAATATACAATTTTGTGTTCATGTAATGTTTTTAAAATAAATGTAATGTTCTAATCAAAAGAAAAATGGACCACCTGGAAATAATGGTTACTGATATGAACATTATTTAATAATCGTATAATAATGAAATGTGGTATCTTCCTTTAGGAAATAGAGTTTCAATTTCCGCTAAGTCGTATGTATTGTGGCCGATTCTTTGCGTAATAACATAAGGCCCTGTGTAAGTTTTCAATAACTTTCCCATAATCTTGTTTTTGCGATTTGTCACCCTCAAGTTCTTGACTATTACTTTATCTCCTATATGAAACGTTTTAAACTTAGATTGTTTCTGTAATTTCTTCCGTTCCCACTTTTCCTTTTTCCTTTGTAGCTTTTCCCGTATCTCCCGATATTTTTCTTCTAAATTTATAATTTCCTCTGTATCCCATGGACGATGTGGACTTTTCCCTGTGAATATGGTCACCGGACAATCTTCATATACTGTGCTGGGTGTATGGTTCATAAAACATTCTATCTAAGGTAAGAACCTGCACCAAGTGTTGTGTTTCCCATCTAAAAGTATCCTCAAATATTTTATAACCTCCTTGATGTACCTTTCTGAAGGATTTGCCTGTGGATGACGAATTGAAGTATAATATGCTTTGACATTAAAAGAGTGAAGGAAATTGACATAACGGTCGTTGAAAAAGTAAGTTGCGTGATCCGATAAAATAGTTTTGGGAGTACCATATTCAGAAAAATAATTGTTCAAAACTGAGATAACTATGTCAGTGTTGCATCTTTGTGTTGGGATAAGCTTGACGAACTTTGAAAATAAATCGCAGATAATTAAAACATTTTTGTATCCCTTAGTGCTGGTAATCAAGTTGGTGATAAAATCTATAGCTACTAATTGTAATCTGTCGGAAACCATTATACTTTGCGAGATATTATAATTGGTAAAATTTTTCTCTTTCGCTAGATTACATAGCTTACATTGTTTGATGACCCGTTTAATAATCCTTTCATCATTTGTGCAGTAATATGCCTCTCGAAACATGATCCAACATTTCCTTGCTCCTATGTGTCCGAACGAGTTGTGTAAATGATCTGCTATTTGTCTGGTGTGTTCCTCATTGGTTAGGTAGACTTCGCTTCTTCCTATCTTCTTGATTATGAAATTCCCTCGGATTACCATGCCTTTGTAAACTTGATTGGTACCAATTAGCGTTCTGATCTCTTGAAATTCTGGTAAGTTCTGAATTTCTTGAATGCGATGTACTGAATATAGTCCTACCTCTTGTAGCGATACAAGATTGATGCAAATTTCCTGTTTTTTCTTCTCTCCTTCCTTCCTGCTTAAGATATCTGCAGCAATCATTTCGCGCCCTGGTTTGTATCTAACTTCCACATCATATTGTTGCAACAGCAACGACCATCTGTATATTCTGCTGTTGTTGAGTTTAGTGTTCATAATGTTTAAAAGTGCTTTGTGATCGGTTTCCAAAATGAATTTCTTTCCAAGTAAATAATAACGTAATTTCGTTAACGCAAACACTATAGCTAACATTTCTCTTTCTGAAGTGGTATATCTTATTTCACAAGGTTTTAGTGTGCGGGATGTGAAATAAATTGGTATCTTTAGATCATTATTTACTTGTACTAATTCGGCTGCTATGGTGTGTTGTGATGCATCGGTTCGAACAATAAAAGGTAAATTGAAGTTTGGATGGTATAATGATAAATTTTCTACAAAACTAAGTTTGAGTTGGTTGAAACATTCTTCACATTCAGCATTCCAGATCCACTTTGTTCCTTTCTTAAGCAGTTTTAATAAAGGTAATGTCCTCTCGCTGTAGTTGGGTACAAATTTACGGTAGTAATTAAGTAATCCTAGAAAACCTCTTAAAGCTTTTAACCTGCACGGTCGTGGAAAATCTTTGATGTCTTGTAAACGGGTAGGATCAAGTAAAATATTCTGTTCATTTATAATGTATCCCAGATAATTGACTTCAGTTCGGAAAAATTGACATTTACTAAGATTTAGTTTAAGTCCTTCCTCTCTTAACGTAGACAGAACAATTTCTAAGTGTTGTAAATGTTGTTCGGGACTATCGGAAAAAATCATAATATCATCTAAATAGTGTATAACAAAACTTTCATATCGGTCGAGTATCTTGTGTAGGAAACGTATTAAAGCGGCTGGCGATGTTTTGACTCCAAATGGACATACACAAAATTGGTAAGGCATTCCATTGATTATAAAACCACAATACTTCTTTGAATTTTCTTCTAACTTTAATAACCAAAAGGCATTTTTCAAATCTAATTTACTATAGATCTTTTTGTTACCACATTTCGTCAGTAAAATATCTATGTTAGGAGGTAATTCAAATTCTGGCTTGATCCGGGTATTTAAATTCCTGGCATCTAGACATATTCTAAGAGAACCATTTTTCTTCTTCACAATAACTATAGGGTTTATGTAGTATGTGTTTGATCTCTCAACAATTTTCGCATCTACCAGTCTAGTTATCTCTTCGTTGATCTTATCTTGATAATAATATGGGATTGGATAATTTTTACAAGTTAACGGCGAATCGTCATCTACTCTTATAATATGGGTATAGTCACGGGCAAATGTAATTTCTTCATTAATTAATTGTATATTTCGGTTGAGAATCTCTATTAATTCGTATTTCATGTTAACATCATTTATTTCCTGTTTATCAATAATTTTTCTAATATCCTCTACATCAGTTACTGTCGTATAATCTCTCATATCTTCCTTTATTAACACTTCCTCTTGCTCTTCTTCCAAATTACCATTCCAATTCACTTCTCCGTTCTCTCTTTCCATATTTATATCAACATTATTTTTATATATAATATTATTAATTAAACTATTCAATACATTTTCTTTATAAACTGCATATCTTTCTATGCTTAAAACATTTATTTCTTTATCCATCTTCATTTCATTTTTACCAATCTTCACTTTCTCTTCTTCAAAATTTAATACCATACCTAGCTTCTTCATACTGTCCACTCCTAATATACAATCATAGTGTAACTGCTTGATTACGTAGAATTGCAAGAAATAAATTTTCATATTTATCATAACTTCAATACTCAAACAACGATTAATAGAACCCATTTTCTTTTTATTTGCCGTCACGATATCCGTGCTTTTAATTTTTATTAAACTTTCTTCATATCCCTTGATTTTCTTTGCTTTTTCTTCATTGATCAACGTTATTTCAGCACCAGAATCAATTAATGTTGTAAATTTAATATTTGTAATAGCAATGTTAATAAACGGTAGACTAGTATTAACTGATATAATCGAATTACCTTCCTCTGCTGATAAAAATTCTTGCGGGTCTTGATAAAATTGTATATTCTTTAAACTTAACTTATTTACTAAACTATTTACAAAGTTTTGTTCATGTTGAGTTTCTTCTAATCTCGGGAAGTACTCGGTTGAGGGTCCCGATAACTCTCGTCTAGAGAAATCGGTGTTTTTTTTAGTATAGTATCGTCCTTGATTTCCTCCTGTATCGAAATACCTTTATTTATGTTATTAACTTCCCGTCTTTCGGGGGGTGCGCTCGGTCTGTAATTCCTATCAGCATTATAACCGGCGTGGTTCATATAATTGGTATTTTGAGAATGATATGCCGGTCGAGAGTAATTAATGTTTGTCCGATTAATGTTAGAACCGTTAAACCTATTATGACCATTACTACCAGAAGGATGACCGTTCTGTTGATTGTATGCATGTGAGTGTGAAGGCTTGTTATTTGTATAATTACGATTGTGTGTCGGTTGTGTCTGTTGGAAGTTCGGCGCGTACGGTCTAGGCTGGTATCCCTGATTCTGATTAGCTAAATTGGCTCTTGGTAGGTAATTTTGGGGTTGTGGTCTCGTTCTGGATTGGGTATTGGCCTCATGATTATCAAGCTTGCGTAATAAATCGATCAAAGAGTCCATATCCGTTATGTTCTGGCAAATTATAGCGTGTGTGTCCGTGAAAATAAAATGGTTTAGAATCTGGCGTACGATTGTCGATTCTTGCAACTCTGGTACATATTTACAAGTGTTATATATACGCGTTGCATAAGCTTCTCGGGATAAATTTCCTTGGCGATATTTACCCGTAAGTAGTTTGGCCTTAACCTGGTCCTGTTGACTCTCGTTCCAGTAATTTCGCTTGAACAAAGCGACGAAATGTTCTACGTTTTCACAATTATCTTCTATCCGCTGGAACCATTCTGCGGCTGATTGTGTGAGTGTAGCACGAATGACATTCATTTTTGTTTTAGTGTCCAGTAAATCCTCGATGTATCTGAGAGTGTTCTTCAGATAAGTCATCGGGTGTATCGCAGATTTGTCCCCATTAAAGTGGATGAGGTTTTCTATCTTGATACCACTATTTAATAAGTTAAGGTTAGGCATACTTATTACATTGCTAGTATTTTGTTTAAGTCGTTCCAACTCTGATTGAATCTCTTTCAATTGGTTGCAATTGGTTTCTTTTATACTGTCGAACTCTCTATTCCTATACAATTCAGTCTCCGAAAGTAAAATGCGCACCTGCTCATTTACCTCTTCGCGCATTGGTTGCTGGTCTTTGGTCGCAGACACCTCCAGAATAATTTTTTCTTCTAACACTCTATTTTGTGTCTCGCATACAGCTTATCTTAGCTTGCAAGTTAGTGTTTAATGTCTCAATAGAACTTTGAGTTTCACCCCTTAACTTATCGTGAGCATCTAGTAATTCTTCCCGCAATTGTGTAGATCTATTGCTGAACGCCACGTTAACTATTTGTAACTGAGTGTCCAGTTTTGCATCTAATCGGTCCTCAATCTCTTTAATTTTATTTTGAGTAGTTGCCAACTGAAGATAGATTTCCGCCTGATGCGCATCCAGTTTTTTGTTTATATCTGCCATTTGTTGCTGATTAGTTTCTTTTAATTCCTTTAACTGTTCTTGATTAGTTTCTTTTAATTCCTTTAACTGTTCTTGATTAGTTTCTTTTAATTCCTTTAACTGTTCTGTCATATGTTCTTGATTGCCAACAAATTTCTTATTCATCTGTTCTTGAAAACCTTCCAACTGTACTCTATTTTCCTTCATCTGTTCTTGAAAACCTATCATCTGTTCACTATTTTCCTTCATCATCGCACACAACATCGTGAAAGCATCATTGTTTATTTCCGGGGTCGCGGAACTGAGAGGCTTAACAATAGTTTCAGCAGTACCTGCTGCTACTTCCACTTCCGGTCCTTGAACAGTTGTAACAGGCCCTTGAGCCTGCATCCCCACCAAATCTTGATCCCCCATTTGGTCAATTTGCTCTTCAGCACCTGCCCTCTCTTCAGCTACTTGTGACCTGGACTTCCTCGGCATGTTAATGTAAATAGTGATGTGTTTGTGAATGTACAATGAATGAATACAAAAGATATCACCTTAATTAAATAATAACCTATGTATAGCTTTATAATTAAATTTAATAAGACTGTATATTTTATGCTAATAAATGCTTATTCAAAACTTATGTCTTTCAATTATATTTACAAACAGATATTATATTAGAATAAACTTACTGATCAGATAATAAAGTCACTACCCTTTTCAAAACAAAGCAAGTTAAATGAACTTGGATTCTTGTTAATAAAATTTAAAGAACTGGGCACCCACGTTGTAGCGTCAATAATGTGATAATGCTGGAATGCCGTGGAGAAATTGCTCCACGTTCGGTGCCAATAATGAAATGATATTTATTACGGCCCCTACTTTGATGGTGCCTATAATGTAATAATCTATGTGATCTTAAATCAGGATAGATAAAATCCTTTCGATAATTAAAAGCTCTAAAATGTAATTAAAGAAAAACACCATTTTAAACAAATAAATTCAATTTAATACACATAAGAAAATTAAATAATACCAATAAAAATAACAATTTGAACTTCTCCCCACTATAATTTACTTGATTGCGAGTGCCCTCAACTTCTAAACAATCAACTAAGAAAAATAATGGATAATAAACTAATTCAGCTTGTAATCAAAGTTAAATACTCAAACAAGGTAAATAAATTTCATTAGTGTGTTATAAACAATTAGTCATTTTGAATTATGCCTTTTAGTCGAAAAGAAAGAATTTAGAAAGGTTTATAATACAAACAATGCGACATAACCTCAAAATGGTACTGGTTCTCTATATTAATTATTTTGGTTTCTCAGGGTAAATTAAAAAAGGTTAGTCTTGACTTTATTATCAATCAACAGGTCTATGTAGAAATCTATCTCGGTAATACTACATTAAATATACCTATAATTGTTAAAAATTACAGTGAAAACTGATCGATTAATGGTTAATAACTATAATATTTCATAGCAAAAACTCTATTTAAGGGGTAAATTCTACCTTGTATATGTGCACAAATATATGTTCGTAACAGATGATGTCTCAGCTTAACAATATGGACCTTCGGGAAAGTACTCGGACTAGTCACAGGATCCAATCTTCCGATTCAAAGACAGGAAATAGGTTTAAACAGCACGACTAATTGTATGGCCCATAAATAATGGAATTAAATTAAAAAAAAGGATTAGAAGGGTTGCTATTATAGTATAAGCACGATACCAGACCAATGTGCTGACAAACGTTGTATAAACACTTTATAATTCAAGGTATTTTGAAACTCCAATGGTGTGTATATTATTAAATGGTTATATTCTTGATTTTTCAGCTTCAGATTGCATTTTTAAAACATAGAAATCGCCTTAAAATTCTTCAAAATAACGCATTATCAAAAATTTTAATGTAGCTTCTTTTTTAAAAATAAATGTTTTTTTTTTCGTTAACAACCAACTTCTGTTGTTTTTTTAAAAACGCCTTAACTACCTCGGAAAATATATCCGCACGGAAAAAGAAAGCGTTTACAATTAGAAGAACCAAATTGAACCTTTAATTTGAATGAAAAAGGAATAATACGAAAGTTTTTATAACATAATATAATAATTTAGAAATACGTTAATAATTAAGTGACATTTAAAAATATTGCAAATTACCAATAGGTATATAATAGATTACCCTGTTTAAGTTATTCTGACATAGATGGCGCGACCAACATATTTTAAGTAAAAAGAATTTTAAATATAATTTTAAATTAGAAATATTAACTAAAAATTGTTTATATACACTTAATAATAAGTAGAAGACTGAACCAGCTTAATATATATATATATATAAATATAATAATTTCGTGACCTTGGTATGATATGGTAAACCTAATCAGTAGGCGATTAATACATTCAATCAAATTATTTAAAACTTGAAAAATATTATCATACAGAAATTATCTCCTCAACTTTTAAATAGCTTCGAGAAAATAGAATCTAAAATTTACAATAATCATTTCCTTACAAACAAAAATAAATTAAAAAACAAAGTAGATAAACTAATGAAGAAACAACACTTAGAGATAAATTACAAAATTAACAATAACTGGATTATCAATTTAACCAATATAAATATTCCCGATAATGTTAAATACATACTTAGCCTAGGACCAAAATTTAATATGCCACCTAATAAAATACCCATTAATGACTATATAGCTAACATTGAAACAGGAATACAAAATTTACCACAAGACAAACAGAATGAAATACGTAACAAAATTTGTAATATAATCACTAACCATAAACATAAGAAAGTAAATAATAAAAAACATATATCAAATCTATATATACATAAATTCATTAAAGAAACAAAAAGATTTATCCAGGACAACCCTCATATTACAATAGCAACAGCAGATAAATCAAATAAAACAGTGATCATTCTTAAAGAGTAATATGAACAAAAAATAGAAAAACTATTAGACGATAAATTCACATATAAAAAAGAAAGAAATAATCCAACAGAAAAAACTCAAAAAGAAAATAATAACTTAATAAATAAATGGCATAGACTAAACCTAATAGATTTCAACACTAAAAACAAACTTCGCATTTTTAATTACCACCCTCCTTCAATATATGGTCTACCTAAAATCCACAAAAATAATATCCCTTTAAGACCAATAGTATCTAACATACAAGCCCCTACTTATAATAGAGCAAAATTCCTAGGTGATAGCATATCTAAGATGTTAGGAAAAACTGAATATCATACTAAAGACTCATGGCAATTTCAAAATTTCATCAAGGAACAAAAAGTCCCAACAAATCACAAAATTATATCACATGATGTAGAATCTTTATATACTAACATTCCTACAGATCTAGCTATAAACATAATAGAATCCAAATGGGATGAAATTAGTCCACACACATCACTAAATAAAAACGAATTTATTAGAGGTATACACTTCTGTCTCGATAACACATATTTTCAATACAAAAATTCTTTTTATAGTCAAACATTTGCTATTGCCATGGGCTCTCCTTTAGCTGCTCCTATTGCAAATCTAGTAATGGAACATTTAGAACAAAACGTTATCAATTCATTAGACTTCCACCCCATTTTTTTTCAAAAGATATGTTGATGATATCATAACAGGTATTCCGACCAACAAAATAAACTATCTCTTAAATAAATTCAACAATTTTCACAACAAATTAAAATTCACTATTGAAGAAGAATTTATTAACAGTATTAATATTCTTGATATTTCTTTGAGCTATGATAGACAGGGTACTATTTATACAAATTGGTATAATAAACCCACAGCTTCTTTTCGATATATGAATTACCACTCAAATGCTCCTACAGTATTCAATAAAATGATTATAAATAATCTGACTGATAGGGCAGTAAAACTATCACATACTCAATACAGAAAAGATAACATCAAAAAAATTAAAACAATCTTAAATGATAATAATTATCCACCACAACTTATAGACCAAACTATTAAAAAAAGAGTACACCAAATAAACAACACTGCAGACACCAATAAAAATTTGAACAATGACACAACATATATCACAATTCCATATGTTCCACAACTATCGGAAAAAATTAAATACACTTTAAAAAAATATGATATAGCTACAACATATAAACTTAGTAATACTAATAAACATTTATTTTCAAAACTTAAACCTAAAATAGAAAAAAATCGAGAAACACATGTCGTATATAAAATACCATGTCGCGATTGCGATAGTTACTACATAGGCCAAACGAAACAATATTTATACAAAAGAATACAAGCCCACAAATACTCTAGAACAGACAAAACTGCATTGTCTACACACAAACTACAACGCGATCACCATTTCGATTTTGAAAACACACAGATAATTGATAAAGAACAACACACAGTGAAAAGACAAATTAAAGAAATGATCAGTATTAAACAGGAAAAAAATTCAATTAACAACAGAAATGATATAAAAAATTTATGCAGTATATACTATAACTTAATTTTGTAACGATCTACAATTTACCATCATATTATATTTTTTTTGTTATATACCTTATGTTATTTAAATATCATTTAAATATCATATACTTTTGCTTATCATGCTGACTGTTCCGTGTTTTGATTCCTGTCTAGTTGTCCGAGCAGGTTTTCGTGGTTTTCCTTCTCGTTTTGAGCGAATGCCGACAACTTTGCATCTTAAGTCGCTCCACGGGCGCATACGTAATAATAACTCATGTCCTGCTTTTCCCTGCCTTTCCCTGTTTTCTGTTTTTTGCTGATGTGGTCCTCTACTGGGTTTTAGCCTAGCATATGCGCTACAAAACTCTAGGGTGGTCTGCCCGTTGGGCAGTCAGGTGCCATTCCGCCTTTCCAGCAAGAGTGAGGAACCATGTTACGCGGTGCTAACACGGCGCCGCGCAATGCACACACCACTAGGACCGGTCCTGGGCGGCAACCTGGTTAGGCTGCCGCTAACAGCACACACACGTTCGACGTGTGTGCTATGCCCCCGCTTCGGCGGAAAACGTTAAGATGGCACAAGTGTGACCATCGTCGACCGAGGTAGCCACTAAGAGTGTTCCCTTGGTTAGCGATGAGCAACCCCGTACAGGGTGCGCTTCGCTGGTCTGCGCCTTACCTCGTTGGGGCGGGGGTCAGGCCGTCGAAGTACTGCACGGAATTGTAAAGAAGTTGCCGGGAAAGGGTTGGCGGCCCTACGCAACGGCTGGTTATCCGACCTCTCTAAATTCACGCGACCGGTCACTAAATACACGCACGAGCGCACCGACATACAAAACCCTACACTTACGCTCTCACACAAAACCACACACCCATAGAGAGACGCAAGCTGCCAGTAGCAACCAACACACAAGTTCATACCCAGAAAGAGACACAAATTGCTAGCAGCGAACAACACATATGTTCACACCTTGCTATCTATTTTTTGGAATACTAAGGCATGATTTATTATTATTACTAGAATGTATCTTTGAATAATTTAAACCATAGCAACTTAATTACTTGACATTTATATCCTGTCATTTATATTTTGTATTCTCTTGATAAAGGCGTACAGCCGAAACATGTAGAGTTTTTTAAATACATATATTTTGAAGTAATATACAGACCTTTAATAGCCTACTGATTAGGTTTACTATATATATATATATATATATATATATATATATATATGTATATATATATATATATATTTATATATATATAACATATGATAAATTATTGGAGTTTTTCGGCTTTTTTTTTATATGAAATATTCACAAATATTAAATTAGAATGTATGTATTTGCAGAGTAAGTGGGGATGTAAACATTGCTGTCTACAAATTACAAAGCAAATCATACGAAATTTTTTTTTATTTGAAAAATATGGTCTACGTTGGGACTCGAACCCAAGTCTACAGCTATCCGGGCTTTCGCCTTTACCACTAGGCCACAATAGACCCAGGTTCAAGCCATATAGAAATGCATTATAAGGTAACTGTGTTAATGAATCAGATGTCAGTTAGTGAAAGCAAATGTCAGTTATTGAAAGCAGATGTATGTTTTGAAAGCAGGTGTCAGTTACGAAAGCAAACGTCAGATTAGAAAGCAGATGCCTATTTTGAAATTAGATGTGAGTTACTGAAAGTAGATGTCAGTATTTTGAGAGCAGATGTCAGATTTGAATGTTTGAAAATGCTAATTATTACTCTAATTATTAGGGTCTATTGTGGCCTAGTGGTAAAGGCGACAGCCCGGATAGCTGTAGACTTGGGTTCGAGTCCCAACGTAGACCATATTTTTCAAATAATAAAAAAAAAATTCGTATGATTTGCTTTGTAATTTGTAGACAGCAATGTTTACATCCCACTTACTCTGCAATTACATACATTCTAATTTAATATTTGTAAATATTTCATATAAAATAAAGCCGAAAAACTCCAATAATTTATCATATGTTATATTTAATGAACGTCTAAGAAATTATCTTAACACTCATATAGCTATGGAGTAATAATTAGCATTATCAAACAATAAAATCTGACATCTGCTCTCAAAATACTGACATCTACTTTCAGTAACTCACATCTAATTTCAAAATAGGCATCTGCTTTCTAATCTGACGTTTGCTTTCATAATTGACACCTGCTTTCAAAACAGACATCTGCTTTCAATAGCTGACATTTGCTTTCACTAACTGACATCTGCTATCAAAACTGACATGAGCTTTCAAAACTGACTTCTGCTTTCAGCTTGACATCTACATTCAATAACTGACATCTGATTCATTAACACTGTTACTTTATAATGCATTTCTATATGGCTTGAACCTGGGTCTATTGTGGCCTAGTGGTAAAGGCGACAGCCCGGATAGCTGTAGACTTGGGTTCGAGTCCCAACGTAGACCATATTTTTCATAGTGCTACATGATAGGACGAAATTTGCTATGTCTTGTAGGCGATTTAAGCTTTAATTACTTCACTAGCTTAACTGATGACGCCTAATAGTAGATGGCAGAAACACGTGTCTTAAGCAGAAGTAATTGCTGTAAAATACGAGGTGTATTGTCCATGTGTACAGTTACTGATGTGTATATTGAATGTCTGTTTCATTTGTAACTAATTTTACAAATTATGTCCGCCAATTTAACCATTCTATTGTATCGTATGTTATTTTTATGTTAATTTCTGTCTTTCCCTTTGCAGTTAGCTGGAGTGATGGTGCAATTTGCCCCATAACAATATATGTATATATATATATGTATATATATATATATATATATATATATATATTCGCAGATATTCGGCGATTTATACTTTAATATGTATTATTAATTAATTAATTAATTATAAATGACAGTATATTGAATATACTCAACCTGAAAAAAATAAGATGGAGCCTAAAAGAAAAGTATTAGATCAAACATTCGGTTGTAGACAATGAAGAACAAGAAAGGAAAAGAATATAGAGCTAAAATTATAACACTTTTGGGACTTTCCATACAAGAATGGCTTTTAATATGGTCTTACCTTGTTGAAAAAATATTTTCCAACTTCTGCTTGATTCTTTAGCCTCTTATTATGCCTTTGTATGTTTATTATATTGTACTCCGCGTTGATTCGATCTCCTTGGTCATCGAATGCTACTTTACCCGTTTCTCCGTTAATCAACACCTGCTTCTTTATAAAATCAAAGAGTATTTTACCAGTTTCCCAAATCGCTCCGGAATCGTCGCAATCTTTTGGCGCTTCCGTTATCAATCTGGTTTGGTTCATTTGCTTCAGGGCAGAAGTCAGAACGTAACTGAAAAATAAGATTTGAATTTAGTCATCGTAAATGTCCCATTATATATATATTATACATGCTGTCCTTGATATGTGCCTTTTCATTGGAGGAATTTACCAGTTGTAAGCCAAGAATTCCATCTGGAACATTTTTGGCTTCTAATGCTTGTTCAGTGACGATCCAAGCGTATCCTGCGCCTGTCATGTTAAGCCATGTCGCGTCTTTAAATATCACTTCTGCATCAGTCTTACTAAAATACCGCATATTTATTAGTGTGCATATATAAAAAATATATGAAATCTAACTATAAAAGGGACTAAATAAATATATAACTTAGTAATATGGAGGCCCAGAAAATTTCTGCAGTCTAGTAGTTTAAGTGGTCTCTTCGTTTTCGTATTCATAATGTTTGATATTTCTGAATAATAATTAACTTAAGGAAACTAGTTTTGTTTATATAGCATTTGAAAGAAGGATTTGTGTAAAAATTGAGCTTTTTTGTGAAAATTTACTAGCCACGATTTTTTTTTGATTTAAACACCGAAACAATGTTTCGATGAACTTTAGCCCCTTCAAGCGTCGTGATTACAGTTGGTTTGCTGCATTTCTGAGCAGCTGTACCACTCTCAGGAACGATTTCGTGTAGGCCGTTTATCGACGTCAGCTGTTGTCGCTAATGATGTACCTGAAATTATTAAGCTTGATCAGCATGCCACGCATGAGATTGAAACATCCTTGGGCATTATCATGAAAGTAATATACATGATTTTGTACGAACATTTGAATGTACGTAAACTATGCATTATTAAGCATGATCAGCATGCCACGCATGAGATTGAAACATCCTTGGGCATTATCATGAAAGTAATACACATGATTTTGTATGAACATTTGAATGTACGTAAACTATGCAGTCGTTGGATCCCACATAATTTGATAGAAAGCCAAACCAAGGCGTGTCAAATGATGTAAAGAAGTACCAAAACAATTCAACCGAAGTGATTAAAATTTAGTCTACATCATTACTGGTGAAGAAACTTGAATTATTCGTAGGGTTCTGAAAGTGAACGATAATCCACTGCTTGGAGCCCAAGTCTGCGAAATTTGTTCATTCACGCACTAGCGCGAAGCAAATAATCACTTGCTTCCAGTTTTACTGGATATGTGACAATCGTAACTTTAGAGATTCGAAGAAATGCGAACGAATAATATCCCACAGAAAGTCATTTCTGAAATAAGAATAAATTCTCTTGACTTGATTTTAGTTTTACTTTTTCGACCGCATTTAGAAACAAGTATAATATGTGCACTTTTCCATTGTTTAGGGACTAGCACAGTCCTTAATGAAATGCTGCTAATTAGGGGCCTTAAAAATAAGTATTTTTCATCTTTAACCATAAAACTGGGTATAGAATCTTTTCTAGTTGTTTCTTTATTAGATGTCTTCATTTTGTTTGAAATTTAAAAGGAGGACAGAAATAGAGATGTACTTTCTTTATTTAAAGTATACCAGTGCTTTACTGGTGAGGATGACAACTTAGTTGCCAAAATCGGTACACAAGATTAAAACTATTAAACTTAAATAATACACCTTATATTTTCACAAAACAATAGTATATTTAACTATAAGTACATTTCATGTGCACTGCACACATCATCAGTAGTTACTATTTAAACGTATTATTTTCGAGTACATGTATATAATATCTATTTTGGGTAGGGGTGTAAAAAATTCTTTAATTACAAATGGTTAAAAAACATGCAAATAATCGGAAAGTATGGTCGTATATTATAAAAACTAAACTCTATTGAAATTCTAAGAAGGACAAATTTGGGATGGACCGTTACATATGAAAAACAAGACATCTGACTGTGTTGAGTTATATTAAATAACAATATAGTAACGTGAAAAGGATCTATTAATTATTAGATATTGTTGGTATACAATTTAAAAGTTTATTATTAATAGGTGACATGTCATTGTTAAGGAGGTAATTTTTGTATTTTTTCACATGTATGGCTTCCCACATGTCTAAATTTCTGCTGTTACATTTTTTAATTAATTTTACATTATCTAAGCTGAAATTATGTCCGGTATCTAAATGATGTAGAGCTAATGCTGATTTATCTACATTGTGAAGTTTTACATGAGCTAAATGTTCTTTGAAACGGGTTTGGATATTTCTTCTTGTTTGGCCGATATATAATTTCGGGCAGGAATTACAGTCAATTCTGTAAATACCTGATTCTTTCAGTGGGTCTGTGCTAACTAACTTTGTTTGAAGGTATTGTTGTAACTTGTGAGTGTTGGAAAATGCAGGAGTTAGATTATATTTTTTAAACAATTTAGTTACGTTATTCTGCCAACTTTTGTGAAAAGTAATTTTGCAATATTTTTTGGTATTACTCTTTGTATTTGGAGTTAATCTGATTTTAAAAGTTTTTAGCTTCTTCTTTTCTAGTTTGTTTTTGATTTTATCCACCAATTTTTTATCGTATCCGTTAGATTCTGCTACTTTTGTTATGTGGTCTAGTTCTTTCTTAAAATTCAATGATGATAGAGGGATTGATAGTAATCTATTAATTAAAAAATAAAAACTACTTTCTTTATATTTGTTAAAAGTGTCTGATTGTTTATGTATGTAATTTTCAGTGTGTGTTTCTTTTCTGTAAATGTCAAATTCAAACTTCCTGTCTAAAATAGTAATTTTTAAATCTAAGAATGGTAAAGATTTGTCTTTATCCAACTCATACGTAAACTTGATTGATGGATATTGGGTATTTAATATATTTAAAAACCAAGCTGTATCGAATCTTTACTAATTGTTCATCTAAACAATTCAATTATGTTACGTTTATTTTATCAAACTACCCTCGTATACTTTGTATAACTGTATATTGAGATAATATTCGACCAATGGAAGACGCGGACTATGCTTAACTCTGAAAGCGTGCGTATTGGAATTTTGGATGACCGAACAAAGAGTTAGTGGCCGTTTGGCTTCACTTCGGATTGATATAAAATAGGTTGATTGTGTAGAAGATTATGACAATTTTGTATTTTGCGAAGTATATCGTGCTAAGTTACTATTCGAATCACCTTTTGTGATGGATTGCTGTTTTAAATCTTATGCTGAGTGTTTTGGCTACTACATTCAGTTGATCCAATACACGCAGTCATCGATATCGACCCAGAAAACATCTACTCGGTAAAAGACATCATTTTCTTGATACGTTGGTCCATATTCATCTCCTAATGAATGTTTTATATCGTAAATTTAGGAAACCAGTCTGGAGCTAGAAAAGACCTAAAGCTGGTCCGAATCCTCGCAGATTTAAGTGCTACCGGAATTGCGGAGCAGGGGATTATCCACGTGGTCGAATTCTTACCTGTAAAATCGTTGTGTGGCGTAGCTTGGAGTCAGACTTATCCCATCGAAAGATAAGTTTTTGTCCGGTATTGTGTCCGTGGCATACAATTAATTTAAAATGGTCACTAATTGATATTACAAGTTTGTGAGGCACATATATTTCGTGTTTGCATTCTAAGATTCATTCTTACTTTCTCTTTTAATATTCGAACTAGTGTAATAACCAAAGCAAGTCATCCATTTACACATATTCAATGCAATACTTATTTTACGCATCATGTCAACATCTTTCAAAATTTAATTCATGTATATGTCATGACGCTAAGAAATAAGTAATTAAACTTCTAGTTTCAAAAATTCTTTTATTGTAAATACCACTACAATATTGTTTCGCCATACAATGGCTTCATCAATATTGTAGTGGTATTTACAATAAAAGACTTTTTGAAACTAGAAGTTTAATTACTTATTTCTTAGCGTTATAATGAAGTTTCAACAAGTATCTCCTTCGTCAATTAACTATTGTATGTCATGATGTAAACAGATATGTAAACCAGGTCACCTAGGTTATTTTAAATACAGATAATATATAAACGGGACTGAGAAGTCTCATTCACAGTCAGTCAGAGTCAGACTGTCTTCTGTATCAGACCTTACTTGTTATGCAAGTTCAATTCGTGACTTGTAATGTAACTGATTTCGTTAATTTATTTTATTAAACGTTATTATAACCCGTTTTGAATGTGTTATTTGTCCTACCGAAAACTCGGCCTCTAAATGAATCTGCCTCGGCAACGATGTTACCTGTAGGACCAGGTGACATTACACTAGGAAATAACTATATATTAATTAATAATTAATAAAACACTTCGTGGTCAATATTGTATATTACAACTTTTATATTCAATTATAATTAATGATTAATTTTAACATTTTGTAGTCAATATTGTATATATTTCCCATCAATTTTAATTAGTCTAAGTTTTGCAATTATTGTCGTATTTTGTATGTACGATCGCGGAGATTTTCGACTATCTTTACCCGCCTATCAGGCATGTAAAAGCTACAACATTACTTATTTAACTCCTGTTGGATATATATTTTACAATATATATTTTTTATGTATTGTATATTTGTTATTACTTTGGAGGGTGAACATTTATAATAAATACTGTTATAATAATACTTATTTGTGCGAGTTTTGATTTGTAGTTGTAGCTTAATTGTTTTTATACTATTCCTTGTGGGTACGTTATAGCCTCTACGTCATCCGTGTGACCTATGGCCTCTGATTACAAATCGACAGTAATTCGCGTGGCGGCCTTTCTATCTATTTTCGTACTCATTAAGCAATGTTTCGAAAAGAACCCCGTCGTCTTCACTGTAAGCTTAACCTGGGTACTGGCAAGTCGAGTTGCATTTTTATTATCAGCACTTCCATATAGGTAAGTCCTTCGAACTCTACCGTATATCGAAAAGTTACCGAAGCGAATTTCGTGATATTTATTTTTGCTATTTATCCATATCAATTAATATAGTCATAGCCAGTAATATCAGGTACAAGAACCTAAGAAATTCAATTTACTAACGTAGTACATATAAGTTGTCCGACATTTTATAAAATTTGGATTTTCAGTGTTACCTATTCCGCGCGGTGTCACGCATGATTATCATGCGATATCCGCTTGTCATCTGTCAGTCACCGTTTTATATTATTATTGTTTATTTTATTTTTCTCATTTTATTTATCTTTATTTTTCGTCTTTCATAACTAATAATTCATGCCTAAACGGCCTGGAAAACAGGCAAGAAAGTTAGTTTTGTCACTAATCACATATTTTGAGGCAGAACGCGATAATAAGGGACCTTTATTGCCGTTAAATTGTGTACGAGCGATAATTTAAGAATTGTTTGTTTGCTTTGTATATAATATGCACATTTATTTTTAGAGAGTGGCTAATGCATTTAATATAAATGTTAATACCATTAATTAGATTTCTTCTATGGCCAATCAAGGAAAACCTGTAACCAGTCCTAAATCAAAACATGATAAGGATAAACTAACTCTTAATATTGACGCTTTAGTCAATGCGCAGTTAGAAATTCAATTTATGACATGTACAGTAATAGTATGTATTCTATTATTCTATAAAACTTATAAAAATATTACCTATTCTTTAACAAATGCAGAATAACATATTACTTTGGGTACATTGAGCAGTGTTCTTCGGAACGTGAAATATTCACTGGTTGCACTACTTCCTCGTGGAAAATATTGCAAAGTATTGGTTTCCATTTTAAGAAAGGCGACCCTAAACGAGCTTTAATGGAATTGCTTGATATTGCTTTGAAAAGAATAACATTTTTGCAACATTATATGCGTTTTAAAAATGAAAATATGTTCCAGTTTGCTTTTCTTGATGAAACCTGGGTTTTCAAGATGGAAGCTCTTAAAAATCATGGCAAATGATAATATTAAATCCGTAAGGCAAAACAAGTAGGTGGCAAAAGATATTAGTTGTTTAAAAAGTATTGGCATGGGCAATATATCCTTGACTTTTGTTCTGTAGATACATAATTGAAGTAATGGTTTCGTTGCTGGAGCAGAATTAATCTTTGCAACAATTAGTAAAAGCATGGATTACCATCGGGATATGAATCAAGAAAATTTTCTAGAATGATTCGAAAATCAGTTGCTTAAAAATTTAGAAAGTCCTTTAGTTATTATTATGGATAATGCGAGCTATCATACGACAATAATAAATAAACCTACTATTTCATCTTCGACAAAATACCAAGTTCAGGAATGGTTAACTAACAATAAAATCAACTTCGACGAGACAGTATTAAAAATACAGATACTGGAGTTGGTTAGACTGTTAGTACATAAAATAATTACTCAATTTCGTTCAAATAGTTAATAAGTTTTATTTGAAGGTATAAGCCGTCACCTATTTATGAAGTCGATGAATTAGCAGAGCAATATTGCCACATAGGTCTTCGACTGCCTCCATATCACTGTATTTTTAACCCTATAGAATTAATTTGGGAAGTTACAAAAAGATATTACTCTAGTAATATAGATAAATATGGTAGGACTAATGAAGGCTGTATAAGGATGTGGCAAGAAGCACTAAATCAAGTAACTGCTGATGCATGGGCTAATAGTTGACACACACTGAAGCTGAGATTGAAAAATGGTGGGATTTGACCAAAATGGTGTCGCACCTTTCATAATTAGTTTAGAAGAAGAGGAAGATGGTGTTTTAATCTCAAGCGATTAACCCTTTTCGTCTCTTTGAATTATGTTGACCAATTAGAGCAACTCGGAACTATTTGACTTTTACTCATATGAAATCATTCTTTTTCGTGAAAACAAGAATAAAAATAAAATCTAGAAAAAGGTATACTTTCTTAATGTATTTAGGGCTAAAGAACTACCTATTATGGTTGATATTGAAAATTCATAACATAGGAATAGTGGTTTTAGATTTATAAGTTACGATTGCACTTATACCTTTTTATCAGAGATTTCTTTATGAATTTTTTTGTTTGAGTGAAAATAATTGTGAAATTAAGAGCCAATATAGTGTTTTGATTTTAATATCTATTTTACTTTATATTACACCATATTTACATGCTTTAGAGGCACATTACTAGTCAACTTCGAATGCAGTATTATTGCGTATTATGCGTATTATTAGCTGTGCCTAAGAGAAACTCGTGAGTGTATTGTGATAAAAACTAAAAAAATATAAAACCTTTATATTCTATTGTTTAATATAACGCATGTACTGCTAGATTATATCATGATTATTAATACTGACAGTAAAAAACTATTTCCATTTTTTTCCGTTTTTTATTCTAAAATATTGATATTATACAAAGGTATCGTTGGTCAGCATTGGTTATATGGACAAGGCGAGGTACTTCGGCTGTCTGACAACAGGCAGCGCTGAATTTACTTCTACGCTCGCTCTGGATAATTTCTGTGATATGGCGATGTGCGATGTTCACAAAAAATATTAATAATGAACCTGTATTTGTGTTCTTCACACCAGATTTTTAATAATATTTTATATTATTAAAAATACCTTTGTATTATACAAAACTGCTGGGGTTTACCTACTCATGTATGGTTCAATTATTCTGATATATTGATATTATATTTATTAATTTTGCAAAATAAATGTACTAATACAATTGCCTTTATTAATTAACATAAAGTATGTATTTTTTTCAATATACAATGGCAAAAATATAATATTAACATTCTAAACAGTTTAAGATATAACCTACATGCCAACCAAATGAAAATTATTTGCAAGATGTAAACAATAGATTTGTCAACGTTGTCTGACGTACATTGATAACGCAACTGCGTTCTTATTGTAAAAATACTATATAAGATTCTCAATTCGATTCCTAAATATTTGTAATGGCTACTTGGGAAGTTATTGGACAAAGGAAACATTTAAGGAAATTATAAAGTGCCTATAAATATCATTGAATAATTGATTTTCTCTTATTATTTAGAAGGTACAGTAATAATTCATTACCTGGCATACATTAAATATACTCTTGCCTGAGCATTTTTTATGTCCAAGAGGTTCTCTGTGAAATTTTCGAGTCCAGGTTCAAATTCCACAACGGACTCTACCTATAAGGAACGAAAGAAGAACAAATGAGTAATGAAATACTGGCTTTCGCCAAACTTGGTACTTTTTACAAGCATAAGCCGTTACGCAAAAGAAGTTATAAATACTTACAAATTCTTTGCTATGAACAAGACTTTTTTGAAGCAATTATTAGATAAAATTACCTGTCATTGTAAATAAAGAGCAAAATGTGTATGTAATTTTCACTTCGCCTTCTTCTCTTAGTGTTGGTTGCTATTTTGTTTGCTTAAGATAAGAATTATTATTATATTAGAAATTTCAATTCTAAAAATCTCAGGAAATAAGATAAATATTAATAATAAAAACCGAAAAAATATATACAAACAAATGTTGGTCGATAACACTGGACATTTTTCGTATTAAAAAAGTATGTGTGTAAATTACCCATCAATTAAACCCATGAATAGCATTTGGGTTTACCCTTCCCCAACCATCTGTGCGCATAAATTTAAGATAGCTTAGAAACTAGTAACGTTTTTTTGTCAAAGTGCAATGTATTCCCAAAAGAAGTTGTGGACTCGTTTATTGCAAAATGCGCCGATGGATAGAAAAAAATGATAAATATACTTCATGCGTTTTGAATCTTTAAGCAAATAGGACTGATGAACAAGAATGTGTCCAGCTGATAAAAGTTGTTGCTTTATATACGATGGTGGATCCTTTTGTTCCATCCCTGACCCAGTCACAATAAAAAATTGTCAAATATCTTACTTTTATTTTTCAACATAGTCTCCATTAAGGTTAACACATTTGTCCCATGGATGTTCTAACATTTCTAAAGCTTTTCTAATTTGTGAATTAAATTGGCATAGTAAGCACCAGTAATTGTGGTCCCTTACGCAGAGAATCTACTAAAATTACGCCTTCAGCATTACAAAATATGGATAGTATGACCTTCCCTGCTGTAGGTTGCATCTTGGATTTTTCGACGGTAGTGAACCTCGATGTGCCCACTACTTACTCTGTATTTTGGTCTCTATATCATAATGATTGATCTAGGATTCATCCATTGTCACCAATCTTGCAAGAAAATTATTTCTTTGCCGTGTCTATACCGCGTTAACAGGCGACTGCAAACGTCTTTTCGAGTTTGCTTGTGCGCATCTGTTTAACATTCATGGTACCCATGTTTTAAATAATTTTTTCATGTTCAATTCGGCTGTAATTAGATTGTATACCATATGGTATTAGAGGCCAGTATCTTCAACTATTTGTCTAGTAGTTACACATTGATCTTGGAGCACGAGGCCATGGACCTTTTTATCAGTTTCTTGGGAAGTGACGGTTGTGGGTGTTCCACTTGTATGTTCGTCTGTACATGGCTGTCTACCACATTTAAACTCACGACAACGCCTTTTAACTATGTTATATGATTGTAGATTCCCTTAATGTATACACCAAATCCTGATGAATTTGAGTTAGGGTCATCTCTTTTAGACGTATGTATTCAATCAACTTAACACGATCCATTTTGATACACTGTCGACCTCGGGCGTCTACTGTAGACACGTTTTAACAGGTTCAGACTTGTAAATTTCCAGCGTTAGTCTATACATACCAGGTTACAATGCGACGTAATGATAAATAACTGTTTTGGTTTATAAATGGGTAGCGGCGGATCAAAGGGATCAGCCCTCGTATAAGATTTTTTTAGGACTTCTTTTGTGGTTTGGAATCCACAACTTTTATCGGCTTGATACCTTTTTGTCCACTACTCTCATTTCCGAAATTGGTGGAGACTGTGGCTTGTAATCTGAAACAGGAATAAGAAAAACACCCTAACCACAATATATATCAATAAATACTATATATGTATTTCGGCAACTAAGTTGCCATCTTCAGTAGAATAACCTTAAAGACTGAAAAATGATAAACAGAAATAAGAAAAACACCCTAACCACAATATATATCAATAAATACTATATACGTATTTCGGCAACTAAGTTGCCATATCTTCAGTAGAATAACCTTAAAAACTGAAAAATGTTAAACGTAGCGCTTTTGGCTAAGGTAAACCTTAGAAGATATGCTCTTCACCAAATCGCCAGTGGGATAACATTAAATTCCTAACATCGAAATAACACTTATATACTACTTAAACCTAGCGTCAAATTTAGGGAACCATGAAGAGTGAATACATGAAGCGTAAAAAACATAATGCTATTGTCACAATAAGGCATACAAACTGGACTGAGGTATTGGTCCATTGTCAGAATTCATTAATTTATTCTTATTTCTATATATATAAATACTTTCATAAATATCTAATTCTCTATAATTATTAACAGTTTTAATCAACCTAAGGTTATTTGCCGGCACAGAATGACCTGTGTCCCAAATATGTAGGGTAACGCTAGATTTTTCGGGTCTGTTGAATCTAAAGTGGCAAATATGTTCCTTGTAACGAGTTGAAATTGAACGTCTAGTTTGTCCAATATATTTTTGGCTGCAATCGTTACAATTTGTACAACTCTCATTTGTTTAAAGACTCAAACGTATATAGAATATTTACCTTTTTTCTGTCCCATTGGGGCATTTTGAAATAAAGTAGTCTACACTTTTCAACTTCAATTTGGGATTAATCAAGTTCAAATTGAGAATAAACACTTTCAAAATGAGAACCAACAATTTCAAATTGAGAATAAACACATTCAAAATGAGAACAAACAATTACATGAAAACTGCTTTTATTATATTGTAACAAATAAAGTAACACAATTAATAAATGGATTTTGTAAATTGCATGATTAGATCGTTTAAATTTAATGCGTCCGGTGTAAATCGTAGAATATGCGCTACATATCTTGGATAGTTTGCCGGATATATTGCATTAACATTAGTATTGTAAAATATTGTCTTTTTCGGTTCTTTTAATTAAAACTAATGGTAATTAAAACACACTATATTAATAATAAAACAAAATGCACTATATAACACTTAAACAAACAGTATTTATTAATATTACAATACTCGTTGTTAGTGGCTGGTTGTCTCCTTGCCTCCCTCAATTCCGAGTTCTTAGATAGGTATATAGCTCATTCTAAAGCCTTCCAGTAGCTCTTTTCCAGGAGGTCCGAGAGACTTGATGACGTATTCGGCGCGTGATTCCGCTCGCCTGACGTATCGTCGAATGGCTCACATTACAGTATGTATTATCTCCTCTAATTGTTGTAGACGAAATTCCGTTTGGTTTAAATTTACTCTGCATTCCCCAGCTAAAATATGTGGAAAATGCAGATTTAAATCCCGTTTAACAGCAGCTTTTAAGCTGGATCAAGTATTTTCAATTGGATTTAACATTGGGGTGTAAGAACTTAACAATTTATTATTGTTACTGAATTCATTTTCAGTAAATACAGTTTCTATACCGGCATGTCGCGGAGCATTGTCAATTACCAACACCACATCAGTTTGAAAAAGGTTATAGGCTGCACGCAAACACTGACGAACAAATTGATTTGCGTCTTCCATTCTGAAGGCACCTCTTCTGACCTCATTGTGAATAATTCCCATATTACCAATACAGCCTATAACGTGTATATTGCCTCCGCGGCAACCAGCCATTATATTGCTATAGCGGGATCTCTTTCTTGACCGTCCTTGTCTTCTTGATATGAATAAATTAAAATTTGTTTCGTCCATATATATAATTAACACATTATCCGCTTGATAAATTAAAATTGCTGAATATACTTACGACGTTTTATCCTATTTTCATCATTATTTGCTCTTTCAGGTTCTTTTCGTATGTCATTCAATGTGAACAACAATTTGTCCAAATGTTTTCGAAGTGTTATTTAACGTTACACTTCCACTTTTAGAATAAGTTATTTTAATGTTAATTTTGGGTTTTCTTTAATGTATTGAACGATAAATCGACGATGCTGCTCCATGATTTTCACAAATTTTTGTCCCCCACGTGGCTTTTCCACATTTTCTTGATTTTTTACTCATCGGTAGGCAGTCGATTTTTTAACGCCCAATATAAACACCAGGCCTCTCCAGTCACCTCAACAGTTATATACAGCACAAATTTGCTGCTTAACATTGTCAGCTTCGCGTTTTTTAATGTAAGGTATGGTGAATGCCAGTAAATGTTTTATCAGTGATGCTAAATGATACTCAAGTAACAGTGACGTTTGATATTGTTTTGTTACATCAATGCTTGCTGCATATTTATTAATTCTCAGTTTGAAGTAGATTATTCTCAATTTGAAGTTGGTTATTCTCAATTTGAAGTTGATTATTCTCAATTTGAAGTTGATTATTCTCAATTTGAAGTTGAAAAGGTATAGATTATATACTCCATAAACTAATGAGGAAGATTTACAAACTACAATAAGAATGAATTAGAGAGGAGTTGTTTAAGTAATAATTTTTCTAAACAAACATTTAATCCATTGCCCCAACATTTTTGGAATTGAAATTCGCTGTTATTAGAAGCCACTAAAATATATAGTGATAAAGCTTAAAGCTAGCATAAGCTTAATGTGCTGATATACTGAACATACCTGTACCTTAATTTCAATATCATCTTCCAAACTCTGGGAAGTCGTTTGGAATCGACCGAGCAGTGCTCTACCGTCAGTATCCGAACTGTGGATGAATATAACCTTTTTATAGTTAAAGTGCTTCAGTAGTTCGACCCAAACATCTGCTTGATGCGAATATGGCGGTACGGTTCTCAGAAAAGAAACGTGAATATTCTACAAAGAGAGCAACAGGTTTTGTATTATAATGTGTGTTTTTTTAGTTGCATGAGAACTATCGATATCGATAACTGTGGTTTGACAGCTGAGAATATCAAACTGTGTTGACATTTCTGTTCAGTAAGGTTTGGCAAGTCATCATGAATCGTTTAACGCCAGAACAGCGCTTCCAAATTGTGGAAATTTACTTTGAAAAAAATAAATCTGTTCGCGAAGTTCATAGAGCACTTCGTCCATTTTACGGCCAACATAATCGTCCTAGTGAGCAAGCAATTCGTGCGGTTATTGATCGTTTTCGCACTAATTTTACTCTTCTCGATTCAAAACCATCAACAAGATAAAGAAAAGTGCGTACCGAAGAGAATATTGCTGCTGTAGCGCGAAGTATTGAAGAAGACGCCGAAATGTCGATTCGTCGTCGTTCTCAATTTGTTGGCCTTTGTCCTTCGACTAAGTGGAAAATTTTACGTAAGGATCTTGGCTTACGTCCCTACAAAATACAGCTCGTGCAAGAATTGGAGCCAAACCACCATCGTTTGCGTCGCATTTTTGCTGATTGGGCTCATTTGAAACTGGCCGAAGATGAGCATTTTTATCAAAGAATTGTGTTTAGTGATGAAGCTCATTTCTGGTTAAATGGCTTCGTCAATAAGCAAAATTGCCGTATTTGGAGCGAAGACAATCCTCAAGCCGTTAACGAATCACCATTACATCCATTAAAATTGACTGTTTGGTGCGGTTTACACGCTAGCGGCATCATCGGTCCTTATTTCTTTCGAAATCAGCAAGGAACTGCTGTTACGGTGAATGGCGAGCGCTATCGAGCCATGCTGACTGAATTTTTATTTCCAAAAATTAATCACCTAAACATCAACGACATTTGGTTCCAACAAGACGGCGCAACTTGCCATACAGCGCGTTTAACAATCGATTTATTGCAAAATCAATTTGGTGACAACTTTCTTTCCAGAAGTGGTCCTGTTCACTGGCCCCCTCGTTCGTGCGATTTAACGCCTCTGGATTACTTTTTATGGGGCTATGTTAAGTCATTGGTTTATGCCGACAAACCAGTAACTCTTGAAGCATTGGAAGCCAATATTCAAGCCACCATTGGCGCCATACGGCCAGATTTATTGGAAAAAGTAGTCAAAAATTGGACTGATCGAATGGACCATGTAACTCGTAGCCGCGGTGGATATATGCCGGAAATCATATTTAAAAAATAAATGCCATGAAATTATCTACCAGATTATAATAAAAAAAATTTTATTCCAACAATATTTCTGTCTTGTATTATCATTTTAAGTTCTCAAGCTTTTAAAAAAACACCCGATACAATAGGAAGATATGTGGAAGGACTGAAATGTTATAAAAGTTAATTACACAGTGTATCTAGGGTTTAAATAGAAGTATGTGTCAGTATTTTATACATGTTTATTTATTACTAAATCGAAGTCCGTTCGTTTCTATCACGTAAAGATTTTTCACAATTTAGTTACAAAGTATTACGAAGATATGCGCAAATCTGTACATAAATATAGTTTCAGCCACGGTTCACAAACCGTATATTCGTAATCGTATTAAATACTTATCCCAAATACAGCAGGTTGTACATGTTTAAACTTGTCTGAGCGTACGTTGACTTGTTTGTAGAGTTCACTGGACCACAGAGTGTATGTAAGCGATACATCCCTCGTGCAGTCAGAGTACTCGTGCAAATTAGTTATAATGAAACAATTTGTAAAAGCATCGAATATGTATGGAAACTGCTTTAAGTACCTTGTAACGAACCTCGTCCTCAAAATTATGAATTAAAAATATTTCACACGCCCGCAAATTCAAAGGAATTAAGTGCGTAAAGTATTCACAAGTTTTGGGAATGTGTGTATATTTATTTTTAAGAAATTTATTATTATGCATTTTTTTTGTTAGTTCAATAACTTGCCTTGTGTGTCGCTGTGACGCGCGAAGATCTTCCCACCTTTTGCATCGTCGGAGAAACGCTTGCCAAAGTCTACTCTACCTCTGTCGGAATAGTCATATTTTTGCCGACTTTATTTTGTATATAAATCCTGGATGTTGCTATTTAAAAAAATCTTCTACGGTTAGCGTTAAACTAGATGCTTTCCAAAGAAAATTAATCAGCTTAAGTATTAATTCTAGATGTTTGCTGATTCGTATCTCCATGGTCGTGTACAGTTAATGGCATGGTTAATGTCTTGCAAGATTCCAATTTTAAACTTTAAATTGAAATCTTGCCCTTAATCTTAAATAATATTTTGATATAATAATTAATGTTACGTTAATTATACCGGTCATCAGACCTAGACACCTCACTACAACCTTTGCAGTAAAATTCCCGGTTTGTTTGAGGCAAAACTGAAGGGGGGTATCGCCATTTGTCCCCAAATTATAAAATTGGTATTGACTATAATTGCCTTTGAAAGTGAAGCCTGGATGCTTTCGAAAGTGTAATGGAAATAACAGGTTTATGAAAAAGTTGTTTAAAACAAGCTGCAAAGCCTTCGCGATTTAGGTTGCAATATGAGCATTAAACTTCACTTTTTGCATGCCTTTATTTTTTTTGCTGAAAATCTTGGTTAAAGGTGCGAAAAGCAAGGAGAGAGGTTCCATAAAGACACAAAATAAATGGAGTAGAGGTATCAGGGAAGGTGGAATACAATCATGATGGCCGACTATTGTTGGTCTTTAAAAGGAGACACCCCTGCGTCCGTGCACTAAAGAAAAACGATTAAACGGGTTTTTCAAACAAAGAGACAACGGTCTTATTAATGAAAGTTTCAGAATTTCGATTAATACTATTTAGTATTTACGTATTTTCTAATATATTAAAATGTAATTTGTCAGTAAGTACAATATAGTTCGTAAAAAGCAAGTTTTTATTTCGTAATTTGTGTTGTATCTGGATGTGAAAAAAATCATATTTGAAATCATAACAACATATTTAGTCATTATTACTTATTAAAATTCAAACCCCAGCGAACCAACTTAAATATGTTAGCTAGTGTTATTGATTGTTTTCAACTTTTTCAACAGCTGAATGTTTTGTAACTTACTTTATCAGAGAAAGCCGAATCTCTCGAGGAAATCCCAATAACTGGTATATGATAAAATCCACAGGTGTAAGATACGGCTGCTGGTGATAAATCTCCTGTAATAGGGTGGGATACAACAACAGCATACACCTGCAATAAAAATCTTAGTAGTATTGGTAATTTCACGAAGTGTAAATGTTACCCTGCTGGATATTAAATGTTTGCAGACATTTAATGCAGTTCTAATAGGATTTGGATCCATTTTGATGGCGGTACTGGAATAGGTTGTCCCTTTTGGCACGTATACTTGATCAAAATTCAAATGCTGAAATTTAGAAATATTTTATTTTTGCATTATTGTTCCAAATGGTAAATGATCAAAGTTCGGCACAGCGCGTGGGATAATATTATGTCTAAGGATACATACAGAAAAAAATCAGGTTGCCTGCTTATTGGCAACCGGCACCGATCGGTGCCGATAATGTCACAATGCTGATAGACGTACCTAGACAAAGAAGATGCAGGTTGTTACTTGTTCGTATTTGCAGTCTGCGCCGACAGTTTTGTCGGAATGAACATTCAATTCACAGGCCTACAAAAAAAAAATTTTTTTTTGGTGCATCTCTGTTTGTTTGAATTGTCGATAAAGTAGGTAATGTACAGTATATTGACATACGTCATTTTAACTCATCAGCTCTAGTTTACCTACTACCCTCATTGTGAATTGTTGTCGGTCTTGTTATGGTCTTGTTCGTAACTAGTCATTATTACAATATCATCGATAAAGTTTGTGTTACTATTTCATTATGGCTAGTACGTCCAGACGTTGTGTTAACGATCCTGATATATTTTGTTATGTTTGTGGTGAATACATACTGAAAAATCAGCGTAAATCGATAACAAACACAGTGCGTCGTTTGTATTTTGCTTACTTCGGTATTGAAATTCTACACCAAGATAAAGTGTGGGTGCCTCATAGTGTTTGTAAAATATGCGTTGAACATCTGCGACAATGGGAGAGAGGGAAACGTAAGTCTTTGAAGTTTGGAGTGCCTATGATATGGCGAGAACAAAAAAATCATTATGACGACTGTTACTTTTGTATGATTAATATAGTGGGCATCAACAAAAACAATCGCCATAAATGGAAATACCCCAATATTTCTTCAGTACAAAGACCTGTTCCTCATTCAGAAAATGTTCCAATACCAACTTTTCACCAGGTAGTGCAGCAATCTCAGGAGGATGAAGCTGAAATACCTATTTCTTCCCAAGCAGATGATGACTTTCAATACTGCGGAATAACATCAGATCCTAAGCCATTTTCGCAGAATGAGCTTAGTGACCTCATCAGAGACTTAGATCTTTCGAAGGAACGTGCTGAGTTACTAGCGTCAAGATTAAAAGAAAAAAATTGTCTTTCCTCAGATGTTCGAGTGTCTACATATCGCACGAGAGAGGGAAAGTTATTGAAGTTTTATTCATCTGATGAAAATTTTGTGTATTGCTGTAATGTGAGTGGTTTGCTGGCTTTCATGCAATGAAATGCCAATGAATGGCGTCTCTTTATTGACAGTAGTAAACGAAGTCTAAACGCAGTTGTTCTACATAATGGAAATAAATATGCTCCCGTTCCAATTGCTCACTCAACATGTGTAAAAGAAGAATATGAGGTAATTTCAAATCTTTTACAAAAAATAAAATATATTGAACATAACTGGGTGATCTGCGTCGACTTGAAGATGGTTAATTTTTTATTGGGTCAACAGAGTGGTTATACTAAATACCCATGTTTTATTTGTCTCTGGGACAGTCGAGCTAAATCACTAAATCACTTGCAAAAAATTGGCCTGTGAGAGATGCTCTTGTTGTTGGGGAAAGAAATGTTATAAATGAACCCTTAGTTTCAAGAGAAAAAATCATTCTTCCGCCATTGCATATAAAATTAGGGCTAATGAAGCAATTTGTTAAGGCTCTCGATAGAAATGGTCAATGTTTCCAGTTTATTTCTCACAAATTTCCTGGTTTAAGTACTGAAAAACTAAAAGCAGGTATCTTTGATGGACCTCAAATACGTAAATTGATGAAAGACACAACTAATTTTGAGACTTGTATGAATGATGTGGAGAGGCTTGCCTGGCAATCTTTTGTAGCAATTGCATAAAATTTCCTCGGAAATCATAAGGCTGACAACTATGTAGAACTAGTAGAGGAAATGCTGGTGCGATTCAAAGATTTAGGCTGTAATATGAGTATAAAATTACACTATCTCAATAGTCATCTACATCATTTCCAACACAATTTAGGAGATCTAAGCGAAGAACAAGGGGAACGTTTCCACCAAGACCTAAAAACAATGGAGAATAGATACCAAGGAAGGTGGGACAGTCATCTGATGGCTGACTATTGCTGGGGAATCATGCGAGATTGCCCGAGTCAGTTTCATTCTAGAAAATCACTCAAAAGACAATTTCTTGATGTTTAATGTCAATAAAATATATATTTTTTCGTGAATTGTGTTTTTTTTTCTCGGGAACTAGAGCTGACAGAAGAAAACGGGTAACATTTTTGATATCACCATGTAAGACATACTTAAAATCGGGTCTAAAATCTCCAGCACCAAAATGGTTGTAGGCCAGTGTTATCGGCAAGCAGGTTTGGCATAACGATCATTTGAATTAGTACACAAATTATTATTAGTTCGACTACGGATGTTGAGTTGTTAATTGCTGCAGTTTTTAAAAAAATCTGCTATATGGGACGAACGAGAAGAGTCCCATAGTAATAGAAATATAGTGAAAAAGTACTGGCAAGATATTAGTAAAGAAATGGGTGTAGATGACAAGTAATAAGACTTTTACATAAAAAAGAAACTGTATTTATCGGATGTATGTCGTACTTTTTCTTTTCAATTTTAAAAACGCATTGTCAATTAGTAAGTACTCATCTGAGGAAAAACACATTGTTACCCTCGAAAATTACCCAGAGACCATTCGGGAATTATTAATGAATTTATTACATTTGCTTACGTTAAGACATCTTAGGCTTTTCGTAATTCAACATTTTCGTTTATTACTATTATATTTATTTTTGTTATTAATTATCAATCTACTTAGGCATCTTCAACTTTGTTATTTTCATAAAATTTACTTCAAATATTTTGGATGTCGCTATATCCGTATTCCTTTTCTGGTTATTTTCCTTTACCTCGACGCAGGTCGTCATTTTGGAATTTTTATGCGTTGACATGCTGCGTTTATTTATACTATTAATTCAATTTTGCTTCTCTTTAATCAATTCTTTTATTGTGGTAATTTTTATTAGAATTCTGTGAACCTATTTGGGTGCTTAATTTGTTCGTTTAACCTTTTATTTAACTTAATCTTTGCGTACTTCATTTCTTTCGCTTGTTGCGCCATCTTCTCGACATTTTGTTGATCTTCCGATTATAGATCGTTTGACGTTTGGTAAGATCTTTTATTAGTTAATTATCCTTTATTGCGGCGTGTTAATCACCGAATTTTCGCTTGATAGCTTCGTCGATCTCTCTTAAACCTTGTTAGGGGACGTAGTTCGATTCAAGCGACTTTCTATCGACCGACACTTCGATTGTGAACTTCGTCAGCGCTCGTTCGGTTAGTTTTGTGTAGAACTTGGCTTTTGCGGTAAGCGATATTTGTTGAAATCTTTTTGTGTTTTATCTAACGAATTCCTTGTATCCTTCTAGGATTTGTTATTAAATAATTTAATTAATTATTTTTGTGGAACTGCCTACATTTTTGGGAAATATTCCTGACTTCCGCTGTTCACCGTCGACGCTGATAATTAAACCACGTGATAGGCAGGACAGGAGATCTCACTTTTACCGTTGCTGTTCTATTAATTTACTTCAACTTGGAGGAGAAAAACCACTTAACATCCTTAAAAGCAGGAAATAATTTAGGCGTGGCCTACAAAAAAGAAGCATTTAGAAGGTTTATGCTAGCGTCCAAAATGGTGTTCCCTAGCTCAATGGCGGCATTATGGCGGCTGTAATTCGTTTACACTTTGGATTTGTCTTACCTGTACATCTTTTGTGAAGGCTAACTCAAGATAAGTTTGGGACTGGACGTAGTGGGGGTCAAGCTTAAGTAGGTGCTGTTATATTATTTCTAGTTGTAGGTTATTTCTTAACCTGTTGCTATCCTTTTAAAATTTATCTAAATTACTGAATGTTTGAATATAAGTAGGCACTAGAGAAGCTATTCACTTCGCTGTGCAATCTCATTACTTTGCTCGTAAAACTAAGATAGCAAACAAGGCATTAACAATTAAATTTATCAGTTCGGCTTTAAATCGACTGATTTCAAGCAATTGCTTTTATTTCATTACTAAACTGGTTGTCTAGCTTCACCAGCAGCCAGTAGTTAGATTAGTTTATTGTACGAGGCTTAGAACCCTCAGTCGAGCCTTCGTACAGATTTATAATTAACTTGGGGTACGTTGTAGTTCCAGATTACTTTCTAATATACTCTGTAAACAATTTGTAAAGAACCACTTTTACGTATACCTAATTTGTGTTCTGCTTAATTCATGTTCAGATCTTAAATCGTAATTAACTTTATTAATCACAGTTTTAACACCTGTGTATACAGGGTGTTGTTGTCTTGACAGGTGTACCTGTTTTTATTGAAAACTCTGTATTGCACCTAGAGCGATACTTATGTGATTTGGGGAATATAACCGGGAGTTTTAAAATTACATTCTCATATTTAATCAAAGCCTTTATCTGCCTTGGCGCTCTTAGATTTGATTAGGCGTCACTCATATATTTTGTAAAATTGCTATCTAAAACTTTGTATCATTTCTAACGTAAACTGTGTATCTTTTCTAACGTTAACTTTTCATGCGACTACTGATATTTTTTTGCTGTAATTATACCTTTAGAGCCTTCTTAGTCTTGATATTAAAATTTGTTATTGTTGACGACTTGTGTTTGTTTGTTACCTTTCCCTCAAGTATTTGGGAGCAAAGTATAGTTTGTTTTGGGTAACAAGTGGTATTGGGGCATACTCTTTTGCGTTTGGAGCTACCAGAGTCCCACCCGCTTCCGTGTTTCGGGGGACTATGCAGGGTATTAATAAGGGGGCGTCTTTATCCACCATCTAGCGACCTAGGAATTCTCGACACTCAACGAATCTAGATTGAGCTAGCCGGCAGAGTATTTACCCCGGGACGTTTTTCACCAGATAGGTCCGGACAAGAGGGGTTGCCCTTTGGAACTTCTCGCAACCACGATTACTTCTTGTTACATTTAGTTTTTGTCGCAAGAGTGTAGCAACATCTTCAATTTATATATACTAGCTGCTAAGGAACTAGCAGGTAACTATTTTTAATCTGTGCAGACCCCAACGAAATAGGCGCTGAATTACCGGTGCTGAAAACCAGTAAGCTGCTTTCTTTCTGTAGGTACTCTTAGGGCACATACAGAAAGAAAACAGATTGTGTGCTTACGATAACCGGCGCCGATCAGTGCCGATAATGTTACAATGCTGATAGACGTACCTAGACAGAGAAGATGCAGGTTGTTACTTGCTACATTATTGATACCGATTTGTGCCGGTTGCCAGTACGCAGGCAACCTGCATTCTTTCTGTAAGTACTCTAAAGGGAGTGAATAATGCGATGTCGATATCCAATAGGTACACGATGCTATTGATTAATGATTCGGTATCTTCATACATAAAACAAAGTCGGGTTAGTTACACCATTTATAACTCAAGAAAGGCTGGACCGATTTTAATGATCTCTGATTTGTTGGATTCGTTTTAGTGGCGAATAGCAGAATAACTATTCAAATAACGGAAAAATTCACGGAAAAAAATTATACAGAAAATTAATTTTTAAATAAATTAGGTTAGGAACTCCGCCATCTTCTGCAATTGACGGCTTACGTCACGCACGCTTATAGATTATTTGTAATAAGATGTCCATTGAAATCAATGACATAAAAGTGTAAATTTTCTTTGTTTCATGTTGTCTGTGATTTGTTTTGAAAAAAGTATGTAAAGGTTACCGGTCCATTTGTTTGTTTTGTGCGAGTGTTATTAATAAATCTTATTGTGTGAGTATTCACAACAGAAGCAAGTGTATGATACATTAATGAGGGCAATTGATGATGGAAATGGTGGCTTATTTTTCCTGGATGCCCCCGGTGGAACTGGGAAGACATTCCTCATGTCATTGATTTTGGCCACTGTTCGTGCGAGATCCGACATTATGGTAGCAGTTGCTTCTTCTGAAATAGCGGCCACATTGTTAGAAGGATGCCGTACGGCTCAGTATAAGTATTTACACATGAGTTTGGCGTCTCACAATATCTTGAAACAGAGTATACTTAACAATTGTGTGATATAATAAAGACACAACAACAGCAATAAACACTTATCTTAGCAGAAACCTAAAAGTAACCAACGACAGGTAACGATACAAACGGTATGTTTCGATGAGAACTTACTTGCCAGAATATATTTAAAATTCTTAATAGATATACCTGGAATATCAAAATGTTTTAAATAATCTCCAATCTAAAATACCACGTCTTTGACGTAATGTATTTGCAATGGATACATTTTATTAATTAATATTTAAATATTATTACTTCTAATTTTATTTAAACATCTATACCATAAAAAAGAGACATTAAATTATTCAATATATACTAGCATGTGTAAAGTCCAAGGCAAGTAATTATTGATTCTAACATGTAAATTGCTATGAAAACATTTTTTTTAACTATTGCAATCGTAAGCATTAGAAATTTCACGTCAATTAAAAATCTTATAAAATTAATATTAATTAGGTAATAAAATATAATTATAGTAAGTACCATCGCGCCATTTGAACTCCGGACGATTATATATTTATTTTCACTATAATTAGGCATTGTAATTCGGTTTTTGTATAATTGAGTTGTTGTGTAGGTGATAGCAGAGTGACATTTATGTTACTTTTCACGCAAAATTATGTTATAAAATTATGTTACTACAGTTAATAAAGTATAAGTTTTCAGTTCAAGGTCAAATTCGAAGCATATGATTCAAATCAGTACTGCGGAGTCAAAAATGAAGTCATGCATTCAGTCGCGGAAACAACCGTCTGTCATCATAAATTATAATTGTCATGTTTCGCAAACATTGTCAAAATTTCAGTTTTACTTGCAATATAACCAAAGAAAGCAAATACATAACCTTCATGTCAAAATAATGAGTAAAGTGGGAACATGAATAGTTCAAAAGTATTGTTTCTTTTCTAGTTTTATATAAATATTTTCAACACAAGAAAACTGTGCGGAAATTATTACTTCAATATTCGAACAAATTTTTTTAAATGTTATTTATAATTATAAACTCACGATAATTTTCGATCAAAAATTTATTTAAAAAGAAATATTTCAAGTCAGATATCAATTGTGAAATGCATAGGTATTGAAAAGATCTTTAGGCCCGTATTCACAGAAAACGGAATAATGGTTCATTATGAAATGGTCGTTTTAATTATAATGGTCATTAAATGAAATAGCACATTCATAAACGTTAGAAAGAATTTTTTAACAGATCATTACGAAATTATCGATCTAGGGAATTTTAACGAAATTATTTGGGAAAAACATACTTCACTGTTATCAAATCACAGCAAATCGCAAAAATGGAGATGTCAAAACGTGTAAAAGGTAAACACTTTTCGGACAGAGAGATTTGTCTCTTGCTGGATATTGTAGAATCACATATCGGTGTTATTGAGAATAAAAGGACCGATGCCATCACATCGAAGGGTAAAACAACAGCATGGGAAGAAATCACACGTAATTTCAATAGCTCTAATAGCGGTCCACATAGGACAATACAACAATTGAAAGTGTTCTATGATAATTTTAAACGAAAAAGTAGGAAAGAACAGGCGGATGATAAGGTAAATTACACAATATAAGTTCATTACTTAATCAATTTAATGTAGGCTAATCTGTACCTCACAGGTAGAGGGACGTTTAGAAAGACTCTAGGAGAAAATGGAGAACGTCTCCAAAGCATGTTGAAGAAGCATTTCGAATGTGATGCCAATAACTTTGACAGTGAATCATGCTATCACAAAAATATAGAGTCTGGTAAAGTTATATGTTTATATTTACGGTGTGTTCAACTAGTTGTCATTGTAGATCCTCTATATATTGTAGTAGAAGCTGACAACGATGCTATCATTGAGTTAAGCGAATTAACCAGTATTAGTAAAGAAAATAATCCAAATTGTGTTAAAAGTGAATATATATTTGCCAATATAAAAGAGTCGGAACTACTACAAAGTAGTTCACTTGAAACCCAAAATAATGTACCTAGTACATCCGTTTCAAATAACAAAACTAATAAACAAGCATTGTTAATATAAAGTGGTGCATATGAAAATATAAACAATACCACAAAGCTACCTGTAAACAGAAAAAGACAGTATCTTCAAAATAGAACAAGTGCAAGTGACGTATATGCAAATTTAAATGACATTGTTCATAATAGAAAAAAAAATCAAATGAAGAACAAATTTATTTAAAAAGAAAGTACGAAATGGCCATTGAAGTTCAAGAACAACTTCGAAATGCACAATTGGATGAAAATATTCTTCAAGCAAAATTAAGGTGTGCCATTATAGAAGAAAAGATGCAAGCCAACAAATTAAAACTTCAAGAAATAGAACTGTGTAAATTGTCATCATGAATATGGATTTATTTATTTTATATTTTATATGTTCCTTTTTTGAAACTTGTATTACAGTGCTACTAAAGAAATTACTGTTTTTTTTATGTTATTAAACATATCCATGGGATTGTTTCGCTCTCTTATAAGTCTGGGCCTTGGCATAGGAACTAGAATTTCCTCCACAAATTCTATATCTGAATCTTCAGAAGATGACATGCTGAACTATGAAATTGGTATATTATGTTATGAATATATGTTATACTTTTATCTTTATATAAATTAAACAAACAGTAAACAGAAATCACTATTATCTACAACAAATATAAAGATTCGTTTAATTGGCCAAAAACTTCACGTTATTTTAACGATACATTTAACAGGCGATTTAACGTAACGAAGTATTATGAATACAAAAACGTGTATATAAGTCTTCGTTATAGCATAATGGTACGTTATATCATATTACGAGCCTTAGTGAATACAGGGGTGTTAAAAATGTTTGCATTAGTAAGAATGACATACCTACCGAAATCATTTTCTTCCACTATATCTGGGTTAAGAAGATTGGGAATATATTAATTTGATGAATAATTTAGATTTCTACTTAACTTATATATTGTTTATATTTTAAATAAATTTAAATATATTGGAATAGAATGTAAAAGTTATGTTCGTAACTCTTTGAAAAAGAATTAAAACTTTTTAAAGTTGTAAATATATGTTGTCAAATTAATAAAAGAAACATTTATATAGTCTACATTTAATATTTTATTGTTTCTTAAGAAAATAATGGTATAATAATACAATCCAAATCCATATTATCCTTTATTAGATGAAGATAATATTTAACAAACACATGAGGATTTTCTGATAACTACATTTGATAATTTTGCAGGTTAGTACACTACCGATAAAAAAAAATCCACCACCAGTAAGAAAAAAACATACTTCATTCAAATAAAACTTTGCCACGAGATCTTTATCATATAATGTTTCGTTGAACTCCACTTGCTCTTATTATTTCATCTATAATAAATATTTTATCTTTATGATATTTTACTAATTGAATTAACTCGTTTTTAGACATTGCAGGTGAATTGCTTATATCTCTTTTTCTCAACCATTCCATAATTTCTGTTTTTTTTGAGGAGGTATTCGGTTGTTTATTTTGAATAGCACTATGATAAGGAGCATTATCCATTATTATTAGTGATGGTACTTCAAGATTTGGTATAAGCTGATGATTTACCCATTGCTTAAAGGAGTCACCATTCATTTCTCCATGGTAATCACCAGTGATTGCTTTTGATGGAAAAATCAGACTAGCTCCTTTAATGAAGCCATTTTCTGTGCCAGCATGAATATTTATAAACCGTTTACCATCATAGCCTTCGGGTTTCCTAACACTTTTTATATTATCATTTTGCCAGGATTTCATTCTATTCCCTTTTGAAAAAATCCAATTTTCATCAAGGAACACGACCTGACGTAAAGTTGAATTTAAGTTATTCATATATTCCCTTAAAAACACATTTCTCATGCAGACTATATTTAATTTATCTGTGAGTGCTCTTCTGTTACATTCTTTCTTGTATTTAAAACCAATATCTTTAAGCAATATTGCTAAAGAAGTTGTACTCGTACGAATAAATTCTTTCGTTGCCAAAACATTTCTTAGAGTTTTTAAGGTAAGATGTTTTTCGGAAAAATTTGAACATGTAATAAATGTTTACAATATATTAAACACATACTTTCTTTATACATGTCATAAACAATATTTCGAACTTCCATTTTCGTTGCTTCTGGTAAATCCTTAGTTTTTGGCTTCCTACAAGACCTGTTTTTGCCAGGAGATGATAAGACTGGATTCTGAACGCTACGATGTTTAATAGTGTAGACCGTTCTACTAGAAATATTAAGGGCCTGTGCTACCCTCTAAAATAAAACTAATTTTATAACTGCCTTATGTGATTATGTGAATTACCTCATGAACACGATCGATGGACATAACTGGCCCACCATTCTCTTTTTCTCGTACAAAATAGGCTGTAAGATTTAATACAAGCTGTTGAACTTGAGAACCAAGAGGCTTACCAGGCATCTAAGAAATATTCTGTCAAATAAATAGGTTAGAAATGTCAAAGTGATAATCAAACAATTTCGTGCTTATTGCCACTAATTGATATTATTATTTATTACCAATATTGTTCTCAAAAGAACAGATTTTGTAATTTTTTGATGACAAACTAGATATTCAAATTAGATTACTTAACCAAAAAGTCAGAATACCGGAAACAAAGTCAATAAACAACAGTATTAAAATAATTTCACAGCAATCCGAATATCATAAGACTATCTCCTAGACAACCTATCCCTTTTTATTTAATATAATATTTCAAAGACGTACGTCTTAACTTAAAATGACAAACGTGTGTAGTATTACAGCGCGTATTCATGTGTGTTAGAAAGAGATAAAGTACAATTTGCGGTTCTCACTTGGGCAGTACGAACTGAAAACTTATACTTTATGAACTGTAAGTGAATAAACGGAAAAGAAATAGTATATTGTTTACTGAGTAAGAAAACCCTAACATTCCTGGACGACTGTGAAGATTGCTAAGTCGAGGCGCAAGCTGAGACTTAGCAACACAGAGTCCAGGAATGTGGCTTTTCCTACGAGGTAAACATACTATTTTTCCGCAAATCGTTTAAAATTCGACAGATATTAATTAATTTTGAATAAATCGCGAATAATTTTATTCACAAATAAATAGTGTTTTGAAATTCGTAATATAATTGGTTGCGTTACTATGGAAACGTATTAATGTTGAATTGTCAAACTTGACGTATATAAATTTAACTGCTGGTGTTTTCGATAGCAAAACAGTGTAAAATGATATGTGATGATGAATTTTCCATATCTGGGACTCCTCCAGAGCTGGTTGAGGTAGTGAATACTGCTTCATTAGAATTATTGCCAAAGAAATCAAGAGAAAAGTACGAATATGTATATAAACGTTTTATGGACTATCGCAAGAGTAAAAACACGAGTTCTTTCTCGGAAAATGTTGTAATGGCATACTTTCTAGACCTATGTTTAAAGATGAAATCTTCAACATTATGGACGAATTATTCAATGTTGAAGTCAACCCTTGCAATTAAACACAATGTAGATATATCTACATATTCAAAACTTCGTTCTTTATTGAAACGGCAAGCTCAAGGTTATAGGGCAAAGAAATCTAAGATTTTAACGAACGAAAAAATCGAAAAATTTATCCAGGAAGCTCCAGATAAAGAATATTTAATGATTAAGGTAATTTACAAGGTTTTAATTTTTATTTAGATTACACACTTATTTATTTTTTAGGTGGCTTTAATATAATTGGTATTTCTGGGGCCTGTAGAATGGATGAGTTAGTCCGAATGACTCTACACGATGTAGAAAACCTTGAATCTAAGCTGTTAATTAGCATACCTGATTCGAAGACCAACAAACCAAGATCATTTGTAGTTAATCAGATGTACTTGAATGTTTATCGGAAGTATGTTTCGTTAAGACCAGAAAATATGAACAGTGAGCGATTTTTCTTTAAATATCAAAGCGGAAAGGGTTGTAGACAAGTGGTAAGAATACATCAATTTAGAAAAATGCCTAAAATAGTTGCTACTTATTTGAATTTGGTAAATGCGACAGAATATACTGGTCACTGCTTTCGTCGGTCTTCTGCAACAATATTAGTTGACTCTGGTGCTGACATAACTAGTTTAAAGAGGCATGGCGGATGGAAGTCATCCAACGTTGCTGAAGGATATATCGAAGAATCTTTTAACAATAAGGTTGAGCTGGCAAATAAAATTTTCACAGTACAAAATATTCAACAAAATAACCCTACTACTTCGCACTTTGTCCAAAATGTTTCTCATAGTTCTAATAATGTTCCTCCAATTTTCAATAATTGTACTAACTATCAAATAACTGTAAATATAACAAAATAATTTCAAAATGTATTCTGCAATGCATTGAGGTTTTCGAAATATAAATTAATTCCTCATAAACAACGTGTTTTCAATCATTTATGTAGAACACTAACAACTGTAACGAAATATCATTTCCTTACAGTAAGGAAATGAATATTTCCTAACAGTTAGGAAATGTTGACTTTTTCTTTAAGAAATTTTGTCAGGAATGTCAAAATTTCCTAACGATTTGCGGAAAAATTATTAATCACAGAACTACAAATATTTGATTTTAATTTTTAATACTTTATTGCAGCACCATTTCTGTTTAGCACCTCTTGCAAACGTCTAGGAATATATGTTACAACATTATATATAAATTTTGGCCACAGATCATTCCAAATATTCTCGATTTTGTTAAATAATTCTTGAACATTTGCTGGCCTGAAATTACTCCTGCTCGTCGTCTTAACAATACATATATCCCCACACGTTCTCGGTGGGGTTCCAATCTGGGCTTCTAGAACACCACGGCAAACACTATATTATTTTCTCTAAATCACTGAGAAACGACTCTTGCCGTCTGGACTGGACAATTGTCGTGGTGAAAGATGAAATTTCCTTCAGAATATATAATTTCTGTCGAAGGTAAAAAAACATTTTCTAATATTCTTATACAGGGTGTCCAGAAACTCTCCTGACAAACGAAGACCGGAGATTCCTCTGATAATTTTAAGACAATTAAACCCAAATTCACCTAGTTCGAAAATGCTTCCTAAGGGAGCTAGAGTTCTTTGAAGATGGCGCCTTGTATTTTTTTTTTAATTCCTCCAGAACGCTTCTATTTAGAAAAACAAAAACTGGTATGCTTATTTATCCTCCAGAGATGAATCGATTCCATCAATTGCGAATTTCTAGTACCGGTCATAGGCGTCCGTTTTGGGTAGGTCAACGGTTATTTTAAGGCATAACTTTTTTGTCTTTAAATTTTAAGCATTTGTGACACTAGATTATTATATTAGATTATTAAATTTTCAGGTATTCCAGTACTAAAAGGTACTCTTACTTTAAGTCGGTAGGATACACCGTTTTCTAGAAAAATCGAATTGTAAATTTTTCGTTTTTTCTTCATTAAAGTTCAATTTATTATGTACCTACTTATTTTTAGCGACGAAGTTGGCTTGGACTATCAAGGCATGGATGAAAATTAATTTAATAAATTAAAAACAAATTATTTATTACAATGGAACGAAACTAACAAAAAAAGAACAAGTATCAAAGGTAGATTGTTACAAAAGTTGCTCGATGTGATGACCATTAGTCTCTATGCATAAGTTTACCCTTTTGCTTGGAGAACGCCGAATTCTTGCAAAAATTCCAAAGTTATTTCTAAATTCGTTGCAAGCATCTTGTATCCTTAGCCAGAGTTGTGCGCGATTTTGTATCGGAACGGAATAAACAAATGCTTTTATGTATCTCCAAACACAATAATCACAAGGATTCAAATCCGGCGACCTTGCTGGCCAAGCAACTGGACCGCCTCTTCCAATCCAATGGTCTTCGTAGTTATTATCTAGAAAGTCTCGTACATTCCTGCTAAAGTGGGCCGGACAGCCGTCCTGTAGAAACCATAAGTTTTGCCGAATATTTAAACGCACCTCATCTAACAAATCAGGTAAAATATTTTGCAGGAAATGTAAGTAATCAGCACCATTTAAACGAGCAGGTAATTCCACAGGTCCAAGTAGATAATCGTCAACTACTCCTATCCAGACGTTTATGCTAAACCTATGCTGATGCTTAAATTCTTGAACAACGTGGGGATTGTCACCAACGTACGAATAATAATGTGCATTATGTACATTAAAAATTCCATTTTTTGAGAATGTAGCTTCGTCACCAAACAAAATGTTCCTGAAGAAATCTTCATCTTGATTTTTCTGATTTTGTAACCATCTAGCGATTCTACGCGAGCAGGAAAATCTCCTTCTAGCAGTGCTTGCACCTTTGTAAAATGAAAAGGATATAAATTTTCTTTGTGTAAGATATTTCCTACAGAAGATTTTGAAATTGTGGGGTACATGGCAGATAGTCTTCGAACGCTAATTTCTGGATTTTCCTCAACATCCATTAAAATAACATCTTCATGTTCTGCTGTTACATCATTATGTCTCCCTGTTTCATTATTTTTTGGGACCACTGAACCTGTTTCTCTTAATCGTTGATGAAGAGCTATAAATGTTGAGTGAGTGGGATGCTGACGATTGGGAAATTTTTCAGCGTATCTTCGTTGCGCCGCTCGAGCGTTACACCTCATTTCGCCATAAACTAAATGCATATCGGCGTATTCCTCATTAGTAAAAACCATTTTTTTTTAAATTGAAATCGTTGTGTTTGAATAACACAAAGTAAAAAATGAAAAGATAAACTTCGCGAACTGACAACAATTTGACAATGAAAAACGTAGGTTTTACTTCTGTTGGCAGTTCAGAGCTAACTATTGCAAAAAATAAAAAATTGAACTTTAATGAAGAAAAAACGAAAAATTTACAAATCGATTTTTCTAGAAAACGGTGTATCCTACCGACTTAAAGTAAGAGTACCTTTTAGTACTGGAATACCTGAAAATTTAATAATCTAGTGTCACAAATGCTTAAAAGTTAAAGACAAAAAAGTTATGCCTTAAAATAACCGTTGACCTACGCAAAACGGACGCCTATGACCGGTACTGGAAATTCGCAATTGATGGAATCGATTCATCTCTGGAGGATAAATAAGCATACCAGTTTTTGTTTTTCTAAATAGAAGCGTTCTGGAGGAATTTAAAAAAAAATAAATACAAGGCGCCATCTTCAAAGAACTCTAGCTCCCTTAGGAAGCATTTTCGGACTAGGTGAATTTGGGTTTAATTGTCTTAAAATTATCTGAGGAAACTCCGGTCTTCGTTTGTCAGGAGAGTTTCTGGACACCCTGTATAATTCTTACTATTAAATCTTTCCCCTATAATCCAACAAACACCTAACCCATGTGCGCAAATTCAGGCCCAGACGTTTACTGAGAATCCTCCGCTCGTTCGTTATTTTTGAGTATATTTAATTTTGATATTTGAAATAGTACTCTTCCCCACGCCAAATCTATCCGCTAATTTTCTAGCTGACCATCCTACTTCTAGTAATGTAATTATTTAAGTTTTAGTTTGAATATTCAAATGCGGCATATTTGCTTTATATTTTGACAAACCTGAATATAACACTGACAGATCTGTAAACAACAAATCGATGTACAAACCTATAAAGATGGAAGTTTTTTCCTGTAAATGGTGGTAAATGGTGTTTTTCTGAAAATTTTTTTAGCGGATACAAGTCTATCAACTTCCGGAAAGGTGTCTCTGATATATTCACAGATTCTCTTAATTGCATGTGCTACACAATATGCAGCATATTAGGATATGTTTCCTCAGAGACACCTTTGATAGACTTGTATCCGTTTTTAAAAAAGAAAAGCACCATTGAGAGTAGTAGCGGAAAAATTTCCATCTTTGTCAGTGCCTCCCTCTCCAGTAATAGCTAGACGGGGAAAAAATACGATCGCTCATTAATGAAGAGAATTCTAGTAGGTATGAATCATCGCTTATGAATAAAGCTTGGTTTAAAAGCGTGAAATTTATTTGTGGACAGATTTTTTTACGCGTGAGATTTAGATATATCACCTATCTGATACGCTCTTGTTCTCAAAGAAAGTCGAGAATTATTGCGAAGTGATTGTATTACTAAAATTGTTGCAATATCATTTCGTCTTAAGTCTTTTTGTTTTTTTTGACAACTTTTACATCACCATAAAGATCAAATTTATGTCCCAAATTTCTTAAAGTATTTACCGAAATTTGTATACTTGAAAATCTCCGATGGAAAATATCAATTCCGTATTTATAGCACACCTCTCCAATATCAGTAACACTTGACCAAATAAATGCGCTACAACTCAACATCTTTCTGAAGATATCAGCTGACAAATGTTATGAATTGTCAATGTAATCAAATATCAATGACAGTGATTATTATTTAACAGCAATAATTTTGGTTGATTACATAACAAAATGAAGTGTAACACGAAATTAATTCAACTAAGTCTTAGTAACAATAACTCCCACAAGAAAACTTTATTTGACTTTTTGATTTTTCCTGTTTCCTCTCATTTTAGTACTTCAAAAAAGCTTAATTTGAAAGTTTTTGATTTTTTAAATCTACATTTTTGTATTTCATGAAAATTGAATTTTTTAAACGTGATTTGTAGTTATATAACAAGCAAAAAAGTTCTGAAGAATGAGGTTTTTTCGAAAAATTGAAAATAACATTTTTTACAAGTATAGTTAAGTCCACCCGGGGACATACTGTATACCTTCTATATAAATTTCGTATAAATTCCAGTAACTAACCGTAGCTAATAAAGCTGCCACTAAATTTTGTTGACTTAGGTTGTATGATAAAATCGTACAGAATCATTTTGTAAATTATTTCTTGTATTTTCCTTCACTTTACAACTACATATTATTTATACAACACAAGATAGTCTGACAGCATATAACTTACTAGAGTTAACTAAACCATGTAAATATATCAGTTGGCTTGAATAAACAAACGGATTCGCGAGGATGTTAGGATCACAGCCGATCACACACTATTTTGCTTTTATATCTTCCACATAATCTACGAATTTTCAGTCTTGAGTGATGGAACATGCAGATTTTTCTATAATATTGTTGGGTCTATATGAAGGTGTATCGATTATAATTAACCGAACTTCTTTATAAAATATTTACAAGATTTCTTATTTAGATTTAATGGTTGTATCCCAGAGTTTAATTTTATAATACTATATAAGTTGGCTTTACAGATTAGTATTTGATATTCTATTTCTAAATTGAGATCGCTTGCTAATAAGTAGACTGCGGAACAGACGCTATCCTCTAATGAGTTATGCAGGCGCAGAGACAGAGTCGGTTTCGCTTAATAATAAGATTGATGCAATATTCGCTCGTAGCCCAGATTAATGTCCTGAAAGGCTTTTGTAGTAATGTTCAAAATATGTAAATCGGTAGATATATTAAATTTAAAGATTATTATTTCTATGCGCCACTCACTAGCTCTGATGTTGAGCGAAGTTTTTCTAAAAGAACGCACTTTACAGAACAAAGTTTAGAATATATTGTAATAATTCATGTGAATAAAAAATGCTGTGGTGTGACAAAAGCATTCACTTTAATTATAGGTGATATAATTAATTTCAAGTTTATACTTTTTCAATATTTTAAATTTTTTCACTGTATGAAGTAAATGTATTTTGTATATATATATATATATATATATATATATATATATATATATATATATATATATTGAAACAATCTTTGAGTCAAACGTTTACTAAAAAGTGTTTTTAGTAACAAAATATTAAACTTTAAAACAGAAAATGAATTTAAAATTCTAATTTTTACCCCCGCATTCTGATACACTTCTGCGCAGGTCCAATGAATATAGACGTTTGTAGTTAAATATAATAACCTCTATAACCAAATAGTACTTTGGTCTTAAAAGAAAGTTTGAAATTTAATATAATTTGAAAAAAAAACAACGAACATGAGTCCTCTAATATCTCCAGGGTCGTGAAGATTCTGTCTGACAAAGAAATTAAAAGGTATGTTAGCCCAGTATTAATATGATAAACTAATAGAATTCAAACGACTTGTTTTGGTTCTTAAATTCCGTTTATTAAAAGGATAATCTTATCTTAATAAGTGAATATTTAATTAGGTACATTTAACAAAACATTCGGAATAAACAATAGTTAACAATTTATTTTTATTGAAAATTTAATTATAAAATTTAATGGTTATGTGGAATTTCTTATAGGTTAAAAATTGTATCTACGGAAAGGAGACAAATACTAAGGCTACATAAACAAATTAATCAAACTGCTAAATAAATGAATTTGTATATAACCTCCTTACTTACAATGTTTTAAACAAAATGGTCATTAAAGGGATCTTTATCTACCTTCGGTAAGTAAATGTATCTGTTTACTTAAAAAAAATACAAATAATAAAAAACTTAGCTCAATATTCTATCACAATTATCCGTCTAGTCTCTGGAATTAAGTCTTTCTTCCCTGACGTACGGCTGGTATATTTTAACTTCAGGAACAACGGTCACAATTCTGGCAGATCTCGAAAGTTAGGATCACCGGTCCCAATCCTGGTAATATAAGGCCTTGTAATGTTTCCCAATATTTTTCTAAAGCTGGTACACGTCTTTTGTGGCTCATTAATTGATAGCGGAGTATAAAATGAAAACAGTTCAAATCTTGGTATGTAATATAAATTATACTTGTTTTTATATTTAAAAAAAAAAATTCGTTTTATCCAAAACACATTCCATTAATTTAAGTCCAAAAATTCTTCTCTCCAATTGTTTCAATAACTCACTATGGCAACCCAACAGCTTTTCCTGTTTTTGAAGCTTATTGGTCGCTTTAGTTATATAGAATTTTCCAAAATATTTGACATTTATACAATAATTTTGATTCTTAATTAATATTATGAACATATTGGTTTACAATTAAATTTTCACATAACCTTTGAAGTACACATAATTAACTCGATTTACATAGTTCTATAATTTTAGTAAATGTAAGAAAGTCATATACTTTTGAAATTTAATTATAGATTTGACACTCTAAATTAAAAAAACAATACAAATATAATAGACTTCCAACCTTCTAAGAAATCCCAATAACAGAAATGTAACGAATTAAAGCTAGTGTCTTCAATAAATATCCAATTAATATTTTTATTATAATATATATCATGAATTAATTTCAATTCAAGTTAATTTAAATTCATTTAACTTTAGTGTTTTATTTATTTTCCTAAAAATAAATTTCCGTATATACGTTTGCTTTATTAAGACTCTGGCGAAATATACATATTTCACACTCCGTCTGTTTACATTGAAAGACGTACAAACAGACACCTTTTATCAATACCATCGCGCTATAACATTCATATATACTGTTATGTTGATCGATTGTACATTGTCGGCACCGATGAATCACACCCGATATTGGATAGCGCCGGTTCCGCAGTCTAATAATAAGCCAATTTAGTTGTAATTTTACCCTAAGTGTTTTTGCTTAGAGGATAGGTGGTTTTGTCACGCTAGTCGTCGGTTTAGTGAAAGCCTATCTCTATCGCTGCTTATGGTAATTGGCAATCATTGAATGATTAGCTGGCTAGATTCTTGCTCTATAGTTATATTAGCTGATTTCACTTCATATAATTTAATTTTATATTTTAAAGTTGTATAGTTTAAATTTATTTATATAGTTTATATATTTAATTCTATAGCATAGATATTAATAAAGTACAATCAGTTCAAAGGAAGTTTTTAATGTACCTACTTAAATTAAATTACTTCAAAATAGCGTACAATGTTGATCTATTGATCTATAATATGATTTAATGTTATACTTGTGGATTAATCCAGTCTTGCTATTTGAGTAGAAATTGAACTGTTTTTAGATCGTTTTGAAAGATAGAACAGGTAAAGTATCGTTCTGTGATTAAGTTCTTATTTTTGAAGAGCAAAACAAACTAACAAATCAAAAGACACAAAAAAGACCCTTTTGAGTTTTTACTTAACCATAGTTTCCAAAGAAAGACTTTTAACAATTAAAAGTTGAGCTGGAGTCTATTTACGGGTACATATTCCCGTCGATTACAACCACAAAACGATGGTCAAGTGAGTTTAAATGTTGTGTCATTAAAAAGATACGCTGTTTGTATTTTAAATTTTAGCGTACGAAATAATAGCTGAAACTACTCAAATCGTGAGTATTACGATAGTTTGATTGTGTGCGATGCGATATCCTGGCCCACGTATGCAAAATGCTAATGTCTTTAGAACACTAGAATATAGAATTATTTTCACCGGATGCATTACAATACAGCCAGGCAGAAATGCTGGGTACCCTCGTTTACGCGATGATACAATCATTGATTTGATATCAAACGATCCTCCAAGATGTACTAGGTGCGTTGCGAGGGAGCTAACTGAGAAGAAATGAAGTTCGCGTATGGCGTGCACTAAGACGTGACCACATCATTTCACAAGATTCCAGCAATTGGAAGATAATGGCGGTCCACTTCGGTAAGCGTTTTGTGAATGGTACTTAAATATTGATCTTCACATCCAAAATTCCATTCTGTAGACAGACGAATGTTTATTTGCACAAGATGGTATTTCACTAGCGTTATGAGAATTCACATTTAATTATGGCTAGAAATCGCCAACGCTTAAGCATTTGGGATGGTTTATTGGGTGAACGTCTGGTAAGGTTACGTCAAAATTAATTATTTCTTTTCATTGTTTTTAGTTTATTCACATTTTGCTGTACCACATAAATAGAGCAAATTATTTAGATTTTCTATAATAGCTGCCTAAATTTTTTGATGTACAGTCGCATGCCAATTTCCATGTTTTTTCGATGCATTGTACGGTACTTTTTAGTATGAGGTTAAGAATGTCATAGTAGTGTTAGTATAATTTTACATGTTTAATATTAAAATTTGACAAATTGTAGATGACAGATAACATCCAAATCACATAGATATAATAAAACGTACGAAATTTCATTGCAAGCGAGTGTACTTCCAGCGCGACGTAACATCGCAAATGCTACGTAACGACGATCAGGCAGCAATGCACACCGAAGCATGTATTGCTGCTGTCGGAAGACATTTCGAACAAATGTTATAAAGTGTTGCATGGTAGATATACGTTTTTAATTCTGCAATATTAAAAAAGTTTAGATGTTTAATTCTTCATTTTCAAATTTACTAAAATTTAGGAAAAAGTAGTCAGATTAAAAAATGGTAAAGGAACATTCGTTCGAGTTTTTGATGATAAACGTCACGCCATAATCTGTGTCCGCGAATTTCGTAACACCCTCTACACCATATTTTCTAAATATAACGACAGAATAGACGGTAGTTTCGTCATTTTAGCTTGTAGGACATTAGATTTCAACGTTTAAATTTTTTTCTTCACTAATTTATAAATATTTTTAATTTTAAACATGTCCTGCCTTTTTGCGGAGCACTGGGAATTCATTTGCGAAGAATTAAGTGCTTCACATTATTATGCACATGCAAATTCTATAACTTCTCCAAGAATACTGAATAAATTTATTATTTAGCTCCATTCAAATCAGATTTCTCTATTAATCTATATTTCACTTTCCTTTTCTCTAGCATCGAATCTTTATATATTTAGTTATTGAATAGTTGTAAATAATTTTTAGAAAATTTATACTAATTCTATGAATCATAACTCTTCTTTCTCGAAAATTTTGTATTTTAAATGAATATTTAATATGAATATAAAAATAACTTATTTTAAAGTAAAATTTGTATATTAATGCTTAACTTTCCTTTAATGAAATTCTTTGCTGATTCATATCTTTGCGTCTTTTTTTTAAATTATTTATTAATATTTATGTTCTTATGTATAGACACTTACGTCTATAGTATCCTTAAAATGAATAATGCTCTCATTATTGCTTAAGACGCCACCGACGTTGAAATAATCCGGATTCGAACTTTGCCACTGTGCCTCGGTCACTACGACAAAGAGCAGATACAGGAGCCGCCACATCTTCGTCAATTCTTCTGTCAACAGCGACTGGACGTAGAGAGAGGTGGTGAAGCTGGGTTGCCGCACCCGTTACCATGGAGTTTCCAGATGATATCGATTGCGCCTGCTCCATCAATTCCAATATTTTCTTTATGTAGAAAAGAAATAGTATACATACTTTTAAGTAACCCTGCAATTTCTTTAATGGTAAATGTGGTTTCCTTAAGAGAATCAATTTTCAGTACAAGTATTTTGATTTAAGGGGTGAAATAGCACCTACAGTTTCTGTATTACAGTCATTTTCTTTTGGTTTTCCCCTTTTGTCATTTGTGTTTCACAATTTGTCAAATGACTTTCCCAATTCCTGTCATATTGACATATATGTCAAATTAAATTCCTTTTTTGGCAAATCTCTTTCACTTTATATCAATTATTTTTCCCATGTATGTAAATTATATGTTTTGCTTAATAACTACTTACCAAGCTGTGCATCATTTTCATTTAGTTATTGACGTACCCTTGAAAATAAAGTATACATTTGAAATTTTAAGTTATCTAATTTATTCTTGTGTAATGTAATGTACATAGAAATTGATACATACATGTATGCAAAACATTTTCAAATATCACAAATATGCACAGTACAAACTATCGAAATATATAAATGAAGAAACAATTAATTTAATATTTCATTTTGTTCTAAACAATCACCCAGATATGTTTCCATATGCTGAACATAATGAAGCCAATTATCTGCAGTTATTTGTTCAGAAGCATTGTGTATTGCTGCATATAATTCATCCTCATTTGTCGGCTGAGTTCTCTTTATTATGTGTTTCCATTGATTAAATAATTCCTCTATCGGATTTAAAAATGGACTGTAAGCAGGTAAAAAAACTTCAAAATGCTCATGACTTCTAATGAGATTGACAACTTCTTCATTTGTATGAAATCTAACATTATCCATAACAAAAAAGGCGCCTTGTATGTTACAGTCTTTTTCTTTTGGTTTTCCCCTTTTGTCAATTGTGTTTCACAATTTGTCAAATGACTTTCCCATTTATTATAATATGGCGGCGATGTGTCAAATAATTTCCTTATTTGTCAAATGTGTTTCACTATATGTCAATTGACTTTCACGAAGTGTGTTAATCATTTTATATTCATCTATTATGGAGAATCGTCGAATTAATAGTAAAATAAGTAATGATTTAAGAGCTTTAATAATTCGTTCTATCAACAATGGGCTCACGGCAAATAATATCGGAGAGCAATTTGGAATTTTACCCAATACTGTAAGAAAGATTTATTCTACATACCGGAGAACCGCTAATATTCATAAAAGAAGTTCTGGTCACCGACCAAAAAAATTATCTGTGTTACAGATAAATGAAATTTGCAATTGGATTGATGAAGATTGCAGTTTATCACTTCGTCAGTTAAAAGAAAGATGTTTGACGCAGTGGCCACTTCATCAAATATCGCTATCGACGATAAACAGAGCACTAAAAACTTTCCATTATTCGTTGAAGAGAATCTCTTTCGTTCCCGAAAGAAGAAATACATCACAAATCATACAGACTCGCTTTGAATATGCTATCCGGTACAATAGAACCATGTTCGAAAGGGAAAAGATTTTTTTCATTGATGAATATGGAATTCAAGTTAATTCTCGAACTTCATATGGAAGATCAGTTAAAAATACTCGAGCAACGAAAATAAAAGCTCAACTAAGAGGGCGTAATTATTCTGTGGCTGCAGCAATGAATGTAAATTCACTATATTTGTTCCAAATCCAAGATAGACCATTCAATACAGTTCATTTCTGTGAATTTATTACAAATCTAATTAATCATTTACATAATGATACAGTCTTTTTCTTTTGGTTTTCCCCTTTTGTCAATTGTGTTTCACAATTTGTCAAATAACTTTCCCAATTCCTGTCATATTGACATATATGTCAAATTAAATTCTTTTTTTGTCAAATCTTTTTCACTTTATATCAATTATTTTTCCCATGTATGTAAATTATATGTTTTCTTAATAACTACTTACCAAGCTGTGCATCATTTTCATTTAGTTATTGACGTACCCTTGAAAATAAAGTATACATTTGAAATTTTAAGTTATCTAATTTATTCTTGTGTAATGTACATAGAAATTGATACATACATGTATGCAAAACATTTTCAAATATCACAAATATGCACAGTACAAACTATCGAAATATATAAATGAAGAAACAATTAATTTAATATTTCATTTTGTTCTAAACAATCACCCAAATATGTTCCCATATGCTGAACATAATGAAGACAATTATCTGCAGTTATTTGTTCAGAAGCATTGTGTATTGCTGCATATAATTCATCCTCATTTGTCGGCTGAGTTCTCTTTATTATGTGTTTCCATTGATTAAATAATTCCTCTATCGGATTTAAAAATGGACTGTAAGCAGGTAAAAAAACTTCAAAATGCTCATGACTTCTAATGAGATTGACAACTTCTTCATTTGTATGAAATCTAACATTATCCATAACAAAAAAGGCGCCTTATATGTTATCATTATGTAAATGATTAATTAGAGTTGTAATAAATTCACAGAAATGAACTGTATTGAATGGTCTATCTTGGATTTGGAACAAATATAGTGAATTTACATTCATTGCTGCAGCCACAGAATAATTACGCCCTCTTAGTTGAGCTTTTATTTTCGTTGCTCGAGTATTTTTAACTGATATTCCATATGAAGTTCGAGAATTAACTTGAATTCCATATTCATCAATGAAAAAAATCTTTTCCCTTTCGAACATGATTCTATTGTACCGGATAGCATATTCAAAGCGAGTCTGTATGATTTGTGATGTATTTCTTCTTTCGGGAACGAAAGAGATTCTCTTCAACGAATAATGGAAAGTTTTTAGTGCTCTGTTTATCGTCGATAGCGATATTTGATGAAGTGGCCACTGCGTCAAACATCTTTCTTTTAACTGACGAAGTGATAAACTGCAATCTTCATCAATCCAATTGCAAATTTCATTTATCTGTAACACAGATAATTTTTTTGGTCGGTGACCAGCACTTCTTTTATGAATATTAGCGGTTCTCCGGTATGTAGAATAAATCTTTCTTACAGTATTGGGTAAAATTCCAAATTGCTCTCCAATATTATTTGCCGTGAGCCCATTGTTCATAGAACGAATTATTAAAGCTCTTAAATCATTACTTATTTTACTATTAATTCGACGATTCTCCATAATAGATGAATATAAAATGATTAACACACTTCGTGAAAGTCAATTGACATATAGTGAAACACATTTGACAAATAAGGAGATTATTTGACACATCGCCGCCATATTATAATAAATGGGAAAGTCATTTGACAAATTGTGAAACACAATTGACAAAAGTTCGTAATATAATTTTATTAATGCACAATTTGATCCAAAAGAAATTATTTTCAAGTCGATAAAGCTAAAAAACAGGAAGCGCAGAAGTAAGCTATGATCAAGCAATTGTATATGAATTCTAATTACTCTATTTAACAACATTTGGAAAAGAAGAATATGCAAAGCTGTAGGGCGATTGATATTAACATGTGTTACCAAATATATAGCAGAAAATACAAAAGAAAAATGAAAGAAAGAGAGTAGAATAAACTGTTTTAGTAACTAAACCATAAATTCTTAAAAAACTGAACTATTAAGATTAATTAGAAATGTAACAGTTCGAAACTTGCAAACAAATAATCCCATTGCAGAAACATATAGATTTAAAGACAGTTAAATGCTTCGTAAGAAGAAAAAGCGTTGGAAATATGTGGAGGGAATGAGTGACAATAGATTAACATAACTTTAGTGGGTATTAATGTTAGTTATCTTTATACATCAAATAACAAGGGAGGATGCCGCGTTTACTTAATAAAAAGAGAAAAAAGAAGAAGAAGAGAAAGAAGACGGGGAAGAAAAGCAAAAGAGTGAGAAAGAAGGAGAGAAAAATTAGGAAAAATAGGAATAAAATGAAGAAGAGGATGAAGAAGAAGATAAAGAAGAAGATAAAGAAGAAGATGAAGAAGAAGATGAAGAAGAAGATGGAGAAGATAAAGAATAAGATGAAGAAGAAGATGAAGTAGAAGATGAAGAAGAAGATGAAGAAGAAGACGAAGAAGAATATGAAGAAGACGATGAAGAAGAAGATCAAGAAGAAAATTAAGAAGAAGATGAAGTAGATCAAGAAGAAGATAAAGAGGAAGAAAAAGAAGAAGAAGAGCTTATTACACCGTGGAGTAATAATAAATGCTCCATGGTGCTCGACTACTTCTATGTTTGAAGTACTATCGCGGCATTTAAAATCCGGACGATTAGATATTTATTTTCACTATAATTAAGCATTTTAATACGGTTTTTGTATAATTGACTTGTGTAGATGACAGCATACTGACATTTAGCTGTAACCTCTCACGCTAAATTATGTTATACATTTTGTTAAAAAATTATGTTACTGAGTGAATAAATGAAAGACAAGAATTTAGTAATCAGAAAACTACAATTATTTGGTTTTCATTTTTAATATTTTATTTCAGCACCATTTCTAACACCTTTTGTAATCGTCTAGGAATAGATGTTATGACACTTATGACATTATGTATAAATTCTGGTGACAGATCATTCCAAATATCCTTGATCTTGTTAGATAATTCTTGGACATTTGCTGGCCTAAAATTATTCCAGCTCATCGTATTAACAGTGTAACCCCACATGTTCTCGATGGGGTTCATGTCTGAACTTCTAGAACACCACGGCGAACACTATATTTTTCTCTAAACCACTGAGAAACGACTCTTGCCGTGTGGACTCGACAATTGTCGTGTTGAAAGATGAAATTTTATTCAGGATACTTATATAATTTCTGCCGAAGTTAGGAAAACAATCGTGAATTAGGTGGTGGTCTATAAACACGGATTCGGCCATTATGAGACGACTAAACAACTTTTTCATTTATTTTCCCAAAAATTAAAATTATGCGGCACAAATTCCAACGCAAAACCAATCCTTATATCTTTATTCTACGCATTAATATACATATGTTTTTTTCACAGACGCCCGATTTCTCAAGCCTGAAATTTGTCTCAGCCGTTTTCTTGCTGTGTGAACACACCCGGGTAAATGCGTTGCGGTCACTGCATTTACTATTATTTCGAACAGATCGTTTCTTATAAAATTAATAAGATTTTTATCCTGTTCGGGAGTTGACACACGGATACCACCGGAGCCTCCTTTTCTATTAATAACTCCTCGACGCTGGCTCATAATTTTGATATCTGAAATGTTACTCTTCCACACGGAAAATCTATTCGCTAATCTTCTAAGTGACAATCCTTCTCCTAGTAACGTAATTATTTGAGCTTTAGTTTGAATATTCAAATGTGGCATATTAACCTTATAGTTTGACAAACCTGAATATGACACTGACGGATCGGTAAACAGACGCAAAGTATACATGATTCAATTTAAAAAAGGACCAGATGGCGCGGCAATTTGTGTATAATTTACACAGGAATTTCAAAAAAATAGATAATTTGTATGTGAGGTTATGTACCTACTAACTTATACAAAAGATTATTTTTGACGTTTGTTTATTCACATATTTATTATTAATTAAGCTTAGACTTTGAAAGTTTTATTCAAGCAAGAAGCGGCAAATATATACCAATGCAAGGTATTATATAAAATATTTCAATTAATATCTTATAATCTGTTATTTATTGTTTGAAGGTGTTGCATCTACAATAAATTTGTGCGTAAATACAGTGAGAATGTGTTAAAATTACTACAGGAGAAATATTTACATCTTTCTTTGATTTTATTAGAGAACAAAACTTTTGTGTAAATGTGCTAATAAATTTAAAGGATTGATGGTGACAGTGTATTATAATTACCATAATATTTGTGTATTATTTAGCTTAAAAAATATAGCATTTTACAAAATACAGTTATTTTAATAGTATCTATAATGAGTAGAGAACGGACACGCTTACCATCCAGTGCAGTACTGGCGAAATGCAGTATTTCTAAAATATTTAATTTTATTTATATAATTGGAAAACGAACGGGTGGTGGTCTATAAAATTACGAAATACATATTTATTTGTTGAAAAGTTGTATTTATAAAGTTTTTAAATTTATTTATATAATTGGAAAACAAACGGGTGGTGATCTATAAAATTACGAAATACATATGTATTTGTTGAAAAGTTGTATTTTTTAAGTTTTTAATTTTATTTCTATAATTGGAACATTTTTATTTGTTCATTTTGTCGTTCAAGTTGAGTAAAGGAGTATTAATATTGACTAGCAATAGTTTCTCAAGGTTTTCTTCTGTCAATTTTGTTCTCTTTGAATTAAGTACATCCTTATAAATAGAAAACGTCCTTTCTACACCGCAACTGGTTATAGGTGCATACTGGAAATATTCTTTTATTTCTTCATATTTAGCCGTTAGATTTTGTGGAATTGTCTCCATACATAATTGCTGCAATGTAATTAAATCTGGATTTCTATTAAGAATTGCTTCAAAGTTTTGCCGAAGGCCACATCCGAAGTCACTTGGAATACTTTTCAAATTATTAACAGCCACATCTAATGTGGTTAATCCGTCATTTAATTTGAGATTTCGATTTTCAAAATAAGTGATTAGTTTCGGCAATTTTCCAATGTGTTCGTGAAGAACGTACAACTGATTTTTTAAATTTGGGATTTGTGTGAGCTCCTTGCACTCACCAATACTTCTAGCATCCTCCTTTAGCAGTGTTACGAAATGTTTTAGACTATTGAAATTCTCAGCATAATAACTAGTAGCTTCCAGCCATGTTCCCCATCTAGTTATTACTGGAGTGGGAGGCAGTGACAGAGATGGAAATTTTTCCCTGAAAAGAGCTAATCCCAATGGAGCTTTTCTGAAAACTTTTTTAAAAGCTGATACAAGTCTATAAACTTCCGGAAAAGTGTCTCTGATATATTCACAGATTCTGTGGAGAGCATGTGCTACACAAGTAATATGCAGCATATTAGCATATGTTTTCTTCAATAGTCTGCCTGTTTTTAACATATACGCAGCACTATCACTGACAAATAAAAGTATTTTTTCTTTGTACGTGGCGTCCGAATGAAGCATTTTCTGCATATTCTCCTTAATGGTTTCAGCAACTGTTTCCGCATCAACTCTATTTATAACACTTGTTGCTATTACATATGAGTTATAGGGAATAGTTGGATGTAGTACACCAGCTGCAACATTTACCACACAGCGTCCTAACATATCCACCGTTTCGTCGGCGCTTATCCATATGTATTGATTTAAAAGATGGCTTCTAATGCGTTCTACTGTTCTCGTATAGCACCTAGAAACATAATATTTGCGTAAAGTTGATTCATCAGGAACATTTCGACCAGTATATTTTTGAAGAAATATTTTTAAAGTGGGATTACTAAGTTTATTTAATGGAATATTAGCCGCCATAAAAGTTTTACAGAGTTCAGATGTGTTTGCGATCCTAAGTGACGAATTTTTGACGATATTTTACGGATTTTGTCTCCATAATAAATTTCCCTCCATAATAAATTTCCGTAATAAATTTCGGAATCACTGACAATGGACATACAATAAGTATGACCGTCAATCCAACTCGCCATTGTTTTACAATGCCGTTCTCGACATTCTTCCATATCATGTCTGAAAAAGTAACTTAAACAATGCTCTAGATCTAAATAAATGAAAACTAAAAATGTGTGCGTAAGTTATTGAAACTGAACGAAATTCAATGCACACTTTTACGTCGAAATAATTGGTAAAAATAGATTCAATCAAACGATATTAAACAGGATCTATCACAAAAATTACGATGTAATTAATAGTTAAAACTATGAAAACAAGAAACTTACTCACAGCACTTTATTTATCTTACGAAATATAAACTAATAAATAAATTACATTATAAAAACCCCGCTTCTATCTACGCTCATGAAAACACTTCAAAATGCACTATATTCTCGGAATACAATAGCTGCCTTGTCCATTGTTATCGCGGCGAGACCAGGTGTCCGAGTAAGTCAAACAAATACTTCATTGAATTACGCCGGGATGTACTGAGCGACGTTATACACAATTCCAATTGCCGACTGCGTTTTATGGAAATTGCGTCCGTTCTCTAATAATGAGAGAGCAATAAGGAAATTTATTTACCTGCACATCATTTCACATAATTTGGATAAAAATTTTTATACATCTAAAAAAGTTATTTAAAAATATTTTCATTTTACAAAAGTAAGTAAGTACATATTAAAAAGGATAAAACAGCAATTTTGCACCAAAAGATAGGTAAAACGTAAGCATTTTTCCAGTTTCAGTATTTGGTTAAACATGTGTTCATTTCTTTATTTCAAGTTATTTCTGATTAATACTTACATTTTTGCTTATGTATGGAATAAATTGTTACTATCGTACAATGATTTTTTTTTTGCTTTTAGCAGAAATATGGTTTGATTACAGTTTCAGATTTCAATGTAATTGAAAAAAAAAATAAGAGTAAATAAAAAGAGAAATTGCTTTCATGGGAAACTCCGTGTTCAGTAAAAGCAATTTCTTTTCGTAAATGTCTAAACACGATGAGTGTGAAACCCTCTTTTATTAGCATAATATACATTATATCTTTTACCTACACTTACATAATTACATTAAAAAAATTATATAATAATTTCATAAATATTCCGCGATTATCACAATATCTGGTAGTTACTTGAGACCCAGGACGTCGAACAATTTCTGAGGACCTGAAACAACTTACAATCTCATGAATGTATATGGTAAACATTATTATATAATTATATTTGGTTTACATTTTATTTTATTTACCAAACTATACAATTTATAAGTATAAAAAAAAATATATCTAACACATTACATACACACACGAATCTAAATCAAGAACATCACACACACATAACTAAATTTAACACACCACAGTTCATTATGTTGCCTATTGTTCATGAATATATATATATTGAAAACTACTCATCTTCAAGATCAGAACTTGAATCTAATGCAAATTCTGAGGACGACCCAGTATTTACAGTAAAAGTCAAATTTTCTAATACATTTTCAACAATATTATCTAAATCATACATTTTGTTTTCTTCTATTATAATGTGATGAATGCTATTTTTCCATGCGTCAGCATCAACCATGTCTAATCCTTCTAATAATAAATTTTTTACTTCATCCAATTTAAATGTCTTATTATTGGCCGCAACATGATGCTTGACTTGAGCCCATATAAGTTCAATGGGGTTAACATTACAGTGATATGGAGGTAAACGTGAAACTGTACGGCCACTTTCTCCAGCTATTTCATCGACCACGTATGAAACTGGATGACAGGATGTGTAATTTTTTACAGACTCAAACAATTCAATCTTTAGCATAGAATTATCAGCTAAAATTCCTTTGGTTAAAAGCCATTCAATGAGTGCCTCCATTTTCCATGATAAAGTAGGTGACTTTTCTGTTTTAGTAGAATGATAAGGCGCATTATCCGTTACTATAACACTATTGGGCTCAAGAGAAGGTAATATATTTTGCATCCATGCGATGAACTACTCACTATTCATATCTTCATGGTAATCTGCGGTTTTCTTGGATTCAAATAATAACAAACCCCCATTCATAAAACTAGTTTCCCTGCCAATGTGAAGCACATTTAGTCGCTTTCCTTTGCCAGATGGATCTTTCAAACCAGTAGAAAGCCCTACTTCCCTTGAAGTTTGACGAACAGCAGCTGTTTTGGACATATTAGCTTTGTTCTTAAAATACGCATTGCAAGCCATCTGCCTCTGTCCACTTTTTATATATTTTCCTTTACGATTTTTTGATGGACCTGGTAAAGCCGCGTCATCCATGCTCTAAAACGATTACGATTAAATAAATGAAATAAATTAATGAATATTTTTAGAAAATGATGTTTTCACTTTATAGTCTCTATAAAGAACTATCTTTAACGAATATTAATAATAAATAGCACAATAAACAACTAGTAAAACATGTAATTGATTACCACAGACAAAAATACCGGTCAATACTGACAGCAAAACTCTAATTTGACAGAACTAAATAAACTAAATTTCGCCTGCATAAAAGCGGCCTCTATTTTAGCCAATCACAAGCTCTTATTTTAAGCGCTATCTTTCCCAACGGTTTATTCTTATTTGGAACAGACATTAGATAGATACATATCTACTCTTAAAAAGCCATATCCAAACCAAACAAATTAAGATTTTTAAATGCCGCGATAGCACTGTCGTGAGCAAAAAAAACGGGACACTATTAAGTGGCTATCTTTACTCATAATAGTAAGTCAGGAATCACAAAAATGTGTGTCTTATTGACATTTATAAAACATTTTTAAAATTAATGTAAATAAAAATTACTAAAAACGAGAAAGATTATTTATTAAATTAAAATAATTATTACATTAAAATAATTAGTATTTCGTCATTCCACCGTTATTATTAACTGCATCTAATCTTGTAGACATTGAAGTGACAATATTTTGTACAAAATTTGTAGAAATTTGATGCCAAGCATTATGAACAATCTCCCAAAATTCTTCCTGAGTAGAAGCTCTATCTCATTAATCCCCATTTACATTTTCAATGGGATTTAGATAAGGACTGCAGGGCTGGATATCTCAAGTTTAAATCTCATTCTCTTGTAACCATTGTGTTACAAGATGAGACAGGAAATTGTGTTGTTCTTATAGCTTCCTTTAATGTTTTGAAAGGGTCGTGCCTAATCTTAGTAACTAATGTTTCGTCTTCCAGCGTATTCGAAATTTTGTTAAGTGCGGAAATCATTTTCCGATTTAAATTATCCTCTTCACTCCATTTTTTTTTTATATATTCTTGCGGCTGAACTTTTACCAATATTAAATTGAACCGACACACTTCTTAATGATTTCCCATTTGTCAAATGCGGCATTTTCAATTTTGAATTATCAACGATGATATATAATTTGACGTACAGTTTGAAAGTTAATCAAATGTTAAAATTACAACGCTAAAAAATAAAGGAAATTGACATAACGATTTTGACAATGTCCCGTTTTTTTTGCTCACGACAGTACATGTCCAACTTTAGAGGGATATGCCATATACCCAAATGTGTTTCAATATGATTTTATAACTGTTGCGCAATTTACTTTCCGTTCACTGTTCCGAATATTTTCAAAACATCCAAGAAATTTTGTTGAATTTTTCTCCTAGCTTATATTTAGTTAATCACCTGCCCAAGTGGACACATGGGTATTTTACTATATCTGCTTGAAGCATTTGATTTTCATTCAATGTAACAGAAGAACTGCGTAGATTGGACTATAATATGAATACTGTATCATCGATATATGTTCTTGTCATAATCAAATTGTATGAGGTACACTGGCTTGCAATAAAATCCCTTATACCTAGTTTTGGCTGTATTAAATTGATCTTTCTACTGACATTTCTAATTTGACATTAGTCAATTTAAATCAATCAAAATTGATCAAAATGTTAAAATTATCTGAATGTGATAAAGTATGAATATTATCAAAATTAGAAAAAGGATGGTCCGAAAGAAATGTAGCTAGAATATTTAATATAAATAAATCTACGGTTTTAAGTGTTTAGAAAAAATGGGAAGAAGATGGGAAGTGTTAAAAAGAAAGAAGGTTCAGGACGGTCGAGAATTTCAAATCAACAATAAGATGAATTTTTATTAGATTATTTAAGAGAAAATCCATTCAAAACGCAAGAGATTATGTATTTCGCACAAATTTTCCAGGATCTTGATCAACAGCATGACATAGAATTAGCATTCAAATAATCCAGTCTTATTTTCATTAAATTATACAATGTGTCCGGAAAAATGTGGGAAATCTCTCGGATTCAGATAGAACATTAAAAAATAAGATGACAAGTTCCCATAATTTTTTTCCTACCGGCCCTCCCTACGGAGATACGGCCTCCTAAAGGACGCCACTGGAAATCAATTTTTCTTGAATAACTTTTAAACTACTTATTATAATTTAATGAAAATTTAATATGATAAACAGTAGTAAGGACCTCTTAAAATACTGCCCTTAAATTTAAATTAGCTTGTTTAGTTTACCAGGGGCGGACTAGGTTGTACATTTTAATGCTTACATTTTTAACACCCTGTATGATAAGGAGCCAAAAAAACAAATTTGGATACCTTGAACATTAAGCTAAAGAAAAGGAACTCTTGTTCATTATCGATAAAATGAACCGTTTTCGAAAAAAAAAATAATAAAAGAATTAATGTTTCATTTCTATTAAAAAGAACCATGATTTCTAATTTTTTTTGTCTGCAACAAAGTGTGATACAAAAGTCATTCCAGGAACAAAAAAGTTTTAGTTTAGGTTATTTAATCCGACAAAATTACAAAGATTCTTAGAAATGCAGTTTTGTTCCAGAAAGGCACCTTAACAAAAATTATGTTTAGAAATGTACTCACTAAAGCTTGCAACGATTGAACCTAAATACGCTAATTAGAAATAATCAATTAAAAACTTCATAAGTGGGTTCAACATGGGCTCCGTGAACTCTGATAAAATTGCGGGCACGACGAATAGAGGACTGCTGCACTCGCCACAACAACCCAGCATTGTTTCTTATCACATCACAATGAAATGTGATTCTCTGTAAAAGTTCCTCCCTAGTATCAACCGGAGAGGAATACACCAAGGTTTTGAGATGACCCCACGGGTGAAAATCCATTGGCGTTAGGTCGGGAGACCGTGGATACCAGGCAATGGGACCTCCTCTGCCTATCCAACGGTTTGGATAGACGTTATTCAGGTGGTCGCGTACAGCAACGCTAAAATGAGGTGGGGCCCCATCATGCATAAAATACATGCTTTGGCGGGTTGCAAGTGGCAAATGCTCTATTGAATCCAGAAAAGCGTTCTGAAGGAACTGTAAATAAAGTTCACCATTCAATCGTGGCGGCAATACGCATGGTCCAATCAAAAAATTGCTAATTATTCCTGCCAAAACATTAATTGATTGGAACTGATGTTGATAATGATGAACGACAGTGGCATGAGGGTTTTCATCAGCCCATACATGCGAGTCATGTAAATTTACAATACCATTTTTGGTAAACCCTGCTTCATCGGTAAAAAGAATAGTGCCAATGAAGTTTGGGTTTGTTCGTTGCTGATCTAACAGCCAGTTTGCGAACTGGATTCTACGAGGAAAATCTTCAGGAAGTAGTAGATGCACTTTTTGCAGATGATAAGGGTATAACAACTGTTCTTTAAGTACTTCATGAATTGTCGTTTTTGACGTATTAAGCTGCGCGGCTAATCTTCGAGTGCTTATTGAAGGAGTATCACCTACAGTACCCAAAATATTTTCCTCCAATTGCACCGTACGTACTGTTCTTCTCACACCAGCATCAGTACTTGTTTCCGCAAAACTTCCTAAAACATTAAAGAAAGTCAATAATGTTACCTTATTAACTGGAATCGCCCACCAGTCTCTCTTAGACGTTGGTCAAGTCGCTGAAATGTTTTCTGATTTGGAATATTGCGATTAGGATATCTTTCTTCATACAACCTTCTTGCTTCCAAAGCATTGCAAGATGCAAGACCGTACATAAGATGCATACTCACTAAATGTGTATCCCATTATCAAATTAAATTTACCAAGATATTCAAAATTAAATAAATTAATATCGAAGTAAAGGATCAACGTATTAACAATATGAAAGATTACAAGATTTAAAATTTACACGTCAATGCAAGATATTTATTAATTCGTGGGTACTATAGTAACGTTTGCAAAAACAATGCGTTTTTTAGTACTGAAAACAGTTTTATTTCAGACTTTTGTATCAATCACACTTTGTTGCAGAAAAAAAAATTAGAAATCATGATTCTATTTAATAGAAATAAAACATTAATACTTTTATTATTTTTTTTTCTCGAAAACTCGAAAACGGTTAATTTTATCGACAATGAACAAGAGTATCTTTTCTTTAGCTTAATGTTCAAGGTATCCAAATTTGTTTTTTTAACTCCTTATCATACAGGTTGTTAAAATGTAAGCATTAAAATGTACAACCTAGTCCGCCCCTGGTAAACTTAACAAGCTAATTTAAATTTAAGGGCAGTATTTTAAGAGGTCAACAGTACTGTTTATCATATTAAATTTTCGTTAAATTATAATAAGTGGCTTAAAAGTTATTCAAGAAAAATTGATTTCCAGTGGCGTCCTTTAGGAGGCCGTATCTCCGTAGGGAGGGCCGATAGGAAAAAAATTATGGAAACTTGTCATCTTATTTTTTAATGTTCTATCTGAATCCGAGAGATTTCCTACATTTTCCCGGACACATTGTTTATACATCGCGAACAAAATTTCTGGGAAGGTATAGTATTTTCGGACGAAAGAATATTCTAGTCAAGCCACGATGGTCACGTGAATGTGTACCGTCCAAGAAACACAAATAGATCTGGAAGATTTTCTGTTAACGTCTAGACATGGATGTGCGCACAGGGTGCGGGAGTTGCATGGCAAATTGAAGGCCGTTTAAACTCACAATCATATCTAGATATTTTAGAGAATGTTATGCTTCCGTCGGTATCACAAACATACCCTAATAATACTTTAATTTTTCAGCAAGATAACAATCCTGTGCACACCGCCAGAGTTATCACATAGTGAATTACCAATCGGAACGTTGACATATTACCTCGGCCCGGATTTAAATCCGATTGAAAGCGTTTGGAATATAATGGTGAAACGAATGTACGAAAGAAATTTAAGATTCCGCAATAAAAATGAATTTTGGGCGGTAATAGAGAATGCTTGGGAGAAATTAAGCGAGAATCAGGATATTTTGAGAAATCCTATTCAGTCAATGCCAACAAGACTTGCATAGGTTTTAGAAGCTAATGGTACAATGATTAAGTGCTGACGCTATTATTAACAATATATGATATTTACCAAATTTTGTGTTTGGTTTTATACTAAATACCGCAGTGTTAAACGGACTACATATTGCTGTGTTCTCTTCTAACCGAGATAAATTGAATAATTAAATAAAGTTGAAAACAGAAATGAAAAATTTAAAACGGGAAACGGGAAACGAGATAATTATTTCGTGATCTTTGTATGTTATGGTAGATTCAATTAGTTGGCGATTAAAGGTCTGGTTTTACTTAAAAATGTATATATTTAAAACAATCTTACATGTTTCGGCAAATGATGCCTTTCTCAAAGAATTTAAAATATAAATGACAGTATATTCATGTCATACTTATACATTTGTAGTTGTCATGGATAAAATTATTCATAGATACATTCCAGGATTCAGCAAGACAATCTTTATTCAATTATGCAAAAAATAAATACCGTGCGATTTGAAAAAAAAATTGATAATCGCCAGGAATTGAAGATGGCGCTGGAAAAAAGTAAATGTAGCATCAAACATAGTTCTCATAAAACCTTTTCATTTGTTACCTATCTCATGAAAATCGAAATATAAATAACAGAGTTACAGCTTGAGGCGTTTTTTGCGTGACAGCATGTATTTAGAGAATTTTATCAAGAGGGGACACTTATCTAAATATCGTTTTAAAGCGATGGTCACAAATAAAATTTTGGTTTTGTAAATTGTATTGAATTTAATTCATCTTTCGAATTTTTATATTTTTAATTTAAAGAAAATTATTACTTCAGTTTGTTTAATATAATAAGAAATTAGACAGGTTAGTAATGTAATAAAGACTTTCAAGTACTTTGAAGTACTAAAATTAAATTTATAAGTTTATTTGTTTTATGTGGACACCTTATTTGAGCGTGTACAATTTCAATCTCTGTTTTAAAACAGAAAATGTAATATATCTATCTTTAACCTTTAAGTAGGGAAAACAAATCTTACGAACATTTAAAGATATCTGGGTTTAGAACTCGAAATTTTAAACTCTCGTTACATATATGAGATATTAATTAAATATATAGTGTGTTATTGACGATTTTATGTAGCAGGGTAAAGTCTCTTCACGTAAATATGAAGAACACATTTTTCTTTTGTAATATTATCAACCTTTAATACTATTAGATCCACCAACTTTACAATTTAATCATTTTTAAATAAAAACGCTGCTTCATGCTTTAGCATCTGGTAGGGTATAAAAACTCACTGGTCTAAAGTAATACACAGCTGTGTTTTGAAATATTAATATTGGAATCTAAATCTTCAAAGTTTTATTTCTATATCTATATGAATGTGAATATTATCTGACTAGATTATGTAAGATTGGCGTACTATGTTTTACTAATAATTGACGATATTTAATACAATTGAATATTAATGTATGTCTTGACAAAGTGTGAATAATAAATGGATTAAACTTAACATGCTATCGTATTATTTCTCTCCTTATTACATTAGATGCTAGGTCTAGTTGCAAGAAACACTTTTTGTAAAACAAAAACCCCGAGAGCAATTTTAAGAGTGTAAAAATACAAAATATGTGTGTATGATGATGCATGTTTAATAATTAACGATTCATATTTAATATATTGGCAACCTTTTTAAAAATCAAAGTATACAGCAATATGTTGATGATCATATCACATTTGTTTCATATCTTATACGCCAAAATCAAGGTTAGTAAATAGGTAAATACATTTACTAACCTTGCGTCAAAACTGTTAAATCTAAAATCAGCTTACATTAGATAATAATCTTAAAAAATAAGCTAACTTGACATTAAAGGGTACGGAATTTTATTGCAAGCCAATGTACTTCTGATGCATAGTGTACAGTGTATATTCGAGAATACTAGTCTGCATACAATAATAATATCATACCACACTTGAATTCGATGACGATAAAGAATTCTGTTAAAAAGTTATGTTTGGGTTACTAATATTTAACAGTTATTATTCTGTCAATGTCAAATAACCTTAAATTTTTAGAAATAAGTAATTTTTGTTTTGTCAGTTTTGACAAGAATCTTCTATATTTAATATTTTTTCATATAAACATATAATCCACATGCACGCCAATACTTAGACCAATACTTGCAAGCAAAATGTCTTATTCCGTGAATAAAAATGTAAGTCTAAGTTCTGAATCTCATTCTAGATTGTCAATCATAAGCCGCAAATGTAAAAAGGTAGGTTTAAATTATTAAATTTGTTTAATTAGTACAGCTCTATAATTATATCTATTATGGATTTCAGATTTCTTCATTCGAACATTCAAAATTTCCCAATAAACTTAATTTTTTCATGTACACACTGGCTTATACCATTTCTATAGAATCCTTTACAGCTGTATATATAATGGGAGATCAAAAAGGTAAGACAATATACAAAGCATAAAACCAAAGTGAGACAAGATAGAAAAATATTATATGCTCAAAAATTGCAAATACGGAGACATGTTAATGACTGGTTAAATCACCATGTAACATGTGGAGTAGATTCTAATGAATTCTTTCTTTAGAACATAAAATCTTAAGTATTTGATGCTATTACCCGTTACTTTGTGATAATCCATTATTTATTAAATACATAAATGTAGAGGATATTAAAATCATAAGTGTACCTTTGGTCTAGGTTAAGATAGACATTGCAAACGCTTTTAGCAGTGTTTGAATTATTTTATTTTATATTACGGAAATATATAGAATATTCTAACATAAACTTCATGTCAAACACAATTTCATCTTTTATTTCATTGAATAAATAATAGTCTAGGGGTGCTAAGTATGGTGATTGAGAAGGCCAGAAGCTATACTTTATAATACGATAACGATTAATTAACAGAGCGCAACTTAATAGATCGGGTAGAACTTTCTTACTATAATAATCTTAAAAAAAACGAGAGTCCATGTACAGTTCGGATAATCAGCCTCATGCATAAAACTGGATTTTCGAAAGAAGAGAACGCATTTGATGGAATAAACATGCTCCCAATCGAAAGCAAAGTATTGTCGACAATTAACAAATTTGTATGCAGCAATTGAAGAAAATGACCAGTTTCGGTCAATAAGAAGTTGATAGAATAAGTTTAGAAAGTTCCGGCACATTTACTTATTGTCCAGATGTATCGTAATACCCACAAATCACATATATATATATATACCGTACGAACGCCGGGGAGTGATTGGTCTACCACAATGTAGTAAGACGAAGACGAATAGCGAGTTTATGTGGTTAGGGTTGAGAGAGTATATTCAATCGGGTTCTACTGTCTAACTGTACGGGCGTTCCCTTTCTTTATCCAACACATTCTACATACGATCTAAGTACGAATCAAATAATCTCTCTCTAACACATTGAATATTCCTATCAGTCGGTCATTGTGTTCAAGGAAGGCAAATATACTTCAGTTGGCCAGTCATTACTTATATATCCATCGATCGCACGACGTTGGGCACACGGTATGTAGATGTGTAGCTTGAAAGGCGATCCGTGTGTAATTTTGCGGGGAAAGGCATCCAAACAACGCGAAGGAAATTAGTTATGCAACTTAAACATCACAAGGGTGTTGTATTTAGAAGTTGTTCTGAGGTAGAATTTCATATGATAACGAAAAATCTCGGCGTATTTAAATTTTGTGATCTCGTGTGGTCAAACTATACAATTTTTGAAAATACTATTGTATTTCTTTAAATTAAATTGGCATAAGAGTTGGTGGAGATCCTAAATATATTTTTATACGAATTGCGTTTGTTTGTAATTTTCATTTGAATTTACATTTTATGATATATTTTGAAGATATTCAAGAAGATGGAAAAGAATTAAATAGAGTATGGAGAAAAATAATGTTTCGTTCGATTAAATTCTGCATTGAATATGTCTAAGAAGTTTATGTAATGGGTTCTAAACATTAACATGACAAAACATATATTGATTGCAATACAGAAGTTAATCGAATCAAATATTATTTTTCCTTCATACATAAAATTTTAATAACCCCAATAGTAATTTAACTACAGCTTTGTTGGTTGCATACACAATTATCCCCCCTTTCCCCGCATGGATCCCAGTCCATAAGCTATACATAGGGATCTATTTTACTATTAACCCATTACTAGTCATAATTCGATTCGTGCAAATTTTCAATTTTTTTCATCCAATACCAACTAAATGCTTACAAATTAAGATATTGTGGTGGTTTTTTTCGAAAAAATATTCACACTTACAAAAATATAGTACGTCCCATTTTTTGGGACATTGGCTGGAAATGAGGCATTTAGGAAACAGTAGAGCTCATAATAAATAATACAGAAAGTTTAATTGATTGAAAACAATAATAGTGTAATATTGCAGTAATATTGAAAATAATACATTTATTTTGTATGGAATGGAGCAAAACATCTATCATGTAGAGGTACATCGCATTTGCCACAAAGTCTCATTGTTTTTTTACTACAGAAGGCGCACCTGCGTTGTGTCGTAATTGGCGTTATCAAATGACTTTTACCGTCAAATCTTACGTCACAGCTCACTCTTCCACCTAGCAATTTAGATGTTTGTGGCCCCGTCCTTTTTGGGGTAGAAGAAGTTGTTTTGGAAATATAAGCCAACACTATTCTTCTACATACGTCTAGAAGCGATATCTTGTCTTCAGGATTTGTTACTTGATAGAGTCTCCAAGTGTTTACAATGCTTATATCTAAAAGTTGGGTGAATAAAGGCCACCACCATTTTTTGGAACGAATTCTAATCCTATAAAGTGAAACTTGTTTATCTAACATATCCACTCCACCCATGTGCGAGTTATGTTCCTGTATGACCTTCGGTATTGGAATTTGAATTTGCTTTCTATCCTTACGGGAATAACGTTTGGTTTGCCCTAAAGGTTGAACGCAACTATAATTAGTGGCAAGTGAAACGGCTCTATTGTCATTCCATTTTAGAATAAGCACTTCATTTGATCGGTCGAATTTATAATCGAAATAACCTCGTTCCTTCTCTTTTTCCATTGTTTTGTTTGAAATCAATGGGCATTTTTGAGCACGGTTTTCTCGAATTGTTCCCGTTGCTTTCATTTTCAGTGCTCTTAGATTGCACATTATTTCATGACTTGTGAAAAAATTATCAAAAAATAATTCGTGTTTTTCATACTCTTCGGCTGGTATTGAAGAGATAAGATTTGTAATTACCCGAACACCCAACGGTCCTTCCACGTTTTCGCTTTTGCCACAATATGTCTCTAAATTGTATAAATAACCATTGGAGCTACACAAGCACCAGAGTTTATAGCCAAATTTTATTGGCTTTCCGCGCATATACATTTTTGCGGAATGTCGCCCGTAATACCGCACCATCATTTCATCTATAGATAATTGGGATTGAAACACACCGAATTTCAGCATCTCAAAATACGGTCGTAGTTTGTACATTTTATCCTCTTTATCTAAAAGCGTGTTATTAGCTAAACGAATATATTTCTTTATTTCTTTGAATCGTCTTCTCGGCAGTGCGTTATATAGTAAAGGTACACCAGCATCAGGAGATTGTTGCTAAAACATGTCCTACTGAGGCAACTTGTGATAGCCACCGAACAATAGAACGCCAATGAAAACTCGCAACTCTTCAGCCGTGAGTGAAAAGTCTTGATCGTTTTTTTGCCGGGCGTACAATATGCTTTGCTGTGCTATGTAATCTATTACATATTTGGTAAAAAATTGCTCAAAAATATCCACAACAGTTTTTCCATGTAACAGTGATGTGACATTTTCGAAATCATTTTCCGATGCACCGTTTGCGTCAGTGTATTTTGTTTCATCTACCCAGTGCGGTGTTTTTGCTGTTTTTCCAAAGTTTGAGTTATTTTTCTTATCAAATTCAGATGCTCTTTTTTCTTTCGTGTTAGATACTCTACGCTTTTTCACGGCAAGTGGTTCATCATCGCTGCTGAATTCAGATTCGTCGCGGATATTAGGTATCAATAGCTCTAGAGTACCTGCAACATCTTGTACTTCTTCTCCTTGTAGATTATTTTCGCCAAAATTCTCCGTATCAGTCACTTCATCTGGCTGTGGTGGAATGATTGCGATTTGAATATCTTCGCTACCAACGTCGTTATTATTCATGTCTTCCCAAAACGCTGGATCCTTTAAATTTCCTCAAATTCTGATGTAGTTAGACATTTCGCACCGTTGTACGGTCGCGGTCACATAAAAGCGACCGGCACTTTTCCTATATACATCATGTCACTTAATAATGAAAAAAGTCAAATATTAATTAATTTGTCATTAGTGTCATTACTTACAAAGCCAAAATTTATGAAAATAACACAAAATGTCAAATTAGTGGTCGCTTTTATGTAACCGCGACCGTACTTTGCAGAGTTCATACTTCTTTTATTTTGATAATTTTATGAATATCCTTCACGCGTATTTTACTATGTCTCTGGAGACCTACACAAACCTGTTGATACTGATATCAACCAATGTCCTAATATTGGGACGCTAACATAAACAAAATATACACTATAAATACCAGAAAATATAACATCAAATTTCAGTTGAATCACATACTGTAACTCGAGAAGACTATTGATCAAGAGCAATTATATTGTTTTGATTGCATTTACAGTTGTTATGTATTTGTATTTCTTCCGATGCACGTGAGCTTGAAAGCGTAAAACTTCTAACCACTTTCTAACCTTACCTGTTGTATTTTATCGCCATCTGGCGATAAAAGTCGATTACGAGTATAAGACCCAAACCACAGCCCAAATTACAATACAGATTTCAATTGTTTTAGTAATGTTATGTTGATTCAAAGTCACGTCCCATAAATGGGGCAATGGCTGGTATTGGGTTAAGTTACACATCTATATTACTACTGATCTGTGGTAGTACCGTTAATTGCAAAAAATGCGGAAAATGATTTTTTTTCTAGAGTAGAATTTGCCCTTGTCAATTGGTTGTCAATAGGTCATTTGTGTCACTCACATTCTAATAATTTTTGTTGCAATGCTACATTTGAATGCCGTGGATTAGGCTAGAATCGTCGCCTACACTGAAGGTGGCAGGATAATGACTGATTTAGCAGCAGAATTTTGAGTAAGAGTGGATACGATATGGTGAATAAAAAATAAATAGTTGCATGAGGGTACCGTAAGACGAAGATATGGATCAGGTCGACCGAAAGCAACAAATGTTAATTAAGATAATGAATTAATTGAATATTTACTACAAAATCTGATGAGTACTGTTGTAAAAGCTATAAGGGAGACTCGCTTCCCAGTGTCCCGATCAACAGCGTCTCGCCGGATTGTGAGATCAGAGCCGGGCAGTTATTATGCTTCAAAAAAAGCAATGACTTGGTTTTGCGCTTCAGTTTCTCCAAGAACATCTTCGGAATAATATGGTGTTTTCACATAAAATTATGATGGCAGGGTGAAGGTGTATAGTCCAATATATATCCGTTTTGTAGAAAGATACACGCAGCAAACTAATTCATCTGGTCGCTTTTCTGTTAATGTCTGGGCATGGATCAGTGCGGAAGGACCGGGTGCATTATGTATTGCGGAGGACAGACTCAACGCTAATACTTACACTAGAATTCCTGAAGAAGTTATGCTTCCATCGGTCGGTGAAGTCTTTCCTCTCAATAACTGATTCCCAGCAAGATCAACACACCAGATCTTGCACAAAACTGGCTCAGGGCCGACAATATTATTGTATTGGCCATCCAAAAGCCTTGACGTTAGCCCCGTTGACAATGTATGGGGCTTGATGGTGAAGAAAATGCTTCGAGAATTTTTTTCCCTCGCAACCATCAAGATCTGATAAATGCAATAATAGATGGGTGGCATAATTTAGCAGTGGAATATAGTCAAAACTAATTAATTCAATACCTACGCGTTTGCATTTGGTTATTGAAAAAAATTTGTTAATTTGTTTTTAAATTATTGACCTTACTGAATATACGTTAGTAGATACTCTTTGTGCTTTTGCTCTTGATTTTATGCAATGCGACGAGGTTTGTACTTTTGTTTGATCTTTCAGTTTTAAAACATTACAAAATATTCGAATGAGAAAATTTTCTCATACAAAAGATAAAACCAGGAGATAAAAAGCTGTTGCGTATGACAATGGAGCAATATATTGGCGCATGCGATAATATTTTGTTGTAAATTTTGATTGACATTTTGACTTGATTATTTGCAAGTTTAATGACGTCAACTGAAAAAAGAGTATTTCAGAGCTGTAATTTTTTACAATTTCAAATGTGGCTTGAGCCGCAAGGAATATTTAGAGTAAATCAATTGGATATTTGTTGACAAGCCCCTTAGCTATCATAAGCTGTGTTACAATGAATTTAAATATGAGCGACATTCCGTAAATAACACGTTTCGAGTGCCTAAGCTAAGAACGACTGTTACTGTAAAGAATATTTGTCTTATTAGCCTCATGATAGAAGAGGATAAAAAGAGTGTTTAAGTAACACTAACGATTGGTGTGAAGGGAATCCCATCTTGCACAAACATGTGAAAACTCTTTACTGTTTTATAAAGTTTCACTTTATTTAAAAGAGTAAACTTGCCGACTTTTTATGGTATATAATTTCATTCAAATGGCCACCACTTCGGCTGGTTTCGCAGTAGCACGTCCTATAAACCCAATTTTGGAGTAAATTTTCAATGAGTTCAGGCCCTATTTCACGAACAGCTTAAAAAAAGTCAAACGGCATCAACTCTCAGCTCTGCGTAGGCCAAGCAATATCACCAAAACGACTGATTATACGATTATTGATCTTAGCTGCACAAAAGATTGATTGTTGAATGGCCACAGAGCACCATTCTATTGTAACCATAACTTGCCCAAGTTCTAAAAATCACATCATACAATCACACGTTGAGATTGTGTTGGTTTCTACATAATAATATGGGTTTTGCGAGCCCTAGTACTTGTTTACATCGCCGTTGAGATGAAAAAGAGCCTCATCGGAAAAGATTATATTTCAGTGCTTGAGTAAGTTGGACCTAGTAGGTAAAGAATCTGGGGTCTTTACGTAGATTTCTCCTCAGGCTAACGCGACTAATGTCCGGTTGCTGAGATCTATGGTGACCTGAGGTTCTCGTGTATAGATTTCTATATAATAACGTGTGGGTTTTGCATGTCCTAATACTTGTTAAATGGCCGCTGAGATTAAAAAGAAGTTTATTGTAAAAGCCAATTTTTTTAGCAAAATAATAATAATAATAAAGAACTTTATTTTTCCTTTCAAAAACAAAAACAAAATAAAAAGAATACAAGTAAAGCTGAAAAGAAAAATCCCAAGGCAAAGTTTGGTTTTGGGCATACAGTATCACAACCATTCCTCCACTCTCTTGTATCAATGAGTAAATAGGGCACTAAACCATTATTGCTTAATCTAACTTAATCTAACGTAATCTAACTTAATCTAACTTAATATAACTTAATCTAACTTAATCTAACTTAATCTAACTTAATCTAACTTAATCTAACTTCATCTAGCTTAATCTAACTTAATTTAACTTAATCTAACTTAATCTAACTTAATCTAACTTAATCTAACTTAATCTAACTTAATCTAACTTAATCTAACTTAATCTAACTTAATCTAACTTAATCTAACTTAATCTAACTTAATCTAACTTAATCTAACTTAATCTAACTTAATCTAACTTAATCTAACTTAATCTAACTTAAACTTTTTTTTTTGTTGAAGAAAGGTTTTTATATACTAAATATTTTTTTGAAGACAGGAACTCAAACAAAATTAAATGAAATCGTAAAGAAGTTAACATAGGCGTAAACGCCAGGTAACCCACAAAGTTCCTGCTTGGTATACGAACTCAACAAAACCCGAGACAAGATATACTCAAGAGAGAGATAACAAAAGAGAAAGGTAACGGTAAGGTAATGAGTTATACCTTGCCGCAGAGTAGTGTCGAAGTTCAATTGTCCAAAAGAAAGAGAGATACGATAAGGCAGGTAGAAACAGACCAAGCAGGTCTCCTTTTTGTCGCCTCTTACGACATGGCAGATGTACAAGACTGAGTATTCGTCCAGCCCCCAGACAGGCCACGAAATACGGTTCAGGAAGGTGAAAACAACCCTACATGATTCCCTTTTGTCGCCTCTTACGACATGGTGGATTATACCAGACTCGGTATTCGTCTAGCCCCCAGACAGGCCATAAACACAATGTTCAAGATAGAAGCAACCCACCAACAAACGGACTCCGTTTAGTCGCCTTCTACGACATGGTGGATTACACCAGACTGGGTATTCGTGAGCCCCCAGACAGGCCATAAAGGTATTCTTGATGAAAAGAACAAAGAGCAAACGAAACGTCAGAAAACGAGACCAAGATGATTCCAACAGAATCCCAAACAATAACACAACAACAACCAGGTAATTTGAGATAATTTCCGTTCAAAAAAAAACTGCAAAAGAAAACTACCGATAAGTTCCAACGTAAAAGTGAGCGATAGAAAATTAAAGTGCGTGGATGATGGAACAAAACCAGCTAGTAATTCCTTTACTCCTAAAAGCAGAATTCGTAGAACAGCAATCTCAATGAACGATTCGATAAATGTTATAAATCCGGCCACGCCGATGAAGAGATCAACAAAAATCAAGGTTGACACAACTCTCCGTTACAACCAGAAGCCGTTATAAATCTGGAACGAATCCGATGTCCACACATGTGACATATAAAAACGCCCTTCTGTCCGAAACGCAAAAAGGACTGAACTAAATGAAACGCAAGAAGAAGCAAATAGAACGGAACCTTGCAAGTACGCAAGGGCTGAAATTAGCCACATATATAAAACTGCAATGAAAAGCGTCGAAAAAAAACAAACTCACAAAAGTCTAAGGCATAAGAAAAGAACCAACCTTAATACGCGAGAACCTAACTAAGCGTACGTACCAAAACTAATCAAAAAAACTGATAGATGTCAAACAATTCAAAAACTATCTGAAATGAAGGAACGAAAATCATGGAAACAGAACGGTGTTCCAGATGGGATGAACCAACTCAACAGGACTCCGTTTAGTCGCCTTCTACGACATGGTGGATTACACCAGACTGGGTATTCGTGAGCCCCCAGACAGGGCATCTGACTTAATCTAACTTAATCTAACTTAATCTAACTTAATCTAACTTAATCTAACTTAATCTAACTTAATCTAACTTAATCAAACTTAATCTAACTTAATCTAACTTAATCTAACTTAATCTAACTTAATCTAACTTAATCTAACTTAATCTAACTTAATCTAACTTAATCTAACTTAATCTAACTTAATCTAACTTAATCTAACTTAATCTAACTTAATCTAACTTAATCTAACTTAATCTAACTTAATCTAACTTAATCTAACTTAATCTAACTTAATCTAAGATAATTCTAACTTAATTAGAATAGAGTAATAGAGTAGGTTGGACCTAGTAGGCAATTAATCTGTGGTTTTTACGTAGATTTCTCCTAAGGCTAGTGCGACTAATGTTTAATTGCTGAGATCTATGGTGAGCTGAGGTTTTGGGGTACAGGCCCGCACTTTCGGTAAGAGGAGAAATATTTCTGACTGAACGCGCTGGACAAGCACGAGGATAACTTATGTTATCAATTAGCATGGAAATGTTATGAACTTATTTCATAAACCGAAACTTTTTCAAAGTTCTCTCTATTTGGGCAATACGACACTCATTTTGGAAATAAGTTTTCAAAATAGTGGTTAGGCGTAAATCGATTCAGTTCGTACCGCAAAGGTTCGACACTAAAAATCTATCGCGTTAGTGCTGTTAATGTCAAAACAACTCGTAGTTCAAAAGGAAGCCAACCAACGGAATGGTTATAAATTGATTACACTATTTATAAATCGAATGCTTACTAAGACTGAGGAAACTTAAATACAGCATTAGCAGTAATGCATCATAAATGATAATAAAAATAGCATTTGTCGATGAACATTGCAACATTTTATTTACATATTTAAAAATCCATAAATTAGTTTTATGCCTTTGTTACAGAATCAAGTGTAATTCGTACCGTCATTGGATATATTTTAGTCGGCATTCCGCTGTATTACATGCAAATGATTTTGGGCCAGTATTGCCAAATGAGTATGATATATTTTAAACATATGATACCAATAGGCCATGGTTTAATTTATACAACGCTATTTACTACGTATTTATATACGATCAAGTACGGCGTCTTCCTGGGCGACTATTGCCTTTATTTCATGATAGCTTGGCAGAAAAATTTACCGTGGATGTTATGTCGGAATACAAATAACAGCCTTGCGTGGGGAAAATGTTTTAGTGGTTTATACAGTAACCTAACGTGTCCAACCGGTTGCTTGAACAATGAAACATATACCTCTTCATATCTGTACTACGTGTAAGTTGGTTACTTGATTAACTTTAATGTAAACTAGAAATGTTGAATATATTTTTTCTATTATCGAACTAAAAATAATAAAATTCAGGACCTATTTTACGATGGTCTACGAAGTAACAGAATTAAATAACGAGACTTTTATTTAGAAATATAGGTCGAAGAGTACGAAGGCGAATTGATATACAGTAGAATCTCACAAATTAGATCCACTTTGTGCACCGGGCAGTTCGAATTTCTGAAAAGTCCGAATTTCTGGACATTTTTTTTTTTACAGAAAATGGTAAAATTATAATAAAACTAGTTATGTAAACTTTATTTTAACACAAAACAGTTTTTATTTATTAACATTTAATTAATTAAACATATTAAATTCATAGAAAAACTTTTAAAAAGTTTTTTAATTATTAGGTATTTAATTGGTTTTTAACATAAAATCAGTAATACTTGTTTGTTTTTTTGATTTATTTAAACTGGATACAACGATATCGTTACGGACGTCCAAAAGGTTAGACATGTGTTTACTGGAAAATATACCACTGGTTTTGCACCATTTTAAACTTTTAAATGAGGAATAGCTGGCGTTATGTCGATACTATCGACGTCGCTGCTATCTGAAGCCTCCTCATCGCTATTATCTGCATCAAATCCGTCAGTAAACACAACTTCATTCCATTCCTCGATTTAATTTACATTTACGGAATTGTTTGGCATAATTTCATTCAAAAGATCAAGATTTATTTGAAGAACTTCATTGCAATCCTGATTTCGTTGAGCCAATTGTGCTAGTGGCAAATCATCATCGCTGTCGTAATCGCCTGAGTCCCAATTTAATAATTTGGACCAAGAATTTTTTAACACTGTCTGTTGTACCTCATCCCATGCTTGTTTCAACAATATTATTGCATCTCGGATTGAATGCCGTTTCAAAAGCTTATCAATATCACCACCATCACCAATTAATTGAGATAGCAACTTACTTCTGTAAATAAGTTTTGTCATTTTAATAGGATTTTGATCCATTTGCTGCACAGCTGCTGTTACATTTGGCGGCAAGAAATATGCAATTATATTACCATCCTAACTTTGAAGTTTATCAATTGGTGCATGAGCGGAACAGTTATCTACAAGCAGAAGAGCTTTTGGGCCCAAATTATTGTCTTCAGAAAATCGGATGACCTGTAGAACAAAAAAAAAATTAAAAAATATGGAACTTAAAATATGCATTGGTTTAACATACTTCTTTGATAAATATCTTGTGAAACCAATCATGAAAAATCCGGGAAGTCATCCACGCATTTTTCGAAAAGTCTTAATGAAGTGGGTTATCAAATCCTCTGAAGCTTCTTGGCTTTTTAGCTTTTCCAATAACCAATGGTTTTAATTTGTGTGGGCAAAGTGCCCACACAAATTAAAATTTCACAAGCAGCGACAAATGTTTTATCTGGAAGGCAACGGAAAAATAATCCGCTTTCATCAGCATTATAGATTTGTGTTTCCAATAACCCCATTTCCGCGACTTTTGCACGAAATCTGTGTAGAAATGGAGTGACCTCACCAACATCACTTACTTTCGAGTGATGTTGGTGAGGTCACCACCAATTTTTAAAAACCGTGTTCCATGACGGGTTTTAAATTTGGAAAACCATCCATCACTTGCAGTAAATGCGTTTTCATCTTTATCGGGGTCCACTTCACTAAAAATTGACTTAGCTTTTGCTTTTAATACGGGTCCTGTCACTGTGTTCTTCTTTTCACGTTGATTTAAAAACCACTTATAAAGGCGCTTTTCCATTTCCTCATATTCTGCCTTATGTAAAGATTTTTTTTGCTTCCTGATAGGTGCTGGTAACTGCATCCATTATTTCTTGTTTTTTTGATTTTATGAGCTGATGGAAGATTTTGTCACATTAAAATCTTGAGCTAATCTTAGTATCCAAAGATAAGGTTTTTTTTTACGTTTGTTTGGCTTTTTTTTTTACTTTCACACGTATGAACACCACTTTGACCTTCAGTCATCAACTGACCCAAATTTGTACAAGCATATCAAATTTCACACGCATATGACCGAATTGTACACACCACGAATAACTCGGTGATTCCCCGTTTTATTTTTACTTTAATGAGCGAAAAAAAATAATTTGTCGTGAAAATACAAAAAAAAAAAAAAAATTCCAGAAATTAGAGTTCTAATTTTAGAGCGTTTAATTTGGTTTTTCGCCTATTTAGTTCAAAATCATAGAAAAAAAATATTTTCTAGTGGAAATAAAAATCGAAAAAAAAGCACTTCCAGAAATTAGAACCACAGGTTCTAATTTCAGAGCGTCCAATACATTGAAATGGCCGGTTCTAATTTCTGGACAGTTCGAATTTGTGACGGTTCGAATTTGTGAGATTCTACTGTATAGGTCTCCAACAACACCATTGTGTGACTAGCATTGTGTGAGTAGCGGGGATAGAAGCAAGTTCTAACCTGCAAATGGTAATCTCAAGTATTTTTTCTTAGCATGCAAAATTTCATTTTCCTATGTACCGTCGTTGAGTAACAGTGTCATTTATCATGAGTTCGATTTCTGAGATGGTTACCAAGCAACGATCCGTCATAGAATATTTTACGCTGGAAGACTGCGCACTCATTGAAATTTATAGGCGTTTCCAAGCTGTTTATGGTAACGATTGAATGGATGTGAAGAATGTTTGCCAGTGAATTCGATGTGTAAAGCTTTGTCATAAAGACGGAAGGTGTTTGACGAAAAGCGATCAGGTCGACCAGTATCAATGACGCATGAGAAGAATCAAAGACAAGTTAATCCATCGATTTAAGGAAATCGCCGAATTACGCAAAAACAAATTGCCCAGCAATTAGACATTAGTCAAGAAAGAATCCAGTACATTGTTCATATGTCAACCCATTAGTGGACAGCGTCCCTTTAAGAGGACTGCCATATTCTTTTCTGTCTTATCAACAGATGTGACTGTACGATGTTGTGTATCCATGTAACGTGTTACGAATTTATGCATGCGAGTACAGCTAGCGGCCTTTTCCAATAAGAAAGACAAAAGGGTGCTGTTTTAATAAATTGATCCTGCACTTTACTCAACGAGAAACGGAGGGTAAGTATTAGGCAATATAAAATCATGTTGGATATTTTGGGCAACGGTTATATATATGTTTAGGAATAATATGCAACAAAAATTTTATGTATATAAACATTTATTCTAACCTATTTTTACGCAGGTAATATGATTTAAACGCGATGTCTCCTATAAGAGACGCTGTTCACGGTGGCGTTCTGATTTTCATGTAATTGCAGGTTTACTTTGGCGCAACTCTTAGACGAACTTGAAAATGACGACAACCTGCCAGGTAATGATATTTTTATCAATGATACAGAAGCTGACAGCGATATTTCAGATGATGAACACACGGTCAATACTCCTGAAATATTGAATTAGCTTTGTTATATCGATGATGAGGAGGATGACGACTACAACCCTGAAGATAATCTACCGCTGATAGAGTTGAAAAAGCGCTTAAAGGACAATCAGACTAAGTTAACTAAGTATTCATATACAAAATCTGTATGGAATCGAAACTCTGAAGCCCTCCCTAACAACGACATACTTACAAACTGCAATCCAAAGCAACCATCTACAGAAGCTGTAAATGTGTCAACTTCTGCTGAATATTTTCGACTCTTTTTTGATAATATACTTCTGAATTTGATTTTTAAGGAAACAAATAAATGTGCGCTATAGAATAATGATAACCTGAACTTGACTTGATACGAACTGCATGTATTTTTGGGAGTTCTTTTATTATCGGGTTAGGAAAATATCTGAATAGACGGCTTTATTGGACCGCAGAAAATGATGTACCCACAATTGTACACATTAGTATGCGACTTAAGAGGTTTGAAAAAATATTCACTTTAACGATAATTCTAAAATTATAAAGGAAGACAGGGTTCATAACATATAGTCCCTAGTAGAAATACTCGGCACAAACTTTAGAAAACTTGGAGGTTTCAGTGAAAATCTTTCTATTGACAAGAGCATAGTGCCTTATTATGGAAAGCATTATGCAAAACAATATATTCGAGGCAAATCAATATGAATTGGTTTTAAAAACTGGGCATTGGGTATATGTTGATATTTGAGATTTATACAGGGAAGGATAGCAGCAAGGAAAAAGGATTTAGATTAGATGGAGATGTGGTCGTCTCTTTACTGTATCAAGCTAGGATGTCAAAAAAATGAAGGACATAAAATATATATTATTTCACTAATCAACACCTCCTGTTTTATTTAATTGATCAAAAATACTGTGCCACTAGAACAATACGAGATAATCGACTCGAAAAGTGTCCTGTTCCAGATAAGAAAATCTGGAACAAACAAAGTAGAGGTACTTTTATTACAAATGAACACTCTGTACTGGTGCAATAGAAGGACAACAAAGTGGCGTCAATCGCTTCCAATATTGATGATAACAGTATATGGGAACGGTATCCCGCTAGGACACGCTTTCCAAACCCACAAAAAGCGTATCTCAGCCGAATATGATATCCAAATATAACAGAGGTATGGGTGGTGTCGATAAAATGCATGCCCTGATAGCTGTTTACAGAACTAGAATACGCCAAAGGAAACGGTATTGACCTTTGGTATCCTATTTACTCGACGTTTCGGTAGTTACTAATGAAGGAGTTAAAACTTGACAATCCACATGCAGCAAACTTATTAAGTTTCCGAAGATATATAGCCATGACTTTTCTAAATTCTTATGTTGTAAAACCACGTTAAGGTCGGTCATCTGCTCCATTACATGATGTCAGATTTGATAAGATTGGTCACACAGTTGTTCATAATATGACCGATATTGTCAGTTTGTTTGTGAAAAATGCAACATTGCATTACATCCAAAATTATGTTTTAACGCTTATCACAAAGCTTGTTTCTGAGTTAAATATATATTATTTTCCCAATAAACTGTGCATCAATTCTCGGCATTTAGTTTTATATCATTTATAAGACTCAACTACCCAGAGAGAACAGAGTCTCTTAAAAGGCATTTGCAATAGCAAGCCAAAGTGACTCAAATTTTGAAACAATATTTTTTTAATCATTTTATATACTAATGTATGCGGAACATGATGAAAAAATAAAGTTAAAAAAGTGACTATCCACTAATGGGTTAAATTAGAGAAAACTTTGCGTTAGATGAGCCCCACAACGATTAAAGGATGTCATTAAAGCACACAGAAAAAACATTCGTCAAGAACTTCTTAACCAGTATCGACGTAAAAGAGATGATTTTTCCATGAACATCGCCACCGGCAGGACGAATCTTGGATTAATCGTTACAAGCGGCAGTCGATGAAATATCCTCGTCCTGATTCTCCACGTGAACGAAAATTGAAAAGAGTTCCACTAGTGCAGGAAGTTATGTTCACCGTTACCTGGGATGCCAAGGAATCAACAATTAATGTAATAAAATACTGTAAAACAATTCGGTCGCTAAAGAATCGTATCCATAGTGTAAGCTTGGAAAGAACGATTTAATTCTTACAGCACGACATCGCCAGTGCATTGTAGCAACGAACCCATACAGACAAGGATGCGCCTGAAATTCGCGATTGTTTTGCATCCTCCGTACAGTCCTGATATGGCACCTTCAGATTTCTGGTTGTTCCCAAAGTTAAAATATGTATTAAACGGTCAACATTGTTCATTAATCAATTTGAATGAACTGAAGTTCAGGCTGGTCTTCGCAATTGGATCAACAGTAAAGAATACAATTTTTCGATGATCGAAATGAAAAATGGAATCAGCGTTTGGAGAAATGTGTTGAACTAAATGGCGATTGTGGAGAAAAATAATTATGTACATGCTAGTTCACTTTATTTTGAGACTGATTATTATTTTGTGTTTTCTTATTCTTATTTTATGGAGTTGGAGACCTTGTACATAAATCCGCCCTTGTATAATGAAATTATGGTTACACGCCTTCACAATACGTCACACTTAACTCAACACAGCGATATTAATGAACGATCTTCTCGACTCGAATTGCAATTTTCGAAATCTTTCTAAGCTATCTCTTCAGAAGCACGCTTCGGTGGTTTAAATATTCTCATCTCCTTCGAAACAAATTCCTTCCCTCTGGCCCTAATTTTTCCTTTTTATCTGTCGTCCGAATGAAGCATTTGGTGCATATTCTCGTAAATGGTTTTAGCTACTCTTTCCGCATCGTCTGTATTTATACTTTTGTTGGTATTACAGATGCGTTATACGAAATAGTTGTATGTAATACACCAGCTACAACATTTACCACACAGCGTCCTAACATATCCACCGTTTCGTCGGCGCTTATCCATAGGTATTGATTTGAAAGATGGCTTCTAATGCGTTCTACTGCTTTCGTGTATCACTTAGAAACATAATATTTGCGTAAGGTTGATTAATCAGAAACATTTCGACCAGTATATCTTGGGAGAAATGTTTTGAAGGTGGGATTGTTAAGTTTATTTCATGGAATATTTGTCGCCATTAAAGTTTCACAGAGTTCTTCGTTAAAATTGTCAGATTCCAACGGGTCTAATTTCTGTGTATGTGTTTGCGATGCTAAGTGACGTTTTACGTGCGATTTCTTGGAATTTTTAACGATATTTCACAGACTGCAATAAATTTCGGAATCTCTGGCAATGGATATACAATGTTTGACCCTTAATCCAACTCGCCATTGTTTCACGATGCCATTCTCGACATTGTTCCATTTCATATCTAAAAAAGTAACTTAAACAATCATCTAAACTAGATCTAAATAAATGGAAATTAAAAATATATGCGTAAGTTATTGAAACGTAACGAAATTCACTAGACACTTACATCAAAATAATTGGGAGAAGTAGATTCGTTAAAACGATATTAAACAGGATCTATTAGAAAAATTACGAAGTATGTAATTATGTAATTAACAGTTAATACAATGAAAAAAAAAGAAACTAATTCACCGTACTTTATTTATCAGAATAATTGAAACATACATGAGTAGGTAAACCCCACCAGTTTTGTATAATACAAAGGTATTTTTAATAATATAAAATATTATTAAAAATCTGGTGTGAAGAACACTAATACAGGTTCACTATTAATATTTTGTGAACGTGTCAGAACATATCCCTCCCCAGAGACGTAAATACGTATTTCGCCTTTCTACAGGCTCATCGGTACGCCCCTGCTGGAGAAAGTATATCTTCAGACACATTCACAAAAAAGAACCACATCGCCACATCACAGAAATTATCCAGACCGAGCGTAGAAGTAAATTCAGCGCTGCCTGTTGTGTGTCCACATAACCAATGTGAAGTAACGACGAGCTTCCAAAAGTGGCACAGCCATCTCTCTAGAAACTGCCTACTCATGTATGTTTCAATTATTCTGATACATTACACATGCGGTTAGTATGAGTGAAGACACAAACAAAATGCAGTTTCTAGAGAGGTGGCTGTGCCATCTTTGGAAGGGCGTTGTTACTTCACATTGGATATGTGGACACACAACAGGCAGCGCTGAATTTACTTCTACGCTCGGTCTGGATAATTTCTGTGATGTGGCGATGTGGTTCTTTTTTGTGAATGTGTCTGAAGATATCCTTTCTCCAGCAGGGGTGTACCGATGAGCCTGTAGAAAGGCGAAATACGTATCTACGTCTCTGGGGAGGGATATGTTCTGACACGTTCACAAAAATATTAATAGTGAACCTGTATTTGTGTTCTTCACGCCAGATTTTTAATAATATTTTATATTATTAAAAATACCTTTGTATTGTACTTTATTTATCTTACGAAATATAAACTAATAAATAAAACACATTATAAAAACTCCTCCCGCTTCTATCTACGCCCATGAAGAAAGGAATATAAGTATAATATCGAAGTAAGTGCGCCACAATTCTACGACAAAAACAAAATGTGCGGTTAACCGAATGAATGGTGCTATACAATAACTGCATGTTGTACTTAGCTATGTTATAGACTATTTATATGGTCCATTGTAGTTTCGGCCTCTCGTGTCCGTTCCCTAATAATTACATAATGTTCAGTGTCAATTGAAAATGAACAATACTTACGTATCCATATCGAAAATGCTGCCGGGACAATTACTAATAACGCTGATATTTTCGAACGAATTCGAGAATCTGTTATTCGTCTATTATGCAAGTAAGGTACATCATTTTGAACATTTACTATAAACTATTTAAACAAAACTGAGAGTGAATATGTCTTTACATAGTAATCTAATATGATATTACTTATGCAATAAAATTACTGTCGGTTTATCTATTGTTTTTCAATCTGTCAATGTATCGTCGTTTTGATAAATGGATAACCTATTTCAAAACATAAAGCACACTTCTTTCCATTTATTTATACAGGCAAACTAAAAACACTTTTCCCATTGCTTTGTCGAGGTTCATTTATAACTTACTTATGTATATATCCATTCGTTGTAAACAAACCGTAAGTAAACAAATACGTCCGTATATTTGCAAGCGACACGGAATATGCATACGGCACATATCGAGTGAGTCAGGAAAACCAGCGTTACTTAAAATTTATCTGTTTAAATTAAATTTTTCGTTTTTTTTAAATTAAAAATAACACAATCGGCATATATTTCAGTAATATAATTCAATAATAAGGAATTAATGACACTTATTCTGAATAGCTTTGTATATATTATATATTTATTATATTATATATTTATATATATATATATCCCCACTCGGGACGTATTTAAAAGAAGATTCTTTGAAATATTAATATAAATTTTATATTTCCCGTTTCAGAAGCACGTATTTGAATGTTCGTCCAAAACAAGTTAATTATTTTACCATAGATTTTCCGAATGTGCAAAGAGCGATCTCATGTGTTGCCGCGTGGACCATAATTTTTCTTTTCACCGCTTTTATTTACCCAAGACGACCAAAGGTAACTTTCTTGAACTCCTCAAGAAATTTAACAACTATCAAATGTACAGTAATAAATCCTTCTGTTTCAGATATTGTTCTCTTTTGTAGTCATATTTTACATACTCTTAATACTACTGAATATGGGCACAATTTCCACTACAGGAGGTTACAATGGTATCAACCACTTATTTCGTAGCGATTGGAGCGGTTTAAGGGCAGCTGGGGTAAGTTGTATTGATTTTGATAGTTGTAAAAGTATACAGAGAATTTCATGTAACTTGCAATATATGAATGTAGTAACCATAGATTCGAAAATACTATGCACTTGCACTGTCCCACATAAAATGCAATATGTAATAGTTATGTTCGATATGATATCTTTCATGGTTGTTTTGTCAAATTATTGATAGTACAGCCTATTTAATTCAATGTAGTGTTTTAGGATTAAAACTACATTGCCGATAAATATCGTTTATTGAATTGAATCCCGAAAGATACCATGTCACTAACTGAGTTCTCTCTTCCTTTGTGTATATCATTTAAGATTGATACTAAGCTAATATCGAAATAGAAATACTGCTACTTTTGACTTAACTAATGTCAAATTATATTGATATGTTGCATTTTACGTGGGACAATGTAAGAATGTATTACCTAGTTTCTATGGAAATAAAAAACCTATACATGTTTGTATATTGCATCTTAAGTGAAATTCTCTGTACATATAAACATAAATCCTATAGTGAGAATACAATGAGATTTTAAATCGCACGAGATGATACTTTAATGTCAAGTCAAGTCAGTCACAAATTTGTTCTTTTTGAAACTAAATAATTTTTGTTGCCGATGTTCTGCACTCACTTTTGCAATATTATTAGTTCTCCTATATGTTGCATAAACTTTTCTAACTGTATCCGGCAAAACTCCAAACTGTTGAGATGATACTTTAATGCAGTGGCGTGTCGTGGGGTTTGAGTTTGGAGGGGCGCACCAGAAATCAAATACCAAATGACATATAGGCAAATTGCGCGAAAAAGTATCCATTTATAACATTTATTTAAGTTAAATAAATACATAGGAATTAAAAAATATTAATACCTACAATAACGACAAAAACAATAATAATTGTAAACCAAAACGGAAAAAATCCAAAATGAGGGGCTCATTTTAAACAAAAATCCACCTTCCTTAATATTCAAGTTTGCAAAAACGAAGAGCTGGAACAGCGGAATTGTTTTTATAATGTCATAAAAAAATCACTTCACAAAGTAGGTAGCCACGGTTTATAAGTAGGAAAAGAAAGAACAACATATTTACACAGATTAAACTCAACAAAATGGGTGGGTAAGTCATTTTTTAAAAATGAAATCCGCTCTGCGGTCCTTTATGGAAATGAATTTTTCCATGACTTTATCATCAAAATTGTTTATTTCGTGCACTAAATTTCGATTTATGGACATCATAGCTAAAGCATTTAGTCTGTCATTAAGCATGGTATTTCGCAAAAATGTTTTTATGTGTTTAAGCGTCGAAAAGGTGCGTTCTGCTTCGGCTGTCATTGGAGTCGTCGCGATAATTTTTAATATTTTCGATGTTTCGATAAATTTCACTAAGGTTATTTTCCATAATAAATAAAAGAAGATTCATTGCCCAACAATTTCTTTTAAATCTTCTCTCGAGTAAATTACCTCCAACTCAGTTCTTAATCTTGATTTGCTCAACATCGGATAAAATGAACATACATCGTTTAAAATAGTCACAGGGAAATTTTTTGAAAACTTTGAATATTTATCTTTGTTAAAAAGATCAGCCGCTTGTAAATGACCCCGGTAAGAAAAGCGTTCCTTCATTTGTACTGTAATTATATCACAAACTTCTTTGGCAATAACACTTCGAAAATTATCATCCATTCGCCTTCTTTTAGATGTTGGATATTCTGATTCAACAATGTTTTTAGGAGAATCAATTTGATTTCTAATGTCAGAAACACTTTTCTCGAAAATTAGTAAGTGTTTTTGCAACTGGACGCTGTTCTTATTTTTTGAATGCAATTGATTATACAGTATGTCAACATGTGGCAAAATTTTATGGAAGAATTTTAACCAAAATATAAATTCAGGATCTTCCAATGCCCTTCTTAGACTGGATGCTTCATTTGAAGTAACACTTTTCTCACATCTGGTTTCAATTTCTTCGAACACTTCTACAAGCTTTTCAAGATTTTTGTGAACAAAATTAACTGTGCGAATATTATAATTCCATCTAGTAGTCACCGCCCCTGGTAATCTTTTATTTATTATCTCTTGCAAAACATCACAACGATGAGATGAGTTTGGAAAAAAAACAGGTATGGCCGACAGATTATTAAAAAACACGCGTACTTTTGCATTTTGTGATGCCGATTTCTGCATAATGAGGTTTAATTGATGGACATAACAATGAATAAAATGAGCATTGGGATATTTTGTTTTAATTTGAGCTTGAACGCCTCTGTTCACAATGCTCATAACATTTGCGCCGTCATACGTTTGACCTATTAATTTTTGGGGAGTTTTTAAAACTAGGGGGTCAATTTCATTTTCAATCAGGCGCGGCTCGTGATGACGTATTTGGGAGTGCAAGTACAATAATGCGAGTGCTTCGTGTATTCTCGTGTACTAACTGTAACGTTTTCTTAGTAAACACACGAGGCACTCGCATCATTGTACTTGCACTCCCAAATACGTCATCACGAGCCGCGCCTGTTTTCAATGCATGTTTTTAACCCATCAGCTGTTTTATCTTTAACCCTTATAAAACCCCAAAAATATACACGGATGGAGCCTTCAAAAAAATATCTGAATATTAAATCCATTTGACAAGAATTTGAGATATCAGTGGTTTCATCGCATTGAATTGATAAATAGTCTGCCTTTTCAATTTGTTTACAAATTTCTTCCCTACACACTTGTAATATACTGTCTAGAATTTCATTCTGGATAGTATTTGAGGTCCCTTTAAAAACGATTGCCGTACGTAAATGTTCTTTTAGTATATTGTCCAGCTCTGCAGTGAAATTAATTAGTTCTTTAAATATTCCTTGGTTCTCAGAGGATTCACTTTCATCATGACCTCTAAGTGCTAAATCAAAAGCACTACAAAATTTTACACTATTATCCTTTTTAAAATATGGCGATTTTTCTCGACCTTATTATTATGCGAAATAATACTTTCTCTGTATGCAGAGCTTAAGTGAGACATAATATTAACCTTACCGAGCACAGCAAAGGCAGCACAAGAATTGATGTGGTCACGAGACGATTCATGTTTCCTCATTTTTTCTAGAGTCGGCTTTATAAAAAAGCAAGCACGGAAAACAGTACGACAAATTTGTTATTTCACACCCACATATCCAGTTGTTTTTTTTTATAAATATCTTTTGAAAACCGACACGTGAAAGACCGGTTTTCGGCTTTTCGTTCACAAATTTGTGACAACTTTATATCTGGCAACGCCTCCCCAATTCTTTAATTTTAAATTTATCGGCTAATGGCAGCCTATCAAAATTTATTTGAATAATATTACTTACGAAATTCATTATTTATTATGACTAATCACACCCGAATTATTTTATACGATAAGGTACGATAGTCCCGTAGACGGCACTGAAACACTGGCCGCCGTAAAATATCCTAAATGTTTTTATGGAATCGTGTACTATTGGCCAATATTGGTCACATTCACCAGGAATCTATAATGATTTATGCAGGCCGCGGCGTATTTGCGCCTTAATATAATTCTGTGGGTTCTAACAACGTTAGACAACGAAAACGGAGTTCAGATTTTGAAATTTAGAAATTTTAACTACTTATATGAATAATAATAATAAATAAATAGTATGTAGTATAAATAAATGAATAGTAATAATAAATATTTGAATAAACATTTAAATTGTGTGTTATATTAATTAAAAATTCTAGGAGGGGCGCGCGGCTTCGCGGCCTTATACAGCTACCGCCACTGCTTTAATGTGCGTTAATATTGTATACTGGACAGTACTTAAGTATGCTTAATTCTGTACGATTTATGCTCGCATTTATTTACTTGTTACCTTTACATGTTCTGCACATATTAATGTGCATTGTTGAAAGCCTGAATGTAGAGGTGGTATAAGTCTAGGGGGTCTCTATGTAGATTGCAACGAATTATTAACAACTACTAACTTCAAGTAAGCACTGCGTCCTAGAAACAGCATTATTTTGTAAACTCAAAATCTCACGGCGATGGACCAACAAGCAACTCAAATTAATTACAGAAGTATGTAGATAATGTATCTAAAAGCAGCAGGGCCTGAAAGCACTTCAATTGAGCTAATAAAGTCCAGACCAAAGGCCAACGATATTATTATCGATATTCAACGATAAGTGGCCTATATTAGTAAGAAGAAAGATGAACACGAGAAATATAAACAAAATAAATATCGGTTAAGAAAGTTTTCGCAATGATAACCGTTCACTTCTTGACAATATGCAAGTCTGTGAATAAATTCTTGAATGACATTTGCCAAAGCCTCTTCACGAATGCACTTCCTCTATTATTCTATGCCGTAACTCGACCAGATTATGCAATCGTCTAGTATAGACAACAGATTTTAAATGACCCCCAAAGGAAAAAAAAACTAAGGAATTCAAAATTGGAGATCTGCTCGGTCATTCAGTGAATTCTCTACGACAAATCCACCGATTTGGGAATAGTTCGTCTAAAAAACTTCCAACATTAAGGGCACAATGAGGAATTTCTCCATCTTGTTGGAACCAAACACTTACAGGTAATTCACCATCTTCCTCAATATTACGAACAACCTGATGACGTAATAGATCTAAATATTTCTTTCCAGTTAGTGTACCATGAATGAAAAAATTACCAATAGTACGGTTTCTGAAAATCCCAGTCCAAACTTTTAATTTTTGTTGATGTCGTGTATGTGTTTCTTGCATCCAATGAGGGTTATCTATTGACCAATGTCGACAATTATGGCGATTAACGGTACCATTCATTTTTAAAAATCTCCATCACTCTATCGCAAAATTCAATTCTACGATCACAATTGGCGTCCAGTAATTCTTGCAGTAAATGTGCTTTATACGGATAATATTTTTCGTGTTTCAATTTTCTGACTGCTAATCGGCAACTTATATCATAGTTTAATGCCAGGGATGTAGTAGAAGTTTGTGGTAATTCTTCTAATGCTATAGCAATATCTTAAGCAATAACTTCATTAGTTCCTACTCTTGGTCGTCCGATTTTCGGTAAATTTCTAACATTTCCGGTCAAGTTATATCTTTCCAAAGTTTTACCAACGACAGTTCGTGATATTGGATGCCGATCTTGATGTCTTGAAGCAAATTGTTAAATTAATCGCACACTTCTTCATGAGTTCTGACGGAGACACCAAAACCAATCATCATCAGAATTTCAATACGTTCTTTTACAGTTAATTGAACCATTATTAATATTTGGAGATCTACAAAGTTAATTCTGACAGTTTAAGTTAAGTACTGAATTTTAATTACATGGTTTACTAAACATCAACATGATTTTAAAATATCAGTTTTAATTAAATATGTTTGTTATTGTTGTTCAAAAAGGTGCCAAACTTTGCTATTTCTGAACTCCCAGTGCAAAGCTCTATTGAAATTCGTAAAAATAAACAGGGTGTTTCGTTTAAACCGGAAGTCTGATTCGGATATAAATTAATCCCCATATCCCCGATTTGCATTTAATTAATTGTGGAAAGTCTTATTAAAATCTAAGTAGCGTATCAAAGATATCCGAATGCATCCATATATTTCCATAACCCTATACATATATATATATATATATATATATATATATATATATATATATATATATATATATATATAATATCTTCGTGACCTTGGTATGATCGCCGACTTATTAAGTTTACCTTATATATATATATATATATATATATATATATATATATATACAGGCTGATTCATTTTCGGCCCTCACCATGAGGATCTCTCTTATTATTGGAGATAGAGTATAGGTTTAAATTTGGCAAAGTTGTTAAATTTTGTGTTTGTTATAAATTCGTAAAGAAAATAGACCTGTGACAAATGACCTTCGTTATTTAAAAAAAAAACGCGAAAACCCCATTTTCTTCTTTTACCTGTAGCACCGACATTTGGCCTTGTAGAGAAAATATAAAAAGCACATCCTTGTGGCCATTTCTAAACCTCTATCCAGTGGTGTACTCTAAATTTTTATACGACCTTTCGTTTCTTTCTGGCCATCATCAACTATCTAATTTCTTATAGGCGCCATATTGGATTTAGACATCTTCAGAAAGAGTTTTTTTTTCTGATTTCAACCATGTACCACATGCTGACTATAGTTTTTGATATTAGGTTTTATTTGAAAGAATAAATTATAAGATTAAATAAGGTAGCCTTTGGAATTTCAATCTGTCAAACATTTCATTTATTGAATGAGCAATAAATGAAATAAATAAATGAAAGTGACAATTTTATTGTCCTTGTACGTCACTTTATTATTATGCATTAGCATTGTGGATAGGAACGAATAAGTGTAATTAGTAACTTAATATTTTCCTAGCAGCAAATATTTTTTAAATGTCTGTTATTGTGATATTAAGAAAGATCCTTTTAGTATACAATTCAATTCTTACATTTTATAAACAATATACACATTGCTTATTTGTAGAAAGATGCATTCGCAAGACCATTGGAGACGAACGCTAAGCAGTAGGAGACATATATATATATATATATATATATATATATATATATATATATATATATATCATACAGTAAATAATAAAGAATAAATTAAAACACTTGGCTTGTTTCACTATGAGATTTATTTGAATTCTCTAACATCTGTTTCGGCTGTTATGCCATTCTCAAAGAGATCTATAAATCTAACATAAAGATTATCGCACTTGTTCTTATATGTTGTCTGTTCTTGTGTGTAGTGTGGGTGGTACTATATTGTGTATTACGGTGTCTATAAAGGGTGTATTGGCATATTCTATCTGTGTGTTGGTGATTGATAGATTTTGTTTTTTCGCTAGTTTTATTTCTAATATTTCTAGGAGGTCTAATCTCTTGCTTTTGTGATATTGTGTATTAAGTCGCAGTTATCTATATCGGGGAAGTGGTTGAGTTCTATACAGTGTTCGGCAAAGCCTGTGTTTTTCTGACTATATAAAATTGACTTTTTGTGTTCTTTAACTCTGTTTTTAATGGCTGGTCCACTTTGGCCGATATAGATAGCTTCACAGTCTTTACATTTTAATTTATAAACACCTGATTGGTCCATTTGATCTCTTTTATCTTTGTTGTTGTTAATCATTGTTCCCAAATTTGTTTTATTTACCCAGCTTATTTTGATATCTAATCCTTTTACTATTTTGTTTATTTTATTAGTGAGTTGGGGTATGTATGTAATTTTGTGCCATCTTTGTATATTTTCTGTTATTTTCGGGTATAGGTATTTGTTCTCATTATTTTGTATTTCTTTACGTTTTAACAGTTTATCTACGATTTTAGGGTCATATCCATTATTTATTGCGATTAATTTAATTGTGTTTATTTCTGTATTAAAATCTGTCTTGTTTAGTGGTGTGTTTGTGGCTCTATGTATATAACTCTGGAATGTTGACATTTTTATTTTCATCGATTGTTTAGCGTTTGCGTGTAATATGTTGTCTGTAAAAGTGGGTTTTTCAAAAAGAAAAAGACAAGAAAATAAACTTTCTAGACATTACAATAAACAGAAATAATAATAAGCTTACATTTGAAATCTACAGAAAACCCACTTTTACAGACAACATATTACACGCAAACGCTAAACAATCGATGAAAATAAAAATGTCAACATTCCACAGTTATATACATAGAGCCACAAACACACCATTAAACAAGACAGATTTTAATACAGAAATAAACACAATTAAATTAATCGCAAGAAATAATGGATATGACCCTAAAATCGTAGATAAACTATTAAAACGTAAAGAAATACAAAATAATAAGAACAAATACCTATAACCGAAAATAACAGAAAATATACAAAGATGGCCCAAAATTACATACATACCCCAACTCACTAATAAAATAAACAAAATAGTAAAAGGATTAGATATCAAAATAAGCTGGGTAAATAAAACAAATTTGGGAACAATGATTAGCAACAACAAAGATAAAAGAGATAAAATGGACCAATCAGGTGTTTATAAATTAAAATGTAAAGACTGTGAAGCTATCTATATCGGCCAAACTGGACGAGCCATTAAAAACAGAGTTAAAGAACACAAAAAGTCAATTTTATATAGTGAGAAAAACACAGGTTTTGCCGAACACTGTATAGAACTCAACCACTTCCCCGATATAGATAACTGCGACTTAATACACAATATCACAAAAAGCAAGAGATTGGACCTCCTAGAAATATTAGAAATAAAACTAGCGAAAAAACAAAATCTATCAATCACCAACACACAGATAGAATATGCCAATACACCCTTTATAGACACCGTAATACACAATATAGTACCACCCCCACTACACACAAGAACAGACAACATATAAGAACAAGTGCGATAGTCTTTAAGTTAGATTTATAGATCTCTTTGAGAATGGCATAACAGCCGAAACAGATGTTAGAGAATTTAAATAAATCTCATAGTGAAACATGCCAAGTGTTTTAATTTATTCTTTATTATTTACTGTATGAAGTTAAAATGTTTCACCAAGAAGTATCTGCAACAACAGCCGAGAATATATATATATATATATATATATATATATATATATATATATATATATATGTATATATATATATATATATATATGTATATATATATATATATATATATATATATAAGTGTTTAAATAATTTCTTAGCCGTACATGGTCCCAACGTAGACCATATTTTTCAAATAAAAAAATTTCGTATGATTTGCTTTGTAATTTGTAGACAGCAATGTTTACATCCCCACTTACTCTGCAATTACATACATTCTAATTTAATATTTATAAATATTTCATATAAAAAAAGCCGAAAAACTCCAATAATTTCTCACATGTTATATATATATATATATATATATATATATATATATATATATAATATTTTCGTGACCTTGGTATGATATGGTAAATTCAATCAGTCGGCGATTAAAGGTCTGGTTTACTTCAAAGTATATATATTTAAAATAACCTTACATGTTTCGGCAGTGATGCCTTTATCAAGGATATAAAATATAAATGACAGAATACAAAATTATTATTACAAATTTTGTATTCTGTCATTTATATTTTATATCCTTGATAAAGGCATCATTGCCGAAACATGTAGGGTTATTTTAAATATATATACTTTGAAGTAAACCAGACCTTTAATCGCCGACTGATTGAATTTACCATATATATATATATATATATGCCACTTGTAGTGTAACTCCTATACTATTTGAAATGTGGCCACTAACCATTCACCAACACTAGCAAACACATTAGGACGATTTTCCGTATTGCTAATATTTATAAATAGACTGTATTGGAAGTGGCATATTTAAATGCCACTAACCTACAAAGGGTTAAAGCTTTTCTAGACTACATACCATTTGATTTCCCACTACCGCTTTTTAAGATAAATTTCTCCATTTCATAAAACCACTTATTAATAAAATAGTACGAGATGTTATTTGTTCAACGTATACATTATTTTATCGTGTTACAGAAATGCTCGCAATAGGTGGATTACGTTCGGTAATTTCTAAACATGTCTCTGACCATTCTTAAACTATTATTCTTCTGGTACCGCATTATTATTGCAATTTTTTTGTCTTTATTGAATTTATTAGTGTTTTAAATAAATTATATATTTTTGAATAATTTTAGAATGTATTTAATTCAAGATTCATGTATGAATAAAAAATCAGAAATATTTGATATTAGAAAATTTTTCTTTCTCTCTATGCCAAACCGATTTAAGAACTAAGCTATTGTTTGTAGGTAAATGATTCACTGGTGTATAACTGGTTGCCTACTATGCCACCTATGCATTGACTATTCTTTTTTTATCATTACATATAAGGAAATGTCTGTGTAATGATAAAAAAAGAAGCCGGTGTATAATATTCGCATTAACTTTTTATTCAACAAAAAAAAACATTTGTTTTAATCGCCACAACAAAAGAAATAAAAGAAATTGTAGTACTTACGTTTCGAATTGTAAAGGTTTTTACTTAAACGATCATACCAATCAATGCTTATGATTTTGAAAATACCGAGAGACAAATATTCTCCAAATTCTGATATTCGTTTGCATGTAAATCTCAATCTAAATAGTTTAGACCCGAAGTGATATAGTTTGTTGGAATACTGTTATCGAGGAGAATTCAAAAATATTAAAAAATACAACATTCAATTTAAACAAGTAATTTTAGTATCTTATATTTTTCTTTGAACACACTGTATATTAAAAAACTTTTTAAAGTGATGATTTTTCATCCCTAATTTTCATATCTAAAATTTTATTATAACATCTTTTTTAATTTAACAGATATTTACATGGTTCCACACATTCCCCCATCACTGGATATAAAATTATTGGGCGCTCGAATCTTTTGTTACAAAGGATTTTATTATTTTTCTTTTGCAAATGAATTAACGTAGATGATAATTCTTTCTTTTTTTCATTCTAGACGTGGTTTCAGGATGTTTCGAATATTATATCACAATTGAGATTGTCCCACGCCTTTATTATATTGAACTCTTCGAGATTGAGAAACAAAAATTATAACAACACCGGTACAATAACGGTCGCATTTTGCGCCATCATGTTTTTGACAAATATGCTATGTTCATTGTTTTTTCAATCGTGTATTGGAATGATAGTTAGACGTGCAAACACTACATTGCATAAAGTTGTGAATACTGGCATAGAGTATGATAATGCACGTTTATTCGCGCTAATACCTCAAAGTCTTGGCTATTTAAGTAAGAATGCAATTTTTCTCAACTTAAAGTTCACTCATCACCTTGACGCAACTAATTTATAATTTTTTACTTTCAGCGGTGCCCCAAATATGGTCGTTACTGTATTTTATGTGTGCTATATCAACGATATTAGCCAACGAAATAACGCACATTAATACTATACTTTGTAGTTTGGCAGATGTATGGCCGACGACTAATAGATATCAAATTTATATCACTTTAGGAGTATGCGTTACAAATTGCTTAGTTGGTATATCCTTCATGGGCGAGGTAATTTATTGTAAGCTTACGTTGTTGTTATATCTTTAAATATCGCTTCTCAATGTGTGTTGATTTTTGCCGTTGAATTAGCTCTACGTTGCCCAGGTTGTACCACGAGGAGCTAATATACACTTATACTCACTAATAGAAATAAAAAATACCAAAAATAGGAAAAGAACAATAAAATTGTTGCATTCACGTTTAATTATAAAAATCAAACCTTCACACTAAAAAAAAAAAAAACAAGTGACAAAGAAACCATAGCAAGCGAACTAATAAACTAATAAATTAATAAATTAGTGTTCAACTCAGAACGATAAATCAAGAAATAATAATGACTAGAATAAGAATTGGTGTAATCTACAGGTGCCACTTTGACAGTTTTAATGAAAATTGGATTGTCTCACCAAAAGTCGGCGAAAAAGAAACTCCACACTTAATCGGGAACACAACCAATAGCTAATCAAAGTTTTATTAATAAAAACCACCACAAAAACACAAAATTATGACTTCGAATCTAAAACGCGGAAGCACATTTGAAAATGTCAAATGTGCGACCCCGCTCGATTGCAGGGCATCTTATTTATCAGATAGAAAAGGTTACGTTTGTTATTCGTCTAATAACTTCTTATATATATATATATATATATACATATATATATATATATATATATATATATATATATATATATATATATATAAATATATAATATTTTCGTGACCTTGGTATGATAAGGTAAACTTAATAAGTCGGCGATTAAAGGTCTGGTTCATTACTTCAAAGTATATATATTTAAAACAACCCTACATGTTTCGGCAGTGATGCCTTTGTCAAGGGAATAAAAAATATAAATATATATACTTTGAAGTAATGAACCAGACCTTTAATCGCCGACTTAATAAGTTTACCTTATATATATATATATATATATATAGACTGTCCCGTAAAAAACGCCAACATTCATAATTCCGTTATTTATTGTCCGGTTTTATTTAAACAAAAAGTAAATTTAATAGCATCAAAAACACTATAAGATAGCAGTGTTTTATTTGTTTTCAATTGTTTTCATTAATGTCAAACGACAGTCAAGTTTTTTATTTTAAATGGCAACATATATATTTTTGGCTATATTCGGATTGTATTTTTTTTTCTGAATTCAACGATGTATAACATGTTTATTTTTGATAAACGTTTATTGCAAAAAAAAAACTTTATAAATTTCATCTTTGTCTTCCATTATTTATAAATATTCGAATGTTTCATGACTCATGAAACATTTGAAATGTAAGTATTATAAATATTATTATAAGAAACAAAACACTTTACAATAAATGTTGAAATTGCCCGCCACCTTGTTTAACACATATCGCACATCTCCTAATAATAAAAAATAAAAAAAAAACTTTATAAATTTCATCTTTCATTATAGTAGACTTGGCCCAGTCCACTAGCATTATGTCAATGTGCCTTAAGTGTCAGTTTGACTTTATTAAGTTTTCTGTATTATCCTGTTTGAACGTTTTGCCGCAACAAAAAGCGTATTTTCGTTAAAAATGAATAACAATGAATTAACGGACATGTTACAAGTGTTCTTTGAATGTAATAAAAATCGCCTTCAAGCAGTTCGTCGGTACAGTGCTCGTTTTCCGGACAGAGAAGTTCCAGGTTCGAAAATATTTCAGAGAATTGAAAAGAATTTAAGAAATTATGGATCTTTTACCAAACCAAAATCACAAAAACGGAAATTCTCCGAAGATAAGGAATTAGATGTTCTTCTTGCAGTACAGCAAAATTCACGAACTTCAATTCGCGAAATTGCACATAATATTGGGGTATCAAAAACTACAGTTAATGGTATTTTAAGAAAACACAAACTTAAACCGTACATAGCTCGAAAAGTTCATGCATTAGAACAAAATGATCCTGGCCGAAGAATCCAGTTTTGTCGTTTTTATTTAAATGCATTAGAGCAAGACCCGAATTTTTACCGAAGGATAATTTGGTCTGATGAATGCAATTTTAGCAACAACGGTATTTTTAATAGAAACATACATCGACAGTGGAGTGCAGACAATCCGAGATTTGTAATTGAAAATAATTTTCAAAGACGTTTCAACGTAAATGTTTGGTGTGGCATTTTAGGTGATCAATTAATTGGGCCATTTTTCATAGATGGTTGCTTAAATCAAGAAAAATACTACACTTTATTACACGAAAATCTCCAAAACTTTTTAGATGAATTACCTTTGGCAAATTTAAATAGAATATTTTTTCAATAAGATAGGGCTCCCGCGCACAACGCCAGAGTAAATACTGATTTGTTGAACACCCAATTTGGAAATAGGTGGATAGGAACATCCGGTCCTATCGAGTGGCCTGCGCGTTCACCGGATCTTACGCCCCTCGATTTTTGGTTGTGGGCTTATCTACAAGATCGAGTTTATTTAACAACTCCAGAAAATGTTGACATTTTAAGACAAAGAATTATTAACACTTGTCAAGAAGTACCTGCCGCTTGTCTTTTAAATGCGACCTTTGGAGTAATTTGGAGATGTGCGATATGTGTTGAACAAGGTGGCGGGCAATTTCAACATTTATTGTAAAGTGTTTTGTTTCTTATAATAATATTTATAATACTTACATTTCCAATGTTTCATGACACATTCGAATATTTATAAATAATGGAAGACAAAGATGAAATTTATAAAGTTTTTTTTTTGCAATAAACGTTTATCAAAAATAAACATGTTATACATCGTTGAATTCAGAAAAAAAAACCAATCCGAATATAGCCAAAAATATATATGTTGCCATTTAAAATAAAAAACTTGACTGTCGTTTGACATTAATGAAAACAATTGAAAACAAATAAAACACTGGTATCTTATAGTGTTTTTGATGCTATTAAATTTACTTTTTGTTTAAATAAAACCGGACAATAAATAACGGAATTATGAATGTTGTGTTTTTTTACGGGACAGTCTGTATATATATATATATATATATATATATATATATATATATATGGTAAACGTAATAAGTCGGCGATTAAAGGTCTGGTTTATTACTTCAAAGTATATATATTTAAAACAACCCTACATGTTTCGGCAATGATGCCTTTGTCAAGGATATAAAAAATATATAAATGACAGAATATATTCTGTCATTTATATCATTTATGTCATTTGAAGTAATAAACCAGACCTTCAATCGCCGACTTATTAAGTTTACCATATCATACCAAGGTCACGAAAATATTATATATGTATATATGTATATATATTGTAGTTAACCCCGACGGCAATGTGGTAGAAATGATACCGCAACAGTATGATATCCCACGTTCAGTCGGCTATAAAATGTATAATGTGGAAATTTACTATTAATGAGACTCTGACAAATAAATTATATATATCTCAGGCGTGTGAATTGGTCCGTTTTAAAAACTGCGGAAATATACATATAAAAAAAAACAATCTATATTAATTTTATGATTTTAAAAAGGATATTTATCGATTACTTAGACCGTTCGTCATACGAACTGACATTTATCTCATGGTAGAAGGAACTCACTGTGTGAAATCAGCAAGGTTTAGATCTACTCTAAAATAGGTAGACAAAAAAGAAAACCCTTCAACATATATTTACTGTTAAGAATACAAATAAAACTTCTTCTTCAACAAAACAATATAAAATATTTATTTTAAATCCCAGAATGCTAAAAAAGGAAAGTAACAAATACAGTGCTTGGATATTGAATACCTTAACAGGTCGGTATTTGTTTTCAAAAACTCTTATTAACTATAATAAATATACTACTATAACCTAAGTTAATTTATTCTTGCAGGAATTGTAAAGAAAAACAAACAAAAACGTTAGGTTGTTTGCTCCAAAGGAAATATAAATTTTTAAAACACTAAATGCATGAATCAAAACTTTATAATGCAATAATGCACTGATAGCAGTGAAAACCGTAGTGTTCGGCGAAGGAATAACCTTGATGAGGTAATTCACATCTAAATTGACCCAAATAAATGATATATATAGTCCTTGAATGGACTGTAAACTTTAAATTAGTATTAAGAATAACCCAATTGTTATATGGGAAAACGTATTCTGAATAGTTTCCAAGTATCATACAGTTACTACTATTTGACAAGATTTATCGCTTTATTTTAAAATAACTACCCAATGATTTTTCTTTTATGAGTGTAATTTAAGGCACCTTCTTAATCGGGATGCAAAGTTAAGTCCGGATTAAAGTAAGGATCTTGGGTATTTCTTTGAAGATTACTGGAAACTGGAAAAATCTCTCTCGGATCTTCTAAAACAGGACCAGGAATGACTTTTAATTAAATGAATGGTATAGATAGGATGTTCTGCGAAGGAATTCTTCGGAATTGTTAAAATATTGAGTAAATCTTCTTGGATTTCTTAAAGAACTGGTCTTGATTAAGGACAGGAAGTACAGGATAATTAATCTTCTTCTATAAGTACCAAAATTAGGTAATCTTCTTGATAAATCGTGTTTTAAATTCTAGTATCAGTAGTCGCCATATTGAATTTATAATTTTAAAATGATGCTTTTGATGATATATTATTAAATAATTGGAGTACCCCGTTCAAATGATTTTTAATTGATAAATTAAACGTTATGCTATCTTTTAAATATATTATTAAACACTTTTAGTCGTTGTAATTTTCTAAATCTCTCTTCTTCTAAGAACAATGCTGATATTTTCCGAAAAATGGCGACCGTATCTCATGGGCTTTATACAACGACTCCCGGAATAGACGCCGATAAAAAACAAAAACGTCCCCTTGAAATCTTCTTCACATCTTCCCATTGGTTGGTTTGAACATCGGAAATGATGTGGCAATTTTATAATTTGAATTAATGTTCAAATTTGTATCAATTACAATTTCCATCAGAATTAATTACATACAACTAATTACATATTTAAAATTGGATATTAAAACTATTCAAAATACTATATTTATATTTCCTTTGATTTTCCTTTAATTATTTTAAGTGTTAAAAAAAGTATTTAATAATATTTTTTAAATTTTTCAAAATTTTATTTATTTGTAAATTAACTAAATTAAAATATATTGTTGGAGGTAATTTGCCTCACAACAATATATATATATAGTATTTTCGTGACCTTGGTATGATAAGGTAAACTTAATTAGTCGGCGATTAAAGGTCTGGTTATTACTTCAAAGTGTATATATTTAAAATAATCCTACATGTTTCGGCAATGATGCCTTTGTCAAGGATATAAAAAATATAAATGACAGAATATAAATGTCAAGTAATTGAGTTGCTATGGTTTAAATTATTCAAAGATACATTCAAATAGTAATAATAAATCATGCCTTAGTATTCCAAAAAATAGATAGCAAGGTGAGAACAGATGTGTTGTTCGCTGCTAGCAGCTTGTGTCTTTTTCTGGGTATGAATTTGTGTGTTGGTTGCTGCTGGCAGCTTGCGTGTCTTTGGGTGTGTGATTTTGTGTTTGTGTAAGAGCGTAAGTATAGGGTTTTGTATGATGGTGCGCTCGTGCGTGTGTTAAGTGACCGGTCACGTAAATTAGAGAGATCGGATAACCAGCCGGTGCGTAGGGCCGCCAACCCTTTCCCGACAACTTCTTTACTTTTCCGTGCAGTACTTCGACGGCCCGACCCCCGCCCCAACGAGGCAAGGCGCAGACCAACGAAGCGCACCCTGCACGGGGTCGCTCATCGCAACCGAGGGAACACTCTTAGTGGCTACCTCGGTGAACGACGGTCACACAATGTGCCATCATAACGTTTACCGCAAAAGCGGGGGCAATGTACACACGTCGAACGTGTGTGTGTTGTTAACGGCAGCCTAGCCAGGTTGCCGCCCAGGACCGGTCCTAGTGGTGTGTGCAATGCACGGCGCCGAGGTTTGCGCCGCGTAGCTTGGTTCCTCACTCATGCTGGAAAGGCGGAATGGCACCTGACCGCCCATCGGGCAGACCCCCCTAGAGTTTTGTAGCGCATATGCTAGGCTACAACCCAGTAGAGGACCACATCAGCACAAAACAAAAAACAAAAAACGAGAACGAGAAAAGGCAAGACATGAGTTATTATTACGTATGCGCCCGTGGAGCGTCTTAAGATGCAAAGTTGTCGGCATTCGCCCAAAACGAGAAGGAAAACCATGAAAACCTAATCGGACAACTAGACAGGAATCAAAACACGGAACAGTCAGCATGATAAGCAAAAGTACATGATATTTAAAAGTAAAGATATTTAAATAACATAAGATATATAACAAAAAAAAAATATAATATGAAGGTAAATTGTAGATCGTTACAAAATTAAGTTATAGTATATACTGCTTAAATTTTGTATATCATTTCTGTTGTTAATTGAATTTTTTTCTTGTTTAATACTAATCATTTCTTTAATTTGCCTTTTCATTGTGTGTTGTTCTTTATCAATTATCTGTGTGTTTTCAAAATCGAAATGGTGATCGCGTTGTAGTTTGTGTGTAGATAATGCAGTTTTGTCTGTTTTAGAGTATTTGTGGGCTTGTATTCTTTTGTATAAATATTGTTTCGTTTGGCCTATGTAGCAACTATCGCAATCGCGACATGGTATTTTATACACGACATGTGTTTCTCGATTTTTTTCAATTTTAGGTTTAAGTTTTGAAAATAAGTGTTTATTAGTATTACTAAGTTTATATGTTGTAGCTATATCATATTTTTTTAAAATGTATTTAATTTTTTTTTTAATGTTTTTAATTTTTAACATCAGATTTGATGTTTTAAATTTGACGAATTTTAACATGTTTAGTGCCGTTATTTGCTAAATTTTACAAATAAATAAAACACACATAAGATGTTTTAGATTTACGCTTTATTATTAAAATAATGACAGCTGTTTCGCTAACACAGTAGCTTCTTCAAATTCAACTTAAGACTAAAGATACATACAATATACAGCGTTAAATCAGGTAGTTGACCCAAGTTAAAATTCTAGGAACTATTACATTTATATTTTACTTTAAAGAAGAGAATATAAATGTAATAGTCGAATCAATGCCACGAAGAGTGAGGGAGTGTGTAACTAATAGGGACGACACATTATTAATAAAAATTATGTTAAATTGTGTTAGTCTTTTGTTTTTTTTCTTTGAAATTTTAATCAATTATTGCCTTTGAATAGTTATACGTTTCTACCAAGTTTGGTCAAAAAATTCGCACCCCTTCTTGGTGTTGCAGTCTCCATGTCATACAGTATATGTTAGAAATAAGCGCTAGAATAAGTATTATGAAGGAAGACCATACACTTACAGTGTAAGATATTAAACAAGTTAATACCGCGGATTTATTTAGAAAATTTATTTGGTATATTTTTTATTATTTATTAGGATCACTTTTCATTATCAAAATTCATTAATTCATTTGTAATTCCGAAAATAATTAACTTGATTGATAATGTCTTTCTTTGGAGACTGTGGTTAAGTAAAAACTTAAAAAAAGGTATATAACCCCTTTACCACAATTATTAATCGTATCCTAAATACGTATTTCGTCAACTAAGTTGTCATCATCAGTAGGTGAAACCACTAATCAAAATGTCGCACATGAGGCACTGTAAAGCTAGCACAACTGATCACGCGACAACTTTACACGGCGCCCACGTATACACTCCCAGTGTACACGTGTGCTAATTTCCTTATGAACCGCTCTCCTATGAACTGAATCTCACATTATGAATTTTATTCTTGAAATTTTGAATCAATTTGATCGATTCACTGAGTTACACACCTTGAGTTTCATGTTTTCGTAGTGATTCACTAATAAAACCATAGTTTGCTTTTTAAAAGCTAACTCTTGGTGCATTTGCGGTTTATTTAGTATATCTTTGCGATTGCTATCGAGTCGTTTGAAAAAGAGAGAATGAATTCTCTTATCTGTTCAAAGGTATCTGCATAAAATACAGCGACATCAAGCCATGTGCCCCATCTTGTTATTATAGGTTGTGGTGGCAGTGCCAGACCAGGTAACTTATCTTTGTATGCTTGTGTCAAATTGATCAATGAATTAATATCTGGAAATATGTAACATATTTCTTCTACTGCTCTGTTAACAGCATGGGCCAAACATGTTACGTGATTCAGATTCGGGTAAAAAATCATCAAAGTCTGTGCTGACTTCACTATAAATGTTGCACCATCCGATAGCATCAGTAGTACCTTGTCACTTGGAACGGCATCCGGCAAATAAAACCTCGTTGAACTATCGTTTATAAATCTTGTTATAGTTAAGTTATTTGTTTTTTCCAATTCTTCTGTACCAATTAAAAAAGATTGGCTGGCGCAATTTTCATTTAAAATGCCAATCAATAAGTTGGCAATATGGCGTCAACAACTGTCTTTTGTTGCATCGATTACGAAATAAATATAATTTTCACCTATCGTTTCCTTAGTTTTCATCATAGTTTCCTCAAACAATAGATTAATATACTTTTTACTTGTAGTTAAGCGTCTTAGTAACTGACAGTTTTGTATACTTCTCTAAAAAAGTTTTAAACGTTGAATTATCCAACTTTAAAAGTGGAATGTTTGCACTTAAGAAGGCGTTACACAAGTCGTAATAGAAACTATTCTGTTCTATTGAAGTAAGCGATTGATTGAGAGTAGCTTATGGTGCATTTTTAAATCTTGTGATATTTCTTTGATGCGTTAATTAAAATTTTTTTGTCGCACGAATCTACAATAATAATTGCAGGTATTGAAATATGAAATTAAACGTAAACAAATATAAACTTACAATTTTACTGCAATACTTACGATATACTCGGCCATTATTTATACAAAATTCAGGATTATTTTTTATCCAGGTCGATACATGTGAATATGATTTCGACATATCAAAAATAACAAGGTAAAATTACGTGTACATATACTTTCGAGAACTAACTAAACTTGATAAACACAAATATTATTTTATATATTTTTTACGGTGCACTTTAGAAATAAATTATAAAATATGAACAAACATCCAATTTGATATGAAATATGCTCAAAGCAGTATTTATATGCAAGACATACAAAACAAAAGTAGTCGCAAATGTTTTCTTTTTACGTGACCCGTATAGATCTGTAAGAATTTTGGTAAACATATCATAAATAAAAAATATGCATTTTCATATAATCCCAGTTTTATTTATTAGTTATAAGAAACACTTGTTGTGAAATAGGAAGAATACAGAAAAATAACACGAGAAAAATAAAATAATCAATGGTAATATGTAGCGTGACTGATAGATGATAAGCGGATATTAAACGTGATAGCAATGCACGTAGTAGGTAACACCGAACATACAAATTTCCTAAAATGTTGGAAAAATTGTATCTACTACGTTAGTAAATTGAATCATTTGTATTTTTTGTTGGTTGTAACGTGACTGTTTTGTTACAGTAAAAATACTTAAGTCTGAAATCTTGTAACTACCAGAGATTTCTAGGTGATTACGGTTTTTTAATTAATGTGATTGTTATTATATTGAAAGTAAAAAAATTATGAAACTATAAAATTTCTTCGCGATTTTTGCCTTACTTTGTGTTACATGCGTGAAATAATCCATAAATATTTGCAGAGTAATTTCCAAGTTTCAAGTCAGTTTACAGAAACAACAGCAATACTTGTAGAGATGGCCAATATTACTTTTATGTCGATAGTGGTGTTTTGGATATATGGAATTAGAAGGCTAGGGGATGATATTTGCTTTATGTATGGATCGCAACCCACCAAATTTTGGAAAATTACTTGGTATCTCATGCCATTAATAACTTCTGTACGTATTATACTCTTTAAGAAAGTAAGTTATATGCGATTGTAACATTATCAATCGACATTTCAATTATCAATAGACATTTTTTCAAAATAAAACATTTCCTGAAAAATAAAATCAACTCAATATAGAATACAACAGCGAGATGCACAAATATTAGAGTAAATTATATGATATTCATGCTATTCCTTAAGGAAATGTGTCCCATATCAACGAAATGCTATATCAATAAAATTAAAATGACGTCAATTCTATGTTCTTCTTTTAAAACATAATCACTTTGGATTGAAAGGATTGAAACCACCATATGATTTATATTTAACTTTTCGCTCCTTATTTTAAATGCTAGCAGTATTGGGCCTTTCCTTGGAGACTGTGGTTAAGTAAAAACCCAAAAAAGGTCTAAAACCCCTTACAACAGGGATGCACAGACTTATAGGGAACAGGGGCCACTCGGGAAAATTATAAGCCAAGGACGGGCCACTACAAAGAATACTTATTAACACAAATATTTTTATTTTTAAATGGTATGAATTACTACAAATGATAAAAATAAAAGAACATTCAAAAATGTTTGTTGTAATTATGTAATCGTAATGTAATCTAATCATTACAATGTAATATTTCATGTTTTATTATTTTGATGTATGGCATTGCATTGACCTAACAATTTTGTTTATGTTTGGCTCCACATTACTTGTCGCCACACGTAAAATTGCTTCCAGATTTTCATTTGCCAGACGGTTTCGATTTTTTGTTTTGTTAGGTTTCATCACTGAAAACGTTTGCTCACAAATATACGTCTATCCAAATAAGCTTGCGCATTTCAATGCATTTATTTTATATTCGCTGTCAATATCCTCGAGAAATTGTGTGAATTGTCGGTGATTCAGACCTCGTGATTTTATAAAGTTTACAGTAGGTACTACAACTTTCATCACATTTTCAAATCCCAATAATTTTGAACAGAGGGCCTCTTGATGTATAATGCAATGAAACTGCATTAATTTCTTGGTATCTGTGTTTTTAGTTTGTAAATACTCTTTTAACATAGTTATTATCCCAGATTTACTTCCAACCATTGAAGGTGCTCCGTCAGTCGTAATTTCAGATAATTTCGTTAAATCCAAATCCATTATAGAACATTTTTCCAGAAGAGCTTTGAGCATGTCACTCCCCTTGGTTTGACTTGTCAAAGAACTCATACCAATCAGTTCTTCACTCACTTCAAAATTTTGCGTTACACCTCGTAAAAATATTAAGAGTTGAGCAGTGGAACTTATATCTGTAGAAGTGTTATATAAAAATTCTCAAAACTTTTCGATTTCGTAACTAATTGCTCTTCTGTTTTAGCTGCTAATGCGGTAAGTCTTCTTTGAACAGTCATCCGATTTAGTTGAATTTTCTCAAACCTCTTTGCATCTTTCGGATCCATTTTTTTGCGGCGATATCTAAACACTACTTAACAAACTCAGCATCTTTAAAAGGCCGACAAGTTTTCGCTATTATTCGAGATATTTCAAAGCTAACTTCAGTAGCTGTTTCAGCATCTTGAATTAATTTTGTAAACATAGCTTGCTGGCCTATTAGTTACCTTTGTAAAGTGGAAATTTTTTGCGTTCGATTTTCGCCAGTTAATTTGGTAAAAGTATGATGCTGGGTTTCATAATGCCTTTTCACATTATGTTCATTCGGAATAGAAACACTACTCTTGCATATTAAACAGACACTTTTGTTATGCGATGAAATAAACAAGTATTTTTCGGTCCAAATATCTTGAAACTGTCGATTTTCATCTTTAACCTTACGACTACGTTTTTTACTGGGGCCTGGTTTATCCATATCAAAATTGATATTCAACAGATTTCTAGTCTCGTAACAATATGCTTGGAACGACGAGGAGTATACCTGTCCTGCGTAGTAAACCTGAACAAGAAAGTAGTAGGTACTTGAAGATACATATCTTACTAATAATTACAAAAGTTAGAATAAAATAAAAAGTTAAGAAATATTGATTTGAATGGATTTTTACCTACTTTTGTAGTTTCTCGAACAATTTTTAAAATTCGTTGGCGGGCCGCATAAATATCGACAGTGGGCCGCGGTATGTGCATCGCGGCCTTACAACAATTAATAATCGAATCCTAAAGACGTATTTCGACAACTAAGTTGTCATCATCAGTAGGTAAAACTACTAGTCAAAGTGTCGTACATGGGACATAGTAAAGCTAACACATAGAAACGCATACAACTTTACACGTTATTGCTACGTGTTAGCTTTACTATGCCCCACGTTCGACACTTTGATTAGTGGTTTTACCTACTGATGACGATTGTTGTCGAAATACATATTTAGGATACGATTATTAATTGTGGTAGCGGGTTTTATACCTATTCTTAAATGAAAGAGACGACGTATGAAAAATGGAATTGTAACCGATAACAATGGCCGACAAAAACGTTTATTTGTAACATAAAGCTGAATTTCATATTGTAGTAGAATGAACCTATCCAAATACGAAAATGGCCAAGAAAAAATTGTTACATTAGACAAACCACATGTAAAACGGTACCATGTAATATTTATTGAAAAAGTGATTTAACCAGTGCTTTAACCGTGTATATCGACTATATTTATAATTTATATTAAGTTGACATCTAAGAAAAAAGCAAACATCAAAAATATTTATTTGGAACACACTAATTCTATTTTTTCCTTTTATGAGGGGGGTCACACCTTCTCTTTTTAAAAAGCAACAGTAATCACCTACAATGGCTGAATCCCATCGTCCTCGGTGTCGACTCTCCGTTGTCCTTATATCTTGATGGAATCTTTCACCCTTCTCGTCGCTAACAGCGCCAAAATTCTTATGAAAGAATGATAAATGAATGGAGAAAGCGAATTTTTAATGACATTCGGCAACCAAGCAATTTGTAGGAGTCTAAATGTTCATTAACTGGTTTTTCGTAGTTAGAATCTATATTGTTGCCTAAAAATCCCCTAACTACACTTACAAATGAGTTCCAAGCTCTGAGTTCTTGCGCGGTGAGCTTTTCTATAAACTTAACATCGTTCAGCTATTTTCTAATTTGTGGTAGAATAAAAATTTGGCGTCACTTAACATGCGAAAGACTTGTCTTAGGTAATTAAATCCTTTACCCTCTTTACTCATAGCCTTCACAAAGTTTTTCACCAGTCCGAGTTTAATGTGAAGAGGAGGCAACAGAACATTTTTTATCTACAGGGGGCACATACTTAACATTTCAAGTTCCCGGTTGAAATTCACTCCTTTCCACCCACATTTTAGTTATACATGGTCATCGAAAAATGCGGGATTTTGAAGCGCAATAAAAATCTTAATATAAATGGTAGAATATTTATTTGTACATCAAAAGACGCAGCAAATCTTAATTTTTTTAATTCCATCTAAAAAGTTTTAATGAGCTCCCCCCGTCGCATGGCAGGCATCTAGCCGATAGTCTACCTCTCGTCAAGTGTTCTGAAGCATTTTAGGAGTCACAGTTGAAATTGCCACGTTGATTCTTTCTCTCAGATACTGTAGGTCACGAATTTTTTTCAGAATGAACAAGGTTCTTAACGTAGCTCCAAAAGAAGAAATCTAAAGGCGCCAAGTCAGAACTTCTAGGTGGCTACAAAAGAAGACCATTCCTCTTAATCCAACGGTCAGGAAATATGTTGTTGAAAGCTTCCGGGACAATTAAGCGGTATTGACATGGAGCTCCATCCTGCTGGAAAATGACATTAATACCCTTTTCCCTTTCAATTTCTTCAACTTGAGGCAACACATACATTTCTAACATGTCCAAATAAATAACAGGGCCGATAATACGATCCTGCATAGGTCCACAACAAACGTTAACTTTTGGTGAATCACGGACGTATTGGAAAACTTCATTTGGTTGCTGCTCTCCCCATATACGACAGTTATGGCGGTTTACACAACCATTAATGTGGAATGTTGCCTCATCGCTGAATAAAATGTTGTTAAGATACAAGTTTCCATCGTCGTCAATCTTACGTAGTATCTGTACGGCAAAATCAATGCACCTTGGCTTATCTGCTGGTTTTATTTAATGTCTTAGTTGAATTTTGTAAGCATGTAATTTAAGACGCTTCTGAGAATATTCTGAATAGTTCTTTTAGCCATACCAAGGTCCAAACTGCATCGGGCAATGGACTTCGGACACATGACTGTCCTACACGCTCCGATGTGCGTGGCCGCCCTGGAGATTTCTTGATGTCAACACTTCCAGTTTTCGTGAAGTGACTAAACCAACGAAAAATGGTTGTGTCTGTAGGCGGATTTTGTCTATAAGTTCTCCGAAAATGACGCTACACTAACACAACTGATTTGAACGCAACATACCACAAAACGCACTGAGTTTTCTGCTGTACGGTAGTCATGATAGCTGTGAACTGACTGATCAGGTCCAGCTGCACTGAAATGGCGGCGCGCTGTAAGATGGCGTCTGCACATGTGCCCACTGACTTTAATAATTAAATTTAAGATTTACTGCGTCTTTTGATGTACAAATAAATATTCTACCATTTATATTAAGATTTTTATTTCGTTTCAAAATCCCGGACACCTTTTTCGATGTCCCTCTATAATGTTCATTCACTACACGACTGCCCCACAAACAAAGAAAACAACAATATTTTGCAAATCCTCCCTGAAGTCCTAGTAAAACTGCTATAACTTTTAAATCACCACATATCTGCTATTTATACCGGTTGTAGTTTATTGCATCTGTAAGGATGCGCATATTTTCATAGGTTTCTTTCATCGTCAGTGAATGGGCAAGTGGTATGATTTTAAATTTCCATTATGTAATAATAGAGCTTTTAAACTATATTTTGAAGAGTATATGAACAAGCGCCACTCATAGGGAGAATGCTCGATATTGAGTTCCTGCACTAAACCATCGATATCAGTAAACGCAAATACCGAATTTTCCATATTGCAAAATGTAGCATTTCTTTTCCTAAACGTCGTAATTTTTGTTTCTTTGGCTAGTTAAGTTCCACTCCTTAAGACGGAAAGTAAGAAGTTTTAACAACCCCAAATAACGTACTAAATTATTTAACTCACTTTGAACAATCAACTTGGGGTAGGTAGACTGTTCTTCGCAACTGTCTGATGATGCGTTACTAGCTCCATTATCTCTCAAAACAATATCTTGCCAATGTAAAGGTGCAGTCAGTGCTGGTAGGTCTGCATTGTGCGGAACAGGTCTTATGGCAGAAGGCAAATTCGGATATTCGATCTTGCGCTTTTCTTTTTTGGAATAACCTTCAATGTTTGTCATGCAACAATAGCAATCGTCAAAATGATTGATGAGTCTCTTGCCGTACAATTGGAACTGAAAAATGAATATTTTTTCTCTTTCCTTACATCCACTGCACCAATAACACGCTACAGTTAACACAGTACACACGGGGACACCACTGCTTGTTTTGATCTCTGATTGAAACGCCGAAATACATGAAATAGGCTTCTTTTCGCATTTTCAGAAAATGGTCTGGCTTGTGACTTCATCAGAAATTCTCCACAAATATAACAAAACTTGTTAAGAGAAATTTTGCAACCGCGGCGCGTTTCACTTGATATTTTCGTCGTTGAAAACACTTTCTTAACTACACACAACCTTTCACTTTGAAAATCAAACGAAGACTGAATAAGAGAATGAGTTTGATGTTATATACACTCCATTTTAGGTTATCTTTCTGTTTTAAAACGCGTCGCTTTTAAATGACCCCACATAATATTTACTACCTGCCAATATAAAAGAGTCTAATGAGCCCATTTAAAAACAAGAATATTTTTTCTATTATTAGCAAGGTATTATTAGCATTGTGAAAATGTTGGGCTGAACGGAGTTACAAAAATCGTGTCGATCAGTGATAATTGAACAATCCATAGATGACGCAGTCACAGAAAATTGTTTCCACCAATTTTCCCGTTGACCGCTCGCGCTCGCCTTCTCATTGTATTGACTCTTCTTTACCAATCATATACCCGGTTTCACGCCATTGACAATTTTCGAAAAAAAATTGCAGACATATACAGCAATCATCCGTTTATGGATAATTTTTAGGCCATTTTACTTGTTAGTCATAAATATTATCACTATGCAAACCGCTACCAAAACTACAAATATCTTTCAATTTCAATCTTGCCTGTTCAGAATACTTAAAATAGTCGACATTATTTGACGTTTAAAAATCATCACCATTTGTTATTGTTTTCATAGCTAGATAAATCAGAAAATAATCTCGCCTCGAATGGTTCCATATTCGATCAATTTGGGAGACATTGTATTTGCAATAAGCTGTACATTCCACATAACATTTAGTAACAATTTAGGTAATGATAGTTAACTGCTATTTATTAGAAAAATGTAACAGCGTAACGATAGTATAGGACGTACATAAACATGTGGTTATTTTTAAAATAATAAGTTTTAATAGGTGATTATAATTTATTATTATATTATCTTAAAACTGCTTACGAGTAAAGGAAAACGGGATATTATTATTTCTTATACTTGTATTAACTTCTATTCTGAAACACATAAATTCGTTATTCTTTTTTACAGTTTTCTGCCTATTACGAATACAGTTACCACTTAGGGAAAGTTTTCGTTGGAAAAGCCAATTTCCTCGTGCGCATATGGTTGATAATTTGCATAAGCCCAATTGTTATCCTTTTCTTCATCGAAATTTTCAAGCATATGAAGACACGAGTGAGTTATCAAAAATTAAAATGATATTTTATGTGATACGACTTAGGAATTTATTTACAGAATTTGACCGGTTTGTTTCGACCGACACCTATGTGGGGTCCTCCAGATGTTGAGGAGCGACGCAAGAGGTTCTTGTTCAATCCAAAAACGGATACTACGTATAAATCAAAAACTCCCGTTTGCCAACATAATTGCCTCTTACACAGCAAGGTAATGTTTAATACTGAGTGATTATTAAAATTCTCACTAGTAGCAGGCCATGTATATAAAAAGTATGTCGTAACTTAAGTTAGTAGGATGTTAATTCAAACGTATATCAATGTCAATTATACAAGCTCTCCCGTATCGTTATGTTTAAATTTTAGGAGTGTAAAGTAGACTTCATTTCAAGTAACAAAAACGCAAAACTTGTATATCCATTTTTATTTGTTTCAAAGTTGCAGATCTATAATGTGATTGTCAGATCATGAAAAGAAATGTAATCCTAAAATCAATACAAACTGATTTTATTTAAAATAAGTTCAACTAATAAAATTTTCGAAATGTCCACCTCCTTGTTGAATGCAGGCTTGTGCCCGTAAGCCATAAGAAGAAGTACTTATCCGAATTTCATACTTGTTTTGTCGGATTTGTTCGGCAGCTAGGTGAATACGATCCAACAACTCTTCTCTTGTGTTCGAAACTTGAGCGTAGAATAAATTTTTCATGTACCCCCATAAATAAAAGTCAAGAGGATTAAGATCGGGTGATCTGGGTGGCCATGCAACAGGATCACCTCGACCAATCCATCTTGGATAATTGACGTTAACCCATTTCGGACAGCAATTCCGAAATATGGTGGTGCCCCATCCATGTGTAGCTACATGTCTCGTCGAACATTTAGTGGGACATCCTCTAAAATACCTGGCAGTTCGTCAATAAGAAATTGAAGGTAATTGTCCGTATTTGACCTCCCAGGAAGAACGACAGGGCCAATCAACAAGTCATCGATTAGGGCCGCCCAAACTCATGTTGAAATTTAGATGGGCGTATAGCTTTGGGATTTTTTGACGACCACCTGTGCAGGTTTCTGAGATTTGTAACACCACTTCTCTTGAACGTAGATTCATATGTCGAGAGGACTGTTCTGCAGAAATTAAAATGAAGCTGTGACTGTCTTAATATCCAGGTAGAATAAACTAAACGAGTATACTGGTCTACCTCAAGCAAACCGTGTCCCCTGCGATAGTGATATGAATATAAGCCCTCACGTTTTAAAATTCGCCAAACTGTCGTTCGTGGCACTCCTAGTTGTCTAGCGATTCGACGTACGCTTAGAGTTGGATCCCTTGTAACAATGCTTCTTCCTCTAATTCTGCTGGCAAATTTATTCCTCGGTCGAAAAGATAATCACGCAGTCCGCATTCCTGAAATTGTCTGTGTACTTCCAGGAACGTTCTGTAATGAGGAATGCGCCTATCGTGAAACCGATATCGGTATTCAATAACTGCTTTACGTGCACTGCCGTTACAGTAGCCATACACAAAATGCATGTCCGCATACTCTTGAGAAGAAAATCGGTAAGGCATTTTGAATAAAGAAAACGTGTCCACTCACTAATAAGCTGTTGTATGAACTGAAACGTAATGTAATCCTTTATTAAAAAATGCAACGTTAACAGTCATCTGAACATTTGTTTATTGTATGATATTCATGGTCCAGCACTTACGAAATAAGTAAAAACCTTCTTTATCATAAATCAATTTCCAATACTCTTTTTTGTAGATCTCCGAGAAATTACTGTATGCACTACGACACGTGTTTATTTATTTAAGGGATAACATTTTATTATGCTACGTTAGCAATCACAGGCCTGTTATTGAATCGTATAACTTTTTTGAAATAAAATCAGTTTGTATTGACTTTAGGATTACATTTTTTTTCATGATCTGACAGTCACATTCATAGATCTGTAACTTTGAAACAAATAAAAATGGATATAGAAGTTTTTCGTTTTTGTTACCTGAAGTGAAGTCTACTTTACATTCCTAAAATTTGAGCATAACGATACGGGACACTTGTATATCATATAGTTTAAACAAAAGAAAAAATAATGACTTTTAACGATATGCATAAAGCTTTTATGGTAGAATATTACTATCTCGCATCTTTTATAAAAAATATAAATATATTTAATATAAAATCGAAACGATATGCATAAAGCTTTTATAGTAGAATATTACTATCTCGCATCTTTTATAAAAAATATAAATATATTTAATATAAAATCGAACATTTTAATTTACCTATGTTACGCGATGCTTATTGTATACATGGCTTACTTGAGTGAAAATGATCAATCGTTATAAGACATATTAATGCTATTAAATTTTTACTGTCTGTCTATGAACTTAGGAATTTTAGCCCTTTAACCGCTTAAGGACTTAATTAATTAAATTAATGCTATATCTTTTATCCCGAGATAACTGGGATTGTCTTAACTGTATTAATCTCTTCGAATCAGTTTCTGTTCTGGCAAAGATATACAATTATTTATGGTCATAACTGAGCATATTCGAAAATAATTTGCGGGTTTTTATAGCGCATGACAGAATATTTTAGATTTTAGTTACTGGTCAAAGATGGCGCCACTGAACTAGGAATATTGTTTAGGTTACGAGTAGATGCCGGTATTTTTTACACAAGCCAAATTGATTCACATTTTTTTAATGTTCTTTAGTGATATTTTTCGCTGTTATTGTATACCTTCAAAATGTCTGATGATGAAAGTGAACATAAATATTCTAGTGGGTCAGATACTGAGCAAGATTTAGATGTTAGTAACAGTGAGTCGTCTAGCTCGTCCGCTAAATTAGAACCAGATATTACTTCTGCTCGTCAATGGTTAATGCTATTGTCAATACGCTGGTTCCACCGATCTTTCCCTTTGCTGCGAATCCAAAAATAAACTTTCAAAAAGAAAACAGTAGGGTACTACTGTTCTAGACTATTTCAATCTATTTTTGAATGACGAAATTATCGATGTGACAACGTTTGGAACCAGCAGGTATGCCCAGTAGTCCTTAGCAAGTAAGCCTTCAATTTCTAATAGTGTATTGGGACTGATCTTATTTCGGTTGAAATACGAGTGTTTTTATCATTGATTATACTACAGTGTTGTGAAGAAGAAAGTAATGATGAAGTGTCAGGATGTAAAAGTCGCAAATCTTCTTTCTAGAAATTTTGAAATATTTCGTTTGAAATGGGCACGTTGCTGAACAAGTTGTTGCATTCAATGTTAATTATTCGTAAGTTTTGGATACAAAAGTATTTTTTCTCTTCTGCGCTCCTCCTCCGTATAGCCCTAGCTTCAGTCCTGGCGAATTTTTCTTTTTCTTCATGTTGAAGGTTCAGATCAAGTAGACCCGAGTTGAAGCAGTTGATGACATTCAAACGAGCGCGATGCGTGTTGTTAAAGAGATAACTTCCAAAGTTTCAAAGGTTATTTTTCGAGTTAAGAAAAGTCGTTGGAAGCCCTGTGTCGAGTTATAGTGATTCTATTGTGAAGCTGTATAATTCTAATTACATCATTCTGTTTAATATACATTTGTAAACAAAAGGTCTTGTTAATTCTAGGCAGTACTTCTTAATATACCTATATATTATTTGTAGTTTTACCTATTGTAACATTTAAATACTTTCTAAATCGATATGCAATCTACATAGCAATCATGCACCTTTAATAGAGCGTTATTAGAAGGTATCTACTTAACTACATATGTATTTTAACGTTCATTAACGGTATTAATTTATTTTACAGATTTTGAAGAACTTGTTAGAACCGGAATTAGAATGTACCGACACATATCTACGTCAGACATATCAAAAAAGAACGAGTATGTAAAAGAAATTTAAAAAATAATTATAAAACATGTAGATCAATGAAAAAGGAAAACTAATAAATAAATGTAAATTTAGTGTTTAGTTTTAATATTTTTCATCAATTTTCCATAATAAAGGGTGCTACAATAAGAGTGCAAGATTTGAATTGAGCGCCATTTTGGCTGTCATGATATGACAGGTAGGAGTTAGTAAACACGATACAACAACGCGCCCTTATTGTTAAACATTACTATCAAAATGGTAAAAGTTTAGTTGCTACATTTCGTAAAGTGTGCTCAATTTTCTGTAGAAATAATGTTCAAAAAATTGTGAAAAAGATAGTCGAAAAATTTGAAAAGTGAATTGAAACACCTGACACGAGCTCGTTATGATAGCTCGGAACAAAACATCACGGCAGTTCGTCAGAGTGTTCTGAGAGACCAGAGAACTCGGTTCGTCATCGTACACAAGAATTGAACATTTAAACAGCCACTGTTTACCCTATTCTCACTAAAAATTTGCATCTTCATGCTTACAAAGTCTAATTGACTTAATTACTTCTGCCAACAGACTATGCACAGCGAAGAGAGTTCACCAATTGGAAAATTGAATAAAAAGAAGTGAATATCTGTAACATTAACTCTGCTGATACCATTGGTAACGTTGATTTCATTTATAATTTCAACCAAATCTGACAATACTGCAGGTCGTTAATGTTTGTCTTAGTTAATGCTTAAACCATTGACTGGTTAAACTATTAAGTTTTTGTTTTCGCTGCCACCAGCAATCAGAGGCCTGATTGCAACGGCCGTTGTATAGTTAAATGAAATGTATCCTATTTTCTGGTAGCGATCCCTTCGGAGGCGTCGCGGGTCGGGGTGTAAGGGAGATAGCCAAATGAAACTCAATTAAAAACAAATTTTACTTAAATCTAAATCAAACATATATTTACAGTGTGTTGGTTCCGCTTAATACATATCTGTAAATAATTCTTATCCGAAAGGGGAGGCTATTGCTAATAAAATCCCAAATAAAAATCTAACGATTCACTGGACTTGTTGGTTTGTATCCCTTCCTTTTTTCTTTGAAGAGAATTCACTAGTGTGCCTTGTTTTAAACACGACGAAATTTCTCAAATGATTTGAACATAAAATTAAATTCTGACGTTACATGAACACCAAAATAAAATAAATATTAATTAAGTTAAAACTCTACTTTTAATTCAGTGTTAACGACGAAAATAATACAAGGTGACCCAAAATGACCGAAGGGGTTTTAATTCCTTATAACTTTTTTATTATAATTTTTTTTTGTTTTCTGTATTTTGTAAAGAAGACTTGGGGAATTTAAAATGGAACAGTACGCAATTGAACAATGTGCCAAAATCGTTGAACTTTATTTCTCAAATCGACGATCCATTGTTTTGACTCAGCGTGCATATCGTCGTTATTTTAATGTGCGGGCTGGACCCTCAGAGTCAACAATAAACCGTCTGGTTGCAAATTTTCAAGAACAAGGGGCAGTAAGGAACCTTCCTGGTGCCGGTTGACCACGAACGGTGCACATGGATGACAATATTGAACGGGAACGGGAGAGTATTCGGGAAGATGGAGAAACATCAACCAGGAGACGTTCGATACAACTTGGCCTCTCAAGAGGGTCGCTGCAGAGAATTTTGCATTCAATAAGAATGTTTACATACAAAATTCAGCTTGTCCAACAATTGAAACCGACAGATTACCAGCAACGACTTGATTATGCAATTTCTTTTCGTCAAAAAGCAGAAAAAAATCATGATTTTATTCATAATTTAATTATGAGCGACGAAGCCCATTTCCAATTAAATGTGTTCGTTAATAGGCAAAACTGCAGGATATGGGCTACGGAAAATCCAAGAGAAGTTCAAGAGCGAGAATTACACCCACTTAAGTGTACCGTTTGGTGCGGTGTTTCGTCGGAAAGGATAATTGGCCCATATTTTTTTTGAAAATGAACACGGTGTCGCCGTTTCCATCACTGGTGTTAGATATCGGACAATGTTGGAAAATTTTTTAAGGCCAGCCGTGGAAAACCATCCGCAAGTATGGTTCCAACATGATGGAGCCACAGCGCACACTGCGAGGGATACAATGGCTCTTTTACGCGACATCTTTGGTGAACGAATTATTTCCCGTACAAGCGATTTTAATTGGCCTCCGCGTTCACTGGATTTAACCGCTTCAGACTGCTTCCTTTGGGGTTATTTGAAAGGAAAAGTCTATATTAATAAGCCTCGAACCATACAGCAATTAAAAAATAATATACGCGACGAAATCAACAACATAACACCTGAAGTTTTGCGAAAGGTTATGGAAAATGTTTTGGAAAGAGCACGCATATGCGAAGCAGAAATTGGTCACCCCTTGCGAAATATAATTTTTCATAATTAAATTAAAAATATTCTCCATTAATATACTGTATTTAAAATTTAAAAAAATTAATAATTATATCTTAAATAAGAAGTTATAATGAACTCAAACCCCTTCGGTCATTTTGGGCCAGCCTGTATATATGTATCCGAAGACAGATATATTGGAAGAGAAAACTTTCTCGAACAGTACTCTTGGTTGTTTTCGTAGTTCCGACGAATAAAAAAACTTTTTTAATATCATCTTAAATATCACAGAACACGCATTTTCAAAATTGTAGTTACCAAGTCAAATACAATGGATTGGTCCTTTGCATTTTCGTTCATACACCACTTTTCGTGTGTTCAAACACATATTTCTTATTACTGATTCTTCAGTAGTTCCTTTAAAAGTTCATTTCGCATATGGGTCAATTTATGATCCGTAACTAAACGATGGAATTCACGATTCCACAAAGACAATGAGTTTAAGAAATGATCTATTATAGTTAAAGAGCGTTTATAATATGTACTGTATGTCAACTCTTCAGTGATAGATAAGCACGATGTACGCCCAATCAAAGGGGTTCTACCGACCTGTGTGTGTGGCCTTTTCCCATTAGGTCAGTTCTCAAGGCATTGAAGTAATTATTTCTTTACGAACACTCGACTTCTATTTTGTTACGATTTACACAATAGACCATATGCGATGGTCGACTCCCTGATGACTCTCAATACTTGCATTTTTGGATTACAAGATTTCAATTTATTAGCTTTTCCACAAGTTCAAAGTTGGTTATTGATATCCGGTTTGTGACACTAAATTTATCGGCAATAGTTCTTTGTTGTGTATTGAGACTCTTCATTGGTCTGTGCACAAAAAAAGGGGCCTTGCGTTTTGAATATCGTCTACCTCCCTCTTGCTAATAGGAATTATATATTTTAAAGTTATATTTACATAAATTTAAAAAAGGAGAAGTGGAATATTTCTTTTACATGGTTCTAAATCTAAGCTAATTTTGAATGAAATTAAAATAAAAGAAAAACAAGAGGACTTAAAACAAAGTGAAAATTAAATACTGACTTTCTAAATATATTTCCGGTTTATTATGTCCATTTTGTGAATAAAATCATATTCAGCGATGACGCCCATTTTCGTCTCGATGGCCTTGTTAATAGGCGAAGTTGCCACATTTGGAGCTCAGAAAATCCAGGATTAATTAATGAAAAACAAATGCGTTCCCAGCATGCCTCTATTTGATGTGCATCTACAGAAATAATTGGACCATTTTTTTTTTAAACCAATGTATTAATGCGGTGAATGGCGGACGTGATCGTGCTATGATAACCCAGTTCTTTATACTTCAATTGGAAGATATTATTCTTGAAGACATTTGGGTTCAGCAGGACGGTGCCAGTTGCCATACCGTCTGTGAAACATTGACGGTCTTGCACGAGTCTTTTCTGGTCTCCCGTTGGGATAATACTGACGAAGAGTGTTAACCCACTGGCGATTTGGTGAAGAGCATATCTTCAAAGGTTGTTCAACAGTATTTCTTTTTTTTTTCAGGACGTTCTATTAAAGATGGTAACTTAATTGCTGCAATACGTATTTAGAGTTTATTGATTTATATTGTTATTTGGGATTTTCCTTATTTCTATCTGTTTCAAATTTCGAGCGACAGTCTACATCAATTCGGATTTGCGAGGATGACACGGAAAAACTTAGTATTAATTTCTAATCCTGCCATATTTTTTTATAGATACAAATGAAATTTAGTCATTTTTCGTCATTTAATTTGAAAATGATAGCGGTGTAAATAAAATATAAAAAATAAAAATTCTATAATGCGTAACTTGTAATTCGTAATGCAGTCCAATATTTATTTTGTAAAAACGAAACTCATCTGAAATTTTGGTGGGAATCAAATAATCTTTGGATGACAACGCTCTTTAGAAAGTCAGCATTTGTGGCTGGATTGCGCATTTTTTAATATAGTTATATAAACATCAAATGGATCAGGATCATCAAAGCTGCAACAATTCTGGAAATAATCAATAAAATTAACGATATTGATTGAATGATTATAGAATTGACATAAAAAGGTAGTTAGTGTCATGAATATACCAAATGAAAGCGAAAATTACATTTTATATATAGGATTGGGCATCTTCAAGCTGTCAGTTAGTGCACTGGATTTTGAATTGCGATAAAAAATATGAAAGAATGCGGACGTTAAGCGATCATTTGAAACTGTTTGACGAGAATCGGACTGATGTTTTGCAAAAATTTGTTATAGTTGATGAAACCTAGCTTTATCACTATGTTTCTGAATCTAAACGGCAATATTAACAGTGGATACATAGTAGCCCTTCCCCAAAGAAATGCAAGGCATTTCCGCGAATAAGGTAATGGTTGCGAATTTTTAGGAATCTAAAGGAATAATGTTTATAGGAAATCTTGCAAAAGGTAAAATCGTATTATTTCGATCTTCTAGATCAGAGGCTCCCAAACTTTTTTTCTCATAGACCACTTTGAAAGTTTTGCTGGTTCCGGTGGACCCTCTGCAGCTACATTTCTACCATATTCCCAAAACTCGACAAAAAATATGAAGATTAGATCTAACTATGGAAATTTGCGTTGCGGCTGAGTTATTGGTTAATTAATTAATTGATTGTGCTGTGAGTGGATGTCAAAAAAGTAAAGTTAGCCAATCAAAAAAGTGATTCCATCCAACTTTACTCCTTTGATATCTACTCACAGCACAAGAAACCAATCAATTCTCACATATTTTATTTAGAAGTGTATTCGGAGTGGTAAAAATAAAAAGAAAAATAGTATATTTCCTTGTGTTGTATTTATTCAAATATGTAATTATTACACTATTAATTATTATTGTTATCGTATTGCATTGTAATATGATAACAGTCGTTATATAATTAAAATTAAATATTAATAACGTAACGTAACCTCTTCAATGACAATCACAAAATAGTCATAATTTTAGTGGGAGGGATGTACTTGATGGATTGACAGCAAATTATCAATATTTGGCTTCAGTTTTGTTAGGAATAACCGCAAATCTCCCCGTTCTGTGATATTCAATCTGCTCCTTTTTTTGTTATAAGGTTTGTAACGACACTAAAACTTTTCTCGACAAGATATGACGACGGAAACGCTATCAAAAGCTTTCTCGCAATTCCCCACAGTCCAGGATATTTTTCGGGTATTTCTGCCTGCAGCCAAAATGTTTGATACTATCTTTTAAATTTCACCTTCAGTTCCTCATTAGTGCTAAGCTCGAGTAACTCCTCTTGTAATATCACATTCTCCACTTCCGTTTCATCAAGTGGATTTATGATCCATGATGGTATTTCCATCGTCAAAATATCTTCAAATCTGATTTTAAAGTCATCATGCAGGGCAATTAAATGTTGAACGTATGTGTGAATATCCTCATCAAGGCATTCTACCTGTGACAAGTTTGAAAACTGGGAAAATTCGCACCGACTAATATTTTGCTTCATAAATTTCAATTTTCCAAGAAAAGCTGAAATTACACCTTTTGTTTTTATTAAATTGAGGCTGTCCCCTTGTAATTGTAAGTTAATGTCATTAAATTTTTTGAACAAATCTGTCAAATACGCGATGTCTGCTTTCAAATTGATCAGGTTTTCTTTTAAATCTGGATCTTTACTTTCCAAAAACTCTAAAACTGATTCAAAAAGTGAGAAAAATCTTGTCAAACATGCACCTTTCGACAACCAGCGTACTTCAGTATGTAAGAGCAATCGTTGGAAGTCTTCATAATTTTCATAGCACAATTGTTCAAATAAACGCATATTCAATGCATTGCTTCTTATTTTGTAACTGCATTAATCACAAATTGAAGCGATTGGTGCAATTTAGCACTCAAATTTTTCGCTACTAGGTGTTGTCGGTGGATGACACAGTGAATTGCAGTTATCTCTGGTATAATTCTTTTAAGATGGATTATAAACCCACGACGTCGCCCGGCCATGGCAGGAGCTCCATCTGTTGCCACCGAAATAACGTTTGTGAATGGAATCGATATTTCCTTAAAAAAATCACTCAGGACATTAAATATTGATTCACCTTTAGTGTCCGTCTCCAAAGTTTTCGCGAATAGTAGCTCTTCATGAATTTCTTCGTCCATAACAAATCGAATATATGCCAATAATAATGCTTCATTACCAGGTAAAGTTGACTCGTCCAGTTGAATAGAAAAATGAGTTGTTTGCAGATAATTACACAAGAAACTTTCAATATCAGAACTCATTTCGTCAATACGTCTTTGTACAGTGTTGTTACTCAAAGGAATTCTTTTGAGTATGTCCAAATGGAGATTTGTGCAGAACAGTTTTTAAAACCTCTTCAACAGCAGGCAAAATTAACTGTTCTCCAATGGTGTGCGATTTTCCAGATTTCGCTATAAGTAATGAGATATTGTAAGATGCCCGCAAGCCATCATCGTTACTTTCCGACGTTGAAGCGAACATACTGTGCACGGTGGGCCTCTTTTCATATTTTTCCTTCAATGTTTGAAAATATTTCAAATCTTTTCCTATTTTATCAGGATGACACCTTCTTAGATGATCTTCGAGCTTCTATGGTTTCATAGAGCCATTGCTCAAAACTTTGTTGCATAAAAAGCATATGGGCAATCGCTTGTCTGCCTTTGATGGAAGAAAACCAAATTTTAAATAATCAACACTGTACTGTCGACATTTCTTCTTAGATTCAGCCATGTTTCGTATCAGTTACCTACCTGTAAATAAAAAAAAAACTTTGTTGTGGTAATCTTAAGGCGGTCTACTTTAACAGGATTAATTGATTATTGCAATGAAATAAACAAAGTACCGGCGGCAAACTGATTCTAATTATTAAAAGCAATAAATCGCTAAGATCAATAATTGAGTTTTATGAAAACGGCTGAACCGATTTTAATGTAATGTAAAACATTTTTTCATTAATTATATTTTGATATATTTCTGTAAATTCGATAGAAAATACTTGTAAATAATATTTTGATATCAAAACTTCGCGATTTTAATGATTTATTTATTACTTTGATGCGTAATGAGTATGTAGTATATAAATACACGTACAATTTATGAAAATATATTTAATTATTAGTGAACCACCACACAGTCGGGTAATAAAAAAATTACTAATAAAGTAGGGACAAGAAGTTCAACCTTTCTCGGCTTTCTGTTCTTTCATGGAAGTATCTAATAATGGCTCCGTTCAGTATTTAATTTTTAATACGTGCCTACTATACGCAAACATTACAAATATACTTATTACAACATAAATATATATCCTATCGCAGGTGGGTTGAGATTTCTTTTAGGAATAAACCTCACCTTTTGTACCTACGTATTTTTTTGTAATTTGTCCATTTTTTGTTTACTTACGTGTACAATAAATTGTATCGTAAAATAAATAGATAAATAATAAATAAAATAAAAGTATGTATAACAAATAGGCAGGTAAGTACTTACTTTTCCGACAGCGGCAAACACTAACATCGATTCACTTTACTTTACTTTTCTTTTCGAAATTCGGGAAACAAATGAGTAACGTTTATCCGTGGCATTCGTATTTATATTGGTGAAGAATCAAACAAGTTCATGCAAGATTGCAAGCACACACACCACAAGTCGTACTTCGTCCCTTTGCACGTCTGAACAAGCATTGCGGACGGCGGCAGCGGCAGCGGCAGCGCTTAGCAAGTCTCGACAAGTTGTACTGAATATGGAATATGTAAGCTTTTACAAGTAACAGTCGCTGAGCTTCTTAAAATATTATCTGCCTACCTACATAGATAGGTGAATTCAAGCCAACATTTTAGTTCTTCACTATCGAAACCATTATAAATTTTCGTGGACCCCGCTTACGAATATTTTAGATATTTTATTGTTTTGACGTTGGTTACACTTATAATTTGAACATTCAAATATTTGAAATATTGTTATGTGTTTTGAAATTTAAATCTTAGACTAATTTATGTAACTATCTAACATCAAAATTGACGAAATAAGTAATTGCACGCCGCCAGAGCTTCGGAAAATTGCAGAAGGCAATTTGACCAATTTATAACTTGGTGTAAAGAAAATAACATGGTGACTATTACAGAAAATATTATGATTGCCTATTTTGACAAAGAAAGTAAAATAAAAAAGGCATCTTCCTTGTGGTCCAAATATTCGATGTTAAAAAGTTGTTTGAATATTTATAAAAATACAGATATCTCAAACTTTTCTAAACTAATGGCATATTTAAAAAGATTGACCGAAGGCTATGAGCCTAAGAAATCGAAGATTTTAGAAATAGAGCACATTAACCGATTTAACGCTAAGAAATAAGTAATTAAACTTCTAGTTTCAAAAATTCTTTTAGTGTAAATACCACTACAATATTGTTTCGCCATACAATGGCTTCATCAGATGAATGAAATACTGAATATGTACAATACAAGTTTGAATATTTATGTGAAAATTATTGGGGAAATGGTGGTGGAAATTTTTTTTTTTTTTTTTTTTTACAATCTTCCAAAAACCAAAAACAATAGTAAAGCAGCACTTAAAGCAGTCGAGATAGGGGAAAGAACATGGATAAAGGAAGAATTGAAAAATCTATTCAACAAACGAGACACGTTGTCAATATATCTTAAGGTATTACATTCATAGTTAACTTTTAAACTTTATAATTTAGCGTTTGATCTTTTGTATAATGCGATCCATGATAAAATTAATCTTATAATTCACAAAAAATACTTAATTCAAAATAGTAAACTAGATAAACTTATTTCCTGTAAAAACATAGCACAATGCCGATTCCTTTAGTTAACATAAATAAAAATATTAATTTTTATGAACGATTTAAAAACATTGCGGATGTAGAATTCAAAACCGAAGAAATTAATCTTTTATCTAAAGGTTTCAAATACAACTTAACCCCTAACATTAATAATAAACACTTAGAAATCTTAGCAGTAGAAACAGATTTAGCCTTAAATAAGCAAAAGGATAACCAGGGAAATAAATATGCAGCTAAACATATTCTAGAAAATTATCGTACTTCTAAGTATTTTAATATTGAAAATAAAATAATTGAATCAATCAATTAAACAGAAAGCGACTAGTAACAATATTATATTTCCAAAAGCTGATAAAGGAAATACAGTTATAGCAATTCCGGAATCAAACTACATACATAAAGTTCATCAATTCCTCGATAATAATTCATTTATAAAACTTAAATCTGATCCTACTAACAAATTTCAAAAACAGATTAAACAAACAATAGAAAAATCAGGTTCTCTTTTTAATAACACTCAAAAACGTATATTAACCACTATGAATCCCCTACCTCCCAAATTATACGGTTTAATTAAACTACATAAAGACAATACACCTATACGACCAGTAGTATCGTACGTAAAAGCACCTTGTAGAAATGTGTCCAAACACTTAATAGATTTAATTCTTACACACACTAAATTCAAATCTAAGTTCTCCGTTAAAAATTCCCAGTAATTAATTAACAACATTTCAAACTTGCAATTACCAAACAAATGTAAACTCATTTCTTTTGATGTTTCGAATTTGTTCACTAGTATCCCACCCCAGGAGGTAATAGATTTAATTACTTTACAACTAGAACGTAGAAACACGAACATTGTCACAAAGACCGAAATTTTACAACAGCTCTTAGAAACGTGCCTGGAACAAAATTATTTTCAATTTAAAAAGAAATTTTATAAACAAACAGAGGGTCTAGCAATGGTTAACGCACTAAGCCCCTTGTTATTGGAAATTTTCATGAATAATTTAGAAACTATAATTAGTACACATCCCTTGTTTGGTAATTGTGTATATTGGTTTAGGTATGTTCATGACATATTAATTTGCTTTAACGGTTCAGATAGACAATTAAAAACTTTATATAATTATATCAACACTATTCACCCCAAAATAAATTTTACTATAGAAACAGATAAATAAAAGCATTAATTTTCTAGATTTAACCATATCACACAAAACTAATAAACACGAGTTCGCTATATACCATAAACCAACACATACAGATACCACAATATACGCTAATTCTTTCCATCCTATAACACACAAATTATCAGCATACAAATCAATGGTATATAGATTAATTCATGTATCTATGAGTAAAAGTAATTTCGACCTTGAACTAAATAGAATATACACAATAGCATTAAACAATGGTTACTCTATAAATATTGTCAATAACATCCTAAATAGCCAACAAAATTCTAAAACCCTTTCCTTAGTTTATCCAAAATTAAAATACAAGATAATTAATTCCTATAATTCATTCACTTACTTAGGAAAAATTTCGGAAAAAATTGGTACTTTCATTAAAAAACATAATAACGAACATATATCATTTAAAACAGACAATACTATACAGAACATTATTAAAAACAACAAAGATAAAATAGACAAAGAATCAAACTCTGGTGTGTATAAGTTAACATGCGAAGATTGCAATAAGGTATACATAGGACAAACGGGGAGGACATTCAAAATTAGGATGAAAGAACATGAGAGAAGCCATAAAGAAAAGAAAACAGATTCAACTTTCGCAAGTCATTGTATAGATATCAATCATAGATTTAATATAGAACTTAACTTAATATAAAAACTTAACCTGTTAGAAAACTTTGAAATTAATAGATACAATAGTTTAGGATTAGCTTTAAATGACCAACTAGATTTAAACAACTCCCCTCTATTAAATTTAAGATTGTAAAAATTTTTCCACCACCATTTCCCCAATAATTTACACATAGATATTCAAACTTGTATTGCACATATTCAGTATTTCATCCACCTGATGAAGCCATTGTATGGCGAAACAATATTGTAGTGGTATTTACAATAAAAGAATTTTTGAAACTAGAAGTTTAGTTACTTATTTCTTAGCGTTATAATGAAGTTTCAACAAGTATCTCCTTCGTCAATTAACTATTTAACCGATTTATGATAGAAGGCGATGATAAAACATATTTAGCAATGAAAGTAAGTAATAAAAACATAATTATAGTAGTATTTTACTAATTTTGTACATTATTTTGCTATAATAGTCATTTTAAAATTATTTTAGGCCATTCTTATAATATGCTTTAATGGAGCTTGCCGTCGTGAAGAAATAACAAACATGATTATAGATGATATATATATATATATATATATAGTTTAAAAATGATGTCATAATGGTTGACGTGCTAAAAACTAAAACTTATGTTCCTAAACAATTTATTATAACTCAAAGGTTATGGATTGATTTGGTCAAAAAATATTATCATCTTCAACCTAGTCATGTCACACGTAGGCGTCTTTTCCTGCAATATGGAAATGGCTTGTGTGTAAATATTCCAATAGGTATTAATACAATAGGAAAAGTACCAAAAAGTATTACTATTTACTTGAAATTAGCTAATTCTGAACTCTTGACATGACATTGCTTTAGACGATCCAGTGTAACACATTTGGCTAATAGTGGAGGCGATTTAATTACAATTAGATGGAAATCTTCCGCTGTGGCTGAAGGTTACATTGATAATTCCATCAAGATAAAATTAGACGTTGCTGAAATACTATCTAACACTGCACCTAATACGTCTACTAAAATCACAGAGAATCCATCAACTTCTAATTGAATGGGCAGTGATTTATTAGTTAATGTGAATCAGCAGGGATTCAAACAAAATATAGTTTGTTCCCAGAATCTGCCTGGAATATTTATTAATGTCCACGAATCTTCTAGTGTTACAGTAAAAGTATATAACAATTGCAGTATTCACAATGATAAGTAATCTCAATAGAAGTATTTATAGCGTCTAGCTTTATTAACGAATTTATAGATGCACTCTTTTAGCAAGAGTCTGTCGAACGCCTTTTATTATGTATAATTAGTACTAATAAAGTTTTAGCAACTATAATTTTTATTTACATTTTTATCACTGTCAAACGTTCATATCTAACCATATCTAACTTTTAAAACGATTTAGTTCAATGATTTAGTTACTTATTACATTTGTGACCAACTTCGAAAAAAAAAATTAGAGTGCGGTAAAGTAATACATTACAATACTGTGTAACCAAGCAATGGGGTATCGTAATTAGCACTTTACGCCACCGGAATAGAAAAAATCTTTAAAACTTGTGGTCCTAGGTTTTAGGCTTATTCAATTGAAAAATTTTTCGAACCAATGTTGTACAATCATTTAGTGTGCTTTTATAGTTTTTTATAAAGTCTATTTTTTGTTAAGAGTTATGATCGCAGCATTCATCTTGTATCACAGATAATATGTCTGCTGCCGCTTCTCCGACTGATGTGTCAGAAATTGAAGATAAAGACAGACATACCCCTCTAGACGCACACTTCACCAAATTCCATCATCTCATTTGCCTGTTGAAAATGAGGAGCAGCCAGTTCAGCTAACTCCTCCACCCCCTTGCCTGCCAGTAGAAGAAGATCAAGATATGTCGTCCTCTTCAGCAAAAGCTTCGTCGTCTAAAGCTATTTCCCCTAAGCGACTAATTTCACCGGAGATTCTATGTTTGCATCAGAAAACTTCTTAAAAAATAAGAAAACACCAAGCAGAAATAGAGGCAAAGCAGCTGTATTATCAACTGCACCTTATAAGAATGAGTTAAATGCTTCTTTAAATGCGAAAAAGAAAAAAAGAAAGCTAAGAGTGGAAAAATAAAAAAATCACCCGTTAGGAAGAAGCAAGAAGCCAAGCGTAAAATATGTTCGATCGAAAACGATGATAATAGCAGCTCTTACGAAGACGACCCTGCATGTTTTTACTGTGAAAGTCTTTATTCAAAAAGTAAAAGCGGATAGGGATGGATTCATTGTTCATTATGCCAGAAGTGGATCCACGATGCCTGTGCTGAAGTGGAGACCGATGAAGAATGTAGATATCTTTGAGATTGTAATTAAAAAATATTTGAAAATTTGTTATTCTAATGTTATACATACATATATACTCTATTCCATTTTACCAACGTGTATGGATAAAATTCGAAATAAACAGGTGTCAAAAAATATTTATATAACGCAAAATGTATATTAAACTTTAATTTTTTATGTTCCTCTCAACAAAAATATTTTGGGACAACTCATAAAAAAATTGCTAATGCGTTCATGATTTGCATAAAAATTTTCAAACGTTATTTATCCAATTTTACCCATATTTCCCCTACTTGCGTTCGTAAAAAGCACTGTTTCTTTATATCGTAATTTGTGTTGCATCTGGATGTAATAGGGAAAAATTAAAATCATGATTGAAATCACAAGAATTTAGTCAATATCACCTATTATTCAAACCACAGCGAACAAACTAAAATTTGTAAATTAGTGTTATTTATCTTTAATGCGTAAATTATGTGGAAACCTTTCTTGAAAAATTTTGTAATTGGCGGCATTTAATTAATTAGCATCACTTAATTACATTACATTTAATATTGTTAATTATAGTAATATTATACATAATTGTAATTTAAATTCCCCTCTTGCTAACTGCATCGTATTAGGCGCTAAATTTCTAAATTACGCTTTAAAAAATCATCTTAAAAAGTCAATACAGCGTGAAGGTTCCTTTCTTATTAAACACTCGCTAACAATCGCCCGGTTATACTTTTGTCATAATTTATTATTTCTGTGTTTCGCGGGAATAATAACATAACTATGTAACTTGTTTCACAATCGATCATTGACAACACTACTTGCTCTATTTTGGGTATTATTTATTGAGTAACAACCGTGAGAAATTAATTAAAATGTAAAAGTGTGTCTCGGTTTTCTTAAAGATCGGTCGACCGCGGACAGGAACTTGTGGGGATACTTCTGGTGAAATTATTACGTAAAGGTTTGTTTCAATGATATTTTATTATAACAAATAAGAATATGTGTAACGTACAAAAAAAAAACAACGTATAAAAATCGAATATCACAAACAACAAGAAGCTTAACAACACGCTTGAAGTCTATTAAATTAGTTATGGTTTAGAATATGTACTATGTCGTTAGTTTTGGTCAGATTTCGTTGAACCAACAAAAAAGTTCTTAACGTGGTTAAAATAAGTTTGTTCTGGTAATAGTTTTAAATTACAATAACGTAACTAATAATACTATTTGACATAAATAATTTTGGTTTATTAGGGAAGACATTTCAACAGAAATTGAAGATTTCGCATACATTTTGATAAAAAATGCAACTTAAAAAATAGACGTTATATTTGAAGGACGATTAAATAATTAAATATAAACTAGAATAAGCAATTTTTACAATACATTTAGTAACTATGGTTAGATATTTTTTGCAATCATCCTAACTATGGGAAAAGTATGTTAATAGAACAATAGAACAAATAGGATTATATTTTTACATTTGGTTTAAATTAAATTGTAGGTTTGACTAACGTTTAAACATGAAAGTGTGATAGAGTTTTTGAAATAAGATTATTTCTAGATTCAACATGTATTAAAGAATGCAGACTTAATAAGAATAAAGAAAAACATATTAATTTAATGAAGCAGATGGAGTATTTACGCTGGAATAGAATCTACTAGAAAAACTAGTATTAACAATGAAATTTAAAGTAGAAGAAGAGAAAAGTCTAGAGGACTTTTCTCTTCTAAATCTGCAAGTTTATGAAACTGTGATCGCAATTCGACGATATAAAACCTGGACACAGGAAAATCATAACAAAATATATTGATAGCTTCGCAAAGGAAGGTCCTAAAAATATATTAAACTGAAAAAGAATCAATGATAGGTGAGGAAAAAGAACAAATTTGAAAATGAGCATAAAACATTTCAAGAAGTTTCAGAGACTCAGGTGATTAGGGTGTATTCTGAAACTGAAGGAAAATACGATAGGCGGTGTTAAAACTTACGAAAGATCTATATCCAGTTGGAGAAGCGAGATAATCTCATACGTCAGAACCAAAAATGTTTCTGGCTCTTCTTCTTTTATTTAGTTCGAAATCTGTTTTTTTTCACGCATCCGTTATGGTGTTTCAGTGGAAGTGGAGATCCAGCTTTCTTTCCAATTTTTTAACTTCCCCCAGGATCTTCTTTTCCTGCTAGTCTTTGGTCTCTTGCAATTTTTATCAGCTTGGTCTTATCTGCCCTTTGCACGTGCTCGTTCCATGCTTTTCCCCTTCCTCTGGCGAATCTAACGACATCTCTGATTCCATATTCTTCTCTTACAGCTTTGTTCCTAACTCTACCTCTCCTTGTTTTTCCTACTATCGTTCCTAAAGTGTTCATTTTGGTTGTTCGTATCAGTTGCTTAATTCTGCTTGTGTCGGCATGGGGTTCAACTGCATAATATAAAACGATGGTAAGACTAATAATGACGTATTAGTCTTGCCATGGTTTTATAGATTTTTACTTTGCTCTCTTTTGTGAGGTATTAGATATCCAGACACGCGTGCTACTTTCATGGTCACCAAAAATGGATAAAATGAATTGATGAAGCAAAGAAAACTATGGGTTTACTAGCTCCGTAGTGCTCATCTATAATACATGCATACATGAATTTATGTAATTTAAATGGTTATATACTAGAGTGAGCAAATATTATTAAAAAAAAAGGGGTGTGGAAAATGCAAAACATATTTGTGTGAAACAGGTCTGCTACAACTGTGTTCATCCGATGAATACCACTTGCCAAATCTTACACTTGTCATGAGTTGGATTAGTGTTCGTGATGTTTACATTAGTCAATGGGTGGCGTTGAATTTTCTTCCATACTGTCTTTTATGCCTTGACTGTATGCGGCAAGGTAGACGTGCTGTCAAATTTGTGTATCCGGCATCATGCACTGATGAGTCCATAGTAGGGCGAAACACGTGTTTGTATATCTGGATGGCAATTTTCACACGAATATGTACGAATATGTACGTGAAATATGTAGATCCTTACGTATTTTAAAATTAATTGCAATAGTTCTACTTCTTGTATTGTTAATATTTTAAATGTATTTTTTAACCAATTGTAAACATATTTAAGAGTTTAACCTTAATAATAACGGCATGAAAATGAAGTGAAGATGTTACTTTTCAATATTATTTTAAACTGTGACAATCACCGATAATATTGAACATATTCACCAGACAGTACTGGACGACCATTGAATCAATGGTAGAGAGAAAGCAGAGGCTATGCCTATATCGAAAGAACGCGTTTGTTATATATAGACTAAAGAATTGTACATGCGAGAGCTTTCTGAGCGTTGCGTGCTGCGCTTGCTCACTTTGGACCGAAAACGCATTCGAATGAACATTTTCGATCCCTGTTGGAGCAGTTTAAGCTAAATAAATCAGATGATGGCGACTGTTTTTAGGGATCGCCATGGAATTGTGTTCGTCGACTATCTTGAAAAAGGTAAAACAATAACGGGAGTATATTACATAAGCTGAAGGCAGAAATTGCAGAAAAGAGTGCATTTGAAGAAGAAGAAAGTGCTTTTCCATCAAGACAACGTACCTGGGGCGATCGTCATGGCCAAAACTCACGAATTTAATTCCGAATTGAGTTACCACCCATTGCATTCACCAGATCTGGCCCCTCAGCGACTCTTTCCTGTTTCCTAAGCTTACAGTTTCGCTTGGAGGACAGAGATTTTCATCGAACGAGGGGATCATCGTATACGTAAACGCCTATTTTGCGGAGCAAGACGCCAACTACTATTTGGAAGGCTTAAAGAGGTTAGAGCATCGTTGGGAAAAGTGTATGAACTTAAAAGAAGACTATGTTGAAAAATAAAATAACATTTGACCAGAAAAGTACTTGTTTCTATGTTAGGCTCACAGCATTTTAGACTACCCTCGTAAATGCAGTATAAAAGGCCAATATAGCAAAAATGACAAACTATTTTGTAGAAATTTTGCACAAAATCTAAGAACAAAATTGGCTTAATGGGTAAGTCGAATACTAGCTAAAATAATCGAGGTGGGAGAAGAAATTAGCATGTTTTTATGTGATAATATACCAAGTGTTTTAATGCATTACAATTAGAATCTAAACCAGAATGAGAATGGGATAGCAAAGGTAAATCATGAATGTATCACTGATAACTTTCGGTAGTCCATGTAAATATTCAAAAGGAACATTCTCTTTAAAAGACAGCAAAAATGCAAACTTCTTCGAAAAAAAAGGAACTTCATTTATTGTAGATTGATTATGTAGAGTGACGCCCTTTTTACTGAATAGTTACATGGATACACAATTAGACAATTAAGCTACAATATTTTCTATCAAAACCAAATTATTACATAATTAGTACAATTTAACCGTCTTTATGACCATATACAATTCTAAACCATTTCTATTATGCAATTTCTAGTTTACAAGTACTAATTTTCATCGTCTATAATTGGCAGGTCTTTTAATAAATCTTCGCGCATGAGGCATTCTTCTAGTTTCTTCCACTGATGATTCTTCCGATTCTTCCTTCGCCACACGTTTCTGATGCGGTCTGTTTCCTTTCTCGGGTCTTCTAGGTGCAGGTTCCTTAGCCTTCTCCCTATAGGGGCCTTCTTTACGCTTAGGAGGTTCTACTTCTTTTTGTTTATATCGTTCGTTTTTACTATTCGAGTGCCTTTCCTCGCTACTATTTCTATCTTCTTCACTTTCTCTCTCGTCATCTTCTTCACTTTCTTCATTGAAAATATATTTGGCAGCGTCGAAGGTGGGACGGTATCTTCGCCTATCAAATTCGTTATCTTCGTGGTAATTGTGGCTATATCTTGGACGATAATCTCTTTCACTACTATCTTCTTCACTGTCTTCGTAGTCTTCTTCTTCATCGCTTTCTTCATCTTCATCGCTTTCCTCTTCCTCTTCCTCTTGCTCAGGTCGTTTCTCCTCTCGTTCTTCGCTACTTTCTACTTTAACTGGTTTATTTTCTATTTTGACAGCTTCTGCTGGTTTCGAAGATATTGGAATTGGCAAAGGTCTTGGAGAAACAGGTATATTTTTAGCGAATGGCGATGGTAGTGGCTTTGGAAGTACTGGTATTGTGTTAACTGCAGGAGGTAGCTTAATTTGAGTTGGATTTTGAGTTTGAGTTTGATATTGATTCAAAAATATAGGTACTGCCTTGAAATTGTGAGGAAGATTAGGCGGCGTTGTTTGTTGAAACTGTTGTGGGGGCGAGTACTCACGTTGATTTGGATTCTGATTTTTTTTTGGTAAAATATGTACTCTGGTACGTGGTTTTTGGTCATTTATATTCGGACTTAGGTTTGAGGGAGTGAAAAGTTTGAATGGTTGTTGCGATCTTATAGTATTCGCAGCAATGACATTTTGATTTTCATTTATAGGAATAAACGGGATGAATTGAGCCTGAGGTCTTATTAATCTTTGATGGTTTTCGTTCGGAATAGGATAAGGATTCAATGGTTGTTGGGGTACTAACGGTCTATTGAATTGAGGATGTATTGGACGTGTTATGGGAGGCAAATTTCGATTTCTCGGCACCGGTTCTAAATGTCGCGGGATAAACACATCCTCATATGGTTCGTAATCAACATGATGAATCTCCACACTGTGTTGTACTGGATAAGCATGGGCTCCTGACGTTATCAAGCCGTGATCTTCAACTCGGTACCTTGCTTGCAACGGAATATTAGTAGAAATTACTTGAGGTTGATATCCAATCGCAGGTTTTCCATTAAACGGCTGGTTTTGGTGATTAGTTGCTACTGTTGGTTGTGGTTGATTAAAAGGCTGGTTTTGGTGATTAATTCCTACGGTTGGTTGTGGTTGATTAAACGATTGCTTTTCAGTGATTGCCGGAGTTGGCTTATAGGGTAACAATGTTGGAAGCGGATACGATAATGTAACTGGCTGAGGGCTAAAACCATATTGATAAAACGGTTGGTTTGTCGAAACTGGTTCTATTATATTGGGTGTCGGATCGTGTGGTAGTGACAAGGTTATTTGTTGTTGATCTTGTCCCTTCGCAGATCCCAAGTATAGCGTTAAAAGTACCTGTAATAGAAACAAGTGAAAGGCCTTTAATCGAACATTCAATTTATGTGTATTTAAAACATAATTGAAGAAAGATACATATACAGTATACCAGCACATGCTATAATTTTTTTCCGTTTGGAGTACTTTAACTTATCAATTACAAAGAAGTTAAAGTACTTCAAATGGGAAAAAAATGTAAAGTAAGATCAGTATCAGAACTAATTCATATTAGAAAACAAGAAGGAAACGCAGGAAATGGTCGTAATAAAGTTGCAAATTTATCAAAATTGTATTTTCCTATAATATAATTTATTAAAAATAAAGTAAATATTAACTTCAATATCAATACTTAATGATTTTAAGATCATCCGCATAAAGTCGAAAGTATTAAATTACAGGCAAGTATAAACACAAAAATTTTCAAATAAATACATGCTTTAGGTCGGGTAAAATTCATTTTACCCCCATATGTAGAAAAGTCAATGTGTCACATTATATTGAAGTAAAATAGTTCAAAATGCAGAAAATGTAAAAATAATGAATACAAATTGTAAGTAGCATATAATATATTATAATAAAAATATTAATTGAATATTTATTGAAGACACTAGTTTTAATTCGTTACATTTCTGTTATTGGAATTTCTTAGAAGGTTGGAAGTCTATTATATTTGTATTGTTTTTTTTAATTTAGAGTGTCAAATCTATAATTAAATTTCAAAAGTATATGACTTTCTTATATTTACTAAAATTATAGAACTATGTAAATCTAGTTAATTTTGTATACTATTGTTAATGTTTAGTATTATCAAAGGTTATGTGTGAAAGAAAATTTAATTGTAAACCAATAAGTTCATAATATTAATTAAGAATCAAAATTATAGTATATGTCAAATATTTTCGAAAATTCTATATAACTAAACTTGACCAATGAACTTCAAGAACAGAAAAAGCTGTTGGGTTGCCATAGTGATTATTGAAACAATTGGGGGAGAAGAATTTTTGCACTTAAATTAATGGAATGTGTTTTGGATAAAAACGAATTTTTTTTAAAATATAAAAACAAGTATAATTTATATTACATACCAAGATTTGAACTGTTTTCATTTTAAACTCCGCTATCAATTAATGAGCCACAAAAGATGTGTACCAGCTTTAAATAAATATTGGGAAACATTACAAGGCCTTATATTACCAGGATTGGGACCGGTGATCCTAACTTTCGAGATCTGCCAGGATTGGGACCGTTATTCCTGAAGTTAAAATATACCAGCCGTACGTCAGGGAAGAAAGACCTAATTCCAGTGACTAGACGGATAATTGTGATAGAATATTGAGCTAAGTTTTTTTATTATTTGTATTTTTTTTTAAGTAAACAGATACATTTACTTACCGAAGGTAGATAAAGATCCCTTTAATGACCATTTTGTTTAAAACATTGTAAGTAGGAAGGTTATATACAAATTCATTTATTCAGCGGTTTGATTTATTTGTTTATGTAGCCTAGTATGTGTTTCATTTTCGTAAATTCAATTTTTAACCTATAAGAAATTCCACATAACCAATAAATTTTATAATTTTAATTTTCAATCAAATAAATTATTAATCTAATGTTTATTCCGAATATTTTGTTAAATGTACCTAATTAAATACATATTCACTTATCAAGATAAGATTTTCTTTTTAATAAACGAAATTTAAGAACCAAACAAGCCGTTTGAATTCTATTAGTTTATCATATTAATACTGAGCTAACATACCTTTTAATTTCTTTGTCAGACAGAATCTTCACGACCCTGGAGATATCAGAGGACTCATGTTCATTGTTTTATAGTAAATTACAAACTTTCTTTAATGTTGTACATGTTCATGATTATTATCAACAAACGTTTATATTCATTGCACCTGCGCAGAAGTGTGTCAGAATGCGGGGGTAAAAATTAGAATTTTAAATTCATTTTCTGCTTTAAAGTTTAATATTTTGTCTTTAAAAACACTCTTTAGTAAACGTTTGACTTAAAGATTATTATATTTTGGCACTCCAACGTTTGGCTTGACTCAAATATTAGTATATTTTGACGGTCCAGCGTGAGCTGCTAAATATTATTATAATATATATATATATATAAGGTAAATTCTCTCTCTCTCTCTCTCTCTCTCTCTCTATATATATATATATATATATATATATATATATATATATATATATATATATATATATATATATATATATATATATATATATAGTGTTTAGATAATTTCTTAGCCGTTCATTAAATATATCAATTGATAAATTCTTGGAGTATTTCGGCTTTTAGATGAAATATGTACAAATATCAAATTAGTATGTAATTTTAAAGTGAGGATGTAAACATTGCTGTCGACGAAGCTACGATGGACCTTGGTCCAAGCTATTTAGAAATGCATATATAAAGTAACAGTGGCTTAAGTGGTAAAGCAACGGTCCGGCAAACCGTAGACTTGAGTTCAAGTCCCAACGTAGACAATATTTTTCAATTAAAAATTTCGTATGATTTGCTTTGTATTTTGTAGACAGCAATGTTTGCATCCTCACTTACTTTTCAATTACATACTAATTTTATATTTGTAAATATATCATATAAAAACCGAAAAATTCCAAGAATTTATCAATTGATATATTTAATGAACGGCTAAGAAATTATCTTAACACTCATATCTATGGAGTAATAATTAGCAATTTCAAACCTTCAAAACTGACATCTGCTTTCAATAACTGACATCTGCTTTCAAAATAGACATCTACTTTCATAACAGACATCTGCTTTCAAAACAGACATCTACTTTCAAAACAGAGATCTGCTTTCAAACTTGACGTTTACAAACAATAACTGACATCTGAATCATTAACACTGTTACTTCATATATGCATTTCTAAATATCTTGAACCAAGGTCTATCGTGGCTTAAGTGGTAAAGCACCGATCCGGCAAACCGTAGACTTGGGTTCAAGCCCCAACGTAGACAATATTTTTCAATTAAAAATTTCGTATGAATTGTTTGTAATTTGTGGACAGCAATGTTTACATCCTCACTTACTTTGCAATTACATACTAATTTGATATTTGTAAATATAGCTATGGAGTAATAATTAGCATTTTCAAACATTCAAATCTGACATCTGCTTTCAAAATACTGACATCTGCTTTCAATAACTGACATCTAATTTCAAAATAGGCATCTGCTTTCGAATCTGACATTTACTTTCATAACCGACACCTGCTTTCAAAACTGACATCTGCTTTCAATCACTGACATTTGCTTTCACTAACTGACATTTGCTATCAAAGCTGACATGAGCTTTCAAAACTGACTTCTGCTTTCAACTTGACATCTACATTCAATAACTGACATCTGATTCATTAACACTGTTACTTTATAATGCATTTCTAAATAGCTTGAACCTAGGTCTATTGTGGGTGAGTGGTTAAACCGACAGTCCGGCAAACTGTAGACTTGGGTTCGAGTCCCAACATAGACAATTTTTTCAATTAAAAAATTCCGTATGATTTGCTTTGTAATTTGTAGACAGCAATGTTTACATCCCCCCTTACTTAGCAATTACATATATACTAACTTGATATTTGTAAATATTTCATATAAAAGCCGAAAAACTCCAATAATTTATCAATTGTTATATTTAATAAACGGCTAAGAAATTATCTAAACACTTATATATATATATATATATATATATATATATATATATATATATATATATATATATAATAAACACCTAGTATTATAATCAACAATTTTCTGAGGAAGACAAAAATAAAGGTCGAAACTTTAAAGTGAGTCAGTCAAATATATATGACAAAAATAGAAACTCGATTGGATGGACACAGTCACTTCCTTCTATACGATAAAAAAAACAACTTGAATTGTAAACCGAAAACTAGCAATGTTAAAAACTAACATTTACATAGTTAATTGACGAAGGAGATACTTGTTGAAACTTCATTATAACGCTAAGAAATAAGTAATTAAACTTCTAGTTTCAAAAATTCCTTTATTGTAAATACCATTACAATATTGTTTCGCCATACAATGGCTTCATCAGGTGGATGGAACAATATTGTAGTGGTATTTACAATAAAAGAATTTTTGAAACTAGAAGTTTAATAACTTATTTCTTAGCGTTACTAACATTTATTGTAGAAAATGTGTTGAACATTTATGTATTACAAAAGAGAGAATTCGTTTCCTTGAATTCCACTATAAAAAATAATTTGATTCTGCAATTTTATTATTTCTTCCATTTCATTTATACTATTAGAACAGTAGCAATTATATCTCGAAGTAATTTTGTCCCTTCAACGGGATATTCTAATGATACGTTTGACTTCTAAAACTAGAAAATCTTTCAAAAAATCAAAAACTGGTTGAGGTATCAGAATTTTCTAAAAAAATTCTAGGTATACATATTTAAAAAAGGTATAAAATCCCTTTCCACATTGATATTCGTATCCTTAGTACGTATTTCGGCGACTAAGTTGTCATCCTTAGTAGGAAAAAATAACAGTGTTGAACAGGATGCACAGTAAAGCTAGCACAAAAAAAATCGCGAAACACTTTGCAACGCGCCTACTGATACACTGAATTTTAAGAAACTTAAATTTAGGTCACATACTCCTCTTCAAAAAATGGCGCACATGTCCTCCTATGCCCTCTCCTTGTATGTATTCTAGAAAGTCATACAAGCAGGTATATGAATTGGACCTTTATCCACATTATAAAGGTTAGTTTTGTTTGAAATGATACAAATGCTTTCATAGATGCCCAACTCCTCTATTTTTAATTTGTTTTAAACGATTCGGCGTTATATTATAAATATTATGATTGGTTTCTAACACATGACGGCCAACACCCAATTTATCCAGTCTATTGAATTTAATATGCGATATATGTTGTATTACTGATCATTTTATATGACCAATATACAGGCTGATTCATTTTCGGCCCTCACCATGGGGATCTCTCTTATTATTGAAGATAAAGTATAGGTTTAAATTTGGCAAAGTTGTTAAATTTTGTGTTTGTTATAAATCCGTAAAGAAAATAGACCTGTCACAAATGACCTTCGTTATTTAAAAAAAAAACGCGAAAACCCTATTTTCTTCTTTTACCTGTAGCACCGACATTTGGCCTTGTAGAGAAAAAATAAAAACACATCCTTGTGGCCATTTCTAAGCCTCTATCCAGTGTGTACTCTAAATTTTTATACGACGTTTCGTTTCTTTCTGGCCATCATCAATTATCTAATTTCTTATAGGCGCCATATTGGATTTAGAGATCTTCAGAAAAAGTTTTTTTTTCTGATTTCAACCATGTACCACATGCTGACGATAGTTTTTGACATTAGGTTTTATTTGAAAGAATAAATTATAAGATTAAATAAGGTAGCCTTTGGAATTTCAATCTGTCAAACATTTCATTTATTGTTCATTAATAATACAAAAATGTCATACACTAACGAAGAGAAACGAGATATGATAAGTATTTTTTATTCTTCGAAACGAAATTCAACAGTAGCGAGTACAAGATAACAAAAACATTAATAAAAATACATAGAAAAGTAAACAATAAACAATTACAGTAAATGTTCAATTATCTGGCCATCTTCGGTAATGCACAATTGGGCACGCCTTCTGGCATTTTGTACTGCCCTTTGTATAGTTCTTCTAGGAACTGCATCGAAGGCATTCTGAAGTCTGTCACGTAATTCTTCTATGTTTTGTGGCGCATCTACTTTATAAATATTATTTTTAACATATCCCCATAAAAAAAAATCTAGCCGACTTAAATCAGGTGATCTCGCAGGCCATTCAACAACTCCCCTATTTCCAATCCAACGGTTTGCAAACTCTTGATTTAAGAAATTTCTAACAACAGCTGCATTGTGTGCTGGTGCGCCATCTTGTTGCCACCATAAATATTGTAATTGATTTAATGGGATATTGTCGTCAAGATAGTCAGATACGTATGTACGTAAAATGTTTAAATATCTTTCTCCATTTAAATGTTCTTCATACATAACTGGTCCTAAGAGACGATTTGCCAAAATACCCATCCAAACGTTTATTCCAAAACGATGTTGTGGTCTTCTAGCCCTGTTTTGGCGGGGATTTTGTACTGCCCAATAGTGCTCCGTATTTCTGTTGAACATTCCAGAATTTGTAAATTTTGTTTCATCTGACCAGATGATTTTGCTTAAAAAATTTTCGTCATTTTCTATCCTTCCCATTAACCAATTACAATATTCTAGCCTTCTCAAATTATCTCCAGACAGTAAAGAGTGACTAACATGGCTCCTGTATGGTTTAAACCTACTTTTATGTAAAGTTCTGCAAACTCTGGACTGGCACAAATTTAATTCTGACGCTACTCCGCGTGTAGAAATTGATGGATTATTATTTATCTATAAAAATACAAGATTAACATGAAATTTGAAAACACGCTTTTAATTTACCATTTATAAAATATCTTGTCGATTTTCATTTAAATTCCTGTTGTCTTGACCATTACGCGGCTTAGTAAACGATCCATTTTCGACCAAATTTCTGTCGAGATCTAGAAAAATGGTACGATGAGGCTGTTGTCGTTCTGGATATAATTGTAGATATCTTGTACTCGCTACTGTTGAATTTCGGTTCGAAGAATAAAAAATACTTATCATATCTCGTTTCTCTTCGTTAGGGTATGACATTTTTGTATTATTAATGAACAATAAATGAAATGTTTGACAGATTGAAAATCCAGGGCTACCTTATTTAATCTTATAATTTATTCTTTCAAATAAAACCTAATGTCAAAAACTTTAGTCAGCATGTGGTACATGGCTGAAATCACAGAAAAAAACTCTAGCTGAAGATGTCTAAATCCAATATGGCGCCTATAAGAAATTATATAGTTGATGATGGCCAGAAAGAAACGAAACGTCGTATAAAAATTTATAGTACACCACTGGATAGAGGTTTATAAATGGCCACAAGGATGTGTTTTTATATTTTCTCTACAAGGCAAAATGTCGGTGCTACAGGTAAAAGAAGAAAATGGGGTTTTCGCGTTTTTTTTTTAAATAACGAAGGTCATTTGTCACAGGTCTATTTTCTTTACGGATTTATAACAAACACAAAATTTAACAACTTTGCCAAATTTAAACCAATACTCTATCTCCAATAATAAGCGAGATCCCCATGGTGAGGGCCGAAAATGAATCAGCCTGTATTTAAATTTACAATGGCGGTAATTCATTTCATATATACCAGATTTCTGACTCATATTTAATTTTAATCTTTTTCGCTTCCGAGAAGAGATTTAATTGAGTTTCCAGACCGAAAAATAACCCCGTTCATATTACAAAAAATCTAAATAGCGTTGTTAAAGCTATTTAGATTTTCCATAATTTAATGATATGAACTTTTTGTCACGATTTTGTTAGTCGAATCGCTGGTTGTCTTTTTTAAATTAGTTTTTCTAATTAATTAATTAATTAATTATCAGGGCCAAAACCACTGTATCTCGCAATATTTTTAATGAAATGTACTTCTTTTTCGTATTTCTCTTTTATTAACGGAAAGTTTAGCAACTCATTGCCTTTGTTGGAAATTGTGGTTTAAATCCACGGTTATAAACCTATTGACCTTGGTTTCTTTCCGTAAAATATAAATTTCTATTTTGTTATTTGTTTTATGTTCAATACTAGTATGTTTTCCTACTGAAGACGACAACTTATTTGTCGAAATATTTAGGATATAAATATTAATGTGGTAAGGGGTTTTATACCTTCTTTTACAGTTTTTACTTAGCCACAATCTCCAATTAAAGACTTTTCTGGGTTCTACGACTGAATTGGTTAAGTATATTTATCAAGTACCTTTAAATGTTTCATAATTTAAGAAATCATTTCCTAAGAATGCTCTACATGTTACAAAATGAAAATTTCAATAAAAAGACCAATCAGGCGAAAACTTGCCTGAAGTAACTTATCAGTTTTACTGTATCCTTTTATGGTAACCCCAAATTGAGTTGAGATGTTTTCTACATACACTGTTCCTAGAAACTAACGCACCATGTAGTAAACAAATAAATGTTTTTTAAAAAAGGTATATAACCCATTACCACAATTATTAGTCGTATCCTAAATATGTGTTTCGACAACTAAGTTGTCATTATCAGTAGGTAAAAACTACTAATTAAAAGTCACACATGGGGCACAGTAAAGTAAAATAAACGCTTCCGCACAACTACTATACACTGCAACCCTGTAAAGACTCAAGACTCAGTCTTTACAGGGTTGCAGTGTATAGTAGTTGTGCGGAAGCGTTTATTTTACTTTACTGTGCCCCATGTGTGACTTTTAATTAGTAGTTCTTACCTACTGATGATGACAACTTAGTTGTCGAAATACGTATTTAGGATACGACTAATAATTGTGGTAAGGGGTTATATACCTTTTTTAAATTGTTATTTAACCACAGTCTCCATTGAAAGAATTTTAAATAAATGTTTATCTTATTTGCTGATAATTTGTAGGAGTTGGCGTTGGCTTGTAAGAATTTGTTACTTGACGTGCGTGGATATTTAATTTGTTCAGAAATTTGATAGTTTGGGTCTAGAGGTAGTAATTAATTTAAATTTATTGGCGGTGTTCTTTCCTATTTTTTGGTAAACATTTGAACCTCATCGTACAACTTTATTGATAAGGTATTACATAACGTATGGAACGTAAGTTTTGAGAAAAAGTTTTGACGTGGAATGTTATTATCAAAAATGGTCCAAACTAGTTACCACTAGGCTAGAAAAGATGCTCGTTGGTTAGTTACTATGGTGACATGTTAGATTTGTCAGAAATAGTTTTGAAAGATGTCAGACAAGATTGAAATACGAAAGTTTATATATAATTTAGTTGGACGAGTGCCTAAACGCGAGATTGTTAACATTTTTCGATACCAAAATATTGTACTGTTAACCATTTACCGCACAATTAAGGAATGTGAAGAAGGTATGCCATGCATGAATTTACCGAAAAGTAGACAGCCTCCAGTTTTGGCCCCACATGAAGTAAACAGACCGCCAATCCGCTCAAGACAGAGTTGGGACGTCCACGCGCACTTTAGGCCGTAGATTTGGAATTGCGCATAGGACTGTTGGCAGAATTTTAACTAAAAATGGATTAGAATATCGAAAAAGAAGGAAGTGTCCCAAATACACCGCAACCCAGCTAGAGAGAATCCCCAGATACTGCCGAACATTAAGGCGTCAACATTTTATTGGCATCAGAGTTATTGTTTTAGACGATGAGAAATATTTAACATTTTCAATTCGGAAATAAAGGGTAACGATGGTTTTTCCACGTACAATATTGTAAATTGTCCTGGCAACGTAAAATTCAAACCGAAAGCGAAATTTGCCGACAAGATTATGGTCCGGTGCGCTATTTCTCAAGCAGGAATTTCAAGGCCTTATGTTGGGAGAGTTAGAGATGAAGCTGTGGATGCAAACGTCTATATTCGCAAAAGTCTATCTAAATTGATAAATTTCATTAATGCTCATCATCCAGATGATGATAATGTAAGATTCTGGTCGGATCTGGCTTCATGCCATTATGCTAGAATTACTCAGAACTGGTTAATTGAACATAACGCGAATTATGTACCTAAGGATCTCCCCAACGTACCCCAGGCGCGCCCCATTGGAGAATTTTGGACACTATTGAACAGGAAAGTTTATGACAGGAGTTGGGAAGCCCAAAATGAAGCATAGTTACGGCCCAGAATATTCCAGAAGATCCGAGAAGTGAGTATAAACGTCGGCCAGACAATGATGGGGAGAATTATACCAAAATTGCGCGCCATTGAGGGCCATGGGCCCTTATCAGTCTTGTGAATTTAGTTTTTGTATGACGCGATAGTGTATAATAATTTCCCAATGTTTATGTTTTAATAACATTTTTACTACTAATCGATTTCTACCTTTGATTTTTTTCTCAAAACTTATGTTCTATACGTTACGATTTGGGGTTTTAACCAGTATTACTTGCAGTCTATAGTGAAATAATTGTTATGTAATTTACAATAATTAAAAAATTAAAAAGTTAGTGAACATTTCTAACATGTGTGCGTTTATTTCAAGTAGATATGTACATAAATTTTCAGCAAGCAAAGGCCGAATTCAATATTTAAAAAATATACCAAGTCAATTTTGTTTAATCCTCGTAATCACCACTGTTGAGTAATCGCGATTCGAATATTTGTCACTTTGATTTAGAACGCCAAAACGTACAAACTTACCAGTAATATCATATTGAACCGCACCAAAACTGAACAACTACTGGGAATGAATTTTTAAACGACTTGCTTTTATAAGTAGCGGTGGTCAATTGTAAAAAAACCCTATCGCTGCAATCTAGCGTGTAATTTTACAATTTCTGGTCGTTCTTTCTGTTTATAGGAAGTGCACAGGAACGAGGGCTACCGGAAAGAGATGAATTTTTATAATTGATTTTAAAATTAGAATGTCGACTACGACGAACGAATCTACGCGCAAATAACTTACGTAAACTTTATTTAATTTAATACAGATGTTTTATTGTTTAACTGTCTAAAGTTTTTACGGATCGTTTGTTAATAATAACCATTCAAGCGTAAATAGAAGTATAATATAGACGGATTTGTTTGAAAAAAAGGTATTTTATCCTAGGCCATTCTAGATATTTATTCTAAAAATTTATACGAGGATTGATCGGAAATTACGTGGCCTAATCTTCTTTACGATTCTGTAGAATCATCCTTTAATAATGTCGATTCCAAATAAGAATGGACCCGATAGAGTTGCAATCTGAGTATAATTTACACAGGAATTTCAAAAAGTAGGTCATAGGGTTGGTTTCATATATGAGGTTAGATACCTACTAACCTATATAAAAGATTATTTTTTGACCTTTGTTTATTAACATATTTATTATTAAGAAAGCTTCAACAATTTTATTCAAGCAAGAAGCATCAAATATATAAATGCACGGTATTAGACTTTTATAAAATATTTCAGTCAATATATTATAATCTGTTATTTATTGTTTGAAGGTGTTGCATCTACAATAAATTTGTGCGTAAATACAGTGAGAATGTGTTAAAATTACAACAGGAGAAATATTTACTTCATACTTTGGTTTTACTAGAGAACAAACCTATTGTGTAGATGTAAAACTAATAAATTTAAAGTATTGATGGTAATTATCATATTTGTGTATCGTTTAACATTAGTGCTTGCTTAACAAATATAGCATTTTACGAAATACAGTTATTTTAATAGTATCTATAATGAGAGAACAATAAAGAAATTCCTTTAACTGTACATCAATTCTCATAATTTGGCTAAAATTTTTTATATATTTAAAAGAGGTATTTTTTTAAAAATATTTTCATTTTACAAAAATAAGTAAGTACATATTAAAAAGGGTAAAACAGCAGTTTAGCGCCAGAGATAGGTAAAACGTAAGCATTTTTCCAGTTTCTAGTATTTCTTTAAAAGTGTGTTCGTTCCTTTATTCCAAGTTATGCCTGATTAATACTTACTTTTTGCATATGTATGGGATAAATTGCTACTATCTTATATATATATTTTTTGGTTTTAGCAGAAATATGGTTTGATTAAGGTTTTAACTTTAACGACATCTCCATAAGATAATATCATTTCATTCAATTAATATGTTGTTTTATGTATGCGTTTTTCCCACTTGAATCCTAGTTTCTTTAGGATTCTCCAAAGTGATGTTCGTTTTAAAGGAGGTAAACTGGCATCCCCTTTAAAAGTTTCACATATTTTTGTGCAAGTCGGTAACTCATTTATAAAGATGAATGAAATAATGAATGCACGTGCCTTCTAATCGTACTTCGTTTTCTTAAAGGAGAATGTGTAACTTCACACATTTGAATTTCGTTAATAATGTCAAACATAGTATTCCTATTAATCCCTACTTCCCTCGAAGTTTGACGAACAGCTGTTTTGGATATATTAGCTTTGTTCTTAAAATACATATTCTAAGCCATTTGCCTTTGTCCACTTTTTACATATTTTTCATTACGATTTTTTTATGGACATGGTAGCTGCGTCATCCATGCTATAAAACGTTTGCGATTATATAAATTAAAGAAATTAATGAAAGTTATAAAATATCTCTGCCTGGGGCGGCTTGTGGGTGGATTGAGTAGCTCACAGCCGCCACTGCCGGTCCAAAGCCCGGATAAAGGAGGAGGGTTCTTAGGTAAGGTTAGCAACCTGCCTAGGGGAAAAACAATTACATGCTCAAAGCACCGGTAGCATAACCTCGGAACATGGACGGATTTCACGGAGCACGACCCACGCGCGAATAAGGAACATACTCTATATGAAGAAACAGCAAATGAGAATTGCATGCTGGAACATAAAGACTCTGTATTCAAAAGATCATGAACTAATTCCCGAACTCAATGAACATAAGATAGACATATGTGCACTCTCTGAAACGAAAAGGAAAGGTAGAGGAACAACAAGACTTAGCAACTACATCTTACTGTACTCAGGAGTAGCAAAAGACCAAAGAGCCACATCAGGGGTTGGTATGGCAGTAAACGAGAAATATGAAAAGAATATAGAAAGCACAGAGTATGTTAACGACAGAATTCTAAGAGTAAAAATGATGTTCAATCATCCCCTGCACATTATATCAGTATATGCACCTGACATTGGCAAACCCGAAGAAATGTCAATAGATTTCTACGAGATCCTACAATCAGAACTGGACAAAATCCCCAAAAACGAAAAGATAATCCTATTAGGAGACCTAAATGCTAGAATAGGAAATGAAGCAGTAGATGGAGTAAAACAAAAATACAACGAAGAAGTAACTAACAGAAATGGCGAAATGTTGACAGAATTTTGTGCACAGAATGAATTACGAATAAACAACACATACTTCCCTCATAAAGACCAACACAAATACACCTTTTACGACAATAGACAAAATAAATCCATAATCGATTACATCATCACAAACAGAATGTTCATGCCCCAACAAATAGTAGATATAAGAGTCCTGTCCTCAGCCAACATTGGAACAGACCACAAATTAGTGCTAGGAAAACTACGAATAGCAATGTCAACGAGGAAACAAAAGCCAACAACAAGAGCTGAAAAATTCAACATAGAATTGCTCAACCAGGAAAATACGAAACAACTATACGCAGACCGATGCAAACAATACATTACTCTTAACCCAATAATACAACCCGACACTCCACAAACAGCATGGGATAAACTGAGACAAAACATCTATAAAGCCGCCGAAGAAACCCTAGGCACACGCACGGTATCGTAGAACAGTAGACCGAACAATAAACCTTGGTTTACAACGGAAGTCAAGGATATCACAAGGGAAAAGAAGAAAAATTATTTGCAATACAGGGAATCTCCAACTCAAGAAAACCGAAATAAGTATATTGAAACTAGGAACAAGGTCAATAATAGGGTTAGAGAGATCAAGGAAGAATACTGGCAGGAATTCAGTAACGAAATGGAAGCAGACATGTATGGAGCACAAAAACGAATTTGGAAACTACTAAGAGGCATGAAACGGGAAACGAATGAAACAATACAACTCAGAACAATTACCGAAGAAACTTGGGAGAAATATTTCAGAAATCTTTACGCAGACATAGAGAACCCTGTAGAAACACAAGAAGAAGACATACAAAACGACCCACAAGAAGAGTGCACGCAAATCACCGAAGAGCAAGTACGAGAGACAACGAGGAAACTTAAGAACAGGAAAACTCCAAACCAAGACAAAATACCAAATGAGCTAATAAAAAATGGAGGAACTGCCACCATAAAAGAATACACAAAACTGTTTAATATCATACTACAACATAGAAGAATACCTAAAGAATGGAAGAACAGCGTAACAATACCCATCTTCAAAAAAAGGAGACAAAACCGATCCAGCAAACTACCGTGGGATAACATTGTTGAGCACCTCGCTAAAACTCCTAACTAAGATCATTGCGGACAAAATAACCCCAACAATGCCAATAAGCGAAGAACAACAAGGATTTCGAAGAAGTCGATCCACCACTGACGCTCTATTCATACTCAGACAACTGATAGAAAAATCATTAGAGTACAACACCCCTGCCTATCTTTGCTTTGTAGATCTAACTAAGGCCTTCGACAGAGTACAACTAAAAGACGTCATCACGATCCTGGAAAACAATAACACGAAGAAAGAATATGTAGAACTCATTAAGGACCTAAACACGAACACAAGAACGCAAATACGCACCAACCTCACCCTAACGCAACACCTACGAACCACAACAGGCTTCCGTCAAGGCGATAGTCTCAGTCTTTTATTATTCAACGCAATCATGGATGAGCTGGTGAAAGCTGTAAAGAACGCCGGATTAGGATATCGGATGGGCATACACAACATAAATATAATATGCTATGCTGATGACGCAGTACTTATTGCGGAATCAGAGGACGACCTACAAAGAATGTTGCATGCTTTCAACAAACAGGCAGGAAAACACAACATGGAAATTTCCATAGACAAGACCAAATGCATGACCATAGCAAAAGAACCGGTACGCTGCAAATTGGTAATAGAAAATAAGACCGTCGACCAAACCATGTCAATCGAGTACCTTGGGTGCAAAATTACGAGCGCAGGGTTTTTGGGTGATGAGGTGAGGAAACAAGTAAACAAAGCAGCAGCAATATCGGGACATCTTAGGTATCCAATCTGGAGAAACAAACACCTAAGTACGGAATGCATATCAAGGATATACAAAACATGCGTAAGACCGGTGATGACATATGGTGCGGAGACGAGAGCGGAAACGACGATAACAAAGAGGATACTAAGAACAACCGAAATGAAGACTCTAAGAACGATAACAGGATACACATTACATGATAGGCAAAGAAATACAGATATAAGGGAGAAGTGTCAAACGGATGACGTAGTCAGATGGATACGGAAAAGAAGAAGAGAATGGAACCACCATGTCAGCCGAATGACTCCTGACAGAATGGCCAGAATAGTACGAAACAACATACCTCACGGAAGAAGACCCATAGGACGACCACCAAAACGCTGGCGAGACAGCTGGCAATCAAATTCACAAGAACTGCCGCCACAAAGAAACCGGAACTAAACAGGCGATACGCCTATCGAAAGAAGAAGAAGAAGAAGAAGAAGAAGAAGATAAAATATCTTTAGAAAATGAGTGTTTCACTTTATAATCTTTATAAAGAACTATTTTTAACGAATATTAATAATAAATAGCACAATAAACAACTACTCAAGCACGCAATTGTATAGCACTATCTAGCTCTTATTTTAAGCGCTATCTTTCCAAACGGTTGATTCTTATAACGCCGTCCACGATTCGAAGATGTTCACGTCATTAACTGTATTTTCGGAATCACCATCACAAAAACAATAAACGAACTATAATATTTATATATCACCATCATTGCGAATGCATATTTATGTTGGTGCGAATATCCAGTGTTGGCACATATCGTTCTGTCATATTTCACGTGTTTGTTTGCTCTTTGTTTGAAATGCCGAAAGCGTTTTGCTGCCATTGTAAGCGACTTGTTGCATCCGCAATTGCAAACTGTGAAGCAGAACGCGATAACGATGGACCGTTGCTGCCTTTATCAGCTGTGGGAGAAGTGAAATCATATTTTTATTTTGCTATAATTTCATATTACATATTGCATTTTTTTTTGTAGCGTGCGGCAAATGTTTTAGGAGTAAACGTGACATTTGTCAGCAGAATTTCCTCGTTGATACAAAAAGGACACGCATTTTTCAGCCCCAAACAGAAACGTGACAAAAAGAAACCAATAGTGGAGATTGATTACTTCGCTGAAGGTGCTATAAGGAATGTTGTCTACGAAATGTACCGAAATAGTAAGTTTTTTTAAAAACTAGAATCATTTGACGTTATTTTTTATCGTCAAATGATTCTAGTTTTGCATTATGAAGTATTGAAATATTATTGATTTTATCATTTAATTCATATGAATTCTTTATGATATATAATATTTTTTTCCGAGTGTTCCCAATCGAAACCGTTAATTTAAATGAAAATTTATTTCTGTCTAAGAACCCTAACCCGGTAATTAAAAGCTGAAATCTTAGATTTGTTAAATATTATTCGGAAACAAAATTACTTCCAGAGTAATAATTCTATATATACTTGTAGTGACGGACTAATAATGGGTAACTTCTTAAGTCCACTACTACCAAACATTTTCATGAACCACTTATAATCTATCATCTTTAAGAAAGCATATTTTATTTTGGCATAGATATGTAGACGATATTGTACTTGGTTTTACCGGAACACAAAGACAATTAAATTTGCTATTGGAATTCATCAAATCTATTCATAAAAATATTGAATTTACCATGGAACAAGAAGTAAACAATAGCATTAATTTTTTGGATCGAACTATTAAAAAATTCAACAATAAATTAGAGTTTGACATTTACCATAAAGAATTCCAGACATAACTATACATAATTCGTCAACACATCCCATACAATACAAATTAGCGGGCTTTAATAGTTTCTTACTCTCATAATTAATTATCCACTATTCAAAGAAAATTATAAAAGGAACTAAATTTAGTGAAATAAATAGCAATCGATAACGGTTACATAGATTCTTTAATTTAAAATATGATGACAAAAAAACTATTTAATAAAACCATTCTCTATGGTACATCCTCTAATAAAGGATAATCGAAATTCAAAATTTAGATTATAAATGTACATTGGGAAACCTAATAAAGATATTTCAATGTATCTAAAAAAACTTAATATAAACACGGTTTTCATAACGAGTAATAATTTATTCAAACACATTGAAAACAATAAAGATAGAACAGATAAAAATAAGAAATCTGAAGTCTATAAGTGCGGTAAAACATATGTTGGTCAAACAGGAAGATCAGTTGAAAAATATATTGTTGAATATTGTTCTTCGTTTAGAAATAAAAATCAAGATTCCACTTTTGCCAACCATCTATTAGAAGAAAAACACACATTCAATAATGACTTTAAAATTTAACATTTAGAAAATAAAGGCACTAAATTAGATTTACTGGAAAGTTTAGAAATTAATAAATTGAAGCATTCAAAAATTTTATTTAATGATCAATTGGATTTAAATAACTCACCTTTGTTAAATTTATTCATTTAAAGCAACCGTTCAGACGATAATACAAATGAATTTGTAGATGTTGAAAGGTACTAAGTAACGTTTTCGGCCATTTTTAGGTTTTGCACGATAATAGTATTTCTACCATATCCCGATCGTTATACGTAGAAAGGGTCCATGTGCGAGCATCGAGTGTTGTTGCGGGCACAACTGCTAAACAAGATTTATTGTTGAAAAGGACCAAGTGACGTTAGTTGGTACCTTTCAACAACAAACGATGGATTGCTTCCCAGTATTTTCGGCTTTATAAGTATGGCTGACAGTAACATTGCTAATGGGAGGAAGTGCAGTGTGTTAGTGCTGTATTTTTTAATCATGGAGCGTGAATCAGAGTCTTCGGAGGCAGGTGCAGAAACTGAAGTGTCATTGCATAATAAAAGGAAAAAACGTATACGTAATACTGACGTATACTGCAGAAATGTCATCAAACGGGGCAGAGTAGAAGGAGTTGCTTATAAACGCTACAACGGTAACGATGTTGTTGCAAAGAAAATTGGTCTTCCTTGCCGGTCCCTTTCTTATAAATAAAAACAAAATTTAATAATAACGCTCGCCTATAACAGATGCTCGATGAAATGCTTCGAAAAAATTGGCGAGGATCAGAGGAACGACATATTTCAAAAATTTTATGCATTAAAAACAAAAGACGAGCAAGACATTTATTTACAAGGTAGCATAGAAATACGTAATGTTCAACGACGTCGGGTTACACCAAAAACCAAAAATGAGGATAGCAATATCTCGAGAAGTTATTCTTTTGTTCATTTTGTATCTATTAATGGTAGAAAGTTGAAAGTATGCCAAAACGCGTTTATAAGTTTACACGACACTGGAGTGAAAAGATTAAAGCGCATTAAGAATCTCCTTAAAAAAATGAAACTCCTCGTGATAAGCGAGGTACAAATCCAAAAACGCATGCAATAAAGGAAGATACTAATATTTTAATACGCCAGCATATTCAAGCTTTTCCTATAAAGGTGGGTCATTACAAGGATGAAACTTATGAATATCTCAATCCAAGGCTAACTTTAAAAATTATGCACAAGATGTATTCTACAGCATACCCTGATGCTCCAGTGAGTTATAGCTACTTTGTCAAATATTTCCATGAACATTTTACTCTTCGTTTTGGACATACCCAAATAGACACTTGCTGTAAGTGCGAAGAAATTAATGTGAAAATAAAAAGCCCGTCTCTTGGGGATGCTGCCAAGAGAGCAGCTGTTGCTGAATTGTTGGTACATAAGAGAAGAGCAAAGAAATTTTATAGCTCCCTGCAACAATCTACCGAGATGAAATGGTACCATTGGCTTTCGATTTCATGCAGAACGTCCATCTCCCTGAAGTTCCGGTGCAGGACTTTATTTATTTAACTCAACTAACCGTTGATATCTTTGGCATTCATAATTTGAAAACAGGTCAGGCATTTTTCTACATTTACCATGAACGACTGGCCTATAAGGGACCAAATTATGATCCTTCGTATTGGATTATATTAACAACTGCATCCCTTAATAAGTAACATAACTTCGGCTGTATTCTGACAATTGTCCAGGGCAAAACAAGAACCATACCATGGTACGTATGTGTATGGTATTAGCTGAAACAGATAGATTTGATAAAGTGGAACAATTTTTGCCTATCAGAGGGCACTCCTTTTTACCCTGTGATAGAAATTTTGGATTGATTAAAAAAAATTAAAGCAACACGATAGGATCTTCTCCGTTCACCAATACACTTAACTGGTTGTAACATCCAGTGCAAAAAACCATTTTACAGTAAAAGAAATTGTTACTGAAGATGTGCTAGATTTAAAAAATTGGTGGACAAAATATTACAAAAAGCAATCTCTTTCATTCGAGACCAATAAGAAGGGCGTTCTAAGAAACCAGAAACAGACATTTTCTATATCCCAGTTGCACTACTTTCTTCACCAGTCATCAAAACCAGGATATCTGGTCGCTTCAGAATATCTCAATAGTTTCGCGTATCATACATTTCCACTGCATATGCCTCGAAATAATGAACGTATTCCTCTCGAATTACTTCACACCAAAACATATCCTGAGGGAAATGTTCCCATACTGGAAATCAAGATAGAGCATTTGCAAAAACTACTAAACTAAGTAGAAGAGGAACATAAATAATTTTACTCCAACATTATCCGTTGTTGGCCAACGAAGAAACCAACCCAAACACGCTAAAGAGTAAAAAATATTTCTATGAAATGTCAAGTTTGTTTTAACAATATGTATTCATTGTTCAAAAATTAATAAATCAGTGTTTTGAATTAACACTACTTGCTATTTTTGCGTTAGATGCAGAAAGGGCCTAACTACGCTTTCTTTTTTTTTAATAACAATTGTTGGGGTCTTAGTTCCATTGGTAAGTTACCTCCGTTTTTTTGTGCGCAAGCAATATAAAACCATTCCCACAATAATATCTAACGATATATCTGACACAAGAAAGATATTCAGTTTTTTCAGTTTTTTTCAATACTGCATAAAAGTTACATAGTATCTTTCAACATCAACTGATTCAAATATACATTTAGTTTGTTAAAAAAAAGGATTTGTAAACATATTTAATAACCTATAGTAAAGGCTGACCAGATCTTTCACTACAATATTTGTGCAAATTCTAAGACGTTGTAAAATAATATTAACCTTGTTCATTTTAATTATATATATATATATATATATATATATATATATATATATATATATAACGTGTCCACTTAAGTATGAGACAAATGGGAAATATTTTTATTTTTGATTTCACAGAAAACTTTATAGAAAAGAAAAGTTCGTGCATCCTAAGAAACTTGATATTTTGTTTTCAGGGTTGCGTTGTATTACTTGGTTAGAGGAAAAATTAAAAAACTTTGAAGTTGCCGTAAGAGTACGCTACACTTATTTTTAAAGATATCAAAAATATTCATATAAAAATGTTGTTTCAAATTTCAAAATATGCTCAAATACGAATTGTTATTTAAAATTTCGAAAAAATAAAAATTAAATTATCGAGCAATAATAATAGCAAATACGCAATAGTTTTTAACATCCATCTATGTGACAGTAGTTCTATGGTTGTCATTTGTATTGTCACTTTAGTAATAAATTTTATGTGATTGCCAGATCCGCTGTCACTTTAATAATTAAGTAATTTTAAGACAATTCATTAAGTTATTACTTATTACCTACCAACTATGGCTGAACGGTTAACTATGCAAGAGCGAGCTGAATTAATTCTTATTTGCGGAGATAACTACAAAACATGTGGAGATGCAGCTGATATTTTTAATGAACGACATCCCAACAAATTTATTAGTTTCCAAAGCGTCTCAAGAATTTTAAATCAGTTTAAAGCAACTGGTAGTTTAGAAATGCGTTACAAAAAAAGTAGGGAAAAGCAAGTGAGACATTTCGAAAATTCTTTACGTGTTATGCAAAGTGTAATTGAAAATCCCAAAATTTCTGTGAGAGAAATTGCAAGCAATTTGGATATTAAAAAATCATCAGTAAGCAACATTTTGGTTAACAATAGATATCACCCCTATAAGCCAAGATATATTCAAAATTTGCAGAAACGGGACTACAACAATAGATTTGAATTTTCTTTGGATATTCAAGGTACATTAGAAACGCAGAAAACGTTTTTCAAAAGCATTTTGTTTACCGATGAAGCAACCTTTACTACTAATGGTGTTGTGTGTGCACAAAATTGTCGTTGGTGGTCGTCTGACAACCCACATTTTAGAATTCCCTGCAAGAATCAATATTCGCAAAAGGTAAACGTTTGGTGTGGAATTTTAAACAGAAAAATTTTTGGTCCGTATTTTTTTCAATCGTCATTAAACTCACAACGATATTTGGAATTTCAACAAACATACCTCGATAACGAATTAGACGAATTGACACTAAATATTATAAGAGCCCTTTAGTTTATGTATGATGGAGCACCTGCACATAGTGCACGAATAGTTGTAGACTATTTAAATGAAAAATTTGGAGAAAGATGGATGGGACGAAATGGACCTTTTCCATGGCCAGCGCGCTCGCCCGACTTAAACCCCATGGATTACTTTATCTGGGGATGGCTAAAGAATAAAGTATATTCAGAAAGGCCGTTTCAGAATTTAGAAGAATTGAAAAACAAAATAGGAGATGCGGTACTGTTCTTAAGAAATAATCCTATTGTGTTACAACATGCATGCGAGGATTTCAACAGGCGTACAAACATATGCATTCAACGAGAGGGGCATCACTTTGAATAGCTTTTTTTTTGTTTGTATTTCTGAATTTGTTGTTTTTGTTAATTTCATATTTATTTTGTAATATAAAAATGTATTTTCATAAAGTTATATGCAAATGATTTTTGTTTCATTCTATTGCATTTCAGCGATAAAAAATTGATATCGAATGTAAATGATTTCACGTGCAATTACATAAAATTTATTATTAAAGTAACAATACAAATGACAACCATAGAACTACTGTCACATAGATGGATGTTAAAAACTATTGCGTATTTGCTATTATTATTGCTGGATAATTTAATTTTAATTTTTTCGAAATTTTAAATAACAATTCGTATTTGAGCATATTTTGAAATTTGAAACAACATTTTTAAATGAATATTTTTGATATCTTTAAAAATAAGTGTAGCGTACTCTTACAGCAACTTCAATGTTTTTTAATTTTTCCTCTAACCAAGTAATACAACGCAACCCTGAATACAAAATATCAAGTTTCTTAGGATGCACGAACTTTTCTTTTCTATAAAGTTTTCTGTGAAATCAAAAATAAAAATATTTCCCATTTGTCTCATACTTAAGTGGACACGTTATATATATATATATATATATATATATATATATATATATATATATCGATGTTAGTTTGTAACGTGCTCTACCTGATGAAGCTACTGTGCTGGCGAAACAATTGTCTTGTCACTAACTAATGTTAATAAAGTAAATATTGTAACTATTAATTTTATTTCTATTTTAGATTATGTGGTGATAGAGTGTAATACATGTTTATTTGTAAAATTTAGTATAATTTGTGTGGACAATATTAATTGTGTAAACCAGGTTTATATCTATATTTAAACAGCGGGTTTATTTAATGTTACACATCTAAAAAATACAGCAAATTAAAGAATTATCTCTTAGTAATTTAGACTTAGCATTAGGTCTTCTTAGAATATATGCTTAATTTAATTCTAAAATAAAAAAGCGACTTTAGCCCACGTTAGTCTTAAATATATTTTTCGTTAAATTACGCACATTTATTCAGTAGTTTATACTTTTCATAACGTTATTCGGTAACAGGCGGAGTAATGTTTGATCAGGTTTAGCTGGATAAAGATAAATATAAATCCCATTTCAGTAAAATTATCAGATGTCTAGTAATTTTCTATAATCAGTAGATGGATAATGTTAATATAAAAATACTCCACTATATTTATTTCGTTCCTCTGCCATGGCAATAATTTTATAATTAAAACGAATTTTGGATTACTAATAATATGGGTGAACCAGGTTCTAGTGCTAATGAAGGCGAAACTCAAGGTGTTCAAGAAGAGAATTTGCTTGCAAGGTATGTACGAAAATACAAATTAAAATTAGAAATAATACCATACATATAGGAGGTATGACAATTAATTCCTGGAATGCACCTTTTATAAACATACATGCGGAACGGTTCCCTTGAAAGTATTGCTATTGAGGATTTACCTACAGGGTGACAAAAAATTGGGGCTATATTTTTAATTGAAAATAGTACACACAAAATAATGACATATGAAAAAAAAATTGCCATAAAAGTTGTAAAGTAACAGAGATATTTACATATTCAATTTCTACTAAATATGGCGTCAACTTTTGTCTCAGCTTGTTTCCAAATTCAGAAGGCATACTCTTCATTAGATCGATAACGGTTTCTTTGATTATCGCCTCCTTCAGGTTAATATCTTGATTATGTATGTAAGCTATCGTATCTGTAAGACAATGGAAATTAGCTTTAATAAAGTTTAGCTGGTTTTGTAAATTTTCAATTTGTATCAGGTGTTTACAATTATAAATGCTTTGTTGAAGATGAAAAACAAAGTTTTCTAATTCATTCAATTGTTGTGAATAGAAAAAAAGAAGAAATGAAAACTACTCCAAAAATAAGGCAGTAAATTAATCTTAATATTTATAAAAAAATATAGAATAAATATAGAATATAGCTATATATATAGAATATAAAATGAATTTTTTTAAATACTAAACGTTATAACCAAATAACACTAAAGGAAACGAAACCAGAAACAATCCATTATAGAAGAGAATTGAAAATATAGTATCTCAAGAACAATAAATACATATATGTATTTGCATTTATAATAGCATGTAAACACGAGAATACACTTTGGAAATTAGCGGATATAACAAAATAATATATAAATGTATATTCCGTCTTACACGCTACACGCTACTGTAAAATAGAATTTATGAATGAATAAACACAATAACGACGGAAATAACAACATCTGTTCGGCGAATGCAATCGAGCAAGCAAATAGTTGGGCTGTTATAACATGCATACTATACCTGGTACCGGCACAACGTTTTATCGGGACAATTGGTCACTCAATCACTTCAGTCCGCTCTCTGTTCATTACTATGCCTATTATTATTCATTACGATTCATATTATTATATTATAAGAAACTGCTTCACAAAACCCAGACCTGTCGAATTTGTTGGTTGGAAATATTTCATTTGATTTTCTTAACTTGTAAGGACGCTATTTATTTTTTAACCTTACCAACGATATTGTTTAAGACGGTAAGTTGGGCAGAAATCAAAATTTTTTTGCTACATAGTTGTGGTTGTCTTTCTACTGCAGCACAAATGAGAATATCTCGTTCTTCATTTTGTGAAATTCTTTTCTGTTTATGTTGAGCAAGCATAGCTCTCAAAATTATAAATAATTTGGCGAATTGTCTCATAGGCTATGCTTTCTTCAAATTTTTGAAATGAATTTGTAATTTATCTGATTTACTCACCAAGATGATGGCATTCAACAACAAATTGCTTTTCTCGAAGGGAAAAAATTTCCATAGTTAGATATAAAATCAGTATCAACGGAAATAAAAACAAAATTGGCGAGAAGAGGAATAAGCAACTGCTACCAAAAGAAAATACTAGATTGACTGCAAACAATAACTTGAATTACAACAAAATGTGACTCTACAAAAAGATGCGTTTCACTCGACAACCAGTACGAAATTGATGCTGGTCGCATTGTCCACATGTACGTATAAGAGAGCACTAGGCGTAAGCACGATCTCTATTTCCGCATATTACCGATTACTATAGTAGCTCATTCATACTGTATATACAGATTATATAGTTAATATTTTCAATATTTATTTATTATTTTTTTAAATGCTTTATTTTTTTAATTTTCAATTTTTTCAATGCCATTTATTTGGAATATGTTTTATAATAATATATGTTTTATGGAGTAAAACAAGAGACTGTTGCCTGATTCTTTTTTGTCCTGAAATGCTACTTGTTTTTAATTTTCGCACAGCCCAAATGGACATGACACACTCGCAACACCAACAACATGGCAGAGGATTATTGGAATGTTTAACTTCATTTGGACGTATTGGAAACCTCCCATAAATTACATTATTGACGTTGTTACGGATATATCGGCCACTGTACAATATTGGTTAAGTCCAGATATCCTTTGTGGAATCTTAGGTGTAACATTTACAGTTGTACCGCTCATCATAGGTACGATATATAAATTTAAAATGTAAGTATAAAAACAGCTCTTAAAGAGCCACCAAGTTATCGTCCCATATATTATATAAGAATTCTTTATTTTACTTGAACATGCGATTATTTAACTAATTAATGACCGTAGTTGATACGCAATTGTAATTAGAATTATACCTATTAAACATTATTAGAAACTTTATAAAAATCACCTTATTTTAATGAATCTGAGCCAAATATAAATGGCCCGGAATTCAATAAGTTTGTGGACGTCTGTGGGGAGTTGGCGGTTAGAGAAGGTGGTCAGAGAACCCACAATTTTATTAAACATTGGGACCAGGTCTTTTTTGACTCAGTTTGATCTGACCTGCACTCAGTGTTGACAAGCTCGCTTGTGGATTTTACTTTTTACTCTCGTGAATGTCGGTACTGTTTTTTTGACTGTTTCGTTTATATGTGTGTGTATTATTATGTAGCCAAAATGAATAGAATCAATAACCATTTAAAAAATCAATTTCTTCGTATTTATTCCAAGAAAAATTAGAAATGTAAGGGCTCTGTAGACCATTACTAGATTTAGAGATTATAAAAAACCAGAGTCTTTCTATATCTGCTATCTCCACTTTGAAAACACCAATGTGAAAATTTAATAGAACCATTTACTTAAATAACTGGATTTGTGAATGTGACGAAAAGCAAGTTATTTTTGTTTTCTTTGTGTTTTATTCGGCTAAGAATTAACATGGACTGGGAACGGTGTTTAGTGCATATCTGGGAAAAAAATAAAACACACGACAGGTCGAAAGTACATATGAATAATGGTTTTAGCTTTTTCATGCTTTAAATATAAAATATTTCAACCTAGTCGTACTCAGCCTATAGAACAACAATAGTAGAACATGGCGTAGAAATTGACAAAAACAGGTATGTTTTAAATAAATTGTATTAGATTTTGTGGTACACTAGAATTAGGCCTAAGAGCACACAATGAATCCGAAAAAAAGGAGTATTTTGAAAATTGATCAGTTTTAATTCTCATTTAGATAACAACCCAAAAGCTTATTTTACCAAATCTACAGTGTTTACAAGAATTTCGACAACTAACCAAAATAAGACAGGGCATGATGAGGCTTCAGTTTCAGAGTGTATTTTAAACCACATCGATCCGTTACTTAGTAACACTCCAAAAAAATTAGTAGCTCTTAGTTACAAACTTCTACCCAGAAAGGCACATGATTCGATTTTGAAGGGTTTGGTTACTAGCGCCTTTTCTTATAATATTTACAGATAGTTAGGAAGTTGTAATTGTCCACCTCTAAATTCTTGATTTGGGTGCATATAGAAATTTTCGTTATTTTGTGGATAGGCGATCATTGATGTAAATATTGAACATTAGAGGAGCTAAAACCGATTTTGAGAAAGGCCATTTTCAAGGTTTTGTTATTGCTAGTACGATTGTTTAGGCAGATTACGATTCGGCAATTACTTAGCGTATTCTAGGTAAGTTTGGTTAATTTAGTACATGAGATGTTTTTTCGGAATTTAAAAATCATTCCATTCTTCCAGACTGTTATAGGTACTGGAGAAATCGGCAAAAACAGCGGATCTTTTTAGGCCCTTCTGAAAACCTGTTTCAATATGCATTGTTGACGCCAAGACTTGGTCGTTCTGAAAGCGGCTTATTCGTTATTAATAATCTCGTCGACGGTGGGCGCTATTCTATTGTACATAAGCTACTCCTTGAGTAGCATAAGACAACATTTTGATTACAACGTATTTAGATTTTGTTTTGCATTCGATCTTTCGCTCCCAATCGAATTACATTGAAGTTTTTGAAATATTTAAATAAATTTAAATGTTCAATGAATCTATAGTATATTTGCTAACATTTTTTTTAACATTTAATAGAAGCAAATTCATATTTCAATAGCTGTAATGTGGGAGTTACACATTTAATTGTTTCGATTTTACAGGGACGGCATTCGAGAAATGAGTATGTTGAAAAAGGAAGCTAATAAAACTCATGTAAATGAAAATAATCCAGACGATTTCGTTAATAATAGAACTGAGGATTCTCAACAAAGGTAAGTTAAAGAAAATAAACGTTGTTCTAAATTAAACAATGTTTGGATAATATTTATGAAGAACTTTTTACTTCCTTTTCTATGGTAAAAGACAGGATAAAAGACTTTTTTGAAGTTATTGTCTCTTGAAGATTATTTAAAACTAGGTGTTCCTGTGGAAATATTGATTGTGGAGAACAATGGAATGACTGACACTTTGGTAAAGTGCGACCGTCGAGTGATAACTAGAGTGGACCAATCCGGAGCGATATTGGTAAATATTTCATATAAAAGCCGAAAAACTCCAATAATTTATCAATTTATATATATATATATATATATATATATATATATATAATAATATATATATATATATATATATATATATATATATATATATATGGTAAACCTAATCAGTAGGCTATTAAAGGTCTGTATATTACTTCAAAATATATGTATTTAAAAAACTCTACATGTTTCGGCTGTGTACGCCTTTATCAAGAGAATACAAAATATGAATGACAGGATATAAATGTCAAGTAATTGACAAGTAATGTCAAGTAATTGACATATAAATGTCAATTACTTGACATTTATATCCTGTCATTCATATTTTGTATTCTCTTGATAAAGGCGTACACAGCCGAAACATGTAGAGTTTTTTAAATACATATATTTTGAAGTAATATACAGACCTTTAATCGCCTACTGATTAGGTTTACCATATCATACCAAGGTCACGAAGTTATTATATATATATATATATATATATATATATATATATATATATATATATTGACAAGTAATGTCAAGTAATTGACATATAAATGTCAATTACTTGACATTTATATCCTGCCATTCATATTTTGTATTCTCTTGATAAAGGCGTACACAGCCGAAACATGTAGAGATTTTTAAATACATATATTTTGAAGTAATATACAGACCTTTAATCGCCTACTGATTAGGTTTACCATATCATACCAAGGTCACGAAGTTATTATATATATATATATATATATATATATATATATATATATAAATTGATATATATATATATATATATATATATATATATATATATATTAACCCTATATCGCGTAATGTAGCAAAAATGATACAACTAAAAGAAGTGCGTATTAATCTGTACTACAAATATTATAGTCTGCGCAAACTCCTCGTTGCATATAAGCTACAACATTTAATGTAACTGGGCATAAGGCATATATTAGAAACCGTTATTTTTCAAGTTATATTGTTATTGACCTAACCCTTATATGTGACCGTTACTACTAGTGTTCACTGTGATGACAATTAGTGATATAAAGTTTTAAAACGTAAAATTTTCTTCGTAATTGTGTCCGATTTTGTTCTATAAAGTAAAAGGATTTCTAATATATTCTACATTTTCAATATACAGGGTGATTCTTAATATATGCGACAAACTTTAGGAGCTGATTCCTGGGGTTATTTTGATCATAAAAGTTCATAAGAACATATGTCCAAAACCGCTTAGTTCAGAAGTTATACAATGTTTAATAGAAAGTTAAAATAATAAATGGTTTTATTATAAATTAACAAAATAATTAGTAAAACAAAATTAACTTATAGTAAATGTTGAAAATGACCGCTTCCAACTGTAATACAAGCTCGTAAACAAGTCTGTGCCTGTTTCTCTAATATGCGTAGTGGTCGCGTTGTCGATGCTAATCAGTTGGTGTTCCAGTTGCTCAAGAAGCACGTGTTGTGATTATGTACGGTATTTACGAATTGTTTATTTGTTATTTCAATATTTGTTAATAGTATCAGAGTATTCATTCAGTTTATTGCCAGTTTCTGTTTTCTAAAATGGTCTTCTTTACGGTCTTGCCAATGGAAATGCGCGTGCTGCTAGACGTCTTTATGCAGAACGATACCCGAACCGTATCATACCGCATCATTCCATGTTTGCCCGTCTTCATCAACGTATTAGTGAAACGGGAAGTTTTAAAAAACGGACGACTGATAGCGGGCCCCCATCTACAGTGAGAACTCCACAAGTTGAAGAAATGGTATTAAATGAAATTGAGGAACATCCGACAACAAGCACCAGAAAAATTGCGTTTGATTTAAACATTAGTCAGGCCACAGTTTGGAGGAGAATATTGAAAGATCAACTGTTGTATCCATATCACATTCAACGGGTGCAGGCTCTATTGCCAGCAGATTTTCCACAAAGATTAGCTTTTTGTCAATGGATGCAACACGAAGTCGTACAAAATCCTAACCATTTGGCTCAAATATTCTTCACCGACGAGGCTACTTTCTCTAGAAACGCGATTATTAATTTTCATAATAATCACATATGGGTCGAAGAAAATCCGCGAGAAATAATGAATGCCCGTCATCAGCATCAATTCTCTGTAAATGTGTGGGACGGAATTGTTGCAGATCACTTGTTAGGTCCATATTTTTTACCGATGCGGTTAAATGGCGAGGTATACCGCAATTTTCTTGAAGAGGAGTTACCACTACTGCTGGAAGAAGTTCCGTTGCAGTTAAGATTACAAATGTATTTTATGCATGACGGTGCTCCAGCGCATTTTAGTTTACTTGCTCGCGAGTTTCTGGACAGTACGTATCCAAATCGGTGGATAGGACGGGGAGGTCCACAACCGTGGCCTCCTCGGTCTCCAGACTTAAATTCATTGGACTTTTTTCTCTGGGGCCACCTTAAATCATTAGTTTACACGACTCCCATAGAAAATTTCGATGAACTAAGAAATCGTATTATAGCAGCTTTTGAAACATTTCGAAATACCCCTGGTATTTTCGAACGGACTCGCCAGTCAATACGACGGAGGATAGCAGCTTGTAGTGCAGTTGGGGGCGGTCATTTTCAACAGTTACTATAAGTTAATTTTGTTTTACTAATTATTTTGTTAATTTATAATAAAACCATTTATTATTTTAACTTTCTATTGAACATTGTATAACTTCTGAACTAAGCGGTTTTGGACATATGTTCTTATGAACTTTTATGATCAAAATAACCCCAGGAATCAGCTTCTAAAGTTTGTCGCATATATTAAGAATCAGCCTGTATATATGAAATATATGTAATAGTAGGCTATAAATTTTGTTGTATCATATCTGATACATTGCGTTTTTAGTGTAGAAAATTTACGAACAAATGAATCTGTATAACAAAAGGAGGCCTCTTACAAATGAAGAGCTGGAAAAGTATGCGCAGCAATTGTGGGATAGTGATGATGGTCTAGAACAAGATGAATCTGACTTCGAACCTGAGAGCACCGAACTGGAAGATATACTAGATATACAAAATTTGCCTATTGTATTTGAAGATGACATGTCAGAAGTTGCGGACGAAGCAGAAACGCTAGATGAATCAATAGAATCTACTATTAGTAACGTAGTAAATACTGATACACTTAAAACATGTGTTCCTAAAAAAAATATAATTTGGTAAAAGAAAAATTTAGTATTAGGTGATGCTAAAGAGTTCAGAAGTTCTGAAACATTGCCTTCCACATTTATGGACATCGATACCCCGTACGCCTTCTTCAAATACTTTTTTACAGACGAATTGATTACGAAAATAACTTTCCAGACGAATTTGTACGCTAGTCAAATAAATTTAAATAATACAACAACACATATTTCCGACCAAGACATTCGTAAATACTTGGGTATATGTATTTATATGTCACTTGTACATATGCCGAAGGTGAGATCGTACTGGAGTGCTAACTTAGGATTTACACACATAAAAGAAACAATGTCTCAAAAGAAATTTGAGAAAATTCGTCAAAATCTTCATTTCAATGACAATGACAATATACCTTCAACAAAAGACAACCATTCCGATAAACTTTATAAATTGCGACCAGAATTGACACATTGTTATTCAGGTATAAAAGTGTACCATTGGAGAAACATTTGTCGATAGACGAACAAATGTGTGCGTCCAAAGGTAGACACAGTTTGAAGCAGTATATGCCTGCTAAGCCCCACAAATGGGGATTTAAACTCTTTATTCTCAGTGGTGTTAGTGGTTTTTCATATAATTATGAAATATACACTGGAAAAAAAGACTATGGACTTGTAGGAGGTGAAATAGACTTAGGGGTAACTGGAAATTTGGTGCAACGCCTATGTAGGATTATACCCCACAATAAAAATTTTATCGTATATTTTGATAACTACTACACAAGTTTATCACTTGTATCACATCTGGCACAGAAAGGTATATTTTCTTTAGGAACAGTTAGAAGAAATCGAATACCAAATTGTAAAATTCCTGTCGATAAAGAACTAAATAAACAACAACGAGGTACATCTTATGAGTATGTTTGCAATTTGGAAGGCGTTGACGTATCCTGTGTAGCATTGAAGGATAACCGAACCGTATGCCTTTTGTCTAGTTACACAGGTGTACTTCCAAAGACTACTATAAAGCGCTTAGATAGAAAGGAAAAACGTAAAATAGAAGTAGAGTGTCCAAATATTATTACAGAATACAATCGCCACATGGGTGGCGTTGATCTTATGGACAGTCTTATTGGCCGATATAAGATTAAAATTAAATCTAAGAAATGGTATCTTAGGTTATTTTACCACATGCTGGACATGACACTTGTTAACGCTAGCCGACTTTAGAACAGAAGTAGCTTATTGTTTGTGCAAAAGTGGAAGTAGCACTATCAGTAAAAGAGGCAGACCATCTGATACAGAAAAGTTAATATAAGCAAAGAGACAACGCTCGGCAACGGCTTCTTACATTCCTCCAAAGGATGTAAGATTAGATGTGTGGAATCATTGGCCAATATACACTGAAACAAGGCAAAGGTGCAAATTACCTACATGCAAACAATTTTCGTACATTAAATACAACAAATGCAGCTTATTTTTCTGTTTAAATAAAAATAATAATTGTTTCCTAAAATTTCATGCCAGTTAAGCTTATACTATACTTTGTTATAAAATAACCCCCTTGTATCAAATCTGCTACAACTATATTTTACAAAATAAAAACGTTTTAGAATAGAATATATTGTTTTAAATATTTTTTCCGAGTTCTGAACATAACATAATATTCAGGATTTTTTTTTGAGACCAATAAAAAAAATTGCGCGATATAGGGTTAATTGATAAATTATTGGAGTTTTTCGGATTTTATATGAAATATTCACCAATATCGCTCCGGATTGGTCCACTCTAGTGATAACTGTTAAAGAATGATTAGCAATTCAAAGTTAACGAAATCTGAATAACGAAATGCCTTTCAACTACTCAGCGTCTGCACCGTATCGATTATGTGTCCTGGTTCTTGGAATTTTGTGAAATAAATAAAAAGGGCATTTTGAAGTCTATCCTTGCCGGGTGACAAAATGATTGTGTTTTGCTATGATCTCTGATCAAAACGACAGTCCATGCAATAACGGAGATTATGTGAGGAAGCTCCACGTGAAACTAAATTGTTCCAATGGAACAAAAGAATCATGGCAATAGTTTTTTAGGATTGTGGGAAAATATTGATATTTCATTTCAAGGAAAGATATGTTAGGATAACTGTGCAATATTTTATTAATGTTTAATAAATTCCAACGACTACAAGAAAATCCGAGTAAACGTTCCACGATAACACACCCATCAAGGTTGCGCAAGCTGCTATTAGAGATTGTGGCTTTATTCAGAAAGATCACTCCTGGCATGGTTTTAAAATGACTTCTATTTATTCTCCAATCTTTCAAATGTTATACAGTTTTCAATGACAAGATTCCTTGAATCTCACAATTTCGAGAGCTTGGCGTGCTCTTTGATTCTCATTTATCTTTAAATCCACATATCACTAGCACTTGTTCATCCGCATCTAAGTCTCTAGGTTTTCTCATTCGATCTTATCTCTTATTTTTTACCCTGTAATTGGATTTTATGAATTTATTTGGTAATAAATAAATAAATATTGTTATTATTATTATTATTATTATTATTATTATTATTATTATTATTATTATTATTAAAACACTTCGAGGACGCCATTCTCACAAAGACGAAATTAAAAGCAGTCGTAATCTACTAATTTCATTGTATATACATAAATATTACTTTTATACAGCAATCGTAATGTGTTGTAATAAGTGGTAGAAAAAGTAGTAAATAACGGGTGGGGCAAAAGTCCCGCTACCATTTTGATTGCGCGTCATCTTGGTTATGTGACGTTTAGTTCAGTTTAGCTTTAACCATTGTGTTGTGTAGACGTCCAAATTTTATTATGGATAAATATACGCCACAAGAACGAGCAGAAATAGTGACAATATTTATTGAAAATAATCGTTCCATTATTGCCACTCAGCGGAAATTGCGTCAAAAATATCCTAATCGTCCAGTGCCTCACAAAACCACAATTTATCGTTTACATGCGAATTTTCGACAGTACGGTACGACAGCAGACAGGCCTCGTTCCGGAAGACAACGGACGTCTCGTAACGCTGAAAATGTGGCTCTGGTGCGCGATAGTGTTGCAGAGTCTCCAGAAACATCAATTCGGAGACGTGGTTCCCAGTTACACATGTCTGCCCGCAGTTTAAGGCGAATTTTGAAAACTGATTTGAAAATGTTCCCGTACAAAATTCAATTAGTCCATAAATTGCTACCGAGAGATCATGATCAACGAGTTGAGTACAGTAATGCAATCCTAAGGCTGTTTGATGAAATTGAAGATTTTTCGTCTAAATTGATAATGAGCGATGAAGCCCATTTTCTTCTCAGTGGCCACGTCAATAAACAGAACAGTCGGTTTTGGGGGACACAGAATCCTCAATTAATTCGTGAAACGTCATTGCATCCACAAAAAAACAACTGTATGGTGTGGTATTCATGCTGAAAACATCATTGGTCCCTATTTTTTTGAAACTGACGAAGGTGTTGGAGTTACTGTTACTGCTGAACGGTACCAAGACATGATTCGAAATTTTCTTGTGCTTGAAATGGAAGAGCAAGGACTAGAGGAAATGTGGTTTGAGCAGGATGGGACCACAGCACACACAGCTCGTTCAACAATTCAATTATTGAATGACGTTTTTCCACGAAGACTAATTTCGCGAAATGGCGATTTAGCATGGCCAGCCAGATCTCCGGATTTAGCTGCACCTGACTTTTTCTTATGGGGTTTTTTAAAATCAAAAGTTTATGTGAATAAGCCCCAAACGATTCAACATCTTAAAGAGAATATTCGTCAAGAAATTGAAGAAATTCAGCCTGAGATGTTGCAGGATGTCATGAAAAATGCCTTAAAAAGAGCCGAAAGTTGCATAGCGAATCGCGATCACCATTTAGCCGATATAATTTTCTAATCATAACAAAAAAAAATGTAAAGAGCAAATAAACTTTTTATGGAAACCAAACTTACTTATCTTTTCTTTCAACAAAGTTATAGGCAATCAAAATGTTAGCGGGACTTTTGCCCCACCTTGAGTTATTTTCATGTCATATAAATATTATTAATAGTTGGAATGAGAATTTATGGCACAACCTCCGTATGCAGTTAAACATTTTGCTTCAATTTTGGAAGAGGTTGGAAAAAATAATGGTTCTAGATTGATCATAATTTCAGTGAAAGTCAAGGAAAAACGGGATTGTGTACAAGAATAAGGAGATCATTTCTGATCGCCTGGTATTTAGAAATATTATTCGCAGCTATTAGACACGGAAACTTAAGAGACGAAAATCTATACATTTCGAATTGTGCCCTGTTAATAGTAATTGAATCCTTCCTCGAAAGTGCACCACAGATAAATTTGCAATGGTTTTATGAACTTAGAAGAAATGGCGAAGAAGCTTTTAGTGCATTCGCCATAGCTTTTACTTGTAAGTAGATCTAATTTTATGGTAGTAGAATGTTCAATTTGTTTTATAACCAGATAATATATTCGACTTCAATTAACTATAGAGCAGATTATAGGCGATATCTTAATGTTTGTATAATGTGGGCGTTATAACTTATAGCCCGTCAATGCCTCCGGTAATTGGTGTTGAGGGATATGAAGTATTATTAGTGTTATTATTAACCGATATATACTTTCTCAACTTATTTTCTTTTTATTCATTTTCTATCTAGAAAATAAGTGAAATTAGTAAAACGTTATAAGTACAAAAACAAAATTTTAAGCAGCAAATGAATTTTTTTAACAAATGTCAAAATTGACTAATTGTAAACTTGAAGAAATAGGTAAATACAAATAAGTTGTATTCATAGTAAATTGTAATAAGTAATCGTAATTTTAAAGAAACTAAAAACAAACTCAAACAAACTTCACAGATTGCTGGTATATTAAGAAATACGAAGTTTGACTGTAAAAACAGACTAATCGTTCTGCTGTAGTGGTGTGCAAAAAATATGTATTCGATACTTTTGTACGCGGCATCGATGAGTATTACGTCGTTTTCTGGATGATTTGCTTTATGTTCTCAGAATTATGAGCATCGAAGATCTGCTTAGTTGTAGCTTGACCCTTAATGTTTTTAAAATCTAAATTAGATCTAAAACTTTTATAATCCTCTATATTATACTAATGACGCTCTTACATATTTCAGGTATCAAAATTGTACTTTTGGTATCTTCCATCCCGTCATACTGCAAAGCAATCAGAGACATTCAAAAAAATGACTACAATAATCTATCAATATTCAGCACGATTACTCTAATTTTATGGAATCTTTTACTGATAAGTAAGTACATGATTTGTTTAAAGATGAATCTCACGAATTCTCTTTTTAGCTCCTAGGGTATTCCTGATCAGTTTATTCGCGGCTAGATATCCTTTAGAAGCAATCATTTCGATATTTACCCATGCAGTTGTCATGATTATTTTCCTACTGATAATAACCAGAAACGTTCGTCAAGAACTGTGTCATACACGTTGTTTGATGAGCTTTCATTGTATAGTTCTTGGATTTGTATATACTTACACATATGTTCACATAACTGGAGAAAATCACAAACGAAATTATATTGTTTTTTATATAATATCGATTATTGAAAATTTTGTAATAGCTTATTTTATAGGTGTATTTTATATGTTTCTTCCGGGCGCATGTGTTATTGGTCTTTTCATTATGATTTTATATTTTTGTCGTTATCACCCATCAAGAGAAGTGAGAAGTGATTAGTTTTAATAGCATGCTGTTAAGAAAATCGAAATTTGTGTTAGCTATTAAGTGGTAGGGTAAACTATTATAGTTTTTGTGCCAATGAAATAAGTGATCTTTGATCTTTAGTTACTGTTACTGATATAAGTTATTTACTAAGCTGGTTGTGAGCTGATTACTTTTAATGGACAATGAAATTCAATTTTTAAAATGGCCAAAAGTTGCGTGTGATAATCTACAATAGTATATTGTACAACTAGTGCCGAAAATAGGATATTTCACACCAGCGTGAAGTTTGAGCTACGAGCCGTAGGCGAGTGGTTTAATTATGCGAGTGTGAAATATTTTCAGCACGTGTTGTACACTATACTTTTCCGACGACCGCTTAGTGACAAGAATTAATTTCAATGAAAATAAAAGAATGATTCACAAAATAATGATATATGATGTATTTCATACTCTTATTTTTATGTAAACTTACCAATTAACAATAACTAATTGAATAATCTAATTTAGACAAAACGAAAACACTAGCCAATTTACCAACACCGCGTATCAACAACAATTTGACATTTGAGAGTCATTCATTTGACAGTTTCCTATTTGTTATTTTATGATTAGTAGGTTGGCACATCTGTTACTTTGCACACGGTTCTGCGACGATTCTAATTGGCCCTCTTGAACTTTTCAGCACAGTTTTAGCTACAAAATAACTTTTCAACACAGTTTTGGGGATACAATGCAATTTGCAATTTTCAGTGCTAGTAAATCATGGGAATTTGTTCTTTTTACATTGTGGTCGTCGGAAAATATGTATTTCAATAAAAGTTATTTATAATTTTTTAGTATTGTATGTAACACACTTTATAAAGACCTGAAATTAAACAAAATTTTTAAAATGAACACATTTACTTGTTGATAAAATGTATATCTCTGTTCGCTTTTCTAGTGTCCTAGTAGTAGTATTGGTGAGTTTATGTCAATTCTCGAATTTGTCTTAATTTTTAGTATTGGTGTTTTATGTAATTGAATATAAACTGAGTTTTTACAGTACTTCATTTTAGTCTTTAAATTTTACACAGTGTCCTTGAAATAAAGGGTATTAACGTCTTTTCTTTGCATAGGTGATCGGGAAGCATAATTTGATTGCTTCTACGACAACCTATTACATAAATATTAGAATATTATTTACCAAGCTTCCAATTATTAATATTTTAATCCCGGAAAATGTCTGTTTTATTTTACATTTATTATCCCATCTATCTTTACAAAAACAATGAGCACGTCTAATTTAAGACATAAATTGCGTGAGAGAGCACTAATTCACTGAATATAACTCTGAATGACACAATTTCAATGTTCATGACTTTATAGCACAATGTTATATCGGTAATTTCACACTTTAATTTAAAAAAAAGGTATGTCCAATGCCTTTCCGAGTTTCAGTCTTCTGGTATCTTCGCTGTTATCTAGGAGGTCTAGAGCTAGTGGATTTGGATGTCTTTCGAGCCATTGTAGATAGCCCCGACTACATTCCCTGATTGTATCTTCTACTGTATGAACATTCAAATCATGCTGTATGTCTTTATTTGTCACAAAGTAGGGAGCACCAATTGCAGACAATGTTTTTGACCGGAATTTCTCTATGATTGCAGTATTGGATTTAGCTGTTCTATCCCATAGATCTAGACGGGTTTAAACATGATATTTTGTGACAAAAATTTGTTCCTAATAGGAAGTTGAGATTTTCTTCCAAGGAATCAATAGTGTATCCGAAATTTTGCTCCAAATAGTTGGTGTTTTTTTCTGTGCACTTTCCAGGCTGTGCACTTTCCAGGCTAGTTTCTGATCTAGGTGTAGGTCTAAATATTTAATGCATTCCGTTGTGGGTATGTTTTCATTGTTAAACCTTAGTGAACCTGAAAAGTGCACATATGGAAGAAAACGCCAGTTTGTTCCATATGTGCACTTTCCAGATTAGTTTCTGACAGGTGTAGGCCTAAATGTTTAACGCATTCCGTTGTGGGTACGTTTTCATTGTTAAACCTTATTGAACCACGTTAGTTTCTGATCTAGATGTAGGCCTAAATATTTAGTGCATTTTGTTGTGGGTAGTTTTTATTGTCTTATTGAAGGTTAATTTTCGTGGCATTTTGTAAATACCATATGGTTTGATTTTTTTCGTTTATTTTAATATCAAGAAAAATAGATGTAGAGGTTATTGTATTGTAATATATTTGTTAAAAAATCCAAATAAGTCGTTCCGTCGATGTTTTGTTCTACCTCGACTTATCGTTCACGAGGCGCAACTTCTCCAGTGGTAGTTATATTGAAACTTAAGTGTCTTCAATATTTTATTTATTTAATAAAAACACTTAAGCCTATCTTATAAAGCCAGCTTCGCAAATCTTCATATTAAATTTCGTTTTACTGTTGATGTCTTGATGAACTTGAACTGATGTATTAATACTGTTATGAGTAGAGTCGGCAAAAAGGGAAAAGTTTAAGTGCAGTGCGGAGAACAATGTGGAGGGCCTAGCGGCCGTATCAAGGCGAACGTTCAGTAACGTTTACGTACTCGCATCATTGAGTGAGCATAGGCGATGCGCACGCATGAATATTTACACATAAAATAATGATAAAAAATATATTATACAAGTGTGTACCATATCGTTATGTTCAAATTTTGGGAGTGTAAAGTAGACTTCATTTCAAGTAACAAAAATGCAAAACTTGTATATCCATTTTTATTTGTTTCAAAGTTACAGATCTATGAATGTGATTGTTAGATCATGAAAAAAAAATGTAATCCTAAAGTCAATACAAACTGATTTTATTTAAAAAAAAATTGTACCACTCAATAACAGGCCTGTTATTGTATTGTGTTAACGTCGCATAATGTAAAATATTATCCTAAAATAAATAAACACGTGTCGTAGTGCATAAAGTAATTTTTTGGAGATCTACAAAAAAGAGTACTGGAAATTGATTTATGATAAAGAGGGTTCTTATTCATTTCGTAAGTGCTGAACCATGAATATCATACAATAAAGAAATGTTCAGATGACTGTTAAGGTTGCATTTTTTAATAAAGGATTACATTACGTTTCAGTTCATACAACAGTTTATTAGTGAGTGGACACGTTTTCTTTATTCAAAATGCCTTACCGATTTTCTTCTCAAGAGTATGAGGACATGCATGTTGTGAATGGCTACTGTAACGCCAGTGCACGTCAAGCAGTTATTGAATACCGACATTGGTTTCCCGATAGGCGCATTCCTCATTACAGAACGTTTCTAGAAGTATACAGACAATTTCCGGAATGCGGACTGCGTGATTATTTTTTCGATCGAGGAGTAACTTTACCAGCAGACTTAGAGGAAGAAGCTGTAGCTATTGTTACAAGGGATCCAACTCTCAGTGTACGTCGAATCGCTAGACAACTAGGAGTGCGACGAACGACAGTTTGGCGAATTTTAAAACGTGAGGGCTTATATTCATATCACTATCGCAGGGGACACGGTTTGCTTGAGGTAGACCAGTATACTCGTTTAGTTTATTCTACCTGGATATTAAGACAGTCACGGCTTCATTTTAATTTCTGCGGAACAGTCCTCTCTACATATGAATCTACGTTCACGAGAAGTGGTGTTACAAATCTGAGAAACCTGCACAGGTGGTCGTCAAAAAATCCCAAAGCTATACGCCCATCTAAATTTTAACATGAATTTTCTATTAACGTTTGGGCGGCCCTAATCGATGACTTGCTGATTGGTCCTTCTGTCCCACTGAATCTTCGACGAGACATGTGGTTTCACATGGATGGGGCACCACCACATTTCGGGATTGCTGTCCGAAATTGGGTTAACGTCAATTATCCAAGATGGATTGGTCGAGGTGGTCCTGTTGGATGGCCACCTAGATCATCCGATCTTAATCCCCTTGACTTTTATTTATGGGTGCACATGAAATATTTAGTCAACATGCAAGTTTCGAACACAAGAGAAGAGTTGTTGGATCGTATTCACCTGGCTGCCGAGCAAATCCGACAAAACAAGTATGAAATTCGGATAAGTACTTCTTCTGTTAGCTTATGGGCATAAGCCTGCATTCAACAAGGAAGTGGGAATTTCGAAAATATTATTAATTGAACTTTTTTAAATAAAATCAGTTTTTATTGACTTTAGCATTACATTTTTTTTCATGATGTGACAATCGCATTCATAGATCTGTAACTTTGAAACAAATAAAAATGGCTATACAAGTTTTGTGTTTTTGTTACAGGAAATGAAGTCTAATTTACACTCCTAAAATTTGAACATAACGATACGGGATACTTTGTATAACGTGCTGAAACACTTACTGTTTTAAAAAGCTTCAATGAAATCACAAACTGGGTGGCACCTATTAAATATTTGAAACTTTAAATATGTTTCCACATTTGTTTCAGTCAAATGAGTACGGCGTGTGGAATAAATATTTGAGTGATGTCATATTTACAAATTTAAAGTAATCATTGTGACAACTTAATGGATCTCTCGACGCACCTTCCCAAATTTGTCTTAGTATGAAAAAATCTGAATCCTTGTCAATAACACTTTCAAATTTTCGTATTACAGACTGATTTTTTTCGCCTTCCGTCGCACATAGGTGTGAGTGAACATCATCCACAATTTGAACAGAATCCACCGACGACATCTAATTATTTTGTAATTTTTCAATTCCCTCCGCTAGTCCATAGTAGTTCTGGCGAATAGTTTCTAAATCACTTTTTACGTGACTATTTTGAAACATTTTCTGGCTTTGCTTGATAGCTTCGGCGTGCCTCGGATCGAATTGTAAAACTACCTTCTTTACATCATCAAAATGTTCGCAGTAGTAAAACGTAGCCTCTATCCACGTTCCCCAATGCGTAGTAATCGGCTGTGGTGGCTCAGGCACTTTGGGACACAGTTAGTGAAATTTTTTTGTACGTTTTGGGGACTTTAGAAACACTGCCTTCGTATAAGCTATTAAAGCATTTACTCGCCACAAGGTTTATAGCATGGATTTTGCATGTTACATATAATAGATTGCCACTCTCTTCTTTAACAGATCGGCCTAAGGAAAGCATGTTAGCGGCACCGTCACTCACAAACATTAAAAGTTGGTTTGTTGAAACTTGAAATTAGCTGAATGCGCTCAACACCACTTTTAAAATTTCATCGCTAGTACATTTTGCATCTCTTTTGGAAGCAAGATAAAGGATGACGGTTCAAATTCTTTCATTATACGTACCATCATATTCACCACAGAATTTTTTGCCGATCGGTTGTTTCGTCCACACATAACCACAATTTTTTATCTTTCAATTCTGCTTTAATTCTTCTTTCAACATAGTCACGAGCAGATGGCATAACGTTTCTTATCGATGTCCGACTTGGTAATGTATAATCCGAATATTTGCTCCAGAAGGAGACAAACGCTTTTTGGTCTAGCAAAGTGGGCGGTAGATTACATATAATAAAACCTATATAAAATGTTAATTGTCCGCTGTATCGTTTGCCAAGGATTGCGGAACAGTATTTTATACTTTTTAGGTAGCGTTCACACTGCCACCTACTGATAGACGTCAAGTAGTCGTCGCAACTTATACATTTAATTCTATCGCCTTCGTATTCTAAATCCGGCATACTCGCTATTACGTTTTCTAGTTTCTTCGAAATACGCCGCTTCCGAAACGTACCTAAATGCGATATTTTCTAAGTATGTGTGTACTGACAAGCACTCACAATGACCAGTGGAATAATACTGAACAAGTGTGCTATGATCAGGACACTTGAGTTTCCGAGCCGCGCGCTTCTCCCCTCTACGTTGCTCTCTGCACTGGAAATTGCCCCTCTTTGCCAACCAAGTCTAGTTGTTGGTAAACTGATATGTAGCAATCCAGAGTGATACTGTATATACTCTGTTTCAAGTTATAGTGCGAACTGCAAGCTGATGTGAAAATACTTTAATTAGGCACCCTGCGGTGAGGGTCTAGAGAAATGCAAACAGTAATTATAATATCGGCATGGAAACCAGATAATTATTAAGTATATTTTTTTATAGGAATTTGATTTTGTTTATACATATTATAAATTAATTGACAAATAATATCGATTTGCTACATTGGAATTTTTATTGAAAATCCTTTATCGCTTTTCCTTTTTCTTGTTTTAATGCTATATTCGACAATTTTGTAAATTGTTCCACAAACCCTTTTAGCTCATAAAATTTTCTGTTATGATGCATATATTTAATATACGACAGTTCCTAATCGCTGTGTAAATAGAACGCATTAAAATAATTATCCAAACCCTTAGAAATTTCTTATAATTTGAAATATATTATACATTCATATAATAATTATTTTACCAATATTTTCTGGTGCAATATACGGGCGATATAGTTTCGGCCGATTAGCAGGTTTGAATAAATTACAGTATATCGTTTCGGCCGGTCCACAAAAATAGGGGTGTAACGATTCGGCCGCGCAGGGTAAGTACATGTTACTTGTCTATTACCAGCTAAGTAGTATTACAAACGGCGGCTTGTGCTGGATATCGGGAAGTGGATGTGCCGTGTAAATAATAATGAAATTATTCTAAGATAAATAAAATAATTAGTGGTGCTGGTGAAGTTTCTTCAAAGGTCCAGGACGTGCGTGATGATTGTTAATTAAAATATATATATAACTTACTTACTAAATAAATAAAACACATAAGCGTTGTCCTTAAAGTTTGTATTTATATTTACATAAGAAAGAAATTGAAATTGTTATATTTAAAGGTAAGTAAAACAAAAGTAATATATACAAAAGGAGCGGTAATTAAGTAACTGAAAATTAACACATACATACTCTGAAACGAACGTTTAATTGAGCAGTAAATTAAGGGTTAATTGAATACGATTAATATAAAATAATCTCTGTATCGAACAATACAGAGTTACCTTGGATTTGCGGCCATGAGCGGCCACGTGGTGCGTCGTATACCTGGACAGATATGCAGAGCGATGTTTGGCCGGAGGAACAAGAAATTAATTAGTTTATTAATAATTTACTAAATAAAACACTTGGTATATTTGTTTCACAAAATGTATTTAATAAAAATGTAAAATATGTCTGACATATGTTTCGACTTATACAGTCATTCTCAAAGAGTCATGTAAACTAAGTGAAAATAATACTCCTACCCATATTTATGGCTTATTTATTTGAAAGTTTTATTACAGCATCGATTGCGGGGGTATTTGAAAAATCCAATTGCGTGTTTGTGACCTGTCTGTTGAGATTTATGGCTTTTTTTATTTCTAAAATTTCTAAGAAGTCGAGCCTTTTACCCTTATTACAAGAGTGTAAAAGTTTGAAATTATTAGCATTAAACAGATGAGAATTTTGAATACAGTGTTCCGCGAATCCCGTGGTCATATTGCCATGTAGAATAGAACTTCTGTGCTCTTTGATACGTTCTTTTATAGAGCGTCCTGATTGGCCAATGTATACCGCGTCACAATCACTGCAAGTTAATTCATACACCCCTGACTTATCACGCAATTCTGTTTTTCGTTTATTGTTAACTAGAATATTTCCTAAATTGCATTTATTTACTAGGATGACATTTAAACCTAATTTATTTAGTTTATTAGAAACTTTATTGCTAACCCCAGGTATACAGTTTAGGGGATGAAACACTTTGTTAGTTTTTATGTATGTATGCCCGGAGTAAAAATTATTCATAAGGAAAGCGCGTTGTTTTCTGTAAATCATTTTGTCTAAGAATTCTGTTTTGTACCCGTTATTTCTAGCTATAGTTTTTATGGTATATACTTCTTTTTCAAAGTTCTTATTATTTAGAGGGAAATTAATCAGTCTGTGTATGAAACTGGGAAAAGCTGTCATTTTTATATTCCACGATTGGTTGGAATTTGCCGGAATTACTGTATCTGTTGTAGTGGGTTTTCTAAAGATATCAAATTCAAATCGTTTATCAACTCTAGTTAATTTTAAGTCTAAAAAGTTAATCGTTCCGTCTACCTCTTTTTCTGTTGTGAATTGTATTTTTTTATTACGGGAATTTAAGTAGTTAAGAAATTGGTCCAGCTGTCTGTCGGTGCCCGACCATAAGCACAAAATATCGTCTACATATCTGCCTCAAAAGGAAATGTATTTTAATAAAGGACTGTGGTTGAAATTATGAATGTGTTTATCTTCAAAATCTGTTAGATAAATTTCAGCGAGTAGCGGGCTAAGAGGGCTACCCATCGGTAAACCGTTGGTTTGTGTATAAAATTTTTCATGAAATTTAAAATAATTTTGTTTAAGATAAATATTAATTAGGTTTAATAGAGTGTTCTGTAATTCGATATTCGGAATAGATTTTTGAATGTGACTCTTTAAAATAGTTTTTAGTTCATCTAAGGGGATAGAAGTGAACAGGCTTTTTATATCAAAGGACACTAGTTTCATGTTAGAGGTTAACTCAATATTTTTTAATTTGTCTATTAATTCAAAGGAATTTTTTACTGCTTTAGGCGAAATGAAATTTATTATATTTACTCCGGACATACATACATAAAAACTAACAAAGTGTTTCATACCCTAAAGTATATACCTGGGGTTAGCAATAAAGTTTCTAATAAACTAAATAAATTAGGTTTAAATGTCATCCTAGTAAATAAATGCAATTTAGGAAATATTCTAGTTAACAATAAACGAAAAACAGAATTGCGTGATAAGTCAGGGGTGTATGAATTAACTTGCAGTGATTGTGACGCGGTATAAATTGGCCAATCAGGACGCTCTATAAAAGAATGTATCAAAGAGCACAGAAATTCTATTCTACATGGCAATATGACCACGGGATTCGCGGAACACTGTATTCAAAATTATCATCTGTTTAATGCTAATAATTTCAAACTTTTACACTCTTGTAATAAGGGTAAAAGGCTCGACTTCTTAGAAATTTTAGAAATAAAAAAAGCCATAAATATCAACAGACAGGTCACAAACACGCAATTGGATTTTTCAAATACCCCCGCAATCGATGCTGTAATAAAACTTTCAAATAAATAAGCCATAAATATGGGTAGAAGTATTCTTTTCACTTAGTTTACATGACTCTTTGAGAATGACTGTATAAGTCGAAACATATGTCAGATATATTTTAAATACATTTTGTGAAACAAATATACCAAGTGTTTTATTTAGTAAATTATTAATCATGTTTCACCAAGAGCCAACCGTGAATTCTATACATTATATTAATTAGTTTAATTAATATGGATTCGCTTAAAAGAATAATATATATAGAACAATACAGGATTACCTTTTAATTGCAGTGAGATGCAGGGGCACGTGGATCATGCCACCGGTACTTGACCAGTACGGCGGGTGATGTTGCACTTTCGAGCGTTCTAACGAGAAGATATCTGATAGTTTATGTGTTGATAGAAAAGGTCTAGAAAAGATCTGTTTTATGACCTGTCGAAGAGAGGGGTCGATATCTTGAAATTCTAATTAATTAAGAACCGGAACTGAAGAGGTGTTCTATCGATGGCCTAAATATTATTAAAATAACCCTTGTGACATAAGCTTTCTAATGATATGAAACACCATATAAAAGAAGATGTATGTAATTCAATTAAAACAATTTAACATGAATTGTATCTAGAAATTCCACAGTACGGTTGTTGCCGGGTCAGGTAGAAAACAAAGGGTCTCGGTTAAGATATAACAAAAGAGATGCTTTCTCTTTGCAAACGGATATGTACAGAAAAATGTCTAAGTTAAATATAATTTTAAATCGAGATATTCAAAGAAGAAATATATTTAAAAATAAATTAAAATATTTTTATATGCTAAGTGTAACAGCAGGCAACACGGGGTATGCACTAGATGCCCAGGAAATGTGATATTCGTTTAATATTTCCCCTGGTTGAGTAGATGGCGGTAAATGTTACGTTCAAATATTCGCGGGACTAAATCGTAATATGCCTTTGAAGTAGACCAATCACATCCAAGAGTTTAGTAACATCAATATATCAAAATCATGGTTTGTTTTTGTTTGTGTACTTTATTGTTGTGATTTTTTGTGTGATTGTGTTATTATTTCGGTTAGTGTTGAAAGGAACGTTTAAAATTGTTTGATTTTTATTTGTTTAGATATCTATTTTAAATTTAAACCTTATTAGGTACGATGTGTATTAAATAATTACCTAAATACTTTATAAGCTGTTTTGTAGCGATGGGGCTTTATTGTGCGATTTCTGGTTGTACAGGTAGTCGAGCAAGCAAGCATAAATTTCCCAACGCGAGAAAATACACTGAACTTTTCAGAAGTGGTAAAAAATATGTGGAAGACCTGAATTATTAAAGAGACCTGCCAAAAAAATCTTCAATAATTGTAGAGTTTGTTGTAAACATTTTGTAGAGCTTTGTTTTGGAAGAAATAATGTTCTACTCAAAACAGCTTTTCCAACACTACATTTCCTGGTAACATTTATAATACTAAACAATATATATGTTTAATTTTATCATTTGTTGGAGGACCTATAGTAGATATTTCAATGATGGAAGAAACAGAACAGTTAGTTGAATATAACATCCAGACTGATTCAGATCCAGATGGCTTCAACATCACTTGATTCCAATTATTGTGAGACTCCCAGGAAAGTTATGTGTATACGTAAAATAATTTTAAAATAAGAATAAAATCCAAATTGAATTGCAATAAATTTTAATAGATGAAGTACGTTACAGCCTGAAATATCTGCTGTTAATTTTAAGATATTAATTAGCATGGAAAATATATGTTCAATTTTTAAAATGCTTTTTATTTATCACCATGTTTGTGTATATCGATTTTAATATTAAATAGAAATTTTATATATATATATATATATATATATATATATATATATATACATATATGGTAAACTTAATCAGTCGGCGTAGTTTATTACTTCAAAGTATATATATTCAAAAAAAACCCTACATGTTTCGGCAATTATGCCTTTATCAAGGATATAAAATATAGATGACAGAATATAAATATTTATATTCTGTCATCTATATTTTATATCCTTATTATATGGTAAACTTAATCAGTCGGCGATTAAAGGTCTGGTTTATTACTTCGAAGTATATATATTCAAAAAAACCCTACATGTTTCGGCAATTATGCCTTTATCAAGGATATAAAATATAGATGACAGAATATAAATATTTATATTCTGTCATCTATATTTTATATCCTTGATAAAGGCATAATTGCCGAAACATGTAGGGTTTTTTTGAATATATATACTTCGAAGTAATAAACCAGACCTTTAATCGCCGACTGATTAAGTTTACCATATAATACCAAGGTCACGAAAATATTATATATATATATATATATATATATATATATCACACACACACACACATGTGTGTGTGTGTGCATAAAAACTGCTAGTAATCTATAAATTTCAGGTTTGTTTTCAGGACTCCTTTTTCCCCTGTCCGAATAGATGGCGCATTACAAGTACATACATAAAATGTTTCTATTTAGTGTCGCTTCTTTACTATCTCTTATCTATGGTAGGCAAGTAGCAGCCGAACAGCGACCGCATGTGAAAGTTTTCACTCGCATTGAAATAAATATTTTAATTTCCATCACCCTAATATTTTAATATTCACTATCAAAGTGAATTTATATTCAAATTCAAAGTGTACAAAAACTGAACAAAAAACAAATTCACTAACGCAAAAGCGCGAAAAATAGTTTATTGACAAAATTGAACAATACAATACAAATCAATTGAGTAGACTGTAATATGTAAAATTAGCATCGCATTACTAGAGTTTTTAAGTTAATACATGCATGTGGAATTAGATATCTAAAGAAATATTATTTTTAAACATTGTTTTTATGAATGATTTGGTTAAAATCGGTAAGAATTATCCTCGGCCGAAACGATTACATTTAAGGTAAGACACCAAAACGATACGGTTGTTTAAATTGGATTATCGGCCGAAACGAATACGACCTTGTACGAATACATGCTGTATTGAAAATTTTGAATCGTCTGTACTGCAGTAACTAAAGGCAAATCCTGCTTCTCAAGTGATTTTATAGAGTCACTTACATAACTGTAATTGGTGTTTATAAATACCATATTATTTTGTATTTCTACTTCTTTTGGTACGGCCTGACAATCTTATATTGCATGACTAGCTCTAGCTGGAAATTCATTTATTCATTTATATTTATAATTTAATAAAAAAGATCTAAATAGTCATAAACAATAATCCGTTTTAAAATTCTAAAAAGGCAAAAAAAGGCGTGGAAAACTTGGTCTTATTTTATTTCTTTTTATCTGATTCGTACAGATTTTTAAATATATTTTTCATGCCTTAAATTTTAAGCATAAGATATTTTCTATAAATCCGGTCTTTAATTATAATACACGTATACTTTTATTATTTATAATAAAAAATTGATAATACGGGCCTGTAGCGTGTTTCTTATGTCGATTACTTTCATTGCATATCACATGTCGTGTTCAGGCAACTGTAGAAGCTTACCGATCTCACTATAACTTGAAATGGAAAAATAAGACTGACGTGTCTATATCGCCTGATTCTGAGCAAACGCAACGATCCCAACGTATGAATATTTCTCCCGCTTCGAATACAATTCCCCTGAACGCGTTAAGTCAATCACAAAACAGTCTGTTGCTAAACCCCCTCCTCGCGCCAACTTAATTGGCGCTTGCTATATGTATGACATCGATGTTAAGCCAATCACAAAACAGTCTGTTGCTAAACCCCCTCCTCGCGCCAACTTAATTGGCGCTTGCTATATGTATGACATCGATGTTGACGCGCCTACAGCATTCAGGGGAATTGTATTCGAAGCGGGAGAAATATTCATACATTCGGGTCGTTGCGTTTGCTCAGAATTAGGCGGTATTTAAAATATTGCAGGTAAGAAAAATTTACCAATACCCCAACAAATGTAAATATGTTTACTCACAATCGGTTAGTAATCTGTAGATTTGTACCCTTCGAAACAGTCGGGAAGCGTCTTATTGCTTACCTACTTCACTTTCCCAGCTATAGCCGGAAAAGTGTTTTCCCAGCTAGCAAGTGTCAGTTCATTAGTCACAAATATGACATCATTGTCATTTTGGCATTAAAACATGTTTTTAAGAATAAATTGGAAACAAACTCTGTATTTATTTAGTAAAGAAACAATAATAAACCTATTTAGAGTTGTAAATATTAATGGTTACATTAGAATTATCATTACTGTTAACTGTTAAAGAAAGACCATGTTGTTGCTTAAAATTATACTGTTCATTTTTAGAAATCGACCTAACTGTAATTACCTAACTGTCAGATTCAACAAACTGATTACATTGCCTAGCAACGATTTTACAAGTATCTTCCTTAAAATAGTATATCAAATTATCATAAAAATTAATACCGATACTCATGTATTATTATTATTTAAAATATAAACTTATATAGAATTACTAATAGTAGATTGTGAGTAAAATCGTATACATACCTCGGGAGAACTCATTCCAGCCTCGCGTCTGCAGCTTACCTCGGTGCTTTGCACCTCGGTAAGCTACCTTGACGCTCGGCTGTAAGAGAGCACTTCCCCGCTCGGTATGTAATATACTATTTCCACATTTGACGACGCTAATTATTTGAATTTTTTAATAGAAAAAACTTGCACTTAAGCAGAGATTCAAATCCATGTTCATGGTTTGCCGGACTATTGCAATCCTTCTTAAAGGCGAGTTTTTTTTCTATAAAAAAATTCAAATAATTAGCGTCGTATAATGTAGAAAGAATATTTACAATCACATTACTTCGCGAAAATGCAATAAATTTGCAACAACTGCCGACTACGGGCGAGAAATATACATATGTTTCCTTAATGCGATTTAAGGCCTTCCCACAATGATTCGAAGTCACAGTCCTTAATAGCTTAGTGGATAAAGCTATGGTCCGGCAAACTATGAATGTGGGCTCAAGGGCGAGTTTTTTCATAAGTAGCAACAAGAACTTTTTTTTATCGGACAAATTACTCTTTGTAACGAAATTATTTTGCCAATCAATAATTTGACGAGATAAACTTACATGAAAAATTTTTTTGTCTCATGTAAGTTTTTCGAGCAACCTTACTGATTGGGAAAATTTTGAGTTAAAAAGAAATTTATTCGTGAAAGAAAATCTCCAGTGTGTTTTGGCAAGATATATTAACGATATCAATCAAACTCTTTAAATTGTCTCCGTATTGACTATCTCGTATTTCTTGTGGATTGCAGTATTGATTTTTTCTATTTTGCGTTCGAAATGAAATCAATATGACACCAGCTCTTTTCACTTTTCAATGTTGGCGTTGTTCGAACACAGAAATAAATATCATTACTGTCATTTGATTTTAAGAATTTAAGTAGATTTGACAGATATAATATACGTACGTACACAACGTATATTGTATACAATTGACAACAAGATATATTAGCTTCTATGTCACTCATTTTTAAATAAAATATCAAGTAATGTTAACGAAAATTGATAAATAATACGTATATAAAGGTTATTATAACTACTAGCTGCCAAAATAAATTAAGTGATGCGAGGCTACTAGATATGTAATCCAATTTTGAGGAAGAAGTATTTTTATCGGTGAAAAAAAGCTATGTAGCTTTTTATCGCTGTAAAAGTGACAAAAATGTCACCATCAAATGAGAATTTTTATATAGGAGTTAATTTATCGGGGATAAATTAACTCCTATATAAAAATGTCCATTTGCGGGTGACATTTTTGTCATCTTGACAGCGATAAAAACCTACATAGCTTTTTATCACCGATAAAAATGCATTTCCGCCGATAAAAATGCTTCTTCCTCTTACATATCTAGTAGCCCTGCATCACTTAATTTATTTTGGCAGCTGACAGGTAATAACTATTAGTTTCGTTGAATGTAAAATGTACGAGTTGGTTTGGAGAAATTTCAACAAATATCAAAAGATCAATACCGCAATACACAAGAAATACAAAATCGTCAATATGGAGACAATTTAAAAAGTTTTATTCATGTCGTTAATTTATCTTGCCAAAAAACACTCGAGCTTTTCTTTCAATCGGATAAATTTCTTTTTAACTCAATATTTTTCCAATCAGTAATTTCGCTCGAAAAACTTACATTAGAAAAAATCGCTCGACCTTTCGGTCTCGCGATTTTTTCATGTAAGTTTTTCTCGTCAAATTACTGATTGGCAAAATAATTTCGTTACAAAGAGAAATTTATCCGATAAAAAAAAAGCTCTTGTGTTTTTACTTATGATAATTACATAAAAGCTTGTGTTTATCCGGACAAAATTTCGTTTTAAAGACTTTGTTGCTTGGTAACTGACGAGAACAAATAACATGGTAAAAACGCGACACTGTAGGTGGAGCGGTTTTACCTTCTCTTATTTGTTCGAGTCGTGTTACCTTTAAGCAACAAAGTTTGAAATTTGTCAAAACGAAAGTTTGTTCCGAAAATATACACAAGCTCGAATGGTATTTGGTAAGAGAATTTAATGAATCATTTAATTAAAATTAATAAACAAAAATATTTTTATTTAAACGTCAAAACACAACACTTGTTTGAATACATAGGTAAATAGAAGCTTAATTATTACTAAAATTACAGTTAGAAAATGTACTGTTATTATCAATTATTTTATTCGTGGCCGACTGAACACTATTTAGGTTATTATAGCAAACGCCAATTAAGTTGGCGCGAGGAGGGGTAAGTTCGCGCAGGATTAGAAGTAGTGAGGAGATTTGTATTTGGTTTTACATCAAATGTCAGATAATTCTAACCTGAGCGTGTCTCACTTTATGATCCCCTAGCAAAGACATTATGTTCCGTCAAACGTCAACGACAAATGTATTCTGACAATTACTTGAGTAGTGGGGGTGGACGTTTATTAAAAACGGCTTCTGCGCACCCCCTCCTTGCGCCAACTTAATTGGCGCTTGGAATACTATTGTTAAAATTGCATATTGACGTTTATGTGAACGTTACTGTCAGAATTGAACTCTCGCTACCATGGGAAAATCAACATGCAGTTTATCCACTTGCAAACATACCTACTTGCAGTTTATCCGATATCAAACTAACATAACGTGTATTAAAATGTCATGGTTTTGACAGATGAGTTAAAATGTCTTTAAAAAATTCGAATAATTAGCGTCGTAAAATGTACAAAGCATATTTATATTCACGTTACTTCGCGAAAATGCAATAAATTTCCACCCCAACAAATGATTGAAGATTGAATCAAAGTGTACTGTATCAGCTGTATAGTTAAATGATGTACCTCGAGGGGGTAAGAACGAAATTCTTATTAGAAGTAAAATGAATTAAGAATTAAATGAAATATAATACTAGGAAGAGGAATTTAAAAGGTGATTATTTCTAATCGTATTTTATACATTCAGACATTCTTCGCTGAAATGCGGTTTTAATTCATTGCAGCTAAATGGTTACATGAAAAGAATTTTTTGTTAAAAGTTTGTTACTTGAAGGTTGTCGAAAATAAGGATATTAGTTTCTAAAATCGATGCATGATACATAAATAAATAAGACTTAAAAACGCGTGTTTAATTCTTTAAGATATACGAAGCGTAACAGGGCTAATTATTTTTTTTGATCTAAATAATAGTGTATTGGCATTTATTTGTTTACTATAATTCAGCTCCATTTATATATTTACGGATATTAACAATTAAGCAATATGAAACTAATTTTTAAATTCGCTTTATATCCACCAATACCACCAAAACTTTAACAATAACATTTTTTACTTTTTGTAACAAAAGGCAATAAATCATAAGAGTACTCAATTACTTATATAATTTTTAGAAAGGAAAATAAGATGACCTATTCTATATATTTTAAAAATCATTAATATATTATCACTATTAACACGAAGCCACATTAGAAAACAAGAGTTTCTGTGTATCAGGTGTGACAATTTTAATTTCAAAAATACGGGAGTTGTTTGACTGGAGAGTTATTTTTCAATGTAATATTTTAGGCTAAAAATATATAATACAAAGAAGGTGTGAAGAACACAAATACAGGTTCACTATTAATATTTTACTTACTTAATATTTACTTCTACGCTAGGATAATTTCTGTGATGTGGCGATGTGGTTCTTTTTTGTGAATGTGTCTGAAGGTATCCTTTCTCCAGCAGGGGCGTACCGATGAGCCTGTAGAAAGGCGAAATACGTATCTACGTCTCTGGGGAGGGATAGGTTCGGACACGTTCACAAAAAATATTAATAGTGAACCTGTATTTGTGTTCTTCACACCAGATTTTTAATAATATTTTATATTATTAAAAATATCTTTATATTATACAAAACTGGTGGGGTTTACCTACTCATGTATGTTTCAATTATTCTGATATAAAAAATATATTTTATTTTTCACTATACTCTTAAATAAAAGTATAAACCCCTTATTACATTAATATTCGTATCCTTAATAAGTATTTCGACAACTAAATTGTCTTCTTCAGTAGGTATAAATAATGATTATAGCATTGAACTTTGGGCGCAGTAACACTGTCAACACTGTGATTATTATCCTCCTCGTATATAGTCTTATATATAGTTATTCTGACTAGTTATGAGCTGACCTATCAGTCCTCCAAGGGATAACGTTGACTTCTGGGACACACTGTTAAAGAACAAACAATCGATTCCTGAACTAAAGGATGAAATTATTCGTGTCATTGGGGAAGTATAGCCTCAATTATGTCGAAATTTAATAGAAAATTTTAACAAGAGAGTGAACAGCTGTGAAGCAGCAAGAGGTGGTTACTTGTCAGATAATATTTTTCGTGTATAAATGTCATAATTGATACTACAATTACCAATAAAAGTTTTTGAAAATCAATACAAATTATGAATTTGATTTATTTTTTTAAAAAGGCGCTCAATTATTTTCTACACTATCATGTTCAAACAAAACGTTGATACTGTTGTTGCTAGCAGCTACACTGGATCTCATCATTGTCTAGTTGCAAATAAGACTTAATTATCTTTCTCGCCAAATCTTCTCAACTCACTTTCCATTGTAATTTGAAATTATTTTGAACAGTTTGAACAAATTTATTGAGAAATTTGTGTGGGACGCTTTCTGACAGTTATGACACTGTTATTTAATTGTTGCTACAATACCACAACCATGAATGGCTCGATTGATAAATTATTTAATTTGCGTAAAATGGGTTCGATGGATTTGATTTATTAAATACCCCTCTGAACACAATTCGTAATCAATGTTATGTAAATCATTTTTGCGATGGTGTCACTAATGTCAACGCGCTTTCGAATTCGACTTGTGAAAGCATTCGTCAAATTCATATTCCAGCCGTTGACATTCGTAGCACCACCACAAAAATAACCGGCATAACATTGACTACTCATCGTATTATAACTGAAAATGAATAAATAATATTTCGCGGACAGCAACATTTAAATTTGAAAATGTAAAGTATCAATGTGACTAATTGTGTAATTTATATAAAAACAAAACTTGAATAGATGATGCTGTTACTTGGTGAGGATCCAATTTTACATCGTAAAAATAAAGCATTGAAGAACTTTTAACTTAAATAATTTCAATTTATTAATGGAAAAAATAGTATAAAAAACTCGTTTCACAAGGACTTTGTCGCACTCGTTCTTAGTTCTTCTTAGTTCTTACTAGAAAGCTCGTGCAACAAAATGGTATATTATGGAACTTTTGTTTTAATATAATACTATTATAAGAAAAGAAAACAAACAACATAAATATTAGAAAAGAATGGCACAGCAAATATAAACAAGGAGAAACGGTTGACAGACAATTGAGAAATTAGCGCGAAATATTCGAAAATAATCACGTGACACGGTCCATCTTTTTGCAACGGCTATTCATATCTCCATCTCTCTTCCATCAACTGCGCAAGAACCATGAGAAAATGTGGTTTTGTTGTTGAAATAAATTTAAAAACAGTATTTAAAATTTAAAGGAATTGTACGAAAGGTTTTAAGCAAAAAAATATAACCAAATAATTTTAATAATAAAGAGAAATACGTCTATTAAATAAGTGTTCATTTGAAAAGTCAATCTAGTAGCATGTGATTTATTGAGAACATTTTGAAGTATGTCGTAGATTAAAATTTACTACTTAACCTACGAAGTCGTATATTTTGACAGTTTCATACATACAAATAAATAACAAATAATAGGTATTTATTGAAAACTATAACAAATGTTGAAAATATTGTCCTTCAAGATCAATGCACTTTAAAATACTTCGTCCAAAATTTCTGATGATATTCTGCAACATTACTGGATTGTTATTAATTTTCATGCATTTCTGTTCGATTCTCTGTAGCATATCATTCAAATTCAATATAGGTGTTCGAAATATGTTACTTTTTAGATAAGGCCACAATTTCCCAGGCAATTTCAGTATTTCGACTAATTATACGCTCATCAAAAAATTCTCTTAAATAATCCAAAGATTCTGCAGTACAGTGACAAGGTGCTCCATCTTGTTGGAAATATGCATTTTGAAGTTCATCATCATGCAACTGATTGACAAATGGTTGTAAAATTTCCGTACGGTACCTTTGAGCAGTTAATGTTCCCTGAAAAAATATTGGTCCAATGATTCGCCTTTGGCTTATCGCTGCCCAAACACCAATTTTCTGTGGATGTAGCGATTCTTCTTTAATTACATGTGGATTTTCAATACTCCAAATTCTTGTATTTTGTGAATTTAGGTTTCCCGTTTTATAAAACCATGCTTCATCAGTAAAGATGACTCTTTGCGAAAGTTCTCCATTATTGTTCATATTTACAAACCAATTACAAAACTGTAGTCTACGTGGGTAATCAATTTCTAACAATTCTTGTACTGCTGTGACACGGTATGGATAAAGTTGCATATCTTTTTTTAATACCTTGTGAGTTGTACCAACAGAAAGGTTTATTTGTTGACTCAAATGTCGAACAGATGTTTGTGGTTCATTTGCATTATTTCTTCAACACGATTGACAACTTGAGGTGTACATTTCTTAACTGCTGCGTTGCCTGATTTTCTTAAGAGACTACCAGCTTTAAAGTTTTAAAGTTCTATCCAAAGTATTCTTAAATTGTATATAATCTATTACAAAATGTGGAAACTCAACTTGAAGTTCTATCATGCAATTTTGAATTGAATAAACCTATAAGCCATAAATTTTATTACCACTTCGAAATAAGCCTGGACTAAAAAAAATTTATGTTCTAAAGTGAAAGCCATTTTAAAACTGAGAAGCAATTTATTTAAACCAGAATCGACGCACGATTATTTTATGCACTAACTGATATTTGTGATTGACATTATCAAATGTCATTTGGATTTACGTTTACGGAACAACAAACACATACTTAATATATATGCGTCTTATTCTATCAAAATTTCAAAGTAATCTAGATTGACTTTTCAAATGAACACACGTTATGTAACGATCTAATCCATTATTTACATTTTCTAAAATTTCGTTCTATATTTTTTATAACCCAATTTGAATGAACTAATAAAAAAATTGTACGGTAAATACAGTAACATCCCTTATGTGGAAGTAACCCTATATAATAGGCAAGTACTATGTATTTCTTATAGCCGATATATCAACGACTTGACCAATCTTCCTGTAAGTATATACATACACAATAGATTACTACTTCGAGGGAAAAGTCTTTTTTTACATAATAGAATGTTGCGCCCAGTATCGTAACCGAATTAAAACGAAAAAGACTGGGAACGAAAACGTAACTTATAAATTTGGTCAGTTGGATTAAAATTACACGTGAATGTGAATAAGCATAATGAGAAAACGTGTTTCAAAAATCAGGTTCTCTCTAACAGTCAAATTTATACGTGTTAAAAGTACACTTTGCAATGAAAATAATTATTATACGGATTCTCAATGGACTTTACAAATGCTTCCACAGGACAGGAAAACAGGAATAAGAGGAGATGTCCCGTGTTATACACAAAAATTTATCAGATTTATAGAACGGAAAGATTTGTTGGTGCGGATTTTTGTTCGTGTTTTAAAGTTAATTAATCATTTGTAGTATGCACATTGTATACTCTATTAATATATACATCATTCAATCTAAGAAAGGAGCAGATGGCGCTGTGATCTGTGTGCAATTTACGCAGGATAAATTTTGTAATTTCAAAGAAGTAAACATATGTTTTGCTCTCATATCTAAAGGTTATGTACATATCTAATAAAGATTACTTTTTTAATTTTATTTATTAATATACATATCTATTATTAAAAAAGCTTATATTGTGTTTAAAACATCAAACATTGGCACATGATACAAGAGATACACTTTAATAATTTTATTCAAGCAAGAAGCAGCAAATATATACTAATGCAAGTTATTAGACAGGTGGTTGATATATTTCAATCGATATCTTATAACTTGTTATTTATTGTTTTAAGGTGTTATTACAAAAAATTTATTGATAAATACATTAAATAATGTTTGGCATCGTGAAGAATGGTGTGTTGAAATTATTTCCGAAGAAATGTTAATATCTTAGTTTGATTTTATTAGCGAAACAAACTTTTGCAAAAGATTGTAAAAATCTCAACATAGTCTCCATTAACGTTAATACATTTAGCATTTATAATGCTTCTTTAAAAAAAGATTGTTCAACCTCTGCAAATCAATGATTTACCGCATATATTATCACATCATTATCTGACGGAAATCGTTTACCATGCAAGTGTTCTTAAGTTTTGTAAACAGTCGGTAATCGCTGGAGGCGAAATTTGGCGAATATGACGAATGCTCAACTAATTCGAAGTCTGCTTGAGCTATTGCAGCTGTTGCAATGGCGGATGGGAATTAAATTCATAAATTGACATAATAAGTATCTGTAATTGTGACCCCCTTCCGCAGGAAATCTACTAAAATTATGCCTTCAACATTCCAAAAAACGGATTTGTATCCAGGTGTACAGAGTAGATATAAAACTAAACAAAAGGATTAATAGCGACAGGGATGTATAACTATAATTGTCATAATGTTTATACACCCATCTCTTAGCATTAGTGGTCACTTAAGAAATACATCACATTACAAAATACATTTATTTTAATAATACCTATACTTAGAGAGCCATAAATAAATTCATTTAACAGGTCATCATTTCATATGTTTTGAATGAAACAAATTCAATGTTATGAAATATCTTTATTTAAAAATATTTTATTTTACAAAACATACAGTAAATACATATTACAAAACATGAACAGAATTTAAACTATATTCTGTATTATTATTACACCGAATTGTTAATTAAATTTATTTTAATGACACCCGGTACAGAGAGCTTATGTTTATGATATTCAAGGTACTGAAAGGTTGATGTAAATCGCACCTATTCCTTGTGTTGCGAGAGTGGATGTCAACGTTACTCTTAAACTTATTAAAGTTTTCGTAGATGTAGCAACATACTTCAAGAATGTAGATGCAACAAAGAGGTAATATACCTAACTTTTTAAAAATTGGTCGGCACGATCCCGTATAATGAGTACCAACAATAGATCTCACTGCTTTTTTTGGGTCAAAAGCACATCTCGTGCAAAAGACGAGCACCCCACAATGTCACAGCATACTCCAGCCTAGAGTTAACCTCTGCATAGTATAGTGTAGCAGCACTTGTACTAGAACATTTTGTGGAATAGAGAGTAGGGTATCGTGGATCGTAAGTTCCAGAAAACTTCGTATTGGCGTTCCGGTCTAACGTGTGACCGTCCAGTTGAAGAGCAAGATCACAAACAGGTTTTTATCTAGTGCGGAAATGTAGATATTTTGTTTCGTCGAAGCTCAATGTCAATTGCTTTCCAGAGAACCAATCATAAAGAATTTGATTATTTGCTTTTCAAGTATTATGGGTAGAGTTCAAAAGATACAGAGAATGTCATCAGCATGAATCGTTAATGATACGTCAGACAGAATGCATTACTTCTGTCATAAATATCATAAACAAGGTGTAAACGAAATATGTTTACATACTTTAATATGTAACAGCTGTAATAATATTAAGCATAAAATGCTAATAAATGAAAACTCTATCTCGAACAAGATCAAATAAAAAATATTTAATAAATGCGCATCGCTTCATTTTGGTAAATTTAGTATTCCTCTATAACTCCAGAGCTATCCCTATTGAAGCGAATGTTAGGAGTTGTAGATGCAATGATGCATACTGTAAGTCAGAAGTCAGTCTGTTATCAACCATCGCGAAGTATGGCTTATTCAAATCACGAATTAACAAAGAACGTCTTAGTAAACAGTAAAACAAGTTATAGAAAAATGTTATAGCTACTAGACGAATTTAGGAAGAGTTGTTTCCGAACCAAAGATGTCCATGAAATGATTTAATTTTACAAACCGTGTACATAATGAGAGTTTGCGTTACGTTGCATCCAAGTTATGAAGGCCGTGGCCGTGAAAGATGATCTTCGGCAACGTATTTTTCAATCTGCGGCCCATATCCGTGAAGACCTAGTCGTGTTAAAGCGCGTACATACTTGTATTTACGCAAATGATAACTAAATTGAATATCTCATAGAATATCTCCTTTAAGCATCTCTTTCACACAAATTTGCCCTTTTAGGGCAAAAAATTCTCATTAATAAAAGAGGCAAATAGAACACAGAAAAAGAAAATATAAACATTAAATTAAAATTACAAATGTAATTTATTATTTCTCGTAAATTTGGTATTAAGACAACTAAATTAAAAATTCCATATCACCACAAAACCCTTATACCGTTTAAAATTTTTAAAGAAACTGGCTATTGCATTTTTTCTCGGGATATTACAAAGGTCAAGCCATTGACAACAGCTGTTGCATAAGAAAGTTTATGAATGAATCATGTCATAAAACTTTCACACAAAGACGTACCTATTATTACCCGAAATGTGAAGGCAATTTTTTGGTGAACTTGAACAAATAAATACGTACAAAATAATACAAATCTGTATAAAAACAAATTTGTATCTGTATATGCATGGACACACAGTACGTATTTACCAGCTTTTGCTTCAACTACCAGACGCATGCGTTTCTGTGTAACCACTTTGTCAATGATAGATTTACGAAGCAAAAGACTATAGGTTTTGTCCTATCCGAAGACATCAGATAACCTCATGCCATCTGACGGACAAAACCGACCACGCCGGTGCAAAGTGTTTCTTCTCGAATAGCAAAGCTATTACTGGAAAAGAAGAAAAAATACGCATATTACTGTGAGTCCATTAACTCGGATAGGACAAAACTTACTACATGACCGCAAGTGTACCTATAGTCTTTTGCTTCGTAAATCTATCATTGACAAAGTGGTTACACAGAAACGCATGCGTCTGGTGGTTGAAGCAAAAGCTGGTAAATACGTACTGTGTGTCCATGCACATACAGATACAAATTTGTTTTTATACAGATTTGTATTATTTTGTATCAAACCTTGATGTGAATTATCGCATCGACATGCAACTTGTTTTTTTTTTTTTTTTTTTTTTGCTATACTACGCCACCTGGCGACGAGCTAATGGACTCACAGTAATATGCGTATTTTTTCTTCTTTTCCAGTAATAGCTTTGCTATTCGAGAAGAAACACTTTGCACCGGCGTGGTCGGTTTTGTCCGTCAGATGGCATGAGGTTATCTGATGTCTTCGGATAGGACAAAACTTACTACATGACCGCAAGTGTACCTATAGTCTTTTGCTTCGTAAATCTATCATTGACAAAGTGGTTACACAGAAACGCATGTGTCTGGTAGTTGAAGCAAAAGCTGGTAAATACGTACTGTGTGTCCATGCATATACAGATACGAATTTGTTTTTATACAGATTTGTATTATTTTGTATCAAAGCTTGATGTGAATTATCGCATCGACATGCAACTTGGTTTTTTTTTTTTTTTTTTTTTGGAAATAAATACGTATTTGTTTTTTTAGATCGACGACTTATAAACCTATAATTTCTATTTATGTAGGTTCAATCTTAATACTGGACTGTATATGAAAAGTGTTCCTAAATTTCCGCAAAAATTAAAGTTTCGATAGAATCAAATTTTTTGTAGTTTTTAATTGCTGTTCTACGTATCTATTATATATTAGCGTACGTCGGAATATTTAATTTACTCCCTGTATAGTTTAAATAGAACAGCTCCAAAATACAGAACCTCGTGGGATTCCATTGATAACAGGCGAACAGTGGGGTCGTACCACATACATGTAAATAAATATACCGGAATAAAAGGAGATAGAATTTGGCGACATTTTTACGTACTTCCTGTTGTTCAGGCAACCCAGTCACTGCCGTTGCATATAAACACCTTCGATAGTAGTGTTCATAGGTAATTAGTGTTTACTGTTTATTTATATCCATGTGACGCTTTTTCAGTTCTGGTGATTATTGAGATATATCCACGTTATATTGTGCTTATTGTAGCTTAAAATAATTTTAATTGTATTTTACTCTAAAATATTTTATGTTATATGACTGTGCTGATGTGTGTATATGATTTAATATATATATATATATATATATATATATATTTAATAATTATAGTTAATATAAGTTTCGACTTTAAAATAATAAAACTCTTATTTAGTCGCGTGTGTTCGTTTTTCTTATAATTCCAGGGAAAATAATAAAAGAGCTATTTTACTAACTAAAATTGTTCTAATAGCAAACGAGAGAAAAATTTAAGTTGAAATGCAAACAAACCTTTTTATTTTACATCTATTGGGCTTATTTATAAGAATAAAAATTAATTGGTGTGTGCCAATAGAGATTTCGAAACGAGTAGAATTACCACATCTAACTGAAATACTTATGTCAACTTTATAGATAGTTATGCAATAAATATAGATCATTTACAAGTTGGATAGTCTATCCTTCAGGAAGTACGTAATAATGGAAGCTCCCATGTTTCCGCGTGTCGGACGTCTCTTTTGCGCTGTATATCTATTTAAGTATGTGGGTTGTACGTATTGCTATGAACTTTTCCCCACAAATATTTTGAAAAGTTTAATTATTTATGAGTGAATTATTAGTTTGAATATTTGTATTTGACTAGCGCAGTTGGAGCAAGCCGTTTGCATTGATGTGGACGATTTTTATAACTGTATATTTTTTATACGGAGCCTGCGTGCTTCATGTGGACTAACCAGACACAAATGTGCTGTGTAGTAAGAAAGGCGTGCTTTTTGAAAGATAAATCTTTATCTTTGTTTTAGTAATTACGGTTTTTGTTGTTTGATTTAATTGTGTTTGTGCTTGAGTATATCATTACCGAATTATTTACGAGTTTGTGAATCTCGTAATTGATTATTAATACTTTCTTACACACCGTGTCTCGAGTTTATGAATATATTTTTTACGTAAGTAATATATTTTTAAAAGATATCTTATTATATTTCAAAGAGTTAAATACTCTATTTTCTAATTGTATTATTATTATCGTATTGATTTAATCTTAGTTATTTGATATAAATGACAAAGAAGATTTTTTTAAATTTCTAATATAAAAAAACATTTCTGTTACTTTAAAACTTTAGTTCGCTTGGGATATCAAGGGCATATTTTTTCATGTGGTTGCACATGTGTTAGAGTTTGCTTCGAGTTGTCAATTTTGTTTATTTTGATTTTGTTTCTTGTGGCAGAAATTAAAAAGCATGTTTGTAATTTATTAGTTTTAATTTTGTTCGGCTGTCATAAAGGAAGTTTTTTATCGTATGCTGCGGTCACTTCCATGCGATATTTTTACCTTAATAATATTGTTAAATGAGGCAATATTAACCTTTATACTTTATAAAGGTTTTTTTTTTTGTATTAAAGTTTCATTTAAATTTTATATTGTGATTATTATTTAACCTTACTCCAAGAAGTTTACACGTAACTTAAAGAAACATAATTATAACATTTGTCAATACTCTTTTACTGGCGCATTATAAATTTGTAGAGGAGAAAAACCACGTTTTCCAATTGGAACCCTGAGAGGAAAGCAGTTCCATTTTTTTAAATTAAACCGACTGGGTATCCTAGCTGGATAGATTTATTGTGAATAGTGGTCTATTCAGTTGCAAAACCACTATTCATAGCAGTATGTTATATTAAGCGGCCCCTAGACGATCAATACTTTCGTCAATATATTACAGAATAAGGGATATTGTACGATATTGACAGTCTGTAGGTCATATTGAAATATTGCGCAATATATTGAATCAAAATCAAAATGAGTTAGATTTTTATTGTGCAATCTAGAAGATTTTGTGTCGTCTGCGGCTAATATTGCGCAATACTGATTCAGTTGTTGCTTCACAGTGTTAGAGTAAACATCGACTAAAATGACTACAAACAGAAAAGAGGTTGAAAGAAATTTCATCTTAGAGTGCATCGAGGTGTATAGAAGTTTACCTGCTCTGTGGAATATCAAAAGCAAAGATTATAGCAATAAAATTTTAAAAAAATGAACAATACGAACATTTGCTTCGCAAATATAAAGAATTTTATCCGGAGGCTGATAAATCGCAATTAATAAAAAAAATTAGTTCGTTGCGCACTAATTTCAGAAGGGAATTAAAGCGAATAAAGGATTCAGAAAAAAAGCGGTGCTGGAACAGACGACATAATAGAACCAACATTATGGTATTTTGAGGAAATGAAGTTTCTCGTGGGTCAGGAAGAACTAAGTACTTCACAAATTCACAAAATACAATTCAGATAGAGAATGGCGACAATGAAGAAGCTAAGGATGATACCGACGATGTGGATGGTAGTAAAACAATGAATACTTCTACGATCAGTGTAAGTAACTAGAGTTTATTTATTCATATTTACTTTTTATACAAATTTATTTAGCCATGAAACCTGTCCTTCATTATTAAAGAAATCGAAATAATTATCTCTGACAGCTTGCGCAATTGCAGGTAGATTTCTTGTATGAGTTGCACGGAGCGATGTTGATTCTCCAGTTGTTTTCCAACTTCCTTCGACGATATTTCCTGACTCCAAATCTTCTACATCTACAGGGTTGTTATGCATGTGTGTGACTTGTATCTTCTTAAATAATTGTGCAAATAGCAACATGCTAAGACAATTATTTGAGATTTCTCAGGAGATACCGCAATAGGTCGTTGAAATACGCCGAACCTAGAAACTAAAATCCCAAACGCATTTTCTACAACGCGACGGGCACAACTTAGTCGATAATTGAAAATTATTTTTTCCATGGTTAATCCTGTTTGACTATAGGGTTTCATGAAATTTTCTGTCAGTGCAAAAATCTCGTTACCAACAAAAACAAGAGGTTGTTTTTTCTCACTATTTGGTAATAGAGCAGGTTCTGGGATCTGGAGTGATTTATTTGCTAATGCTTTTCCAAATAAGATATAACCCAAAACACCTCCGTCTGATATTCGTCCATTTATACCAGCATCTATCATAATAAATTCGTATTTATAATTTACAACTGCAAGCATTACAATACTAAATACTTTTTATAATTATAGTAATAAAAGCCTGTATGTGGTGGTTCTTTTATTGACACGTGTTTTCCATCTACTGTCTCCAAACAATTTGGAAAATTCCATTCATGATTGAATCCGTTCGCAATAGCTTTCCATTCAGCTTCTGTTTCTGGCAACTGTAATTATAAATGAAATTATTTCTCACAGAAAGATAATGAGAGGTTTATTTAAAATATGTATTTATTTACAGCGCAAGACTAGTCCTCCAAAAAAGAAGGCAAGGAAACGTAATGAGTCCGAAGAATTAATATCTCTAGCACGCCAACACCTTGAACAACCTCAAAATGAATATGATAAAATTGGTTTAGCTTGGGCAGTAGAACTTCAGAAAATGGAGCCGCAGCAACAATTGTTTACAAAAAAGGCCATAAATGATATTTTGTTTGAAGGCCAAATGGGCACTCTGCACAGGGATTCTGTACAAATTAATTTAAGTCGCACATCTACCCCATATAGCACTATGCAACCAAGCCCCGTTTATTATGATACCCTACATACTCAATCTCTATTAACTGGACATACGGAACCACAACATGGACACAACCCAGAGGTCTCTACTACGTCTCAATATTTTTCCAATTTTCGATAAAATACGTAATATAAATTTTAAATATTTTTGAAATAATTGTATTTTACTTACCTTTATGTAATTCTTTAGTCAGTGTATTAAAGCTGAGAAAGTTTCCATTACAATTATGCCTATGGGTTGTGGAGATATAGCACTTGGAAATTTTAAATCTTCAAAAGTATTTCCAGTCGCTAGATAACGTAGTGTTATTAACAAACGCTGTCTTGGAGGGATAGCCTCTCACATTATAGTATCCCTTTTTTGAATTTCAGGTATAATGCTATGATGGGGCAGCAGTCTTGAGTGGTGCTATTAACGGCGTGCAAAGACATGTCCAAGACCAGTATCCAAGGGCTAATTTTGTACATTGTTATGCACATCAGACAAATCTAATTATGTCACATGCTACATCGAGCAGTAGTAATTGCAGAATTTTTTTTACCAATCTGACGGGATTATGTACATTTTTCTCCACTTCACCACAACGAGCTGCAAGATTGGAAGAATTCCTTCAGAGAAAAAGCTTACCTCGTTCTTCAAAAATAAGATGGAACTTCAATTCTAGAACAGTGAATACAATATATGAGCACCGAGAAGAAATAATTGAAGCTCTAGAACAAATCCAGGGAGAAGCTAGTTTACAAACTACCATTCATCAAGCTGGTGACAATTTGCGAATTTTAGAGGAGGAAAATTTTATCTATTGGTTAACTTTCTTTCATAAAATTATGCCACATGTGGACATATTGTTTAATCAATTACAAAATGTCAATACAGATGCATTATAAATCAAGAATAATTTAGATAATTTTGAACGCGCTATTGGAAAAATTCGAACCGAAATCGCTGACACAGATAATCAGTTGGTTAAACAAAATGATCCAGAACTGACTCCTCGACCATCAAAGCGGCGAAGAGTAACTGATGGTAGCCAAAGAAGGAGGGAAACTATTGAAGTGTGCGATATTGTTTTGCTAGAAATAAAAACTAGATTTCGGTATACAGGGCACTTAATATTAGCAAACTTAATTTCTTTTGAACAGTTTTCCTCTTTTCAAAAAAAATTTCCGGAAGATTGCCTCAAAGAAGCAGTAAAATTTTATCCATGCCTCAATGAAAGCAGACTACGAACTGAATTAAGCGTTCTATATTCTAGAGAAGAATTTAGGCAAAATATATAAGTCGGTGCTGTAGGTCTGCTAGGTCTTCTGCTGGATGGATTAAGCGACACCTTTAATGAAGTTGTTAAGCTTTTAAAAATTGTCATTACAATCCCAATGACAACGTCCGAAGCGGAACGCCAGTTTTCACGGCTGAAGAGAATAAAAACTTTCCTGAGAAATACAATGAAAGAAGAGAGATTAAATGCCCTTACTATGTTATCTTGTGAAAAAGAATGTATAACTGATTTCCCAAACTTTAATGAAAAAGTGATAGAACTGTTCTGCAAGTCAAAGACACGTAAAATGGACTTCGTTTATCGTCAGATGTAATTAAACTGTGTAGTGTAATATTTACTATTCCCTCAAAACAAACTCTACAATGAACAGTACCTGTCTGGAACAGTACGTCGGTGAAATTTATAAGGATTGGGTAAGCGTTTTTGTATTACACTTTTTAATTTTGAAATTATGCACTCCCTATGTGAACCACCCCGAGCCGCCACTGACTGAACTTAAAAAAAAGAAGAATACAATGTTGAATATTTTGCTTAGTTTTAAAAAGAAAGCTTATGTGTTTCTGCCAAGCACAAGAACAAAAGGAAGTTCTAGGCACATATTATTGTTAATCAAATATTTGAGAGAGAACGATAAGCATTAGTGGTTTGTACGGTATATTAGTAGTTGCTGTCGGCACCAGTATTTCAAAACTTTCGCCTATTACTAAACAAAAAAATAATAACATGGCTTTATTCTAGGATAAATTCATTTATTCTTAGCGCTATGTACACGGAAGTAAACGCTTGCTTGTAATTTAAATAATCAAACTGTAAAATTACTAATTGATATTGTATTTACGTAGATACCTACCTCAATAAGTCTATATTTATGCAAATAACAAATACACAAGTTTACGAAATAATATAATGTAATAAAATACATACAAATAAATCTAGTTTTTAAGAAAGCAACCACAACTTTCTCTCCAATATCGGAATTGGATTTTTCTTGCCGCGTATTTTTCTTTATTTTTTGTATACAGATATACAATGGTGTCTGTGTGTATAACATTGATATGCGTATCCACTTACAATGATTAATGAAAAAACAATGTACGACCTTCGATCTTTTCCGATACAGCTAAAAGTTTCATAATTTGAAATGTATATACCATCACTAAACTTTTTCTGCTGTCCTAATATAATTTGTTGCTAAATGGAATCAAAAAAGTTCTACACTAATGAATGTTGCTACTATACAAAATAAAGTTTAAAATTACATACTGTTAGTTTATTAATTGTTTTATCCTATTGCGCAACAAATTATTTTCAGGTTATACTGGGAGATGTTCACAAATTTATTTTAATTTTAAATACAAAAAATGTTGAAAAGTGGTCATTATCATGTTACATTTATCATCTTATAAACTCTGTAGCATTCTGTAAATATACACTACTATTCACAGAAATATGGATAACTCATTATTAGAGACCGGACACATCGGGCTGAAATGGACGTCATTACGACGGACGATATAAATAGTCTACAACACCTGTAAGTACATCACGCAGTTGTTGAGTAGCACTGTTCATTCGGTTAACTGCACATCTATTTTTTGTGTGCGGTTAACCGAATGAATAGTACTATTCAATAACTGCGTGATGTACTTACAGATATTTTAGATTATTTATAACGCCCGTCGTAATGACGTCATTTCAGCCCGATGTGTCCGGTTTCTACTCATTATACACTATAGTCTATTTACAATACACGTTATAATTAGAGAACGGACACGCTTACCACATGACGCAAAGCCCAGTGCAGTACTGGCGAAAGGCTGTATTTCTAAAATATTTAATTTTATTTATGTAATTGGAAAACGAACGGGTGGTGATCTATAAAATTACGAAATACATATTTATTTGTTGAAAAGTTGTATTTATAAAGTTTTTAATTTTATTTATATAATTGGAAAACATACGGGTGGTGATCTATCTATCTAAAATTACGAAATACATATTTATTAATTAATTTTATTTATATAATTGGAAAACAAACGGGTGATGATCTATAAAATTACGAAATACATATGTATTTGTTGAAAAGTTGTATTAATTAAAATTAAAGTTTTTAATTTTATTTCTATAATTGGAACATTTTTATTTGTTCATTTTGTCGTTCAAGTTGAGTAAAGGAGTATTAATATTGACTAGCAATAGTTTCTCAAGGTTTTCTTCTGTCAATTTTATTCCCTTTGAATTAAGTACATCCTTATAAATAGAAAACGTCCTTTCTACATCGCAACTGGTTATAGGTGCATACTGGACATATTCTTTTACTTCTTCATATTTAGACGTTAGATTTTGTGGAATTGTCTCCATACATAATTGCTGCAATGTAATTAAATCTGGATTTCTATTAAGAATTGCTTCAAACTTTTGCCGAAGGCCACATCCGAAGTCACTTGGAATACTTTTCAAATTATTAACAGCCACATCTAATGTGGTTAATCCGTCATTTAATTTGAGATTTCGATTTTCAAAATAAGTGATTAGTTTTGGCAATTTTCCAAAGTGTTCGTGAAGAAAGTACAACTGATTTTTTAAATTTTGGATTTGTGTGAGCTCCTTGCACTCACCAACACTTCTAACATCCTCCTTTAGCAGTGTTACGAAATGTTTTAGACTATCGAAATTCTCAGCATAATAACTAGTAGCTTCCAGCCATGTTCCCCATCTAGTTATTACTGGAGTGGGAGGCAGTGACAGAGATGGAAACTTTTTCCTGAAAAGAGCTACTCTCAATGGTGCTTTTCTGAAAACTTTTTTAAAAGCTGATACAAGTCTATCAACTTCCGGAAAAGTGTCTCTGATATATTCACAGATTCTGTGGAGAGCATGTGCTACACAAGTAATATGCAGCATATTAGGATATGTTTTCTTCAATAGTCTGCCTGTTTTTAACATATACGCAGCACTATCACTGACAAATAAAAGTACTTTTTCTTTGTACGTGGCGTCCGAATGAAGCATTTTTTGCATATTCTCCTTAATGGTTTCAGCAACTGCTTCCGCATCAACTCTATTTATAACACTTGTTGCTATTACATATGAATTATAGGGAATAGTTGGATGCAGTACACCAGCTACAACATTTACCACACAGCGTCCTAACATATCCACCGTTTCGTCGGCGCTTATCCATATGTATTGGTTTAAAAGATGGCTTCTAATGCGTTCTACTGTTCTCGTATAGCACCTAGAAACATAATATTTGCGTAAAGTTGATTCATCAGAAACATTTCGACCAGTATATTTTTGAAGAAATATTTTTAAAGTGGGATTGCTAAGTTTATTTAATGGAATATTAGCCGCCATAAAAGTTTTACAGAGTTCAGATGTGTTTGCGATCCTAAGTGACGTATTTTTGACGATATTTTACGGATTTTGTAATAAATTTCGGAATCACCGACAATGGACATACAATCAGTATGACCGTCAATCCAACTCACCATTGTTTTACAATGCCGTTCTCGACATTCTTTCATATCATGTCTGAAAAAGTAACTTAAACAATGCTCTAGATTTAAATAAAGGAAAACTAAAAATGTGTGCGTAAGTTATTGAAACTGAACGAAATTCAATGCACACTTACGTCGAAATAATTGGTAGAAATAGATTCAATCAAACGATATTAAACAGGATCTATCACAAAAATTACGATGTAATTAACAGTTAAAACTATGAAAACAAGAAACTTACTCACAGCACTTTATTTATCTTACGAAATATAAACTAATAAATAAAATACATAATAAAAACCCCGCTTCTATCTACGCTCATGAAAACACTTTTAAAAACTATATATTCTCAGAATACAATAGCTGAGTTGTCCATTGTTATTGCGAGACCAGGCGGCCGAGTAAGTCAAACAAATACTTCATTGAATTACGCCGGGATGTACTGTGCGACGTTATACACAATTCCAATTGCCTATTGCGTTTTATGGAAATTGCATCCGTTCTCTAGTTATAATCAGCAAGCATCAGGCGCGGTAAGCTACAGGACATAAGTTGCTAACTTACGAACTCTGTTATTGCTGCATTTAGAATATATTATGTTGTTTTCTGTCATTTAAATTTATCAACCATAACCTAAAAAGCCTTCAATGAAAACATACAAACACAACTTAGCAACACTGTGTGACACGATTATGACATATTGTTGTGATATATCACTAAGATACAAATTAATCGAAAAAAAACAAGAATAAATGAGAGCAAACGTAGTCAAAGCGAGCTGTGCATTGGCCCAATACGCTCTATTAGTCTGACGTCACGACGCCATTCTTGTTGTGGTAGGCAAAGGTCGTGAATCCAAACAAATATTTTCTCCATATGAATTAGCTAGTGTTGAACTTTTTATTTTTTATTAACATAACAAACGTTAGTTTTTAGAGGTGGTAAGTATCTTATTACCAAAACGAACGAATTTCCAAACAATAGGCTATATAATGCTTGTGGAAATAGTCTTTACTTTGATAATTTTCGGTTAAATAACCTTAGTGTTGAGGTTAGATTCAGTGGCGGCTCGTGCTAAAAATTTTAAGGTGTTCTGCAAGTTTTACAAACAAATTTACCTTGCACGGGCAGTAAGAGGTTGTCTCCCATCGATCTTATCGTGCTTTCTTCGCCTTCCGCACTGAAGTAATGGATTTCTGGAACGATTGTCAATTGTCACACAAAAAAATAAGAGTCACTAAGCACTACTTTACTAACAAATTATTTCTTATAAATTAAATCTATTCTACGTTCTTTTCGATTTGCAAATTTTGTTATCACTATGTCATTAAAATTGTCTATTTCGGAGATAAACTTTTTTTCGATAGATAGCATGGAAAGAGATGTTAAACGATCTTCGGTCATTGCATTTCTGAGAAACGTCTTAATTCGATTCAGTGTTGAAAAGCATCGTTCGGCCTCTGATGTTGTCATGGGAGTTGTTATTACAGTTTCTAATAATTTTCTAGTCTCCTTCAACGTATCTCCCAGATTGTTTTTTATTAAAAATTTTTGAAGAGGTAGTGCGCCTTTTAAAGATCTACAATTAGTTCTTGAGTAAATAACAGACAATTCAGTTCGTAATCTTTCTTTATCAAGGGTGGGATAATAGGAGCATCCGGAAGTGAGTTTGTCCTCAGGAAATTTACTGCAATACTCTCCAAAGCATTCCGAAAAAAAAGTGATGCCACTACTAGATGCTCTTTAAAATGAAATCGATCTTTTGCACAATTTAGAATAACATCACACACCTCTAAAGCCGAAATTCGATGGTTAAAACTGCTGTTATTTGGACGTTTGCGTTTTTCTGGTGGTGGCTCATCGCTTATTAAATATGATGCTTCACTTATGACGTTGTCAATATTATTTCGAACTTGGCCTATACTGCGTTCAAAATTTTCGATAGCGTCTTTTACTAGAGTGGGTTCAATTTTTCTTTGCTGCAATTGATTAAACAGGATATCTTCATGGGGCATTACATGCTGGAAAAAAGTCAGCCAAAAATTGAAGATCGGATCATTTAATGTACGGCGAATAGAGGCGGCTGCACTACAGACTGTGTTGTTGGAGAATTGTTCTTCTATTTCTTCCATACACTCAATGAGAGAGGCCCTATTTTCGTACACAACATTAATGGTCCTGATATTAAAATTCCAACGGGTTGTAGCGCCGTGGGGGATCCTTCTGTTTACAATCTTGTTTAACACTTCTACTCGTTGGGGTGAATTATTAAAAAAGCCGGGAATGTCTTGTATATTTCCAAAAAATACACGTACTTGCGAATTTGCAGAAGCAGCTTTAGATATAATTAAATTTAATTGATGGCATAGCAATGTACATAGTGCGCAAAAGGGTACTTTTTTTTAATCAATGCTTGAACCACTGCGTGTTGTCCGCTCATCACCGCTGCTCCATCGTAACTCTGTGCAATCAGTTTGTTAGGTGAATTTTGAATTAAAGCATCTATGACACTTAAAATTGTTTTGCTAAGTGTTTCTGCATCACATTTTTCAGGAATGACGTAGTTCCAAAAACGTTCAATTGGCTCACCATCACGAACATATCTAAAAATAACTACCATTTGAGTTTTTGCAGCAACATCCGTTGTTTCGTCCGCCATGATCGCCAAAAACGGAGAATTATTAATTTCCTCAATTATTTGTTCTTGGCAGACTTCAAGTATGCACTGCAACAGATCATTCTGTATTTCTTTGGAAGTGCCTTTAAATACCGAACAATTTTTTAGGTGCTCACTTAGAGTTGCATCTAATTCAGCCGAAAAATTAATAAGTCCACGAAATATCCCCGGATTCTCGGAAGTATCGCTCTCATCATGTCCCCGAAGGGCCAATTTAAAAGCTCCACAAAATTTTATACAATTAATAATTTTTGATAAAATATAACGATTCTTTGACACATTTTCATTATGTCTCTGTATATTTACCCAATAAGCAGAATCTAGTTGAGCCATAATATTAGTTGACCCTAGTAACGCAAATTCCATGCAATTATGAAGATGGCTTTTAGAATTCTCATGTCTTTTTATTTTCAAACTCAAGTGCTCTAGATCCGTGACCCCTATTTCCGTCCAAGCTTTATCGCCACCAAAAAGTAAACAGGGAAAACAATATAAAGCATTTTTTTTGTTGCATCCACAAATCCAATCGTTTTTTGAATAAATATCGCTACTAAATTTACGTGTATAATTTTTCCCTCTACTTACACCAGTTTTTTCAATAGTGATATCTACTAATGGCCTACCTCTTGCTTTTAATTCTAACTTCTCTTCGTATGAATATTTAAAGAATCTCTTCACATTAATTAAATTAAAGACCACCTCCATAATACACAGAGTTTATATAAATTGTCAACAATATACAAAAACAAACAAGCACGCGCACAATATTATTGTTTTTACGTTACACTCGCCGCACAGTAAACAACACGCGTAAATATTAAACACCTATACCGCCGAATCATATGAACGTGCTGGACAGAATGCAGCGAATATTGCCTGGTAAAATCATGCATTCGTTTTAGACAGTCACGGGGTAGCGGGGTGCGCGCGGGTGTTTCAAAGAGCTCTGAGAGCCCGTACGTGTGGACCAGATAAGGAACAAGTGAGCGATCGCGCGAATTAGGTTGGTTATTCCACTGGTCGCCTATTGTATATTATTTGATAATATTCTATATACCGCGATATCATAAAGTTTCTGGGTCAACGGTGGCCATGAGGTGAAAAACGTCTGTCTTAATTTATATTATCCTTTTGAGAAAAATCTGATAAAATTTTCAGGTTAAGTGTCATGCTGACGTTAAAATTTGTCAATATATTAATCTTAATGTCAGTATGACACATAACCTGAAAATTTTATCAGATTTTTCTCAAAAGGATGATATAAATTAAGACAGACGTTTTTCACCCCATGGCCACCGTTGACCCAGAAACTTTATGTGTTTCCACTGGGTCGTAAAAATTGACTTATGTTTCATCCATAGCCATAAGACGGTTCAAAAAATCTGAATCTCCTTCAAAACGGGCATAGATTGACCGTGATGCTTTCGCTCATGTTCGTTTATGTTCAGCGTTCAAGCATTTAGGAATCCATTTCGAAGAAATTTTTTCCATATCTAAATCGACGTGAACTATATGATGGACGCGTTCATATGAACTCTTTATTGCCTCAGCTATATGTTTTAGCCCAATTCGATAGTCCGATAATATCATGTCATGAGCTGCATCAATATTTTCGGGAGTGGATACCGAAATCGATCTTCCTGGTCGCTTCTCATCTTCAACGGAAAGTTTTCCTTTTTTGAATGATACAATCCAATAGTTGACAGTCAAATATAATGGGCATTGATCGCCAAGTGTGTTAAGCAAGCATATCTTCGTAAATTTCCTTACCACTTAACCACTTCAAATACAAGTATTTGATGATGCCTTGATACTCCAATTTATTGATTTTCACATTTGCATTCGATATGCGTTTTTTCAAAATTTCCTACACAGCAATACTTCAACTTCTTTACGTAAGATTTTACAGTAACACTTTTAAAATGTTATTATTTCTTGCCGTCATAACAAGATTTTGTTTTGTTCAAGGAAAATTGCCTAGGCTAACTTCATATCAATACCCTCTCGTATAATTTTTAAAAGAGTTGATATGTTGAGTTGTATATAAACACTTGTATTCGAACCATACTTTATGTTTACATAAAAATAAATGGATGAAAATATAAAAATATATACAAACTTGCTAAAATATTTAAATTGAGATTGTTCCTGCAGTAGTCACAAAATAATCAGAGGCAGTTTTTATTGGACGGGAATTAGATTAACTAATTTTTTATCGCATTTCGCCGGTTTCGATTAGTTTGTAATTGTCGCAGAATTGGACGGTTCTATTACAAGCTTAATAACGATTGCCTTATTAATACTTGTTTATAAAAATTAGAAAACGTAGCAAATGATGACGCCCAACTTTAGTGAATACCTATGTAATATATTATATATTACATACTATATAATCTATATATATATACGATTTACAAAAATCATTTGCTGATGTTGATAGTGTTTCTTAAAGGTTAGGATGGCTTTACATCGGTTGTGATTTTCTCATCTTTACAATACTTATTAGTTCAATAACTTATACGTCTTTAATTTAGTTTTTAAAAGATTACATAAATACAAAGTGCATCAATAAAGAATAGTATAACGCTGATTATAACAACAAACAACATGAGAAACATGTGATTATGATTTATAGACGAGGTTAAGTTTAATTTTAGTTAATTACTTAATAAATATTATTTTATTATTTTAGAAAGATATGTTGTAAATACATATTATTTATTATTTTAATGTTACAGATAAGGAGATATTATAATGCTCATTATAACTCTTTGTTGATAAGTATTAGCTATGCTCAGATATATTTACACATTTCTAAAGGTTTTCATTTACGCTTATTACGCTATGTTCACTTGTTTTCTAATATGGGTTGCAATATTCTATCTTAAAGAATAGTATATTAAAAAATAAGTTCCATAAGACATGTTTTAAAGCACGAATTCAAGTTTAAAAACGAGTTTTTTAATGAATAAGTACTTTAATGTCTTATAAAACGTATTTTTCTATGCTATTTTTTTGCAATTAGCTTTGTTAATGTATTTTTTTTAAGAGAACATGAAAAATTTTTTCATTTAGGGAAGTTTTATGGAAGTTGGTAACGTCCGCGCATGTTTAGAACAAAATTCAAATTTTTTAATTTAGTTGCGTATGGTTGATTTAATTTAACTTGACATTTCACTCTTCATAATAAAATGTTTGTTACTATTGTAAATATAAATACAGTATAATAAAACGTTTATTAATTGCCAGTTTAATCATAATCTTAAATTATCACTATGACTGCTAACTTATAGACATAGCGTGACCAACTTAAAACTGAATCCGCTAAATGTTCCATGCTTTAATGATTTATTAAAGCACTCAATTTGAATGCTTTAATAGGTCTCTTAGCAACGCTAATTGCAAAATAGTATATTAAAAAACAAGTTTCATAAGGCACCATTTTGCCGCACGAGATCAGTTTAGAAAACGAGCCGCGTCAGCGGCGAGTTTTCTAAAGAGCGAGTGCGGCAAAAGGCCTTATGAAACGAGTTTTTTATACTATTTTTTCTATTTTGCGTTTTTTACATTAATAAATTGCTTAAATTGGAATTATTTAATTTGAAAGTTCAGAGTTTAATTTTTATATAAAGCATGCAGTTGGTCACATTGATACTTGACATTTTCAAATTTAAATCTTGCTATCCGCGAAGTATATTATATTACATATTATTTACTAATTTTCGTTAACATTACTTGATACTTCATTTAAAAATATAAACACGGGTGACATAGAAACATATATATGTTGTTGTCAATTGTATACAACATACGTTGTTTGTGTAAAATACGGACATATATCATATCTGTCAAATGTACATAAATTCTTAAAATCAAATGACAGCAATGATATTTATTTCTGTATTCGAACAACGCCAACATTGAAAAATGAAAAAAAGCGTATCGAAATGAAGCTCATTTCGATACTGTTTTGGGTTTCATAATGAGTTCATTTCTAACGCAAAATAGAAAAAGAGATTAATTTGGTTTGAACTACATTCTTTCTTTCTTAATGGTATCGAATTTTCAGCTTACGTACTTCTTTGTTGGACGTACCTAAACTCGTCCCCAGAAATAAAATTAAGTAATTAGTTAAACTCGTATCTGAAAAAATATGTATAAACTTGTTCCCGAGAAGAGTAGGTCCACAAAAATAGCTTCATGAATTCGTCCCCGACTTCATCGCAGTATGAATCACCCATATGCTTATTTAAAATCTATAGATAACATACTTATTTATGCAAGAAATGAAAAACTCAGTAAGTGCCACAAAACATATTTTATTAATTAATTAATTAATTACATTTAACAAAATCAACTCTCGAAACAGATTAATTTTTATACTCGATTTTTCTAGTAACGCACTGCTTACGTCTACGCACGACTGGATCTCGTATTACACATTCAGATAAACTTTGAATTTTTATATATGTCTCTGTTTGAAACTGCTTCAAAATTTCAATAAAATGAAAAACTGATTGATGCCTAGAATAAAAACTCGCATTAAATTTATCGTGGAAAGATTTGCAAGCGTTTGTGCTTCTTTCTATGCTATCGCTGAGTTTTGCCCACAAACTAGGTGGAAAAACGGCTTCTTCTCAAATATAATAGTCAACCAAATAATCGGAAAAGCGTAATAAACGTTCATCTTGAGGTTGTATGTCCGAAAAATCAAAAGCATAACAATCGCCTACTTCCGATGGATTTAAAAATGGTAAACCAAATATATAGCGCAGCCACTTTCACTGGTTTCGTTTTTATAACAAGGAACAAGGACCAGATTTTGAATTTTGCGGAACCGTGCTTGTGCTAAATGGAATCTACAGCCTATAACTTCAGAATTTGGAAACTCCGCGTTTATGGCATTGTGGATTGGAATTTCAAAATCCGCTACAATGATTTTTGGGTTCAGATTTAAATCCAAACTATGACACTTTTTTCGCAACAGGTTAAAAAGTGTTTTGTAAGAATACTCCTTTTTATTCGGCAGTAAGCAAAATGCCAGTAGGATATAATACTCATTTTGTAATATATTCAGTGTAAATAGCTGCAGAAAATGATCGGAACAGTAACTGAATGTACCGTCGACATATACTTTTCACTATTGCATAAAACAGTCACATTTGTTAGGCACGTGAATACGAGAATTTCTTCAACTTCGTCGATGATAAAGACAAAATTCTCTTTCTTCAGTGTGGTAATATTTAATGTTGTAACACATTTAATAACTTCTGCCCTATTTTTCGGCCAGGGCGGTAGAGATTTTCTTCTGTTATTATATAGATTGTTGCGGATGTAATGAATGTCTTGAACGGCGATTGTACTGAAATGACCAGTATTTTCTTTTAGAGCTGAGTATATTATTTTTTAAGGCTTCTCACTAATGTCATGGGTTGCTTTACGTTTAACACTAGCACTTATTATCTGTCTGTTTAGTTTCTTCAGATTCCTTTCATGATCACGTTCTATTTCATTGCGCACAATTAAATTTTCTGCACCCACAGTATATACTTTTGCCTTACAAGAGCGATTCGAAAATCGCCAACATATTTCGCCACTTTTTAAGGATTTGTCTTTGGTAAATTTTACAGAGTCTACAATTAGCACTTTATTTCCGCGTTCATTCGAACTGACGAAGCTTTCCATGCTTTCTCACAAATAAAATGCACTTCTTAGCCAGAAATGTTATTTCAGACTGACGAATTATAAGTATATAGTATAAATGGTCGATAAGGGTAAATTTTAAAATATTTGAATTTAATTTGTATTTACCAGGCAGGACAACTTTGTATTTATATTTCCAAGAAAGTATAAATTTCTAAATCTCTTTAATTGCGTTTTCGCGAAGTAATGTAAATGTAAATATTCTTTCTACACTTTACGGCGCTATTTTATTCGAATTTTTCATAGAAAAAATTCGCCATTAAGTAGGAATCGAACCCACGACCTCTGGCTTGCCGGACCATTGCTCGACCACTGAGCTGTTCAGGCGTGAATTAGAAACTTTTATGGGGATGCTTTGAGTTACATCAAAGGAAACAGATGAATATATCTGCCCGTAGTACGGCATTTGTACAAATTAATTGTGTTTTCGCAGTAATGTAATTGTAAATATTCTTTCTACACTTTACGACGCTATTTTATTCGAATTTTTCATAGAAAAAATAGCGTCGTAAAGTGTAGAAAGAATATTTACAATTCTTAATCTCTTGTCCAGGGACAAATTAAGGTAAGGGATTGAAACATCGTAATTAGCATGGGGGCGAATTAATCTAGAAGACATTAGATAGTACCTGCTCGTGGACGAGTTTAGCGCTGCCCTTTTTTGTTTACCTTTCATTGGGTGCTATCGTTTTAGAAATTATTTTTTTTAAATTTTTCGATAAGAACAATAAAACAATAAATTGCGTTACGCAAAATTTAAAAATTACATAAATTCCTATAACATAATAATATAATTGTTATAAATGCTATAAATTAATAACACAACATATGAAGTTGCAAAAACATATCATGTAAACAATTAGTTAATATAATTATATTCAAATTATTTGTATTCTTTGTTTTTGTGTGCAATATGGTACCAGGGACAAGCATGTGTTGGATAAGTCTGTGCATAGATATACTATTTGACTTCAAATACCAAGTAATTTTCCAATGTGAAAATACTTTAATTAGGGCACTCTGCGGCGAGGGTTTAGAGAAATGCAAAGAGTGATTATAATATCGCCATAGAAAGTTCTTTGCTTTCTATGTCGATATTATAATCACTGTTTATATCTATAGACAGACCAATGTTTATTTCTTTTACACTTCTTATAAAGATGATGTTTTCTTAAATAAATAATGCCTAAATGTGTATATCTTGATAAATGAAAATAACCGTGAGCCATTTTGCATATAATAGTAGTTACGGTAAATGACAAAAAATTAACACGCTTGAAAGTATAGTGTTAAACCATTTTACGAACAGTCTTTGTTAATTTTTTTGAATAGTGAATTAAAAAAATACATTTCCAAGACAAAAACCCTTGGATAAACACAAACTAAGAATTAACAATTGAATTTGTAAATAAAAGAACAAAGGAAATTAATACAGCTTGGGTAGTTTGATAAATATTTTTAAAACGTATATTTATGCTCCAGTATTTTTATCAGATTATGAACTAGATTTTACGATATATAAAAACGCAAATTAATATTAATTTTATTTAAAATATATGTTAACTTGTTATATTCATTTTCATGTATTTAAAAACGTTTCATTTAATTGAATATAAATAAGTTTTCAACAAACAAGTTCCAAGAATATTGTTGGTGTTCTACGAAAATTTCCACACTTCCTCGTCTTTCTGTCGCCTTGTGATATAAGCCCTCTTAGTTATGAATTATGACAAAATACTGACTACAAAAACAAGGCGTCATTGCCAGATAAATAAATAATTATTATTATAGCCGAAAGTCGTTTAATTTATTTATACTTTTATTTACCTTTTTTTTATAATTCAATGTTGTCCGTTTCACAATTTCCAATTTGATTGTTATCTGTTGCCCTCCCAAATAAATCAAAATTACCAAGGTGTTTTTAAAAGCATTTTGAAGCGTTCGGGAAGTGTTTCTCATTTTTCTTTTAAACAAGCAACAAAGACTTTTGTAATATAAAATAATAATGTCAATTCCTACTTTTATGACTTTTAAAAAATGTTAATTTCATTCAACGGGTTTTGTGTAATTTATTTTTGGATATAAAAAACATCAAATCAACGACCACACCTGTCATTTTGTGCATCAAGTTTATCAAACAAGAACTTCCGTTATTAGGCGAACAGAAAGTTGATCAGATATATGGGAGTAGTATGTGCTTTGAATGTTCACAACGTTTGCTCGTTTTCGCTGTCCGTATATCTAGTATATTATCTACTCCCCTGTTACTAAGACCGCCAATTTCGCGCCTAAGCAGGCGTCTGACAAGATCGAATGAGTTTGCGCGCGATTTTATTGTACGAAAGGAATCGAGGGCTAACGAATGCATTGAAGAAATAAATTCAAATGTGAATCTATGCTGTACATGAAAAAATTGTCTGTAATTTGAAGAGATTTATTTATATAACAGAAAATTATTGATAAATATATTTAATTTTTGTTTATTCAATTTTCTTATGTTGTTAGGGAGCGCCATCTATTCCAATATGTCCAAACTACTACCGTAACTTTATTTATCCTAAATAAAGCATATCTATTCCATTATATCTCACTTTGTCATAAGTATTTATTTCATATTTATTTATAAAAAGGTGTTTTAAACTTTGTAATTTATTCAATTACATAAAATACAAATTTTCCAATTAACGGGTGTTCAGAAGCATTCGATGTTAAAGTAGTTCTTGAAAATATGAAGTCATGTCTGAGATAGATTGATTTTTGACAGACAACAATTGACATTTAATAATTATTACAAATCAGATACTTAAGTAAAGATATATGATTTTTTGTTCAGAGCCCACTAGACATCGAATGTTTCTGAACACCCTTATATAGTTATCTAATTATCACACAATCTATATTTGGTAATTTCTTGAGTGTAATACCTAATATATAGATGGCGCCATAATACTAAATTATGTATTTTTAATTTCTTTTAGAATTGAAGTAAATAATAATAATACCTATTTGTAGTTAATCGTTTTTGTTATTGATGACTTGAAATATACAAATATAAATATTTTTTCTATTTTGCGTTCGAAATGAACTCATTATGAAACCCAAAACAGTATCGAAATGAGCTCCATTTCGATACGCTTTTTTTCATTTTTCAATGTTGGCGTTGTTCGAACACAGAAATAAATATCATTGCTGTCATTTGATTTTAAGAATTTAACTAATTTAAGTACATTTGACAGATATGATATATGTTCGTACTCTACACAAACAACGTATATTGTATACAATTGACAACAAGATATATTAGTTTCTAAGTCACTCATGTTTATATTTTTAAATAAAATATCAAGTAATGTTAACGAAAATTAATAAATAATATGTAATATAATATACTTCGCGGATAGCAAGATTTAAATTTGACAATGTCAAGTATCAATGTGACCAACTGCATGCTTTATATAAAAATTAAACTCTGAACTAACACATTAAATAATTCCAATTTATGAATGTAAAAAATGCAAAATAGAAAAAATAGTATAAAAAACTCGTTTCATAAGGCCTTTTGCCGCACTCCCTCTTTAGAAAACTCGCCGCTATCGCGGCTCGTTTTCTAAACTGATCTCGTGCGGCAAAATGGTGCCTTATGAAACTTGTTTTTTAATATACTATTTTAATAGTACCATAAAGTCAAGTTTATTTTTATTTTTATTAGTATGAAAACGTTAATTACCTGATATAATTAGTGAATTGGAAAATTTGATAATTTCTCTATATGCAATAGAATTTATTTCTTCAATTATTGCAATGAAAACGTTTGAATTAATGGATAGGTATTGAGATGAGGATCGCTAGGTTTCCCTTTCGTATGTAACTGTTGGTCTATTTATCAAATTTATATTTTTCTATATTTTTAAAATGAATTTATCTAACTGAGTTAGTAAAATAACACTTCTATTATGTTCTTTATTATCTTCTTTCTGAAATATTTTTTTAAACTTCTTCTTAAACTTTCTTCCCATTTTTCATGTTGCTCAAGCTTTTGTAGTTCATGCTGAATGTCTTGTGTTTTAATTTTCATAAAGTTAATTTTGACGCCTTGAACACTGTGATAGGTATATATTTCTTTGGTCTTGTAGATTATAAAGTCCAACCAGCAAATATAACCTAAGAAGCAGCATTGTAGATATATTGTGTATATTCCAAGAAAGAATTTTAGCGCGCTAGATTCAAATAAATTCTTGTAAAATTCGCACGTTAAAATCACCAAAGCATAGAATGGGACTGTACACAATTGTTAAACACTCAAAGTGTTGACCGGGGGGCGGGGGCCAAGACTCTAGTGAATTAGTTTTCCGGAGGTTAATTTTGCCATTGGTCACTTCTAGTACCAATTTAATTGCGTCCCGTGTCCTAAGTAATATAAGTGTACATTCTTAAATTCTAGATTTACAGTGTGTTTTTTTAATTAAATTAAAAGACGTTAAGATCAAGCAATGTTATGGTGTACTAAAAGTCATGCACATGTTTGTGTATTAAAATGTTGGGTACGTCGTTTATAAACGAATAATTCAGCATAACATAAAATTACACGCGTCAATGCCATAGAAATACATAAATAGAAAACATGATAAAAAGAGAATACGTGAAATCCTTTATGAGAGTAATGTTGGATAAACCAAACCTTATTGACAATTTCTTTGCTAAATGTGGTATAATCATTTATTGTAGATGGTACTGCATCATCAACACATCCGTTTTTACTTATCTCCCAACAATTTATTTTAACATCGCTACCAAAGATCAATAGTAAATATTATCAGAATAATTGAAACATACATGAGTAGGTAAACCCCACCAGTTTTATATAATACAAAGGTATTTTTAATAATATAAAATATTATTAAAAAATATTATTAAAAATCTGGTGTGAAGAACACAAATGCAGGTTCACTATTAATATTTTTTGTGAACGTGTCCGAATATATCCTATCCCCAGAGACGTAGATACGTATTTCACATTTCTACAGGCTCATCGGTACGCCCCTGCTGGAGAAAGGATATTCCCAGACACATCGCCCTATCACCGTAATTATCCAGACCGGGCGCAGAAGGTGTTCTTCACACCAGATTTTTAATAATATTTTATATTATTAAAAATACCTTTGTATTAGTAAATATTATGTTTAGTTTTCCTATTGAGTTTACTTCTGGTGACTTTATACCTTTCTACATTTTGACACACTTTAGGGTTATTAATATTTTGCGAAATTAGAAACGTATTTCCATTTTTTGTAAATTTGGTAAGATTTCAGAGCTGGTTCTTTGTGAGGCAGGTCTGTTTAAATCAATTCCAGTTAATCAACGTATCTAAATCTAAATAGAGAGTTATATATCCTCTTAGAACAAGGCATAAAATGTATTGTAATGTGAGCCATGTAATGACATCACCCGCCGTACGCGTCAACACGTTCGAGGGCCACCATGAATAACACCAGAGTTCGGAATATTCTGGACGCATAAGCAGGACTATATATACCGCTCGGAAGAGATTCAGAACATACTTTCTCGACATTGAAAACGCCTTCGACCGGGTTTGGCACGCCGGCCTCATACACAAAATGAAACGTCACAAAATATCAAACACATTAATAAAAATAACCGACAATTATCTAAAGAACCGTACATTTAATGTCACAATCGGAAACGAAAAATCGACAATCGAACACATAGCAGCAGGAGTCCCACAAGGATCTGTCCTCGGACCGCTCCTGTATAACATATACACTTCGGATATTCCCACAATAGAAAAATGTAATATCGCACAATACGCAGACGACACCGCTATATACATAAGCAGCAGACGAATATCTTACATACACAAACAGTTACAAAACAATCTAGTCCTAAAGGACTGGTACGACAAATGGAAAATTAAAATTAACCCATTAAAAACCGCGGCAATTTACTTCCAACACAGAAAACGACACAAAAGGCCGGACGAAGTCAAACTCGAAGGTCACACAATACACTGGCAGGAAAAAGTTAAATATCTCGGGGTCACAATGGACTCACAACTCACATACACGGCACATATTAAAGAAATAAAACGAAAAATAGGGTTCACAACACACGCACTGTACCCGATACTAAACGGCAAAAGCAAACTAACACTGGAAAATAAAATATTAATAATAAAAACGATAATACTCGCGGGCGCGGCATACGCCGGAGAAATATGGCATCAAGCCAGCGAAAGGCAAAGACAATCGGTACAAGGGAAAATAAACAAGGTTATTAGACTCGCGATAAATACACCGCGATATATGACAAACGAGCAAATACATAAAGAGATGAAACTAGAGATGAAAAGAGATGGAAACAATAATATGCAAACGAACACTAAAAACAATAGAAACAATAAAGTCACACGAAAACCCCACAATAAGGAAAATAATAAACCCAAAACGGAGACTAATTAAAAAAGACGGACTCAAACAAATTAAAAGACACGCTGAGGATAACGATATCCAATTAGCCGCGAAAAACCCTTATCTAAACAATTTTTGCTGATATGGTATTTGCATCACTTGTAAGAAAAGCTTAATACGTACTTTAGCATTGATATGCTAAATTTCTTTGGTATGTTTTTCTAACTTTTTTATACTTAACTTTGTTAACGCAGGCAGTCTTTCTTGACCTATGTGTATTTCGTAAAAATGTTTTTACTGTTTTTAATGTTGGAAAACATCGTTCAGTCTCTTGTTGTCACCGGCAGCGTGCATAATATCTGTAGTTAATAATACAGGTCTTCAAAAAATTATTTTGTCAGCTGCATGAGACGTTTACGTCATCACGTACAGTTGTTTTGCAAAATGCAACAGCAAATTTATTCCCATCATCTGAGAGGCCTGAGGGGCCTCTCAGATGAATCATATTTTATTTCAAAATACTTTATTAGCTCTTTAACATTACTACAAAAAACGAGAGTTTTCGTCCTTTATGAGGGGCCCAGGTTTTATCTTGATCCCCAAGTTTCAACTTGAAGTAAGCAACATACACTTTCCTCAGGCCATATAGGAGAATAATAAACAAAGATGTGAGTTAGAATATTTTTAAAAGGTTATCAGAACAATGATGAAGGAAACAACACTGATTTTAGCTTCGACTTGCTCTGCAGAGACGCATATGCATCTTCCTCTTCTTTATCATGTTCTCATTACTGAGAAATTGTGATCCTATCTCTAGGTACAATTGTTCACTTTTTCTTTCCACCTTTCACAGTCTTTAGTTTTTGCTAACAGGTCTTGCAATGGTGCGTCTGTTATTTTTTTTCATTTGATCAATCCACCTTCTTGGAAATCTGCTCCTTGATCTTTTACCCTCAATTTTGCCTTGAACAATCAGTTTTTCTAGGTTGTCTCCCTCTCGTCTAGTTGTGTATCCACAATAGTGCAGCAATCTTCTGCGGTATATGGTAGATAGTCTATTTTTAACCTTAAGTTAATCCAGTATAGATGCGATAGTGCGTTTTTCGGTCCAAGATGTACGTAGCATATGCCGCCAGCACCAGATCTCGAATGCATTTATTTTTTTCCTGTCCGAGGCTTTGATTGTTCACGACTCAACTGCATACAGAAAAATCGAGAATACCAGGGATTTAACTAGCATGGTTTTGGTGTTTCTCGTGATTTGCCGGTCTTTCCATATCTTGTTCAGGTTCGCCATTGCACCTCTGGCCATTGAGATAAGTCTATTAATTTCATTTTCACATCTTCCTTGATTGCTTATAAGTGATCCAAGGTATATGAAATCATTGACTTCTTCCACATTTAATTGATTGCCTTGTGGAAGTATGTTTCTTCAGTCAATGATTATGAGTTTGGTCTTGTTCAAGTTAGTTTCCAGACCTATAGTTTCGTGCTTTCTCTCCACGCCCGCCCTAGCATTATTTACATTTTGTCTATGTTATTCGCTATTAATGTAGTATCATCCGCACACCTTAGATTTGTAAGTTTCCTCCCTCCAATTGAGACTCCTTCTTCAAATTCATCTAGTGTTCGTCTCATAGAGTATGTACCCCTGTAGTACTCCGATTAGTATCTCAAATGGCTATGATATGTTATTTAGTTTTACGCATGTTTCACTTTGCTGCTAAAATTGTGATATGAGTTTCATGAGTTGGCTAGGTATTCCAATTTCTTTCAGTACCACTCACAGACTTTGCCACTGAACACAGTCAAAGGATTTATTACAGCCATTAAAGCACGGTACCAGCGGTGTATTAAACTCTCTTGTTTTCTCTAGTAACTATCTCATGTTAAAGATTTGGTCTCTGGTACCTCTTCCTTTTACAAAGCCTGCCTGCTCCGGTGATATTTGCGGCTGTATAAACTGAATCAGACGCTGATCTATTATTCTCAGTAGTATCTTGGTTGCATGTGATATGAGGGTAATTATTCTGTAATTCTCGAATTTTTTTCGTTTAACCTTTTTTTGTGTATAGGAATAAATGCAGATTTGGCCCATTCGCTTGGCCATTGTCTCGTGCGTCATACCTTACTACATATATCTAGCAATATTTCAAGGGCGTCGTCATCTAGTATTCGGAATATCTCTGTTGTAATTCGATCTTGTCCGGGTGCCTTGTTCAGTCTCAGATGTTTTATGGCTTCTATCAGCTCCTCTATTATTATGATTGGTTCCTCCTTTATATGTTCTTGATAGTTATTGTTTCCATATCTCTTCGGGGATCCCTTGTCGTTGTACAGTTCTTCGCAGTATTGTATCCATCTTTGTAGTACCTAATCTGTTTCCCATACTATCGTTTCATTGAAAAGTCTTTCTTTGGAGACTGTGGTTAAGTAAAAACTCAAAAAGGGTATAAAACCCCGTACCACAATTAATAATCGTATCCTAAATACGTATTTCGAGAGCTAAATTGTCATCATCAGTAGGTAAAACCACTAATTATACTGTCGCACACGTGTCGGATATGTGGACGCCGTGTAAAGTTGCGCGTTTATATGTGTTAGCTTTACTGTGCTTATGTGCGACACTTTAATTAGTGGATTTACCTACTGATGATGACAATTTAGTTGTCGAAATACGTATTATTTCATATAAATACGTTAACGTATAAATACGCCGTGTAAAGTTGTCGCGCGTTTATATGTGTTAGGTTTAGTGTGCCCCATGTGCGACACTTTAATTAGTGGTTTTACCTACTGATGATGACAACTTAGTTGTCGAAATACGTATTTAGAATACGGTTATTAATTGTGGTAAGGGGTTTTATACCTTTTTTTGAGTTTTTATCGTACCAGTGTTATCTTTTGTCGCAGCTGTTCTTGATCTAAATTTCCTGATAATTTGATCAACTTTCTTAAATAAATTCCGTGTTTGATGAGTGTTGCGATGTTCCTCTATTTCTTTGTAAATCTTTTTTATATTATCATTTTTGTTTTGGCGGCATTTTCTTTGGATTTATCGACTTATAGTGGTGTGCTTGTGTAATAAACTCTAAATAAATGAGTCTGAACAATAATCAATAAGTTTTGTGTATACTTGTTCATAAATATAAATTGTTAGATTTCGAATGTAAGAAATACTAACCAAATAAGTACAAAGGCCGCTTATCTATTTAAACAACCATTAACTAGATATTCGTCATTTACTGTAAATCTTCAAATATATGTAACTTTCTATTATAAACTATTGTTATACGAAATATGTTTGTTTCTCAAAGACATTATATTCATTTCATTGTATACCCACTGATAAACACTAATACATATCTTTAAGTTCTTTTTCACAGTATCTTGACCTTGTTACGTCCCGATGTTATTTTAAACGTCTGTGTTTAGTTCACAAATTCCATCTGACATATCTATCTGAAGGGACTAATACGGAAAGGTTACGATTGCTGGTATTCATATTCGAACTTCATATACATAGTACGTATAGTAAGTCTGCTACACAATAAGTGTAACAATTCATATTCAATTCTAACGCTCATGCAGTAATACTTTCATTATACAAAAAGAACACTTAGAATTAGTCCATCACTTAGTCAAGTAAGCAATTGTTGTAACATGAATGTAAAATTTGTTATACAATAAACTACATTGTAAAAAGTTGAAGAGTGATTTTTAATAAACATAGTGGTACATTACACTTGTTCTGATCTTATTATTTCTGATTGTCTCATGCATATGCATATTACCTTTAAATTCGTTCGTGGTATTTTTATGAAATTTGGGGTTTTCAAGCCAAAATATATACGTGTATTGAACGTATACATACTTTACCGCGACACATTATATTATCAGAATGTAATTACTGCTTGGGACAAATTAGAATAAATTCATTCATTTCTTTGCAGTCATTATCGTAAATTTAGTAATGTCTCGCTGTAATATCATCTATTGTAAAATCGTGACCGCGAAAATGAATAATTTTCTTTTTCCGATGCTGAAAAACAACGATCAATGCGATGTTTATGCGTGGTTGCATTGGCGTCTAGAAAATATTTTTGTGTGGCTTGTATAAATAAATATGCGGTGGATGCGGCTTATATCATCATTATTGTGAGTATATACGCTGGTTGTCTCTTACGTACTGTTCTATAAATAGAATTTTACCTGCAGCATCTCGAAGTCTGTCTATAAATATAGGTGTCAATTCATGGGAAAAACAAGCTTCAATTTCATTAGAGCATAGTCAAAGAGAGATGGGCAGAAAGACGTAACAAAAAAAAACGAAGAATAAAGAACGTTATAAGTTATAACTGTAGTGATGGGAACATTGCGAAGAATTTCAGGTTTATTTAATGTTATCTAGACGCTGCATATTAGTATTTCTTTGCTAGTCAAGGACTTATTTTTTTATCATTAAATATAATATTGGTTGGTTGATAATAAGAACAGTTTATCGTTATGGTTGTATTATCGACTTCTTAATAAAAACGCATCATTTTTAATTGAGGTAGTTATAATAAAATATGTCCGTAATGTTAGTTTTAAATGGAGACAATTTACAAGAACTTTTATATATGTACATTCCTTTAAACTGAATCTTTATTAAAAAATATGTTGAATATGTTAATTACGTAATTACGATGTTATTATTAATTTATTAATTAAAATGCAGCGCAATATTTAAATGACAGTTATGGTGAAATATATAAAGTTGCTAGAAATTTCTCGTTTAATAAACGTAGAATTTGCTACTCTTACTGCTACTTGTTACTGTTATGCTGGGTATACAGCAGGTGTTCTTATGAAGAGGTAATAATTTTCCATAGTTGGAAAATTCTTAAATATAATAAAAATTCATAAATTATGGATAACACGCTGTATTAGTGTGACGTCAGGCGAAAGGCTAGTTCCAACACCTTTCAAATTTCCCAATGACGTCACATACATTAGGTCATGTCACACTTGTCACAATTGAGTGATAATTGATAAATATCGATATGGTTTATATTCGTATCCTTCCAGTGTTTTAATAGGCGTTAAGTGTGTTTATACGTTTAGCTTACTTTATAAATAAAATACACCTGGTATTAGTAAATTTATAAACAATGTTGTGTTCCTAATTGTAGAGGTAATTACAAAAAAATGGACCTAATGTTGCGGTATTTTCTCTCCCAAAGGACAATGAATTACGCCAAAAATGGATAAGAGATATACATCGTTTCGATTTCACTACTTTACACCGAAAATGTACATTTGATGAGAGATAGATTTCCTTATGTATTTTCTTCCGCTGAATTCGAAAATCAAGGTTAAATTTTTTTTATGGAACAGTTTTTGAGATATTGTAATTTTTTCATTTTTTCGACCTTTTTTCACTTGACAAATCATATCTCGAGCTAGAAATGCCCGATTGGGTCGTTCTTGGTACCCAAATGCAAGGTATTGAGATGACGAACAAATATGTATAATCGGATCTTTGATTGGTAAAGCATTTTCAAAAAAATCATATTTTACAATGATTCTGTGCCGACAGAAAAGTACAAATCGTTAAAAAAACATCTGGTTTCTGTTCATGTACGTAAAGATGATACTTTTACGTAAGAACTAAGACCAACCAGAAGAAAATCGACCGAAAAATGACAAAGTTATAAGCAATTGAGTGAATAAATTAAAATCCCATATTTTCCGAATATTTTATTTTTTTCGACAATTTATTGGGTTTAAACGCTTGCAATACATTCTTGACATTTTTGTGTGTTAGAAATAGTTGTGGCTCTTGCTTTGTCTTCGGTTGCTTTTGGGATCCGTTTCTCTAGTGGGAAACCATACATAGTCTCCCAACATTGCTTCATCCCAAAATCCTTGATAGCGCCGCTCAATGGTCTTAATTTGTCGGTGAAATCTCTCGCCGTGTTCGTCACTTACGTCACCAAGATTGTCCGGAAAGAAATTCAAATGCGAATGCAAGAAATGGATTTTTAGAGACATATTTACACCTGTAAGAAATAAATAAAATGGTAAAAACAATACAATAGAAAACAACCAGGAATGAAATTCAATAATGGCATTCCGTACCCATCTTGTTGTAGTTCTTCAGCAAATCGGTAATAATTCCCTCGTAGTTAGGGCTTTTATTGTTCCCAAGAAAATTGGTAACAATCCGCTGAAATGAATTCCAGGCCTCGTTTTCAACGGGTGTTAAATATTTTGGAAAATCTGTGCTTTTTACCAATTTCTTTATGTGTGGACCATTGAAGACGCCTTCTTTGATTTTTGCTAAAGAAAGCTGCGGGAAAAGGGTTTTCAAATAGGAAAATACTTGGCCTTCCTTGTCTAAGGCCTTCACAAAATTTTTAATGAGGCCAAGTTTAATGTGCAACGCTGGAAGGATTATATTTTCTTTTTTGACAAGAGGCACGTATTTAATATTGTCTTTGCCCACTGTGACGTTCTTCCTTTCTGGCCAGTCTTTTCTTCTATAATGGTGTTCACGAGCACGACTATCCCAGCGGCAAAGAAAGCAGCAATATTTTGTATATCCACCCTGCATTCCACACAACATGCCGACGACATTGAGATCGGAACATATTTTCCGTTGTGATGCTCATATTGAATGTATTTGAGCAAACTGGCCATTGTGGCGTATGATTCTTTAGTGTTGATGGCATGAGCGATGGGGATAGAAGGTTTATCATTTCCAATATGCAGTAGGACTGCTTTCAAACTCTCCTTACTACCGTCAATGAACAAGCGCCACTCATTTGGATCATAAGGCTCTCCGAGTTGCTCAAACAATGCAGGAATATCGTTGCAGTAGCATATGTCGTTTTCCTTCTTAAAATGTTGTGCGTAAAGTTTATCACGGTTTCTGTAAAATGTTCCATTTACTCCCGGAGCCAAACAGTTCCGTTGCTTCAGGCGAGATGCAAGTAACTCCGCTTTTTCCTTTGACAGCTCGAGATCTCTCACCAAATCATTCAGTTCAGGCTGCGTAAAATGTTGCAATTGCGACTCCTGTTGAAATTCATTATCACTGCTTGTGTCTGTCTGTAGTGATGATTCGAAAAATTCAATCGTTGAATCGGGGCACTTAGGATGAGGAAATTCACTTGAATGTGGAACTGGAAGCGAAACAGATGCTACTGTCGCATAAACCCATTTGGCACTCTTTCCAAAACCAATGGATTTGCTCAGGCAAAAGTAACAATCAACCGAATGGCAGAGCGGCTCTCTCCATATCATCGGTACACCGAATTTCATGTATCGTCTAATTTGGAATAAAAATTCACTTTATTATTAATTCATTTGTATATATAAATTTAATCTTACTGTGATGAACCAGAAGCCCACGCGGCAAGAGTTATATGGCACGATAAACAAACATTATTTGGTGTCCATTGCTCATGAAAAGTTGCAGGTGCTATTCCAAAATATTGCAGATAATTATGTTGTAATGAATCGGTGAATCTACGTCTATTTGGGTGGGGGACAAAATTGCCACACACATAACAGAAATTATTTGAATTGTTTACGCACTTAAATTCTCGTTTTCTTTTAGGCATTTTGGTGAACACAATGAAATATAATTTCAATCAAATTTGTGAGTTCCTATAATATACAAACAACCGACACTACGTCTTATAGAAGATGTCAAAACAAAATGTCAGGGTTCTAAGGTTCCTAAATGTGATGTGTTGTTGTTTTGTTTGGAATAAAATCTAAGAACTCTAGCATCAACGTGAGAACTAATATACGTTGCCAATATACCAACAGGCTATCGATATAAAATCATGTTCCTATACCAAAGACATATAAATATCAAGATATAGCAAGAGTCAGCTGTTTATTGGTACGAATAATAATTATTATTATAATAGTAATAAGAAAGTCAAAATACATAAAAATAACAAATAATAAATTCAATATATTTGCGTGTGAGCAACCGAACTCATAAATTGTCGAAAAAAATAAAATATTCGGAAAATATGGGATTTGGATTTATTCACTCAATTGTTTATAACTTTGTCATTTTTCGGTCGATTTTCTTCTGGTTGGTCGTAGTTCTTACGTAAAAGTATCATCTTTACGTACATGAACAGAAACCAGACGTTTTTTTAACGATTTGTACTTTTCTGTCGGCACAGAATCACTGTAAAATATGATTTTTTTGAAAATGTGACCTATTTTCATCGATATATTTTGAACCGCTTTACCAATCAACGATCCGATTAAACATATTTGTTCGTCATCTCAATACCTTGCATTTGGATACCAAGAAAGACCCAATCGGATATTTCTAGCTCGAGATATGATTTGTCAAGTGAAAAAAGGTCGAAAAAATGAAAAAATTACAATATCTCAAAAACTGTTCCATAAAAAAAATTTAACCTTGATTTAAAGCTAGTGTTTTCAACCAACTCAATATTCTAATGGTGGTTTTACACTGTCAAATAATTAATGAATTTTGTGACCTTGACTTTATTAAAACGTGTAATATACAGAATTGTCGTGAATTTCTTGACGCCAATAAATTCATGAAGAAATTCACGAATTAGAACCAGCTCTAATTTTTCGTCAATTTTTTGGGGAATTATGGCTACATTTTGGTTTTAAAGTTATTGCTAACTTTGGATGTAATATAATAGTTGTGTTATCGTAGAGGTTATCGTAAGAATTAGGAGTTATATAGGTATTAGTGGTTATCGTTATAAAATAGAAAATAGATTAAGTGAAGATAGTAAACGCTAATAATAATTAGTCATCATTTTCACTGTACCAAAATCAACCTATATTTGACACTTATGAGTACAAAGACAAATAGATTTGTAGTATTTTATGGCTGTCATTAACTGGTTAACTTCAATAAAATACTTAATCGTGTAATACAAGGATGCATTTTCAATAAATTCATGAACTTCTTATGAATAGCTTCGGGAATAAATTGATGAATTTCTTTGACCGTGTAAAGTCGCCTTAAGGTATGTTGTATATTTTCGTATGAATTATTTTCTAAAATATAACCTGCACATACAGAGTGGGGAAAAGTACAATATATTCCTTGTAACTTTTGAATGAGCATTTTAATTAAAAAATTTCTTATACAAAAGATGGTTCATATTATATTTGGCATCAATTGGTAGCATTAGTTTCTTTTGAGTTTACTATTTTAATGCAAGGCCAACTAATTTTTTTTTTCTTAAATGGCATCATGTATTTTTTTACATATTTAAAAGACATTTTTCTCGTGAATATAATGGTATGCAATTTATAGGGGTTGTATAAGAAAATTTTCAAGGAAATGGTCAAAAACCTTTATGATTCCTAGTGACAGCTCAGTTGTCTTGATTTAATAAATTATTCTGTTTTTAAATATCAACATAAATATCAATATGAAGAAACTTGACAATCACGCGTCATTCGATAAAATTTTGACATTTATTCGGTTGTAAAACTTTTATTTATGTAAAAAATGGAAAAATAATCACAAAAAGAACGAATTGAAGTTTTGATTATGGTTAGTTACGGTAGTAAGAAACGTACGCAAGCTGATGTACGTAATTTATTTAATAATAAGTATCCCGAGCGGATTTCGATTAACCAAACAACTGTAAGTCTTATTGCAAAGCGGTTTAATGAGACGGGTACCGTTAAACACGCTCCAAAAACCTGCCGACCAAGAACAGTAAATAACGGAGATAAGGCTCTAAACGTATTATTAGATGTTGCGGAGAATCCCAAAATTTCAACACCAACTCTAGTTTCAAATAATATGTGCTCCACCTAATTTTGGAGCAGTAGTAAGAGAGTATTTAAATGAAGTGTTTCTTGGCAGGTGGATTGGTAAAAGAGGTCCTATCGAATAGCCCGCTAGGTCTCCAGATTTAAATCCTTTGGATTTTTTTTGTACGTGGCCATTTAAAGACTGAAGTCTACCGAACTCGACTCAATAATATCGAGGATTTACAGCTTATAATTCACACTGAAATCAATAGGCTTTCACCAATTCCACTCCAAAATGTTATGCAGGGATTTAGAGACCGACTAGGTTATTGTTTGGCAGTAAATGGTGCCCATTTTGACCACTTCCTTTTCTGAATTAACTCACCGTTTTTGTTTGTACATTACAATAACACTACATTATAATATTTTTTTTTTGTTAATTTCATAAGTTTCATAATTTGACAATAATGAAGGTTTTTGACCACTTTCTTGAAAATTATCTTGTACAATCCCATATAAATTTCATATCATTACTTTCACAAAAAAAAAAGTCTTTTTAAATATGCAAAAAAAATATATGACGCTGTTTAAGAAAAAAAAGTTAGTTAGCCTTGCATTAAAATGGTGAACTCAAAAAAAAAACGTATGCTACCAAGTAATGCCAGATATTATATGAATCATCTTTTGTATAAGTAATTTTTTAATTAAGTTGCTCATTCAAAAGTTGCCAGCGATATACATTACTTTTTTCCCACAAGATATTAAATTATTATGAAATTATTTAACAAAGTGTTAGGATATAATTAAGCATTACAACCGTACATATTTGACTATGTTTATATATGTGTTCTCTTTTTATAGATTTGTGAGTTACACTTTATGGAAGATAGTATCCAGGGACACTCTGAGTGCTATAATAATGCAACAGGAAAGAAACTTAGAGTGCTACTTCGAAAACCCCATTTAAAAGCAGCAACTCTGCTATCAATTCTTCCAAATTGACTACAGTGAAGAACAATTTGAGTCTGTTCAGGGACAGTTACCAGTCTTTGAATACATCTCTGGTTATTGTGCTAGATCGGTTTAAAAAAATTGAAATGTGATCATTCTAAAATACTTTTAGTTTTGGATACATTGAATGGATGAATTGAATGCTGATACTTTAGATTCACTATTACTACTTCACACTACTACACACTACACTGTGTATACTACAGATACACATACGCTATACGTATGTGTATACCACACCTACTTCTGACCCATCCCTATTGCTTATCCGATCAAATTCTACACTATAGATTGAATAAACATATCGGGGAAGTAAAGTTGGCGGAGAGGCATCTTGCGCAGCAGTGTCTTTAACTTACCACGTGTCCAGACGATATATCACAGTTCAAAATTTAGTTTCTAAGAGATATGAAAAGTCATTTTTAAAATACTTATCTCAGACAAATTTAGTAATGAAACTATCTTTGGATATTATAATTAAATCTGATTTTTTTCTTTCAGATTTAAATTGCAATCAGAAAGATCACTTTAAATATAATATTTTATATTTGCTTGTTAAAACATGCACAAATATTTTTTTAAATAATTATTTAAAAAGAAAAAGCGATATAAAATTCTCGAAAGGGTAGAAAGACTGACAATTCCAAAAAAAAAAAAAACAATACTAAATTTGATTAGTAAGAATAAACGATTTCTTACTGAAAATGAAAGATTTCATATTCTTTAATATTAGTTAGTGTTCACAACATATAATATTTTTAATTACTTTTTGTTATTTCTTAATAAACTTGTAAATATGTGAATTTTATCTTCGATCCTTTCATAAAATACACTAAAAATATACATATACTTATGTAAATATCATATACTATAAATATTTTTCTTCTATCCGTGAAAATAATGGTAGATACAAGTTACTATGTGTAGGCCTAACTTGGTGACGTCATGAACTTGTTGTGAGGTCTGTTATATTAGTAGGTGTTGTTAGTTCCAATTATCCAAACTATTTTTTTACATGTGTTTTTGCAATTAATCGGAAGTTTATTCATTTATTTAAAGTTGTTGTGTTTTAAGACTTGAATCAATTTGTATAAGTAGGTTTATATATGGCTGTCCTTGAAAGAAAAAGACAACGTATGAAAAATGGAAAGATTTAATTATATAGAATATGAATCCAAAATTCCCTCTCATAAGCAAGAAACAAAAATGACAAAGATATTTAAATAGTTTTTGTCACGCTACTGTGCGATCGATTACATTATAAAATGTATCACAGACGATATCTTAAAGCTGACCCATAATAACAAAAAGAGTAGTTTTATTATTGTCGATCTCCTTTAAGCTTCGTCTAGTTGTCGATCGTTACGTAAAGATATATTGTTACCAAATAGGACGTTAAATGCTCGTAGAGCACACATCTTACAAGTTCTCTTAATACATCATCTTTAAAAATTCACGAAAATTTGTAACAGCTGACTTTCGTACCAGGTTATCGAACTCTTACCATACAGAACTTGTACACAATCTTATATTCTAGCGTTTTCATAAACATAAACATTACGGTCTGTAAACTAAATAGCGACATTGTATTGACACCCTATATAGTATTATTCATTATTGAACAAATTTAAAATAATTGCAATAATAGTACCAATATAACATAGCCTCACAATGCAATTGGTAATGTTCCTTTTTTGGTTTAGTGAGTTTTGATTTTTGGTTTCAGTTTCATTCAGCATGGTAGCAGACTTTTTTTAAATGATTGTAATAAACTGCAGCGTGTGAAAAATGCTTATAATGATAGTCATGCAAAAAACAAAATTTAATACTACGATTAATCCTGCTATGCTCCGTGGAGATGTACATGTCAGCATGAAAAGTAAATCTTAAAAAAATGAGCCGAATTTATTAATACTTTGTTTATACACCTACGCCAGCATTAATATTATTAATTTTCGATGTCTATTGACAGTGCGGATGTGCACAAGGTCTTGTTGTCCTCTGTTTGTTTGGCATCACAGCATGTGTTACACACGGCATGTTCATTGAATCAACCCAAACGAATGGGAACTAGATCGATTATGGCGTTTTAAAGATATTTTCCCAACAAAGGAAAGTTACTATGGTGTCGTAGAGTTGTAACCGATGAAGCTATTAACAGATTTAAATCTAGCCTTACTGCAAATGCGGTAGGCTTTTCTTAGTTTCTAAGTGGTGAAGCATTTCAAAAAAAATAATTTCAAACTTAATATTACCTTCCCGCTGTACGGAGGGTACGAAACGACCGTGAATTTCAGGTTCTTCACCATCATTACCGTTTTGTTGCTGCAATATAGTCTGGCGTTGCCGTGGTGCAAGAAAAAAATGTTCTATCCAGCTTTACTCTACAAATATGATTCTTTAGTTAGGGATCATAAGGTTTTGCAGTATCTCATTGAATTAACCGTTGCTCACTTTGGCAGATATTCGGTATGAATGACTTTCTTTGCATTCCAGAAAATTTTAAGCATGATTTTCTGCGCTGATGGAATTCTTTTGAATTTTCGTTTACAAGGAGAATCAGGATGGCGATATTTTATGAACTGCTGCCTTGTACCGGCTGATAGCCTAGTGGCTTATCATGCCGGCAGTCTCGGGTTTGGATCTGGGGCTGGCCTGTCCGACTAGGTGTTCGCGGTTTTCCTTCTCGTTTAAGGCGATTGCCCGCAGCTAAACATCTCATGTCGCTCCACGGGCGTAGTCGTAATAATAACTCATGGCCTGCCAATCCCCCGTGTAATTGGCGTCAAGCTGTTAGGGAGTGCTAAGGCATAAATTATTATTATTATTATTATTATTATTTCGATGGGCGCGAAACTTTTAAGTGGTAAAAATTCTATCACGGATGCTATCTCAGAAATCGAGTTCATGATAATGACACTGTTACTCAACGACGGTACATAGGGAAACGAAACTTTATACGTTAAGACGAGATGTTGGAAATTACCGTTTGCAGGTTAAAACTTACTGCCATCCCCACTATTTACACAATGGTGTTGTTGGAGACCTTATATATCAATCCACCATCGTCGAGTATTTTTTTTACCTTTTTGGTTTCATTTGTGAGTACACTCTCTTGAGAATTGGAAATAAGCTGGAATTATTTCGTTAATAAGAATATTATCTTTCTTTTTGTTTTTTATTATCATAATCATTCATTTTTGTAATAATCGTACCCTTTTAGTTTTTTTTTTTTTTTTTTTGCTTTACTACTTTGAAGATACATACTTTTTATTTAAATTATTTATACAAATGTTACAAATATGCATACACACATCTGTAGCTGCACACATGGGCATACACTACGTATTTAACCAGTGGTCACTTCAACCGCAGACACATGCGTTTCTTTCTACACAACGTCATCAGTGCGGGTTTGCGAGGTAACGCCCAACGGTTCACTTGCGCCAAGTACTAAAAATTTTATTTTTTTAGGTGACAAGAGATAATCTCGTGCCATTTGACGGTCATAAAAGACTCGCATAAAAGCGATTTCCTCCCGAATGGCTAAGCCATTACAAAAAAATTAAAGAAACATGCGTATTAGTGTAGTACATTAACTCGTAGCCAGATGGCTTAATATACTTTTTCGTCAATTATTTATACTTTCAGCTTTTGATATTGTATACACTTAATTTGTGAATATCATTCTATAATTATAGGATGATATTCACAAATTAAGTGTATACAATATCAAAAGCTGAAAGTATAAATAATTGACGAAAAAGTATATTAAGCCATCTGGCTACGAGTTAATGTACTACACTAATACGCGTGCTTCTTTAATCTGGCCAAAGCCAATTATATTTGGCTTTGGCCTGTTGGGTAATAAAGAATATTATTATTTTTATTATTATTATTAAAAAGCCAGCAATGCAGAAAAACTGTAAACAGATAAAAGAAGTTGATGTCTGCTTCTTAACTAAATCAAGGAAGTATAAACATTACAATTTTTTAAATGATATTTTATACAAGGCAATAACCGCCATTTTTTTAGTGATAATGTAAAATTTATTCATTCTTCCGGTGTACTATCTCCTGAATTTCCAAAAGACTTATGACTAGAGACCGGACGCATGAGGCCGAAATTACGATGAACCTTATAAATAGTCTATAACATCGGTAAGTACAACACGCAGTTATTGAATAGCAGTATTCATTCGATTAACCGCACATCTGTTTTTTTGTCGTTGAATTGTGACGCAATTACTTCAATATTATATGTCATATTATAAGTTATAAGTCTTCATGGGCGTAGATAGAAGTGCGAGGAGTTGTTATAATTTATTTTATATATTGGATTATATTTCGTAAGATAAATAAAGTACGGTGTGATAGCTTCTTTTTTTCATTGTTTTAACTGTTAATTATTATACTACGTAATTTTTGTAATAGATCCTGTTTAATATCGTTTCATTGAATCTACTTCTCTCGATTATTTTGACGTAAGTGTCCAGTGAATTTCGTTAAGTTTCAATAACTTACGCATATATTTTTAATTTTCATTTATTTAGATGTAGAACATTGTTTAAGTTACTTTTTCAGATATGATATGGAACTACGTTGAGAATGGCATCGTCACACACGCAGAGAAATGCATTTTTAGAACAAGAAAAAATATTGTTTTACTACTATTTTCTTGGAATTAGAAAAGAATTTGTTTCCTTTAAAACTGTTTCCTTATATTAAGAAAAGCAGTATTTCTCCAACAAAACTAAAAATTTCTTGAATAAATGTTTCTATAAAGAAAAACATCTATTTGGTGGAAGCAAACTTATTATATCATTTCTATTTTTAGCGATTGCGAGTTTACGTATAGGCCCGATCAGGGGTGCAATGTTAGACGTCTTTGTACACAAGTAACACAAGTTCGCTGCATTTGCTACCTTTGTGTCGTTGTTTATGTGTATGAATTATTATATTAAAGTGATAGTTATCAATATCAATATGGACGAATTTGTGAGTGATATATTAAGAAAGTGGGAATTACCACCACCGAAGTTGAGGATGAGTTTTCTTTGACAAATCGTCAGAATTTTTCATTTCATCTTGTATCTACTAATTGGTATGAAGTAAATGGCAATCATTTTAATTTATCAGATGTAATTTTAATAAAGTATATTGATAATACGCCTCAGTTTGGTTTAGTTACGAAGATTTTAATTAACAGTGAAAATACTAGCATCTGTTATTTTACATATAATAAATTAGAAACATTAGATTACACTATGCATTATAGAGCATATAAAGTTAAGTTTACTACAGAGGAGAGACAAATCTCACTTAACGATATATATTCCAGAAAAACAACAATTGTTCATACTTTATTTTTAAATGAATCCTATGTAACATTATAAAAATTTATTACTGTGTTATAGAAATAATAAAATATTGTCGTATATTTATATGTATAATTTTCATCTCTCCTAAACCTTGGCATTTTAAAAATTACGAAAATAAAAATATTAGCTCCTTTTTATCAGAAAATTATCATTACAATGTATATATTGATTTACTAAATCAATTCTGCATTTAATAACGGTTTTATATTAATAATAAATTTTTTAACATCGATACTTGAAAATTTGATACTTTTATTTAATTCATACCTAACTAGGAATACTCATTGTCGGGGAGCTCTCAATTAAAAAATGGAAGGCATTAAATTTGCATAATAAATAAATATAATAGTAATAAAATACGTCTACTATTCATTATATAATTTTTAAAGTTATACGAAAACTATTTTTAACGTATCCTCGTATATAAAAATCATAACAATTTGGTAGTTCTATGCAAAACATTCACATTCTCACATAAAAAATATTTTCTTTCATTAAGAAAACGTAGCGTCTTGCCATAAGAATATTCTGCGACAAAACATACTTCAAGTAAGAATACAATGGATTTGATTTACGAATATTTTTCTTAAGCAAACACATTTTATATGTTTCATTCAAATAAGAAATAGTTTTGAATGAAGTAAATAATTTCAAGAATATATTTATCTCTCCACAAGATAATATTGTCTTGTGGATATAAAAAACAGAGAATTGCTTGAGTCAAAGCAGATTTATTTGATACAAACATGTATTTCTCTGCGTGCACAATGGCGATTTGGATTAAGGGTCAAACTGATTGTATGTCCATTGCTAGTCATTCCGAAATTTATTGAAAAGTCTGTAAAATAACGTTAAAAAATTCCAAGAAATCACACGTAAAACGTCACTTAGCAAAGCAAACACATACACAGGAATTAGACCTGTTAGAATCTGACAATTATAATGAAGAACTCTAATGGCGCCAAATATTTCATTAAATAAACTTAACAATCCCACCATCAAAACATTTCTCCAAAAATATACTGGTCGAAATGTTCCTTATGAATCCACCTTACGCAAATATTATGTTTCTAAGTTCCACACGAAACAAATAGAACGCATTAGAAGCCACCTTTCAAATCAGTACCTATGGATAAGTACCGACGGAACTGTCGATATGAGGACGCTGTGTGGTAAATGTTGTAGTTGGTGTACTACATCCAACTATTCCATATAACGCATATATAATAGCAACAAAAGTTATAAATACAGTTGATGCGGAAACAGTAGCTAAAACCATTTATGAGAATATGCACCAAATGCTTCATTCGGACGACCGGTACAAAGAGAAAATACTTTTATTTGTCAGTGACAGTGCCGCATATATGTTAAAAACAGGCAGACTGTTAAAGGAAACATATCCTAATTTGCTACATATTACTTGTGTAGCACATGCTCTCCACAGAATCTGTTAATATATCAGAGACACCTTTCCGGAAGTTTAAAGACTTGTATCCGCTTTTAAAAATTTTTGATAGAGAGTAGCTCTTTACAGGAAAAAACGTCATCTTTGTCACTGCCTTCCTCTCCAGTAATAAATAAATTTCCTTACATGTTTAAATGACGATGCTCGAAGTATTTCTGAGTGCAAGAAACTAATACAAATTCCAAATTTAGAAAATCAGTTGTACTTGCTTCAGGAACACTTTGGAAATTTGTCAAAACTAATCACTTATTTTGAAAATCAAAATCTCAACTTAAATGATGGATTAACCACATTAGATGTGGCTATTAATAATTTGAAAAATATTGTGACTTCGGATGTGGGCTACGGCAAAAGTTAGACGTAGTTTTTAATAGAAATCCAGATTTAATAACATTGCGGCAATTGTGTATGGGGACAATGCCTCAAAATCTAACTACTAAATATGCTGAAATAATAGAATATTTCTAGTATGCACCTATAACCAGTTGCCATGTAGAAAGGACGTTTTCTATCTACGAGAATGTATTTTATTCAAAGAGAACATATTTTACAGAAGAGAACTTTGAGAAAGTATTGCTAGTTAATATTAATACTCGTTTACTCAACTTGAGCTACAAAATGAACAAATAAAAATGTATTTCGTATTTTATAGATCACCACCCGTTTCTTTTTCAATTATATAAATAAAATTAAAAACTCTTTAAAAATACAAATTTTCAATAATACGCCCGTGGGCGATGAGTCATGGGGTTCTCGTGTCCGCTGCCTATCCTTTTATCCATACAAAAATGTATCTTAGTATATCAAAGGAGAAACTGTTATCTGTTTTAAAACTTTGTGACGGGCCTGTATGTACATACATACGTGTACTGTCCGCCTTTAATGCTTTAAAAACGAAACAAATAAATATTCATATTATGTCTTCCACATTAGGCAAGTCTCCCCGGTAATACCGCTTTATTACGGTCTCATTGGGAATATTATCTTTAGCTTCGTAGGCGTAATGGTTTAGTCATAAGTATGTATCTACTTTCTTATTTATAGCAACAATAAAAAACCAAAAAAAAAACAGAAAAATTATACACAACTTCTATTGGACAAGGTTCACTGAGCCGCAAGGTCCACCAAGGACGACTTACCCACATAGATGACATCATACACAACCACTGAACGCGAGGTGGCGCTACTGAACTTAACTCGATTCTTATTATAATTGGTGTTTAAGTCGTCGTACAGATTTTATTATTGCGACAAAAATAACTACATGTAATTACCAGCTAGGAATTCTCATTTTTATATAAATAAATAATACTTAAAAAAGCAAGGTTACATCTGAAGTGGTTATTTTATATATTGTTGACTATTTTTTTATGTTCGAAGTAAAAGGTTTACAAAATGAAATAGGTAATCCTTTTTACTATTTCCAAGTAATATATCGTCGTATTTGTGGGTAAATGTAAATGTAATAAAAATTATTTTCTGCAGATCGCATAAAATTTTTGATGTTAGCTAGACTACATCTCCAATGCTTATCCGCATGAGCACATTGGTGCGTTACGCTAATATACTTGGCATGACGAAGAGTTTGTAATCATCCTGGATCTCCGCTACAAATAAAGTTTTTTTTCGTGCGGTGTTTTTTGAAATAATCGTAATATACAGGGCGAGGCGAAACGATGTTAACACAGTATGGGAGAGTAATTATTTTTTTTCGCAAATTAAAATATGGCGTCCCGATATTCCACTGAGGAATGAAGAAAGATAGCTGCCTCGATGGAGGTTTTTCCGTTCCCAAGCAAAGTGCAAAAAGATTTCAAGGCAACATTCTATAACAGCGGTCGTGTGAACAAGCACATCTGGACGACCGAGCACCCGGAGGAAGTTCAAGAGTACATGCGGGATTCTCCAAGGGTGAACGTTTGGTGTGCCGTGAGGAGATTTGGAGTGATTGGACCCTTCTTTTTTATAGAACAGATCGTCAGGGGAGACAATTACCTTGCCATGCTCAGCATGTTCATCGAGGAGAATGTACCACTTGCCATTTTCCAACGAAGGTACTTTCAGCAAGACGGGGTCCCTGCCCATTACAGTCTGATGGTTCGGGATTACCTAAACGACAAGTTCAGTAAACGCTGGATTGGTAGAGGTGGTTCTCTCTCATGACCTTCACATTCACCAGAACTGATGCCATGCGATTCTTGGCTGTGGCGCATGGTCAAGGATCGAGTCTACGCCAGTAAACCTCACAACTTGGAAGATTTGAAACACTGCATCACTCACGTCATCGCTCGAATTCCTGTCCAAACGAAAATGGACAGACTTCATAAGTGCATTGAGAGTGATGGACGGCAAATTGAAACTCTATAACCAAATCCCTGCCTTGGAATTTAAAGTGATTAAACACCCATTTAATGTTGACATGTTTTTGCCTCACTTTGTATACATTGGAACTGATGTATGTCAGCGTTTTTCACAAAAATGCACTGGGGTGCAGCTAGGGCACTTTCCGCGGTATAAGTGGTATAAGACCTAAAGTTTGGAGTCTCCTGAGTTGGTCTAAAAACTAGGTATCTAGGTATCGACTATGGATAATTACTAACCCGTAGAAAATATGTAAATATTGCTTTCTACATTTTACGACGCTAATTATTCGAATTTTTTTAATAGAAAAAATTCGCCCTTAAGCAGGATTCGAACCGATGTCCATGGTTTGCCGGACCATTCCTTTAACTACTAAGCTATTAAGGACTATGTTTAAACTGGTCTAATGTCTGGCAAGCCATGGACGTGGGTTCGAAATACTTTAGAAACTTGCGCTATATGGATTCAATTGCATTAATATAGCAGTCATAAGGTGTGAGCCACAAAAAAGTTTTCAGAGTATGCCATGGATTAAATCAGTTATGTCTTAAGTTATCTAACCTACATTTCGTACTATTAGTAATAGGCTAAATCGTAACTTGTAAATTTGACTTATGATTATTTACAAATGACACTTCTGAGTTCTCCACGATCTACCTAGGATACAAATTTTGTGGATCGCTTTATATATTGGATACCACACGACAACGGCATATTCTAACTTGCTAACAACCAACGCATAAAGAGGTGACATGAGTGAAGCTATGTTGTCTTTACACGTACGGATAATGAAACTCATTGATCGATATGATGACGTTGTGACTTGGGAAACATGATCAACGAAAGTCAGCTTTTCATCAAAAGTAACTCTAAGATCATTGACATGCGTTTCTCGGTCAACAGAATAACTGGAAAGAAATCTATAGGATTTTTTGGTGAAAAATATGAAACAGCATTTGTTGATGTTTAATTTGTTTGAAGAGCACCGATTTGTGACACGATCCAGGATCTCTTAATGAAAGGCAGCATTTTGAGCACCACCAATTGGATGAAATTTTTTTAAATCGTCCTCATATGCTAAAACATGGCAATGAATAGAGGGGATTAAATCATTAACAAACATGTTAAATAATAAGGGTCCAAAACCCTGGGGCACTCCAGAAGTAAAAAGATACGTCCTAAATTTGTGCCAATATAGTATACAAAATTCCTTATAGCAGTAAGGTAAGAAGTAAGGAGTATTATTAGTTGCTGAAACCAAACAAACTCATTTTACCCAGGAGAGCAACATTGTCAGTGGTATCGAAGACACGAGAAAAGTCAGTATAAATAAAGCACTAACTTGTTATATATAAAAATAACTGTTGGGAATATTCGTTTTTGTACTTGCTAAGCGCAAAATGTCATTTTGCGGTTAACTAGGAGTGCGCGAACGTGTTCAAATTAAAAAGATCATAAAAGGAATAAATCATTATTATAATATTTAAGTACAATTATTGAAATATTAGTTGAAAATAAATATGTAAATGTACAGACACGTGTTTCGAACTCATCCTAGTTCTCGTCAGTGTACGTTGAGAAACATGCCAATGCCTTATTTCCACTAAATATAACACTATCTTGGACTATTGTCCAAATCCTTCGAAGTAAAAGTATTCGGAAAAGCCTGTAGAACCCCATTAAAAGACTTCAAAAGGCACAAGTTTGCCTTATAAAATTATAGCGCCAAACATACTTCGTTTACTTTGTACATTTCCAGCTATAAGTTTATAGTATCTTTTGAGGTCTTTTAATGGTTCCAAATGGGTTTTCCAAAATACTTTTAGTTCCAAGAATTTGGACAATAACCCTATTTCATAAATTGTTTGTTTTTCATTAAGAGAATTGAGAAACTGCATTAACTGGGTTGCCAGTGCCTTGCAGAATTAATTTTATTTTGTATTCTTTATTTTGCTAATAGATTTTCAATACATTTTAAATTTTATAAGGTTAATTGAATTTTTAAAAATATTCCGTTACTGCTAATGTTTACTTTATTTAAAAAAAATATTTTTTACTTTTTTATTATAGGTAAAATTTCGATCTGCTTTCAAGTTATATTTCAATTTTGTTCCAAATTTAATCAGTTTTCGGGAATCAGCGTCGCTAATCGTTGTTCTGTTCATTAGTGTATTGATATGGCATGGATTACCTACAGTGTTATGAAGTAAATTAAATATTACAATGATTTAAAGAATTCATGAATGAGTAAAAATCTTACCTGTTTTGTATAATACAAAAGAATTTTTAATAATATAAAATATTATTAAAAATCTGGTGTGAAGAACACAATACCAGTTCAATACTAATATTTTTGTGAATGTGTCCTTCTCCAGATAGCGAAGTCGTTCTTTTTGTGAAGGTACCCTTTTCCAGCAGGGGCGTACTGAGGAATATGTAGAAAGAGGAAATACGTAGCTGCGTCTCTGGAGAATGATACATTCACAAAAATATTAATATTGAACTTGTATTGTGTTCTTCACACCAAATTTTTTATAATATTTTATATTATTAAAAATACTTTTGTAATACAATATCTGCAGTAAAACGGTACAACCCCAATAAATTTCACTATTCGTATAGCTATTTGTCGCCTTGAAATTATCATCCACATACCAATTCTACTTCGTAATGGTACTTTGTTTAAATTGTGTGGATTATCTGTCGACCAAGTTGTATCGCGAATTAACATAATCAGACAGATGAAACCATGCTTAATCGAAATAGAAAATAATATTTTGCTGGTCCATGTTACTATGCAGATGATCATTATACTACTAACAAAACTAAAATCATTCAAAGAAATCAGGTGTGTAAATTTGATCGGCAATTGAAAATTTAAATAGTTGTAAATGTATTCGTTTTTCAGGATCTTTCGAGAAGATTCACATCCATTGTTTCGTATGAATTAAAAGATTTAAAGAACAGATTAAGTGTTAAGTGGAACTTACCTGTTAGTTGAGTTAGACAATGTAAATATAGAGATTTTATTTAAGAATTTGAAGAATATTTTCTGTAACAACAGTGGGACAATCAGTGCCTTCCAGTGTTTAAAAATCGTTTGATTACACAGGTCTGCAAAAAAATTGTTTTTTTTCAGCTGCATGGTATGTTTTTGGTAAATATTATGTTTTATAATCTGTTGAATCCATAAATGATCTCCATTTCTCTCCATCACGTACAGTTTTTTTGCAAAATACAAATGCAAATTTATTCCTATTATGGAGCAAGACTACGTTGAGGTTTGTTTTTGACGAATCAAGGGATAGGCGTCACTCAGATGAATCTTACTCTATTTCAAAACACTTCATTAGCCCTTGAACGTCACTACAAAAAACGTGATTTCCCTGGAGAAAACTTTAGAGAATTCTCTCTCTCATTGGCTGTACCATGAAAATGAGGTATCGGGTGATACCAAGTTTCTGTTTTTTAGACTTGACCCCAGCAATTCCGCAGTATATTTGGAAAGGCCTAAATTTCTAACCAGGTCATTGAGCTCGCTCTGAGAAAGAAGTTGAGTCCCTTATCAACAAAAAAAATCTGATCTAGATTCGTCCCGGGGAAGTAATATATTTCTATCCACAGAATTACTCAGGATATCATCCAAACTTGAAGTGGGTGTGGGATTGGTATTTCGGAGCTATAAGGCACTGGACAAATAGTTGAATTAAGGTTTGGGTAAGATATTTTCTTTTTATTTTTTTTATTGAAACCTTTCATATCTATTGAACAGAAATAACTGTCCCTAGTGTGGTTTTACTGGTCACGCCACATTATAGAAATACCAAAACGAAAGTATCTTATACTCTTAAACCACAAACGTAGGTCTTTCTCGTACCTTCTGCACACCCTATGAGGAGCCCAGGTTTGGTCTTGATCCCCAAGTTACAACTTTAAGTAAGTAAAGTACATTCTTCACGAAATCACTTATGTTTCTTTGACTTTTAACAGTGTATTCACCAAAAATAAAACAGAAGTTGTCAGAAGAAATAACAAAACCTGTTGGAGACATAATATATAACTAAAAACACGAGTACAATCGCGTTTGAATACAAAATGTAAACTGAGTGTAGCTTATACAGCAACCAAGATCCTGAACTTATTTACCATGTTGAAACATGATGAAATCTGAAAATACGCTTGTTTATACTCATTTCTAATACTCCGGAAAACATGTATAAACATGCTTAACCCAGCCAGTAGGATTCCTAACTTTTAGCTAAACGGTGTTTCACCCTAAATGAAACTACAAACGAGTTTTACAAGAAAACCTGACGAGAGGGCATTTTTCGAGTATTTTTTATGGTTTTAGTAAGTGAAAATCTATAAGAAACAGTATAAAAGTCTTGTGTAGTTTTTTGTTTGCAGGCCTGTGTTATTATAGTAATTCTAGTACTGTGTTATGAAAAGCCATCATATTCAATTTGTTTTTTGGATTCATTTCGACAAATTGATCATAAGTCGACTGCTTGGAATAGGTATATCCAATTACCATTTTCATTTTTCAAGCCGCTTCGAAAATATTTCATTACAATAAATGTATTTTTTTCGGACACACAATGGAAATGGACTACATTTCCTTATTCCATATCGCAAAGAAAAGTATCTCTTTCCCTTAGATCAACCATTTCTTTATAGCAACAAAATTATGAATTATTTATTGGAATAAATATTAAATGTACAACTATTAACGTTAGAGAAACTTATACAACGTGTTTCAAAAAGAATTACATCTAGTGGTCCATGAATTTCTCCATTAAATTATGGTGTTCTGTATTCTTGAAATGGGGATATAGATTAAATGGTATGCATGTTATCTCTTGTCACTGTCAAAATTTATCATCGGGAGATATGGTGATGAAATTAATAACAAGTACAATTAGATTATTAATTTATTTAATAAGAAAACTTTAGAGATGTGATATTAATCAAACAGGTAAATAACTAATTTGTAGAAATTTTAATTATTATAATTTATAGCAAGTGTTCAAAATGGTCACCATTATGTTGAATGCATGATGCGATACGACGTTTCATGTTGTAAAAAATATTCTGCGATACATTTGGTGTTATTTCATTACATTTAATTGTAATTGTATTCATTAAGTCATTTAAGTTATATATTCTTGTCTTATATACTTTATTTTTTAGTAATCCGAAAATAGAAAAATCTAACGGAGTAAGATCTGCTATGCTTATAACTATGCTTATAACTAGATGAGGGAAGGAAACTTCTAAAAGCGCTAAATTTTTACTAGTTGTATGTGCAGTAGCCCCATCTGGCTGAAAGTAACCCCCATTGAATTCGTCTCATTGCACGTGAGTTAAAAATGCTGTTAATAACTGTTCTCCGTACGTTAGCTATTAATGTTATTGTGAAAAAATATTGGTCCTATTCACACTCCAACTTTAACAGGATATAAAGGAACTTCGATGTGATTGTTTATAGACCATGTCCTGGAATTTTGTTTATTTACAAGCCCGCTTAAATGAAACCATGCTTCATCAGTAAAAAAACTTATATCAGGAATTTCGTCATTATTTAAATTTTCTTGAAAGAAGTTGTAATAATTAAGCTTACCAGCGTGATCTCTAGGTAAGATCTGTTATGGATACATATTGCTGTGAATAGTGGGTTTAATAGAATGATGATCCACTGTTCACCACAATCTGTCCGAACTACAACTCAGTCAGCATTTCTTCTTAATTGAGACGCTTTTTCATCCAGGGTTTTCCCTTACAGGAACGTGGAAAAATTCAAGTTAATTAATAAAAATACACAATTTTATATTATATTTTATTTCAAAAAAAGAAAAAAAAAATTTCTTTACAAAGTGTAAAGGCTACTACTGCAACATTTTAGAGAAGCGGAGAGGAAAAAGATTGTGTGATAAAAGACACGCACACAATGAAAAATCTCTCATGAAACGCGAGCAAAATTAAATCTAATAGATTGTTTAGAAAACTTTCAATATCAAAAAATTTAAATAATTAACCCCAAATTCAAAACGTAAATAGACCAATTGTCAATAACGCGTAAATAAGTTTCACTCATGCGCACTAACACAAGCATAAAATCTCCCTCCAAAACCTGAATTTCAAAATGTTCTAGAATATCTTGACATACAAAAACTCCCTTATAAAAAATGTGATAGTTTTCTTCACCATCTATATTAAACTAATATAACAATAAATCAATCAAAATAATTATCAAAATTACAATAAAATACAATGAAATTACAACGAAAAGAAAGAATATAATTATAAATGTGGTATGAAAAAGTACTTACGCTAGCGTAACATCTTCACACACAAAAAAAACTTAATGAGAGATTGCACCAGTGAGTTTAAATTTTCAAGATACGAGAAAAGCGAAACTCGTATACAATACGGTAATAGTTAATTGACGAAGGAGTTACTTGTTGAAACTTCATTATAACGGTAAGAAATAAGTAATTAAACTTATAGTTTCAAAAATTCTTTTATTGTAAATACCACTACAATATTGTATGGCGAAACAATATTGTAGTGGTATTTACAATAAAAGAATTTTTGAAACTAGAAGTATAATTACTTATTTCTTAGCGTCAATACGGTAATGACTTACTATAGCACAAAAATACTCAAAAGCAAGAAAACCGAAAATTACATTTAAATCACAGATAAAAAGAAAGTTTTTTTTATCTAGGCACCACACTCACTGGAGGCAAAACAATCTCTGGCGCCGGAAAAATAGATCGGACATAAAGTACGAATAAAACAAAATTTATCACTCCAGTCGATCCACTTCCCGTTCATATCAACTACGCTAAACAAAATCAATATATAAAAGTATATAGGCGCGGTCAATAAAATACGCCCAGATTAATATTTAAACAAAATTCAAGATATAAATAAATATGAATCTATAAACAAATTGTACATAATAAATAATTATTTTTAAAATTGTTCTTCGGGGAAAAGTTCACTACAATATGTAAACGACGCTTAAAAATTCTATGAACGCTACTAGAAGATACGTTCGTTTGAACTGATAAACGACGAACTGATGTATGCGGGTTTTCTCCAACAAGGCTTTCTACGTTTTCAACAATATTTTGCTGTGTACGCGGTCTAACAGAACTTTTGCCTTTTAACACAGATCCTGTAGCCCGAAGCTTCGCTACGACTAGACGAATGTGATGATGTAAAGCGGTATTATTCACAACTCTATTAGGAAACTACAAGTAAAACTGTCAAATACATTCCGCGTAGGAATATTACCATTCCCCGTTAAGAAATCGTGCACTTCGGAAATATGCTTCAACAATAAAAATATTTTCTTGCAATGTGTACATTATTTATTAATATTGTTTATTAGGTAAAAAAAGATATTTTTAAGAAACAATTATATTGCTAGTCACAAAATGACAAATGTAGAAATGACATTGGATAAATAGTTAGTTATAAATAAAAGGCAAGTGGCTTATAATAATTTGCAAGTACCAGTTACTCAGTGCCTACTGAGATGAAGTTCTTTTTGAAACACGTTGTACCTACTTGTACACTGTTTTAACTGTAAATCATTAAATGATAGTGATGATTTTAATAAAACCTCCTGATGAATTCCTCCATTTGATGTAGAAAATGACGAATTGCTATATACAGGAGCCAACTGTAATTCAGTAAATTCTGATGGTTGATTAAAAATAATTAGCGTCGTTTTATTGTTAATGCTTTTTTTTCTATTTATCCTTCTGTTGTCGTGTTTGATTGTCATCCTCCATGACTTTTGAGCCTTCTGATGTGCGCTCCATTCTCAGCAAGAAGAGTATTTGACGTACGACGTAGACAGTGTCCAGTGTAACCGCAATTTTCTTCGCAATCTTGTAGAAACCGTGGATCCCTACAGGTTGCACTGTACATTTATTGTTCATACAAAATATAAAGAATCTTGAGTGAATTATATGTTTTGGAGGCAAGCTTTGTATAACTCAATCTAATTCATTCCTCTCATTTCGATCATAATGGTGAATATTTGAATATGCGCCGGTGTCTACGAGATCCTCTACATTTTCTTAGCTTCTCACTACGACATGCACCATACAGACCGAACATTAACGCCACTTTAATCAGCAAAAATGAATCGTCAGGCGATATAACTGTAACTTCCCATTGATTCGATATATCAACGTTTTCTTTCACTCTCAACGTACTTTTCATCATGGCGTATATTGGCCATAGCGTGGAAGATTTTAATCTTTCAGCTTGTAACTAAATATAAAGATAAAACTTGAAAGTTTATAAATGAATTCAGGAAAACTAATCTTTTCATGAAAAAAGCAAACATAACTTCTCCATCGATATCCCTTACATTCTTTGAAGTCCTCCAGGAATTGAAAATATTGTAGGTCCTCTGATATTTATTACGTGATTTCGAGGGTAATAATCTAGCAACAGCTTCACGCGCTAATGTCGATATTTCAGGACGATTTTCATTATTTATTCCATTTTCACAAAATTTCACGCGACCATACTTGACAAAATTTTTATTTACTTTTTTTTTGTTTAGTTGATGCAGTGAGAGAAACGATAATTTTATTCTTGCATTTTTCAAATAATTTATAAAATGTAAATAGTTCATTAAGTGTCGGAAAAAAATTTATGTAATATTGTTAAAGAAAAGAAAGCGTTTCTTTGCTCATCGCCTTTCTAAACTCGGCTACGCCTCGAAAGATCGCGATTTATAAAGAAAAACAATACTTTACTTATAATACAAAGAATTCAAATAAATTTTACCTCAAAGTAGCCCTTGGAAATTATGATTATGTCTTAGCTTGTTACTAATTTTAATAGGAATTTTGTTGGTTATGAGATGAGATATTTGATTGAAATGACAAATGTCAAAATAATAAAACGAACATTTTTAAGTGAATGAAATATGTTTATTTCCAACAAACAAGCAAAATTTTATAAAAATTGTTCAAAGTGTCCACCACCTTGTTCGAAACATTTCTCACATCTTCTTCTAATGGAGGAAAAAGTGTTTTGTAGTATCGCATTGTCAATTCCATTAATTCTTTCAGCAATTCTGATTTGAAGGCCTGCAAGATCAGGTATCTGTACTTGATAAATGGAGTTCTTTAAGAATGGCCATAAAAAGAAATCACATGGGGTAATGTCACAAGATCTTGGTGGAAATTCATGTTCAGTGTTTAAACTTATCAACCGATTTTGAAAAAATTGCTGCAGAATATTAATTGTTTCACCTGCTGTGTGTGCTCTAGCTCCGTCTTGTTGAAAGTAACCCTGTGTTATTTCTTCGTCGTCAAGCTGTTCGATAAATGGCATAATAATTTCTTGTCGATACCTTTCTCCTGTTAAGGTTCCGTTAAAAAAAATAGGGCCAATAATTCTCCTTCGACTAATCGCACACCATACACCAATTTTCTGCGGATGAAGTGCGGTTTCATCAAAAAAATTATGTGGTTTCTCATTAGTCCACATCCTCATATTTTGTGAGTTCACATATCCATTCAGATAAAACCATGACTCATCAGAAAAAAAGGTTTTGTCAAGAAGGTCATTATCAAAATTATTTAAGAACCACTGACTAAACATTATTCTTCTGGGATAGTCGATTTCCTTGATTTCTTGATAACAGGTCATGTGATATGGAAATAAATGTAAGTCCTTTTTCAAAATTGTATGACATGTGCCAATTGACACACCCACTTGTTGTAATAATGCTCGTACGGAAGTTCTTGGTGCATTATTTATAATTTCTCTTAAATTATTAACTAGCTCTTCTGTACGCTTTTTCGCTCGACCTGCGCCTTCTTTCTGTTTAACACTCCCTGTTTCTCTGAAAACCATAACGGAATGTGTCACTGTGTGCCGAAAACTCTCATAATCAAAGATGACGTTAGGGAACTCATTTCTAAATTCTTCTAAACAATCTTGAAGAGAATACTGCCATTGTCCGTCAATCTTACGTCCGTTTCGAAAATAAGATTCTAGCATGAATGATTTGTGTTGTATAGTAAAAACCATGTTAAATCAATTTTAAATTACAAAGCAATTTTTGTCAACTATGCATCTGTCTAATTGACAACTAATGCAAATTTAAATTATTAATAATCATACGTTTTTAATTGAATGGCCTACTAGAGGCAAAGCTTATTTGAACGCTTTTTACAAATAACTATTACTTGACAGTAAAGTGCATTTTGAAGGTAAAAGCAACAAATTATTTCATTTGCTTGTTTGATGTTTACTTTGTAAAATTTTTGACAAATTTGAATTTAAGAATCAGGCATATCGACATAAATTTGCCGAATTGTTGCCAACTTAATAACAAAAGTTTCATATACAAAAAGGTTTAATTATATCAATACGTTATGCATGTATTACGCATTTGTTACAAATGAAACAGACATGCAATATACATATCTGTAATTGTACACATGGACAATACACCTCGTATTTTCAGCATTTACTTCTGCTTAAGCACGTGTTTCTGCCATCTATAGGCGTCATCAGTCAAGCTAGTGAAGCAATGTAATACAAATGATACAAATCTTTTTAAGAACAGATTTGTGTCTGTATATACATTTACGCTGAAATCGCCTACAAGATATAGCAAATTTCGTCCTATAAGGTGGCACTATTTAATAAGTGACATCTGACGGACGAAAGAGACTATTCCGAAAAAGGCGACCTTTCGCTTGACCAGCTATACTGGTACATAAACGAAAAAATACGTATAGGTGTACTCCATTAACACGAGCCAGATGGCGGTAAATATACAAAAAGGTTTAAGTATATCAATACGTTATGCACGTATTACGCCTTTGTTACAAATGAAACAGACATGCAATATACATATCTGTAACTGTACACATGGACAATACACCTCGTATTTTCAGCATTTACTTCTGCTTAAGACACGTGTTTCTGCCATCTATAGGCGTCATCAGTCAAGCTAGTGAAGCAATGTAATACAAATGATACAAATCTTTTTAAGAACAGATTTGTATCTGTATATACATTTACGCTGAAATCGCCTACAAGATATAGCAAATTTCGTCCTATAAGGTGGCACTATTTAATAAGTGACATCTGACGGATGAAAGAGACTATGCCGAAAAAGGCGATCTTTCGCTTGACCAACTATGCTGGTACTCCATTAACACGAGCCAGATGGCGGTAAATATACAAAAAGGTTTAATTATATCAATACGTTATGCACGTATTACGCATTTGTTACAAATGAAATATATTGTCCATGTGTACAGTTACAGATATGTATATTGCATGTCTGCTTCATTTGTAACAAGAGTTTCAGTTATTTATAGTTACCTGTTGCCATTGTTTTTATATTCGCGTACATTAAAACAGGGAAGCCTTCGAGGTGGAATATAATATATTATTCTATAAAATTTTCAACAATCAATAAATTTTTGACAAACGACACAACGTCAATTTTAATTCATGTGGAAATATTAGTTCCAATGTGTGGGATAGCTTAAATTAAAATAATTTTTAATAACCGGAAGTTATTCAAGAACTGTGAAAATAAGTTTTATTTTTACGATGTAACACGTGTTCTTAAGGTAATACAGGAAGCGATAAATTATCGTATCAAATTCTAAGAAGATTGGTTGAATTACATTTGAGCAAATTTATATCATTAATATTGCCATCAGAAATTATGTTTTTATGCCTGAAAAAAAAATTATATATACACACACACACATATATATATATATATATATATATATATATATATATATATATATATATAAAGATAATTATTTCTTGACCTTTGTATGTTATGGTAGATTAAATTAGTCGGCAATTTAAGGTCTGTTTTACTTTGATATGTATATATTTAAAACAATATAACATGTTTCGACATACAGTGCCTTTATCAAAGAAATTAAAAATATAAATGACAGTATATCAATGTCAAACTTATGTATCTGTAGTTGTCATGGATAATATTAAAATATTCAAAGATACATTCAAGTTTAATAATAATAACTCATGCTTCAGAACTTTCGACAGGAACACATCAATTACGGGGGATTGGCAAGCCATGAGTTATTATTATGTCTGCGCCCGTGGAGCCACTTAAGATTTTAAGCTCTCAGCAATCGCCTTGAACGAGAAGGAAAACCACGAAAACCTACTCGGACAGTCTAGTCAGGGATCTAAACACGAAACTGGCAGCATGATAAGCCACTGTACAGATATTTAAATCACATAATATAGATATTTATATAATTACAACATATATTCATGATGGTAAATTGCAGATCGTAATATTATTAGGTTATAGTATATACTGCTTAGATTATTTATATCACTTGTGTTGTTAATTGGATTTCTTGTTTAAAATTAGTAATTTCTTTAATATCCCTTTTCATTGTGTGTTGTTCTTTATCGATTATCTGTGTGTTTTCAAAATTGAAATGGTGATCGCGTTGTAGTTTGTGTGTAAATAAAGCAGTTTTGTCTGTTTTAGAGTATTTATGGGCTTGTATTCTTTTGTATAAATATTGTTTAGTTTGGCCTATGTAATCTAATAATGTAACGATCTGAAATTTACCATCATGAATATATGTTGTTATTATGTAAATATCTATTTATGTTATTTAAATATCTGTACACTGGCTTATCATGCTGGCAGTTCCGTGTTTAGATCCCTGACTGGGCTGTCCGAGTAGGTTTTCGTTGTTTTCCTTCTCGTTCAAGGCAATGCCGACAGCTTAAAATCTTTAGTCGCTCCACGGGCGCGGACATAATAACATGTGGCTTGCCAATACCCCGTAATTGACGTGTTGTTGTCGAAAATTCTTAAGCATGAGTTAATAATGTTAAACTTGAATGTATCTTTGAATATTTTAACTACAGATATATGAGTTTGACATTGATATACTCTCATTTATATTTTTAATTTCTTTGATAAAGGCACTATGCGTCGAAACATATAAGATTGTTTTAAATATATACATATCCAAGTAAACCAGACCTTAAATCACTGACTAATTTAATCTATATATATATATATATATATATATATATATATATATATATATATTGCTATGCTAACCCGAAGAACTGCGGAGAATTGCCCCGCGTTCGGACGTCATAAAATGCACTGGACTTCCTCCACTCAATAGTTACTTTAATGTACTGTTGTCTTTCTGTTTTTAACTAAATTCACCGGCTTAACTCGCGTCGTAGGCACATTGTCGTCTCTCTCTCAAGGTGGGATTCATGTAGTGGAGTCCAAAATCATTTTGGAAAACACTCGATTGGTAATAAATTTCTCCAGATATTTATATTATGGGTTTAAATATATTCTCTGTATACTAATTCAAGTAAGTACATTTATTTTTACATAATGATCTATATTTCGCAGTATTTTATTAAAATTGTCAATTCAACGTCAATATTAATTAATTATAAAACTGTCAGACTGTATGACATCTGTACAAAATTTATAAATAAATTCAACGTACTACCTCAATAAATTGCCTCTCATGTTCGGTGTGCCAAATATGTTACAATCTCTTCACCCAGTTCGATAGGAGATACTTAATATCAATACTAATATTCTTACAGTTTTAACTCGGTCTTTTATATAGGATTTAATGAAAGATTATTGAAGCAACACAGTCTTTTAATAAGAAAAATTCATACATGTCAATTAATTAATCAAAAAATAACATCGAGGTTACTATCGTTACAAATTTACATATAAATGCTCAACCTTAGAACATAACTTATCTATCATATAATATATCAGCAATACATACAATATCCATCCCTCAATCTTCAATCCACTACATATTTCCCAAATTCAACCAAAATCATTTTTAACTAGATACAGATCTGTACTTTAACTTTAACTAGCTACAGATCTGTACCATAACAATATATATATATATATATATATAGTTGAGGTCACTTTTTCGATGAACCTAACTACGAATTGTACTATCTAAGTAGTATTGCATTAAACACGCAAGGAAGAAGAAAAAATAAATTCTTACATACGACGTATCCAGTGCTAGATAACCAAATCAGTATCCTGGCAATTATCTCATTAATTAATTCATTACTTAATTATGTTTATCCTTACTTTCGTCGAACATAGTGTAACGCGTAATACAGCATAGAAAGGAAACAGATTCATTTCTCTTATTTCGTTTAATCTGTAAACCACGGAGCTTTATAAATCATGGCTAAACACGACGAACAGAAGATTCCAAGTATTTAATTATAAATTATTTGTGTACAAGTTAAATAATACGACACTTTGCTTTTTCTATATCTGATCGTTTTGCTTGTACATTTATGCTTTGAAGAGCCATTGCAAATTTTATTTAGAAATCACATAAATTCCTTCTAACTTTTACATAAATAAAAGATTTTTGATGTTTTCAGTTTTGTATAGTTAATTCTTTTGAAAACCGATTACATTAGATTATCTTTAGGTTGGAATATATAAGCTTAAGTGATTTATTAATACAAATGCCTTTTTATTTAATGCTTTGTGAGGTTAGGAAATGTGACGGCTTGAAAAATTATAGTTGTGTTTCCAAGATATAATCATTTGATAGAACACCTCGCTGAAGAATTAATAAATTGAAGAAGATATTTAATAGTTTTGATTATTAGCCACTGGAACACGGTGGTATTATGAATTTTATTTTGGCTGCGAATCTTCGAAAGATACCATATAACACATCACTTTAAAACATATTTTTAATCCTGTCGCAATAAAATCAAAATCAAATATATTAACATTTGTATGCCTGAAATGCGTCAGTATTATTTCTATCGTAATATTTCATCAAATGCTGAGGGTGGATGATATACCGGGACCTTTTTTTATCATTAAACATATATTTTCCTATGTGTAATGATACAAAAAGAATTGTCAATGCATATGTGGCATAGTAGGCAACCAGTTATACACCAATAAAGCACTTAACTACAAATAATAGCTTAATTCTTAAATTAGTTTGACATGGAGAGAAAAAGATATTTAATGTCAACTATTTTTGAATTTTCATTCATACATGAATTTAAATTAAATCCACTTTATTTAAAAATAGATAATTTATTTAAAATATGAATAAACACAATAAAGTCGAAAAAGTTGCAATGATAATGTGGTACCAGAAGAATAATAGTTTAAGAACGGTCAGAGACATGTTTTCCATTAATTATCCAAACAAGCCTACAAGTTGTGCGAAAATAATTTTAGATATTTTAAACAAATTCAAAGAAGATAGTTGTTTTTTTTTAATTTCTACTAAAAAAATTAAAACCAATCAACTTTTAGATGTAGCCAGACATCTAAGAGAGTTGTACAGGACTCTGAAAGAATTCAAATATAACTCATACAAGATATCAAACCATCAAGAGCTTTTCGAAGAAGATAATGTAAAACGTACTGATTTTTGTGATATAATGTTTAATTTGTTATATGAAAACGAAGAAATTTTAAGTAAAATAATTTTTATTGATGAAGCGAACAGTTTCTTAATAGATTTAAAGAGTTTCATGTATATTCTGTATGGCAATCTAAATAATTTCCCTTTGAAAGCTTAAACATTCATATCTTTAATAGTTAGAAAGCATAGTAAGATGAGTTATTTCTTTAGCTAATAGGAAAAGGTTGGGTGTAATTTTAATAAAATAATTACTTAGATTGCTTATTATTTTTTTAATTTTATTTAGGAACATTATTATACTAACATTTTTCGGCCTTTGTTCTATTATGGAACCAGTTGTACTAAACACTCTTTCACTTTCTGCCGAACTTGCTGGAATACAGAAGTATTTACTAGCACATGGTTTTAAGGGTTTCAGCTCTATTCCTGTTACCTAAAAGAGAATCCAAATAAAAGATGCACCTTTTTTAAAACTTACCTACCAAAATAAACGAGGATTTACATCCTGATTTGAATTTAGACATTCGAGGTATTGCCTTTTAGTTATTATTACATCAGCTGAAATTTATTTTACTTTCTCTTTTATTCTTTTTGGAAAAAAATCTTAATAATGAAAGTGTTTTGATTACAGGCATTTGCTCTTTATTTTCAGGATCTATTTTCTTCTAAATTTTAGAAATTTATTGTTCTAGAAAAGTAGCACCAGTAGCATTTTCAGTATTAGGAAAACCTTCTCTTTTAAATCGAAGATCTAAAACAGTTGCTACTCTAGTAACTGATCGTCCTTCATGTGAAAATAGCTTTGCTATCTAAGATAGAATGGAAACGTTGTAAATGATCAGGTAAGTTGCTGGTATTTATGTAGTCATGTATGTAGTCAGTTTTATGTCATTTGAAGCTTTAAAATATTTCTAAACAACTGAATCCTTTCATTGGTTTGCTTAAAGTCTTTTATCTTAGTCTTTCGGTGCGCTATGGTTTGGTCATCTGGCGGAACAGTGTGAAATATTTAGAACAAGAAACATACATACGCTTACCGGTCTCTACATTTTGGAGTGTACTTTGTGTGCGAGAAGGGACATGAGCAGTGCGTTTGGCAGGTATGTCTTAAATCATAAGTACAGAACTCGCGGGACGGAAAGTGATCAGGGTGCAAAAGAACGCCAACTAGTCAGGTCTTAAATATTTATAATCATATCCCAAAGTACATTAAGGACTTAAGCAGGGAAAAGTGCTTCAATAAAACATTAGAAAATTTTTTATATATACAATCATTTTATTCTTTGGATGAATTTTATTCAAAAAAATTTTAATGTGGTGTCTGTGTCACGTTTTATTTTGTTTTTATATATTTACATGTACTTATATACATATACTTGACGAGTTCTATACACTTGTATAATTTTGAACAAATAAATATATTATTATTATTATTTCTAGGCACTGAATTCTCATTATATTCTGATTCATCTTTATCACTTGTTGAGTGCCGAGACAGAGTTTTTGTAGATTCTTCATATGATAATCTGCAAATTATTGCTTCGTTATACATTACACCCCTTTAAGACTACATGCCATTTGATTTTCCACTACTGTTTTTTAAGATAAATTTCTCCACTTTATAAAACCACTTATTCGTAAGATACCATGAGGTGTTATTTGTTTAACGTATATATTATTTTATCGTGTTTCTGAAATGCCTTCAATAGGTGGGTTACGTTTAGTAATTCGTAAATATGTCTCTGACCGTTCCTAAACTATTATTCTTCTGGTATCACATTATCATTACAACTTTTCGTCTTTATTGTGTTTATTCATGTTTTAAATAAATGATCTATTTTTTAATAAAATATATTTAATTTAAGATTCATGTATGAATAAAAATTCAGAAATATTTGACATTAAAAATTTTTTTTCTCTCCATGGCAAACTGATTTAAGACTTAAGCTATTGTTTGTAGGTAAGTGCTTCACTGGTGTATAACTGGTTGCGTACTATGCCACCCATGCATTAAAAATACTTTTTTTGTCATTACACATAGAGAAATATAACGTGTGTTCATTTGAAAAGTCAATCTAGGTTATTTTGATAGAATGAGACGCAAATATATTAGCATGTGTTTGTTGTTCCGTAAACGTAAATCCAAATGATATTTGATAATGTCAATCACAAATATCAGTTAGTGCATAAAATAATCGTGCGTCGATTCTGGTTTAAATAAATTGTTTCTCAGTTTTAAAATGGCTTTCACTTAAGAACAAAAAATTTGTTTAGTCCAGGCTTATTTTGGAAGTGGTAATAAAATTGATGGTTTATGGGTTTATTCAGTTCAAGATTGTATGGTAGAATTTCAAGTTGAGTTTCCACATTTTGTAATAGATTATATACAATTTAAGAATACTTTGGATAGAACTTTAAAAACTTTTTTCTGAAGCTGGTAGTCTCTTAAGAAAATCAGACAGCGGAGCAGTTAAGAAACATTCATCTCAAGTTGTCAATGGTGTTGAAGAAATAATGGAAAGTGAACCACAAACATCTGTTCAACATTTGACTCAACAAATAAACATTTCTGTTGGTACAACTCACAAGTTATTAAAAAAAGATATGCAACTTTATCCATACCGTGTCACAGCAGTACAAGAATTGTTAGAAATTGATTGCCCACGTAGACTACAGTTTTGTAATTGGTTTGTAAATATGAACAATAATGGAGAACTTTCGCAAAGAGTCATCTTTACTGATGAAGCATGGTTTTATAAAACGGGATACCTAAATTCCCCAAATACAAGAATTTGGAGTAGTGAAAATCCACATGTATTTAATGAAGAATCGCTACATCCAGAGAAAATTGGTGTTTGGGCAGCGATAAGCCAAAGGTGAATCATTGGACCAATATTTTTTCAGGGAACGTTAACTGCTCAAAGGTACCGTACGGAAATTTTACAACCATTTGTCAATCAGTTGCATGATGATGAACTTCAAAATGCATATTTCCAACAAGACGGAGCACCTTGTCACTGTACTGCATAATCTTTGGATTATTTAGGGGATTTTTTTGATGAGCGTATAATTAGTCGAAATACTGAAATTGCCTGGCCTACACGTTCATGCGATTTAACACCTTGCGACTTCTTTTTGTGGCCTTATCTAAAAAATAACATATTTCGAACACCTATATTGAATTTGAATGATATGCTACCGAGAATCGAACAGAAATGCATGGAAGTTAATAACAATCCAGTAATGTTGCAGAATATCATCAGAAATTCTGAACGTAGGATTTTAAAGTGCATTGATCTTGAAGGACACATTTTCAACATTTGTTATTGTTTTCAATAAATACCTATTATTTGTTATTTATTTGTATGTATGAAACTGTCAAAATATACGACGTCGTAGGTTAACTAGTAAATTTTAATTTACGACATACTTGAAAATGTTCTCAGTAAATCACATGCTACTAGACTGAATTTTCAAATGAGCACTTGTTATGTGTAATGATAAAAAAAGGTATAAGATATAAGGTCTCCAACTATATAAAATAAGATTAATAAAAGACAAAGTAATGAAACTAGTCTCAAAATGAAGTAAATTTGATGTACTACCAATGTGTATAACTATTTTCCCACGTAACTGCCATTTTGTTCTTTATTTTATGCATGAAAGAATTTGTCTGTTTACTGTTGATTCAATTGCGAACAGTAGCCCTAACTTCAGTATCTGATGAAAAATGTTAACATTTAAATACCTCCTTCAACTTTAGGAACAATTAGAAATCTGAAGGGGCCAAACCAGGACTGTCCGAAACGAGCACGAATTTCAGGTTAGTTTACTATCTTCATCGTTTCGTTGCTGCAATATGATTTGGTATTGTCGTGGTGCAAGAAAAAAATGTTTTTTCAGGCCGTACTCTACGAATACGATTCTTTAGTGATCGTAAGGTTTTGTAGTATCTCATTGAATTAATCGTTGATCCCTTCGGCAGATATTCGGTATGAATGTTTTTTTTTTGCATCTCAGAAAATACTGTGCGCGACTTTCTGTGGTAATGGAACTTTTTAAAATATCGTACAGGTGGAGAATGAGGATGACTATATTCCATTACCGCTTATCTTTGAAGACATAATGATGAACCCAAGATTCATCCCCGATTGTAATGTTCACGTCAAAATCATTTCCTTCACGTCGATACCGGTTAAAAAGTCCTTAATAAATATTTTGGGACCGCACGAAATACTCAGCTGTTGTATTGAAAGTCCAGTGAACCCTATTAACATCGTTGATATCGCACATTTACTATTTGTCACTGAATCATTATTTCTTACATAAAGAATACTTTGTTTATTCATTGATCGAAATATGCTGGTCTATTTGTTATGTTTACGTAATAATCTAATTATTTCGTGCTCGTAAATTAAATAAATGTATCACGTAATAAAATTACTGTCGATTTATTTATGGCTTTGTTTGCAATTTGTCAATATATCGTTGTTTTGATAAATGGATAACCTACTTCAAAACATAAAGCGTACTTCTTTCCATTTATTTATGTAAGTAAAAGTTCATTCATATCTTACTTATGTATAAATCCATTCATTGTAAACAAACAGTATGTAAACAAATATGGCTGCATATTTTCAAGCGACACGAAACATACATACGGCATATATTGATATAAACCACCCAACCACTTCAGTTTGTAGATGAAAATGTACTAGCTCAGGATAGTTATATAAATGATTGGTGTCAGTTCTGTACAAATACTTGATAACTAAATAAATAAACAACGAGTTTTTCAATGGAATACATAAATTTAATCGCAAAAACAGTAGCTCAACAATATGATAATACTAACAAGTTTGATATGTGGACATACAATCAACAAATTGGCGATACAAAAGAAGGTAAATATAGATTTGTCACTATGAAGTTTCAATTGACGTTATTAATGATTATAACTAAATCTAAATCATTTCTCGCTATAACAACTAATATTGCTTGACTTCGTTAAAGAACACTCACTGTGACTTTCCGGTATTGTACTAATACTTCTTGTTCTATATGTATCCATAGCTTGAGTATACAGGACCCAACAACTGGATTATTGGAAGTACAGGTAAACTATTTATTGGAAAAAGACAGGTGGCACGATCCGGACACTCAAACCAAAAACACCGCCTCAGCAATGGTCCTTTCTTCCAAGATTACTCCAGCTTGGCATTTAAACCAACTTCTATCCATGTTATTTCTAATTTTTTATAATTGACCCCAATTTTTTATAATGACTTTTTTCAAAAACCGTTTATATCTCCCGTGTCCATGTCAATTGTTAAAATTCATATTTCATAGCCTCACTGTTGTATTCTCACATAATTTATACCAAATTAACATAACACATCCTTTAAAAACAGTTAAAAACTTACTCAAAATTAAATTACAATAACGAGCCATCGAAAAAATTCATAATTGGAGTAGACTGTGAAATTGGGTTGTTACTTTAGTCACTTCCACATAATGATATTTATTATTTGACATTGAAACTATAAGTTTGTGTCAAATTTTTCATGTTTAGATGTAAATGGACAACATTTTCAACAACTTCTGTAGCTATATGTAAATTTTGATTATGATTTCGATATTAAATAAATTATTTGTTTTCTTTTTTGTTGTAGTATCATTTCAATGCCATAACTTTTGTTTACAATGAAACCAAATGAAAATGTCAAGCATCAAGTAATGTGTCATTATGTATAAGTGGTTAAAGTACCAACCCAATTTCACAGTCTAACGAGACATCTACATTAAATAACTGACATCTGATTCATTAACACTGTTACTTTATAATGCATTTCTAAATAGCTTGAACCTAGGTCTATTGTGGGTGAGTGGTAAAACCGACAGTCCGGCAAACTGTAGACTTGGGTTCGAGTCCCAACATAGACAATATTTTTCAATAAAAAAATTTCGTATGATTTGCTTTGTAATTTGTAGACAGCAATGTTTACATCCCCCCTTACTTTGCAATTTACTAACTTGATATTTGTAAATATTTCATATAAAAGCCGAAAAACTCCAATAATTTATCAATTTTCAAATAACGAATATAAAATTCTTAACCAACATGTAATCAGTGTGTTTTCCTTGTTCCTTTATAAGCTCGGGAGGCTTGTACCACTACAATATGCTCATATGATTAATAAACTGTCTCCAGTTCAACAAGCATTTATTAAAGGATGATCGACAGCTACAAACTTGTGCAGATTTGTTCATCAGGCATCGGGGATTCTGGATGATCGTCAACAAATTGATACAGTATACACAGATTTCTCGAAAGCATTTGATCGGGTACAACTTCAAATGATCTTGATTAAGCTGCACTGGTTTGGTATCTTTAGTGACTTAGTTGAATCCCTTGAAACGTATTTGCTGGAGCGTACGACCTATGTGGAATACCGTGAGTTTAGATCTCATTGTTACCGATCCGTTTCCGGGGTGCCTCAGGGATCTGTTTTGAGGCCTTTGTTGTTTCTGATATTTATCGACAATGTAACGAGGGGTATTTTGTCATCGGATTGCTTTCTGTATGCGGATGATTTGAAAATTTATCGTCGCATAGATGACATGAATGATTGCTATATTTTGCAGAGTGATCTTGCATCGATTTGTAAATGGTGTGACGAGAATTATTTATCGCTGAACATTGCAAAATACAGGGTTATGACCTTTACTAGGAAATAAAATATGATTTTATACAGTTTATGGAATTCTCATTGACCGTTGTGAAAATTTTAAAGATCTAGGAGTGCTGTTTGATCCAAAACTAACGTTTAATGGCCATGTGCTGGATATATGTGGCAGGCATCTAAAACCCTTAGTTTTTTGACTAGAAATACGAGACATTTAAGTAATAAAGCCTTGGTTATAAGGTTATAACATATAATGCATTTGTCCGTTCCAAGTTGGAATACTGTTCAATGCTATGAAATCTAGGCTGCTTATACTAGGGGAATATGGTTGGAAGGATCCAAACAAAAATCCTCAAAACCGTATATTATCGCGAACATAAAATATTTTTGCCACATAACTTTTGTTATAATAATCTCCTGGGAGAGAATGGGTTTGTCACTTTGCGTGATAGGAGAACTATATCTGAGATTATTTTCATATTTAAATTAATTAATGGGTGATACATTTGCTCCACAACAGTCGTAACAAGAAAATGTTTTATCTTCCTCAATGCAGTACCCGTCACTATTCTCAGTTACACGTAATGTCAATGTGTGGGAGTGTTAATTCTTTTTGTAGTGATGTTGATCTATTTAATATAAAATTAATTTAACTTAAAAACTCATTGCTCGCGAAATTTCAATGAATCTAATTATGTCTTTGTTCTGAATTTTTGGCTTATATACTGTAGCTTATGGTTTGTTTATATTTATAGTAATGTATAGAGACCGGACGCATCAGGCCGAAATTAGGCTGGGCCATATAAATAGTCTATAAGCATCGCTAAGTACAACACGCAGTTATTGAATAGCACTATTCGTTAGGTTAGCCATACATCTGGTTTTTGTCGTTGAATTGTGACCCAATTACTTCGATTTTACAGTTAAAAATTCCTTTCATCAAGGATGTAGATAGAAGCGGAAGGAGTTTTTATAATTTGTTTTATTTATTGGTTTATGTTTCGTAAGATAACTAAAGTATGGTGTGTTAGTTTCTTATTTTCATTGTTTTAACTGTTAATTACTTAATTACATACTTCGTAATTTTAGTAATACATCCTGTTTAATATCGTTTCATCGAATCTACATCTCCCAATTATTTTGACGTAAGTATCCAGTGAATTTCGTTAAGTTTCAATAACTTACGCATACATTTTAATTTTCATTTATTTAGATCTAGAACATTGTATAAGTTTCTTTTCAAATATGATATTGAATAACGTCGAGAATGGCATCGTGAAACAATGGTGAGTTGGTATAGGGTCATACTGATTGTATGTCCATTGCTAGTGATTCCGAAATTTATTGCGAGGTCTGTAAAATATCGTTAAAAAATTCCAAGAAATCGCACGTAAAATGTCACTTAGCATAGCAAATACATATAAAGGTATTTGACCCGTTGAAATCAAACAATTTTAACAAAGAACTCTGTGAAACTTTAATGGCGGCAAATATTCCATTAAATAAACTTAACAATCCCATCTTCAAAACATTTCCCTAAAATTATACTGGTCGAAATGTTCCTGATGAATCCACCTTACGCAAATATGTTCCTAATGTTCCTAAGTGCTACACAAAAGCAGTAGAACGCATTAGAAGCCATCTTTCAAATCAGTACCTATGGATAAGTGCCGACGAAACTGTCGATATATTATGACGCTGTGTGGTAAATGTTGTAGTGGTGTACTACAGGGTGGCCCAAAATGACCGAAGGGGTTTGAGTTCATTATAACTTCTTATTTAAGACATAATTATTACATTTTTTTAAATTTTAAATACAGTATATTAATGGAGAATATTTTTAATTTAATTATGAAAAACAGAAAAATTATATCTCGCAAGTGGTGGCCATTTTCTGCTTCGCACATTCGTGCTCTTTCCAAAAACATTTTCCATAACCTTTCGCAAAACTTCAGGTGTTATGTTGTTGATTTCGTCGCGTATTTTATTTTTTAATTGCTGTATGGTTCGAGGCTTATTAATATAGACTTTTCCTTTCAAATAACCCCAAAGGAAACAGTCTGAAGCGGTTAAATCCGGTGAACGCGGAGGCCAATTAAAATCGCTTGTACGGGAAATAATTCGTTCACCAAAGATGTCGCGCAAAAGAGCCATTATGTCCCTCGCAGTGTGCGCTGTGGCTCCATCCTGTTGGAACCATACTTGCGGATGGTTTTCCACGGCTGGCCTTAAAAAATTTTCCAACATTGTCCGATATCTAACACCAGTGATGGAAACGGCGACACCGTGTTCATTTTAAAAAAATATGGGCCAATTATCCTTTCCGACGAAATACCGCACCAAACGGTACACTTAAGTGGGTGTAATTCTCGCTGTTGAATTACTCTTGGATTTTCCGTAGCCCATATCCTGCAGTTTTGCCTATTAACGAACCCATTTAATTGGAAATGGGCTTCGTCGCTCATAATTAAGTTATGAATAAAATCATGATTTTCTTCTGCTTTTGACGAAAATAAATTGCATAATCAAGTCGTTGCTGGAAATCTGTCGATTTCAATTGTTGGCCAAGCTGAATTTTGTATGGAAACATTCTTATTGTATGCAAAATTCTCTGCAGTGACCCTCTTGAGAGGCCAAGTTGTGTCGAACGTCTCCTGGTTGATGTTTCTCCATCTTCCCGAATACTCTCCTGTACCCGTTCAATATTGTCATCCGTGTGCACCGTTCGTCATCTGCCGGCACCAGGAAAGTTTCTTACCGCCCCTTGTTCTCGAAAATTTGCAACCAGACGGTTTATTGTTGACTCTGAGGGCCCAACCCGCACATTAAAATAACGACGATATGCACGCTGAGTCAAAACAATGGATCGTTGATTTGAGAAATAAAGTTCAACGATTTTGGCACGTTGTTCAATTATGTATTGTTCTATTTTAAATTCCCCAAGTCTTCTTTACAAAATACTGATAACAAAAAAAAAATTATAATAAAAAAGTTATAAGGAATTAAAACCCCTTCGGTCATTTTGGGCCACCCTGTCACCAACTATTCCATATAACGCATATGTAATAGCAACAAAAGTTGTAAATACAGTAGATGCGGAAACAGTAGGTAAAACCATTTACGTGAATATGCACTAAATGCTTCATTTGGACGACAGGTACAAAGAAAAAATACTTTTATTTGTCAGTGACAGTGGTGCATGTATGTTAAAAACAGGGAGAGTATTAAAGGAAACATATCCTAATATTTTGCATGTTACTGTGTAGCACATGCTCTACACAGAATCTGTGAATATATCAGAGACAGCTTTCCGGAAGTTGTATCCGCTTTTAAAAAAGTTTTCAGAAAAGCATGATTGAGAGTAGCTATTTACAGGGAAAAGCTTCCATCTTTGTCACTGCCTCCCTCTCCAGTAATAACTAGATGGGGAACATGGTTGGAAGCTACTTGTTTTTATGCAGAGAATATCGATAGTTTGCAAAATTTCGTTACATGTTTAAATGACGATACTCGAAGTATTTCTAAGTGCAAGGAACTAATACAAATTCCAAATTTAAAAAATCAGTTGTATTTTATTCAAGAATAATTTGGAAATTTTCCAAAACTAATTACTTATTTTGAAAATCAAAATTTCAAATCAAATGATGGATTAACCACATTAGATGTGGTTATTAATAATTTGAAAAATATTCCAAGTGACATCGAATGTGGCCTTCGGCAAAAGTTAGACGCAGTTTTTAATAGAAATCCAGATTTAATAGCATTGCGCCGATTGTGTATGGGGACAATTCCTCAAAATCTAACTGCTAAATACGCTGAAATAAAAGAATATTTCTAGTATGCACCTATAACCAGTTGCGATGAAAGGACGTTTTCTATCTACGAGAAAGTATTTTATTCAAAGAGAACATATTTTACAGAAGAGAATATTGAGAAAGTATTGCTAACTGAAAAATCGGAGACTGTGGCTTTAAAGTGAATAAAAAAATTAAAAACCCTTACCACAATAGAAAACACAAAAGTATTGCTAGTTAATATTAATACTCCTTTACTCAACTTGAACTAGAAAATGAGCAAATAAAAATATATTTTTTATTTTGTAGATCACCACCCGTTTGCTATCCAATTATATAAATAAAATTAAAAGCTGTTTAAATATACAAATTTTCAATAGTACGCCCGTGGGCGATGTGTTATGGCCTCTCGTGTCCGGTCCCTAGTAATGTACTAAATGTTTTTCCATGTCTAGCATTATCTTGTAATAAGTAATGTATGTTACCGATGTTTAATAACAATAAATAAATATATCGTCTGAGTCAGGAAGACCAGCGGTACTCAAAATTTGTCGGCTAAATTAATTTTATTCACATTTTTTAAAATTAAAAATAACATAATTGGCATATATTTTAGTAGTACAATCTAGAAATTAAATTAATGACACTTATTCTGAATAAGCCTGTATATGTGAATTACCGGCGGTTTACACCGCCTGCTGAGAAGATAAGTGTGGGTCACCGGTGGATCACACCGCCTGATAAAAGCACATCTTGTGGGTCACCGGTGACCCATGCCGGATTGAGCGTGTTAAGTACTATAGATAACATAGTGCCTTGCTCCTTTTGTCTTTCAAATATTTTCGATGTTTCATATGTAGCCTTTACGTCCTAATAATGACTTTATACGATTCTGATAACATTTGTTTGGATTCCTCAGTTTTGTAGCATTTTCTATGTACTTCCATGTAAGCTCGTTTTTATAAATTTTTTCTTAGAATTAATAATGTATTTGGGATATTGCTACTAATTAATAATACGTATTACGTAATACTGTATTGGCAAGCTCTGCAGGAAACTACCGTCGACAAATTATGCAATAAGTAAAATTGCAAACGTCTGCCACGCTACTAGAAACGACATATTGATTTATGCGAAGGAAGTTAAACTTCTGCAGCTACTGTTATCATTTTCATAATTTAACTGATGCGCAAAATGGTAATGAAATCGTAATATTTACTGCCACCACAATTGTAATTCCATAATGTAATTAGCGCAATAAGAAGTAATCGTAAATTATTAAATGTTACCGGCCGATAAGACAGCGTTTATCGTTTATTAAATCATTTAAGGAAAAATATGAAACAGTTTTACATAAATCTAGCGGTATCGGAATCTCTTTTTGTGCACGCGGGAGCAGCAGTGCAATTAGCTGGAATCCAACTACTCAACATTCCACTGCACCAACTGAATACTCTCATATGACAAAGGTTTTCAGCGTTCGTAGATACGTTTGTGTGGGTATCTACATGCTAGCGTTAGAATTTACAACGCCCAGTGTAAATCATGCGTGGAGATATTAAATAAATCCAGAGTGGTGTACTTAAGAAACACAAGAGATAGAAGAAGTTGTTTATTATTGTTTTAAGTGACTTCATAAGTCATATAGATGATTATTTTGTATGGCCAGTAATTACAGGAATTAATTTAATTCGATTTATACAGGGCGTTGTTGAAATTTGTAACGTTTTCTTCCTTATCGGTTTCTTTCTTGTAGTCAGCACATGCCGACGTTTGAGAAAAAACTTTTATTTACGTCCTGGGTACATATTAAATGACATTATTATGGCTAAATTTAGGGTAAAAGAAATAATCAATTATGTAAGGTATATTGTTTCTAAGATAAGTAAATTATGTTTGTTTTTGTTTAATTACAGTAATGGACAAAACACCTTTTCATTTCGCCAGAGTACGAGGGACAAGCTACAATTATTACTAGAATAGAAATATTGATACAAGTTTTCGGAATTTTTATTTTAAATATGTTCAAAGTAATTGCCATCAACAATAATACACTTAACCATTTTTTCCTTCCATTGTTCAAAAGCGTTCAGCCAGATGTCTTTAGGGGAACTATCAAAAAAACACTTAACGGTGATATCAATCTTTTCTTCTGACTGGAACCTTTTCCCTCCCAAATGCTTTTTGAGCTCAAAAAATAGCCAGAAGTCACACATCGCCAAATCCGGTGAGGATGTAAGGAGGATGTTCTATAACTTTGATTTTGTTTCAGCTAAATACTGAACAGTTATCCCTGCTGTGTGGTACGACACTTTATTATGATGTAACATAATTCCCTTTCTTGGCACTTCACTGAACACAGTAGGTAAACAATTGTTACGTGTCCGTAACGCTCAACGCTTCATCACGTTATTTTGTAATATAATTAATGATATCTTTAGTATATTTTGCTCCATTTCCAACGAACCTACCTGTATAGGTATAGTTATTCGTTATTTGTTAGTATATTTGATTTCTTTCAAGTTTTTTTTTCTGTTTTTTTCTCGTACCTCAGTGCTTGCGTTTTTCAAAAGAAAAGTACGAAACTCGCTCTCTACACTCCGTCGTTAGTTGCCGATCTTAAAATGTGGTTACGTTTTCCCTCATCACCGATATATATATATATATATATATATATATATATATATATATATATATATATATATCAATGTAGCCTTAATGTAATTTGTATAATTACGGCCTCCTTGAGGGATCTGGTTGATATTAATATCGGAATTAATCGCTAATGCGATATCTCAATTTGAGGATCTTAAGTGATGAGATAAGAAAAAAAATATAGCACGTTAAACAGCACCTAATTAATTTCACCGCCATCGAACGCTTTCTTCGGTATGTATCTGGGCTTCCTTCTTTTTTTTCCTTTCGCTTATTTCGTTGTTTATTCCTTTATTTAGATGGTGTAACCGACGGGCGAGGAAAAACGAAAAAATAACCACCTGATTATTCCCGCATGTGACGCTTTCTTGGAAGGGAGAAGGGACACAGTAGTTTCGCAGTTTCTTATTTTATTATATATATATATATATATATATATATATATATATATATATATTTGGGTCTTTTCTTAATGCTTTTCTTCATTCGCTTCACGAATATATGCACATTTTCAATATTAACTTGCTTTTATTCATGTATATTATTTGAATACTTTAGTTATATATATGCATTACATATTTTTGCCAACTTATTTTAATAAAAAACTTCCTGGATTAAGATTGATATATTACAATGAATTGTTGAAATTGTAAAATACATTGTGAACCAACAGAAAAGAAAGGAATACGTATTGGTTTTTTTTTGGCGAACTAAGGCCATCAACCGCATTGTAATAAATTCAATATATCTATTTATTTTAATTACGTCACGCATTCTACATCTTACATCCTACATCACACAGTCTATACGTGGACGCGGTGTAAAGTAGTTGTTACGTAAGCGGTTTTCTAGCTTTACTGTGCCCCATGTGCGACATTTAATTAGTGGTTTTACCTACTGATGATGACAACTTAGTTGTTTAAGTTTTTTTTTACATCACACATTGTTCCAAATTATTTTTTTTTGGCTGGCCATCAGCCGCATTGTAGTAAATTCACTATATTTATTTATTTATTTTTTAAAATTAATATTACACATTGTTTCTAAGTATTTTTTAACGTAATCATATAAGTTCACCATTTCAAGATTGGTAAAATTTTTTCATCTCATATACCGAGTGTGATAATAAATAGGATTTGTTTGGTTGGAAACAGCGCAGTTTTCTTTCTCGTTTCTCGATCCTCGAGAGTGGGGCGAGTCTCGGTCGCGGAACCGGCCTTCTACCCAACGCCACTTGCCTTTTTTTTATTAAATTATGCCATTGTTTCCGAGTTTGCGACGTCCAGCGGCATAAATTCGGTGGCGCCCTTGACCATCGTTACGACCATCGTTACGAGCTACAACCTTTTTCAAATGTAAACGTTCGTGCAATATTGATCTCACTTGCGAGGATCCAATTTTCAGTTTCGACTCTATCATTTCATAGATAATGCGGTTGTCCTCTTCCACCATCTTCTTCACTGCAGAAATATTTTTGAGATTAACAAGAGTTGAAGGAGGGCCAGCTCCTTGCCTGTGTACAACCAAGTTACAACTTCGTTCAAATTCTTTATACCATCTATAAACAGTAGCCAATAGACAGGGTGTGAGATCCCCAAATGTCGATTCTAAACTTTTCTCACACTCATACGCGCTCAAGCCTTTCTTGAAATCATAGTTAAGTTTCGATAACAGAAGCGTATTCTATAGGTTATTTCTCAGACACTATTTAACCGAATTGCACAAACTAAACTGCATTTGACACATAAAATAATGCACTATTTAATAGACAACAATTTGTGTTTCATAGGTAACTAGATTTTTCTATTTTCAATAATTGTAGCTTATCCCTCGTATAAATATAGTTGATTATAGTAAATGTTAATAGCTTTTTTGCATGCCTCTCTTACTTTCTAGAAAAATGTAAGAAAGAAAATATGTAAAGTTACGAATATACAGTATTCGCCAAAGTAAACAGTACCGAAATATAGAGTGTTGACCATCGTTATAGGTTGTTTTACTTACCTCTGGGTCTCCCCACCCATGGGCTGTGACAGCCTCAGAAGCCGGGTGGGTCGTTGGACGTTGACAGGAACGGGCAGGGGGCGGTTTCAGTCGCCCGAGACCGGGTCTGCTCCGGGATGTCGTATATAGAATTTTTCTTTTTCTTAAGCGCGACGTACTGGTCGTAGCACAATTTTCAACATATCATTTAGCGGTAACTTTCTTTTGATCTTCTAATTTAATTGCGGCCACCAAGCCCGTACTTCTAAAAAATACTGGGTACATTATTTTTTTCATTGCTCGCTGTTTTTTCAGCATCGTAGGGGTTTCCTCATCTTCATGTATCCAGATTCGGCTTTCTTGGCGAGTGGAAACATAAAAAACGGTATGTACGTTTCATCGCCAGTTACAATTTTAGAAATAATTTGATGGCCTCTAGCATTCAACATATCTAAAGTTTGTTCACAAATTCTTCTGCTTTTTGTAAATCTGTCAGATGACGAGCTACAACCTTTTTCAAATGTAAACGTTCGTGCAATATTGATCTCACTTGCGAGGATCCAATTTTCAGTTTCGACTCTATCATTTCATAGATAATGCGGTTGTCCTCTTCCACCATCTTCTTCACTGCAGAAATATTTTTGAGATTAACAAGAGTTGAAGGAGGGCCAGCTCCTTGCCTGTGTACAACCAAGTTACAACTTCGTTCAAATTCTTTATACCATCTATAAACAGTAGCCAATAGACAGGGTGTGAGATCCCCAAATGTCGATTCTAAACTTTTCTCACACTCATACGCGCTCAAGCCTTTCTTGAAATCATAGTTAAGTTTCGATAACAGAAGCGTATTCTATAGGTTATTTCTCAGACACTATTTAACCGAATTGCACAAACTAAACTGCATTTGACACATAAAATAATGCACTATTTAATAGACAACAATTTGTGTTTCATAGGTAACTAGATTTTTCTATTTTCAATAATTGTAGCTTATCCCTCGTATAAATATAGTTGATTATAGTAAATGTTAATAGCTTTTTTGCATGCCTCTCTTACTTTCTAGAAAAATGTAAGAAAGAAAATATGTAAAGTTACGAATATACAGTATTCGCCAAAGTAAACAGTACTGAAATATAGAGTGTTGTTGAATTGTTCATTTGTCAAGTTGACCTTTTTTATAATTAACTGTTGTGATAATACTGGGCTCGCGCTAAAATAACTTGGAAAATGGTTTTGACAACCAAAGAAACAATATCAAATAGTAAACGCAATTTTGTTTAGCTTAAAAAAATACGCCTCAGGTTGTGTGTATGGAAATAGTACTACAGAATTTAAAGCTGTAGAACTAACGAATTAACGTAACAATATTAATAATGAGTGTGACTTCCTCCCCTTGCCAATAACCTCAAATATTCGATTTGCTAATTGGAATTGAACAAAGTGTTTAAATATGATTGGGGTATGACGTTCCAAGCAGCCTCTATTGCGTTGCCTAATTGTACAGTGTTATGCTACTGTTGACCATCTAGGACTATATTTTGGTCTTCAAACCAGGTAGGAGAAACTAGCCTAAAATGACATACCAGGGTAAAACGACACACCGCAGTTGTTCATATTTCCTGCCGAAATATGTCTAGTGTGAGTGGGGTGGGTGGTAAAGTTCGTTACAGAGACATCACAGTCGCCATTGCAGTGCTGTGCGGACGATTTTTGCACTTGGTAAAAACTTTTCCGTGGATGTATTAATTTTATATGTTGAAGGTAATGTGTGTAGAAATTTGAACGTTATAGAGGCATGCAAATTAGCTTAGTTTTGCGCGCATTATCCCCAATTAAATAAGTTCTCCATGTTAATCTGATTGGAGTTTGTAATTTTTTTGTCCGAGGTAGTTTCTTGGCATAAAATGGCATACCTATGTCATTTTAGGAGAATGGAAGAATTACATTACGTTTGATCTTTTCACAGGTATGGTTGGAAAATACCAACAGAAAACTAACCGGCAGACCTGGACGGAACCTGATATGCAGGAAGCTATAAACGCCGTCCAGCAACGGAAGATGGTATGGCTAAAGGCGTGCCACAGGCCACGCTTAGAAGAAGATTCTAGAATCAAAATGTAAGAATTAGGGGTACAAAAAAAGGACTTGGTCGGTACGGTCCCACATTTTCAAATGAACTTGAACGCGAGATGGTCGATCATATAAAAAGACTTGAAACTTGCATTTTTGGATTGACCACTTCAGAGGTCAGAGCTCTAGCATTTCAATTCGCAGAAAAAAACCACATACAGCATCGGTTTAATATTGACAGAAAGCGGGCTGGTTGGGACTGGCTAATCGGCTTTACGGCAAGAAATTCTGACATATCTCTTCGATCTCCTGAAGCCACATCGGCAGCGCGAGCCAAGGATTAAATAAGCCTCAGGTTAAAAAATTCTTGGATCTGTTAGAACGAACACTAACAGAACAAGCCGCCAGTTTTGACCGCATCTTCAATGTTGATGAATCTGCTCTATCGACGGTCCAATGTCCCCAAAAAATTTTAGCAACAAAATGTAGAAAGCAGATATGAGCAATAACAAGCGCCGACCGTGGGATCCACACCACCGTTGTTTGTTCTGTCAACCCTATTGCCATTTTTATACCACTGGCTCTAATATTTGCGAGAAAGAATTGGAAATCGGAGTTAATCGAGACCTTTTCTGCAAATGGATCGAACATATCATTAAATTCTCCAAAAGCTCCAAAGAAAACAAAACCTTGCTACTCCTCGACGGACATTCAAGCCAAAAGAATTTGGATGCACTCTTGCTTGCATACCACCTCACTGTACCCAATGATTACAGCCTCTAGATGTTTCGTTTTTCTGACCATTGTCGATATTTTACAATCCCTGGTTGAAAAATAATCATGGGCGCACCGTTGCGGCATACCAGGTAGCAAAGCTGTTCCGCGAAGCAAACGAACGAAGTGAAGCCATGGAAAATGCTGTCAGTGGATTCAAACAAACAGGAATTCACCCTTTCAACGCAAACATTTTTCCGGAATGGATGTTCGCTGTTGCTGCCACCAGCGATGTTCCTGTCTCAAATGAAGCTGAACACGTTTTTCTACAACAGCAACCTCCAAGAACACCTCCGCAAAACGACACTTCAGAAGCCGAAGAATCAGCAAATGGAGATGACTTAAACATTAGCCGAGTTTCTGTTGAAGACATTGTTCCGGTTCCCAAGGCATCGACATCTCTTAAATGAAGAACAACTCGCAGGCGCCAAGGAACTACTGTGCTGAATTCAACACCAAATCTTGATGACCTGAAAGTTAAAGCTGAAGAAAAACGTATGCAGTTCGAACAAAGTGCGAAACGGAAAGCTGTTACGAAGAATTTGTGGGCAGGTGAAAATGAACACGGAGAAGTTGAAGAAGTTGTCTAAGATGAAGAGGACGATGAATGCATTTATTGCAATGGGTTATATTCCAAAACGAAACCAGGCGACATTTGGCTCCGGTGTCAAGCATGTGAGATATTGGGCACTTGCAGATTGCGCGGACGTTTCGCCCAGAAAAAAACAATACATTTGTGGAGATGTTTAATTTTGATACGGTCCTTTTTATGAAAAGAATTTTTAATTTGTTTTATTTTTGTTTTAGTCACTAAAATATTTGCTTTAATATGCCATTTTATCCTAGTATCTACCTAAAGTGACACAAACGCTAATATTTTGCTTAAGCACCTGTATTTTTTTAAGCCGTATATTCAAAATGTTTACCAGAATACACCGGGATTAGGAACAATTGAAGAACCTGTATACCAAATATAATTTCAGAATTTATAATTTTCACGCACATATGACAACTTTTATAAAAAGTATGTCATTTTAGGCAATTTGCTAATAATCCGTGAGGTGCGAATCGCAGAGTAATCATGTTGAAAATTTCATGGTAAACCATGGTAATTCATGGTCCTGTTTATGTTGGGTTTCACTCTTATTAATAGGTCTTTGTACGTTTGGGCGTTTTGAATACTCTTTCAAATTTCTAGATGCATCACACCGTTATAAGAAATAGCACCCCATACCATTACCTCAGCTTGGCTGTTATGATATCGAGCCGCAAACTTTTCTCCTTTTCGCAAGTCATGAAAATAATATAAATATCCGTCGGAACCATTCAAACAGAATCGATTCTCGTCCGTGAAAATAACTGTTTGCCACTGATCAATCCAGCCCATGGAATTTGGTTTCTCGCAAAGCTTAGTCTATTTCCTTTATGCCTTTGCGTTAAAACCGGCATTTTCTGTAATTTACGCCGCTTTAGATGTGCACACTTCTTAATTATTCTTTGTGCAGTTCTCAAGCTTGCCAAAGATTGCACGGCATGCTTAATTTTTTTGGCAGTACAACAGGAATTAGAAGCTTCGCGTAGAATATTTCTTCTTTTCGTCTCGGCAGTTGCAGTTTGAATGCCGCCTCTGTAATTTTTCCAAAGTTTTCCATTTTTTGTATTAAATTATTTACAACTCGCGAACTTTTATTGATTCTTCTTCGTGCAATGTTTTAATTCTACCTATTTCTTATATACTCAACCTTCTACCGCGTCCAATTGTATTTCACTGGCTTCCAAAATTAATGTAATTTGACTATTTATTATTGTTTTTAAAACAATTTATTTAAAAATAAAGTTTTTACTGGTGAGGCTAATTCGTTGCCGCGGCTTAGTCGCTTGTAACAGTCATGCAACAGTAAAACTTGTATACTGTGTTAACACTGACAACTACAAATATATGCACAATAATGCACATGTTATCTAAGCTTTCTTTGTTAGGTATATAAAACAACTATACTTGTGTTTATACCTAAAATAATTTTGTATTTTTGTTGCGAGGCTAATCAGTTGTCGCAGAGTGTATATGTTTTATCACACTGTGGCTTTATCAGGTGCATGAATATACACTGTAAACTTACATTTGCACCTATTTATATAAATACAAATATAAAGGTGAAAAACAAAAATTCTAATCTGAGAGGGGGTGGGCCTATTGTAGTTTTAAGTTGAGTAGGGGAGAGTGATTTACCTCTACCTGGTCATTTAAAATTATGCCTAATTTATGAAATTTATTAATTTCTAAAGCTTCTAACATACTGAATTTTTTACTTTTGTCTACTACATGTAATGTTTTGAAGAAATTAGAATTGAATTTGTGGTTATATTCGAAACATGATTAGCAAAATTCTTCTTATCCCTGTAGCTTCTTTCGTGTTCTGCTACTCTATTTTGGAAGGTTCTTCCTGTCTGACCTATATACACTTTTTTACAGTCTTCACATGTCAACTTGTACACCCCTGAGTTTGATCTATTGTCCGTTTTATCTTTATTGTTTGTTATTGCTTTTTGTAAGGAATTGTTCGTTTTAAACGAAATGGTCTCGTTCTCACTTGTTTTGATTATGTTCACTACATTTTTTTAAATTTTACCTATGTATGTGATGGCATTATAATTATAGTTTCTATTGTCTTTTACACGTGGATAAATTAGGGATTCATTGACTCTTTTGTGAAACCATTATTTATCGCTGTATTATATATTCTATTTAAGTCTAAATCATAGTTTTGTTTATTCATGGGAACGTTAATTAATCTATAAAGTATTGATTGATAAGCTGATAATTTTTGTGTTATGTGATGAAAAGAACGTGCATGCATATTTGTATCTGTGTGTGTAGGTTTGTGATATATCGAAAATTCATGTTTATTAGTTTTATGATTTATTGTTAGAACTAAAAAATAATTGTCTTATTTTCTTCTATTTCAATCGTAAATTTAATCTTTGGATGAACCGTGTTAATAAAATTATGTAAATTGTTTAGTTGCCTCTCTGTACCATTAAAACAAATTAATTTGTCATCCACGTACCTAACCCAATAAATGCAAATGGAATTGCATTTATGAAGTAAATGGTGTAAAAAAATTGAGCATAACCCTAGTACGTTATTGTAAATTTCGACTACCCCGTTCAAGCAAAATTAAGGGTTATCGATTGACTATAAATTATTCTAAAAGAATCTGACTCTATCTAACCTAAGATATATATTTTACATGTAACACAAACAAATTCTTCGCGGTGAGTTTTAAATTAACTGTCTCTAGTCTCCAGAAGAATATAAAACAAGTAGATCCTATCTTGTGAAATACGTCACACCCATCACACCTTACATTACGATTCCTGACCAGTTAAGTTCTTTGTTGGAAGCGGCCTACAACTCTTCTTCGAAAATGGTAATCAATCAGCTCAGATTCTACCAATTTATCCAGCAACAGCACAATTTATATGGGACTCAGCCCAGGAAGTTTGTAAATTTAAGCTCCATAGGAGGAATTATATGCCCACCCAAGGAAAAATACGCCTCACACGTGGACTCTTTTAAATTCAAGAATGAAAAAAAATCGAATGTAGGAAAAATAAATTATAATTAAAAAGAACAATGGTATTTTTAATAATATAAAATATTATTAAAAATCTGGTGTGAAGAACACAAATGCAGGTTCACTATTAATATTTTCTGTGAACGTGTCCGAATATATCCTATCCCCAGAGACGTAGATACGTATTTCGCTTTTCTACAAGCTCAACGGTACGCCCCTGCTGGAGAAAGGATATTTCCAGACACATTCACAGAAAAGAACCACCTCGCCCTATCACCGTAATTATCCAGACCGAGCGCAGAAGTAAATTCGGCGCTACCTGTTGTCAGACAGCCGAAGTACCTCGCATACCGTCCACATAATTAATGTAAAGTAACGACGCCCTTCCAAAGGTTAGCACAGCCAATCTCTCTAGAAAACTGCATTTTGTTTGTGCCTTCACTCATACTACGGCTTAACCGCATGTGTAATGTATCAGAATAATTGAAACATACATGAGTAGGTAAACCCCACCAGTTTTGTATAATACAAAGGTATTTTTAATAATATAAAATATTACTAAAAATCTGGTGTGAAGAACACAAATGCAGGTTCACTATTAATATTTTCTGTGAACGTGTCCGAATATATCCTATCCCCAGAGACGTAGATACGTATTTCGCTTTTCTACAAGCTCATCGGTACGCCCCTGCTGGTGTTCTTCACACCAGATTTTTAGTAATATTTTATATTATTAAAAATACCTTTGTATTATACAAAACTGGTGGGGTTTACCTACTCATGTATGTTTCAATTATTCTGATACAAAAAAAGAACAATGCCATAAATACGGACATCAAAAGATATGCTCACCTACGAGAGGGTAATGGTCTTGTGTCGAAAAGAAATTGGAAAATCTACGAACAGGTGCTCTAATGGAAATTCTATATGCTAATACACCAAAAAAATCGCACTTTCGATATCTCCTTTCTGCCGATTATTTAAATTATAATAAATGTAAAAACAGCATAAAGCGTAGATTGACAGATAAGAACGGCCGTACACTGTTATATATTCTACAGTAAAGTATGAATTCGAATACTTTGCTATTATTTAATAAAATACTTATTGGTCTGTAGTTCGCAATATTTAACTTATCACCTTTTTTGAACACTGGCACAAGTTTACTAATTTTCCAAAACTGTGGGAACTTCGATGTCTAGGACACCAATCTAAACAGAACACACAGTGGATACGACAGCACAGACACACAATCGCGCATCAAGAAGCTCGGGACACCACCATCACCGGAAGTCATGTCGGGTTTTAGTTTAGAGGCACTGCATATCATCATTTTCGTCAATACAGCTAATATTAAAGGAGAGGTGGTTGCTAATTAATTTTGCGGGCAAATATGTATTTGTCTGGTAAATATTAGAGAATTCTATTGCAAATGCTTTAACAACATCCAAAGGTTGAGTGAGTTCCTCGTTGCCACGAAACATGAGTCCAGGTATTCTAGTAGAAGATCGTGTGTTGTCTATAAATGTCAAAACGTTTTCGGGTTGGTTACGATCTCTGACTCAATCCGTCTCTGGTAGTGATTGAAAGTAGTCTGGGTCGTGCTTTTTGCTTCACGTCTCAGTCTTCTAAATTCACGTAAGTAATATGTGGCTTTCGTTTATTTACATTTTTTGAAATAAAATTCTTTCATCTGGACAAATCGTTTTATATCATTAGTGAACCATTCAGGATATATACGTTTGGGAGTCTGAAATTTGGGAACAGATCTGTCGAAGAAACTCTAAAGCTTTTCATAAAATGCAACTACGGCTGAATCGACATCGGAAAAGTTCTGTAGAAATGCCCAGTGTGTACTCAACAAATCGGAGTACAACGAAGGGCTCTAGGAAAGTTGTATTGTGGGTTTTCGTTTGAATTAAATTTTGTTGGCTTTGGCCAATATCACCTGATGGGTTTTTAATATTCTCTACAAGTTCCGTGTGGCGTAGACTACTGCATACAAAAAAAAAATTATAAGATACACGGTGGCGCCTATCTTTTAATTTTTGAGCTGAATAATTTTTGACTACGTTTAGAAAGGAACCGCATGACCGTCTTCACTGAGTAGTCTGGGTCTGGCTCGTTGATTCTGTATTTGACTATCACATCTCGCTCATAAAGGTAAGTGCGAGGAGCGGTACTAAGTTCATCATTTGTTGTTACGTTTACCGGTAGCAAAAAGTTTATTATATATCTTCATATCTAAGTCAATTATATAAATATCTAATATTATAGACGATGTAAACTTTCTATATGTAAATTTGAAATCAAGGTATCATAACGTATCATAGTTATCAAAGGGACTATGTTGTTCAATGTTATTAGTTTTTATGGCTGTGGAATATTCCATCGTGTTATTACAGCTGTTTTTCTATACCGCCAAAGTAGAGGAACTTATTAACACTCCAATAGCCGCAAAATAAATGAAAGTTATTCTATTTAATTGCGACTTCATAAACTGTTTTACTCTCAGTTTATCTATCGAATCTACACATCTTCTACACACCATCCGGGATTTACATGTGTTCAAAGCCCTTACATATCTTCACATTCCAAATGTTTTTATTTCAATCATTAAGCCGTATTTAAATTAAATTTCGCTCAATAACTTACACAACCATCTTGGTATATAAATATGCATATGGATATATACGTAAGTATGTACTTACGTGAAGTGTGAGAGTGGTACGTAGTGTTCTCTATTTTCGTATTTTATCTCGTTCAGTTACGCGTGATAATAGTTCTGATGGAATTATGTAAATGTTATCCGATTATTTCACATCTCTTGTCTATTTATCAACGTCTCCACGTTGTTCTTTTTCTAGTTTATCTGTTCGGAAACAGTAGAAGTATGCATATCAATTACTTACATGCACAATATGCTAATGATATTGGGCTATCTGAATCACCGATCAGGTTCCATCATCGTGTGCGCTGGTAAATTGAGGATGTTGCGGACGGTGTTGGAATTTCTTTCTTTAATTGAAGCTCTTGAGGAAAATCCTAATGAATTTACTTCCAGGTCTTTGATAAGTTAATGATGAAGAAGCTTAGAATTTCTTATTTTCTTTCTCATCAATATAAATAAGTGAAATTATATAAAATGTCGGGCTTATCAAGTGAAATTAAAAATCATAAAGTTCCTAATTAATTTTTATGAATCAAAAATGGATGCCGAAAATCGATAGTATGCGCGTACGAAAAAATACATAGCTCCGTTTTTTAACGTGCTTTGTCTCTAATACTAATGCATGTTTTTGACTGAGTTTCATACAGTGAATGTAGAAACAGAATAAAAAAAACTTTAATGACAATTTGGTGTATAAATAACCATTTCTGTAAAAAAAATATATAAAGAAGTCCCCATATCATCGTCCCGCGATTTGACAACACCGATCCCGACCTATTTTACTTAAATCTTTATTGAGGGTTTGTTTATTTACTTTTATTTCGATGACCTCACAATAATATTCGTATAAATAGAACTACTCAATGTGAAATTTACGAATTATAACAATAATCGATTGTTACATATTTTGCTTATCCACACGTGTTCAAAAAGAGAGGAACATATACTTTTTTGGCATCATTTTTTTTGGGTGTTTGGAATCTATAACTTTTATTAGTTCGACACCTTCTTGTTCAGCACTCTTATTTGCTCAACGTCTCAAATACATGAAGTCTGTTTCCCTATTTTCTGTCCCCATTTGGGGTATTTTGCAATAAACTATTCCACAACTTTTTTGGGAATACATTGCACTTTAACAAAGAAACGTTACTAGTTTCAAAACTATCTTAAATTCGTAAAGACACATGGTTGGGGAAGGATAAACCCAAAAGCTATTCTTGGGTTTAATTTATGGGGTTTTCAGGTTTCAAACAAATTGATGAATAACTGAGTTTTATCCAACGAAAACTTAGAACGCAAAATAAAGTTAAAATTCGAAATCTCTGTTTCACTTGATATGATAAAACATAAAAACAAAAAATTTTTAAAAAAAATGTAGCGCTATGGGCTTGAACTCGGATCTACTCGATAACTACTGGACCGCCCAAAATTTAACATTTTTCTGGCGGTAGTTCCCGAAAATTGTTAATAGCTTAACTCCTAATAAATATTTTTTAAAACGGAAAAAAGTGTCATCTGCAGCACATAATGTAGATTAGTTTCACAAATTTCCAGCCATTTATTTAAAATAGCCAGGATCTTCTTTTCGAAGCACCTTCCAAATTAGGGCAGGCACTAACCGATATTAAACAATATCATAAATAAAATAGATTGTTATTGTTATATACGTCAGCTGATAAACTGTTTGTTAAACTTGCCAATCTATTATAGTGGAATGTGTTTATTTCGATGTGTTCGTGTCGCTTGAAGCTTAAAATCCGATTGAAACATACATAAAAAATAAGTGACAACTAATTCAAGCGGCATTCAATTTGAATTGAGTGAGTTAAGCCGTATAAACTTTGCGAGATAAACGGCTTGACTAAATTATTTATATGTTACTAATACTACTACTAACTTAAAAAAAGTTAAAATTCACTTTATATAATAAATCACGAAAACAAAAAAAAAATTCAGCTCAATGGGTTTGAACTCGGATCATATAGTCCATAGCCAAACGTGATAACCACTAAACCACGTATAACTTGAAAGTTTTTCTTGTGGCAGTTCTCGAAATATGTTAATAGCTCAGCTTCTAATGAAGATATTTAAACAGGAAAAAACTATCATCTACAGCACATAATGTAGATTGCCTTCACAAATTTTCAGCAATGTATTTATTTAAAATAGCCATGATTCTTCATTAGGGTGAACTTTACCTTCCAGATTTGCATATATCTCTTTATATGCACGCTGCTTCGATACGAACAAAGTATGTCCAACGCTATCGAGCATAAAATTCTTGAAATCATATCGCTTTCGAGCAATATCTATCTCCCTGAAAAAAAGTCGGGGGACAAAAGTCCATATCTACACATTTTTTGAAATTTGGAATTATCCATAGTCAAGTCATATTTAAGTGTATCTGGTCGAAAGAAATTGATTGGTACCATCTGCGAGGCTCTAGATTCAAAGTTGACTGATTTAAAAGGTTCAAAAAGGTCTTATACCATATATACCGTGGAAGGCGTTCTAGCGGAGCCCCAGTGCATTTTTGTGAAAATGGCTGACAGACGTCTCTTGTAACGTATAACGGGTGTTCATTTGAAAAGTCAATCTAGAAGCATGTGATTTACTGAGAACATTTTGAAGTATGTCGTAAATTAAAATTTACTACTTAACCTACGAAGTCGTATATTTTGACAGTTTCATACATACAAATAAATAACAAATGTGATTGACATTATCAAATGTCATTACGTACGTTTATGGAACAACAAACACATACTAATATATATGCGTCTTATTCTATCAAAATTTCAAAGTAACCTAGATTAGATAGACTTTTCAAATAAACACACGTTATATGAGGATTATTAAAAAAATATCGCATCAAAAAAGCTAACGTGCTCATTTGATATGTTTTTTTTTTATTAAGTTAAGCTTTTATTAATGATACATTTAGCGCTTTAATCTGATTTATCACTGTGTGACTTCTATTTGTTCTTAAACCTCAAAATTGTTTATTTTACATTTTCGTGGTCAGCAATTTTCGTCACCAGAAGTAGCTATTGGAAGATTTCGAATACTGGTTCCCAAAGTATTACTTTCAAAGTTAAGAAATGCTTCACAAGCTGGTTCCAGCGCAAACGGAACTGTATTGATATCATGAACGAATAGTCTAAATTTTATGTATTTTGTACTTGGTTTACAAAACTATTCTCAGTAGCCCATTTATACAGAGTGTAAATGAAATACGCCGACGTACGCTAATATACAGGGTTACTTAAAAGTATGGAGACGGCGATTTATTGTCGTTAATATTCATTTTAGGGAATTATGTTCATTATAAAAGTTTGTTAGGATATTTTGATCTACATTTGAGAATATTTGAATTTTCTTTTTCTTCAATTGTTTTTTAGTTACGCCTGTCCGCGCAGTTTTTTTAAATGGGAACTAGTAAATTTTACTCTACCATTCGATAGAGAATTTTCTTCTCTTTACAATAATATTTTTGTTTTTTTTAAATTCATTTTAATAACTTTTTTTATAAGAAAAGGCCGGTTCATGTGTTTAACAGATGTTCGGTACGTCGCAGATAGACAGAAGCGTAGCGATAAACAAACTTGAGCGACATAATTTTATCAGTGGTTATTGTGTACGTCAAATCTTTGACAGAAATAATTCATTTGTGCAATTTGTTGCTGTTAATATGGCGAGTTTAAGTGAACATGAACGAATTGAAATACTTATGATGTTGGGTTATGGAGATAGACGCAGAAGTTTATAAGACGTTTGTAATTTATTTAATGATACGCATCCAAATAGAAATCCAATTTCTAAATCCGTTGTTGGTAAAACTTTAAGACGTTTTGTACAAACGGGTAGGGTTAAAGATTTGCCAAGGAGTGGTAGACCTAGAACAGCAAAAAGCGATGATAACAAACTGGCTATTTTATTGGCTGTATCTGAATATCCCCATTTATCAACCAATCAATTAGCGGCCAATTTCAATATTTCACAGTCATCGATCGTGTCATTTTTAAAAAGTGAAAAGTATAAACCTTATAAGGTACACCTTGTACACGAGTTAACGGAAGATGATTTTGATAGGAGATTACAATTTTCTGAAGAAATGTTTAATATTTGCAATAATAATGAAAATTTTTGTCAACAATATTCTTTTCTCTGACGAAGCTACTTTTTGCCTTACCGGTGAAGTAAACAGACATAACTGCAGATACTGGTCATCGGAAAATCCCTCTTGGTTTTTGGAGCACCATACGCAGTACCCCCAAAAGGTTAATGTTTGGGTTGGCATTCTAGGCGGTCATATTATCGGTCCCTTTTTCATCAATGGCAATTTAACTTCGGCTCTGTATTTGCAGTTATTGCAAAATGAAATAATACCTGCTTGTGCTACGCTCTATCCTCATGAAACAATGAACACCTGCCCAATGACAGTATCTGGTTCCAGCAAGATGGCGCCCCACCACATTATGGTGTAAATGTTCGTCAATATCTGGACAACGTTTTTCCCCACGGATGGATTGGAAGACGAGGAACCATTGAATGGCCAGCCCGTTCGCCAGATTTAAGTCCTTTAGATTTTTTTCTTTGGGGATACGTAAAAAACAAAGTTTACAAAGATAAGCCCGATAACGTCGAAGATTTACAAATCCGAATTACCAGACCGATACAAGAAATTCCCCGAGATTTTTTACAGAACTCTGTTCGGCGTTTTGTAAATCGATTGGGTCATTGTCAAATTACTAATGGACGACAATTTGAACACTTACTTTAATTTACTTTGTTATTAATTTGTTTAGTTTTTCTTATAAAAAAGTTATTAAAATGAATTTAAAAAAACAAAAATATTGTTTTAAAGAGAAAAAAATTCTCTATCGAATGGTACAGTAAAATTTACTAGTTCCCATTTAAAAAAACTGCGCGGACAGGCGTAACTGAAAAACAATTGAAGAAAAAAAAAATTAAATATTCTCAAATGTAGATCAAAATATCCTAACAAACTTTTATAATGAACATAATTCCCTAAAATGAATATTAACGACAACAAATCGCCGCCTCCATACTTTTAATTAACCCTGTATAATAGATACGCAAGACATTCAAATATACAAAAAATTTTATTCTATCGAAACTTAAATTTTTGTGGGAATTTAGGAACACGAACTTTTCAAATACGGTCCTGTATTCAGATTTAATTTAAATAAATAGAAATTATATGTTTACGTGTTGTCGATCCAACAAACAAATAGGGATTTACTTGTTCAAGTTCACTAAAAAATCCCCTTCACATTTCAGTACCGTCTTTGTGTGATAAGTTTATAAACATGTATTCATTCATTTCCTAGATGCATCAGCTGTTCTGCTGTTATTTATGAGTAGATCAATTGCCTGACCTTTTTTAATATCTGGAAAAAATATAATTTTAAACGGTGTATGTGGTGATATCGAATTTTTAATTTAGTTGTCTTAATATTAAATAAATTACATTTGTAATTTTTAATGTTCATTTTTTATCTGTGTTCTATTTGCATCTTTTCTTAATGGTATTTTCTTTGCACTAAAAAGGGCAGATTTGTGTTAAAGAGCTGGAATGCGCTTAAAGATGTTCAATGTGGCTGTCAATTGCGTAAATACAAGCTTAAAACCGATCGGTAAACTTTCGAAGTACACGATTTAACACGGGTCGGTCTTCATAGAGATGGGCCGCAGCTTGAAAAATACGTTGCCGAAGATCGTCCTTCACAGCCATGGCCTTCACAACTTGTAATGCAATGTACAACGATCTCTCAATCTGTACACGGTTTGTAAAATTATATCATTTAAATTACATTAAATACGTCTAGTAGCTCGTTTCACCTGTTTCACCGTATAGTAAGACGATATCTGTTAATTAGTGATTTGAATAAGCCATACTTCGCGGAAATTTTATAACAGACTTCTAACTTACAGTATGCATCATCGCATATACAACTCTCACCATTACACTTCAGTAGGGGTAGCTCTGCAGTTATAAAGAACACTAAATTTACCAGAATCGGGTCGAGCCACGCACATTTATTAAATTTTTTTTTTCTTAGATCACGTTCGAGATAGACTTTTAGTGCATGAGCATTTTGTGCTTAACATTATTAAAGTTATTACATATTAAAGTATGTCGTCATATTATTTCGTTATCACCCTGTATACAATCTTTTATAAAAAAATAATGTTTGAAACATAAAGCATTAAATTGAAATCTTGTCTGTTTGCTTGAATATTCTAAATTCAGTTTGTGTTGTTTTTTATGTTTTTGCTACGTCCTTTATTAAGACTATTGGGTTGCCCCTGAGGGGCGAGCTTCAAATTTTAGTGCTGCACTGTGTGGAACACCCATCCATTTTGTGCACTTAAACAAACACATACGAATGTTAATTAATTAAACGCAATGGAGCCATTTGAATAAATTCAATGTCAAATCTAAAAGAAAAAAGCGATATGTAGGTCGTCTGTTTCGTGTGGGTCGAAACTTCTGCGGTAGAACCGAAGAAGAAAAAAAGAACTGCATAATTGCTGGTCGGGTATACTACCGTGACGTTTGCTTAAAAGTAGTACGTTTTACATTCAATTAAATCCGGTATATGTAAATTGTCCGTTGTTGGCGGATTACAAAAGACTTAATGGCATAATAGCAATGCTAAACGTTTTCTATTTTCGGCAAATTATGAGGTAATTATTGAGGAAACCGTTCATAATACGGTGTTAATTAGAAATTAGTCAACACACTTAAGCACATCATGTTACTTTTACGATAATTTGTCCTTAGAGGTAATTTGTTAAATTTAACCATTCTTAATTTAATTTATTTTTGATCATTTTAATTAAAATATTTCGTATTTTCCTAATATACGAGGACTGTCTTCTATATTTTGCATATAGAGCTGGAAAAAAGCAGTAGATAGCTTTTAAAGGCAGACGAAGTGTTTCCCAATCTCTTTCAAGAGGGAATTGGTGAAATTATGGGTCCTCTATTGGAGATATTCAGGTCTAGCCATGCTATGGGTTATATCCCTAGGGCATGGAGAGAAACTAGGGTAGTGTTTATTCCGAAGCCCGGAAAAGCAACATATACCACCCTAAATCATTTAGACCAATTAGTCTTACCTCTTTTATGTTGAAGACTATGGAAAAAATGATATATTTAAATATTAAAGAAGGGGCTCTGGATAGATCTCCTCTACACCCACTGCAATGGGCATACCAGATAGTATCCTTTGATATAAAAAGTCTTTTCACATCCATCCCCTTAGTGGAACTAGAAACAATTTTATAGAATCACATTCAAAAGTCTATAGCGAACATCGTAACACAGAATACTTTATTTAACTTAATTAATATTTGCCTAAAATAAAACTATTTTAAATTTCACAACAAATTTTATACACAAACCAACGGTTTACCGATGGGTAGCCCGCTAAGCCCTTTGCTCGCTGAATTATATTTGGCAGATTTTGAATTTAAACACATAAACAATTTCAACCGCAGTCCACTATTAAAATACATTTCCTTTTCGAACAGATATGTAGACGATATTTTATGCCTGTGGTCAGGCACAGATAGACAACTAGACCAATTTCTCAAGTATTTAAATTCTCTTAACAATAAAATACAATTCACTAAAGAAAAAGAGTTAGACGGAACGCTAAATTTTTTAGACTTAAAATTAACAAGAATGGATAAACGATTTGAGTTTGATATTTTTAGAAAACCCACTACAACTGATACAGTAATCCCGGCAAATTCCAATCAATCATGGAATATAAAAAAGGCAGCGTTTCATACTTTTATACATAGACTGATTAATTTCCCTTTAAATAATGAGAATTACGAAAAAGAAGTAACCACAATAAAAACAATAGCTAGTAACAACGGATATAAAACAGTATTTATAGATAAAATGATTAACAAAAAACAACGTACTATCCTTACGAAGAATTTTTACAACGGACACACATATACAAAAACTAATAAAACGTTTCACATACTCAACTATATACCTGGGGTTAGCTATAAAGTTTTTAATAAACTGAATAAATTAGGGTTAAATGTCATCCAAGCGAATAAAGTCAATCTAGGAAATATTTTAGTAAATAATAAAGAAAAAACAGAATTGTGTGATAAGTCAGGTGTGTACGAATTAAGTTGCAGTGATTGTGATGCGATATACATTGGCCAATCAGGACGCTCAATAAATGAACGTATTAAAGAGCATAAAAGTTCTATTCTTTATTGTAATATGAATACGGGATTCGCGGAACATTGCATCGAAAATACACATTTGTTCAATACCAATAATTTTGAACTTTTACATACTTGTAATAAAGGAAAAAGACTTGACTTTCTCGAAATATTAGAACTTAAAAAAAAAGCCATAAATCTTAATAGACATGTCACAAATACACAGCTTTTTCAATACCCCTACTATTGATGCCGTAATAAAGTCTTTAAAAACTCATAAATAGTGGTAGAAGTGTACTTTTAGTTCAGTGTACAAACCCTTTGACAATGACTGTAAAGTCGAAACACGTGTTAGAGATTTAATAAATATATTTTGTGAAACAAATATACCGAGTGTTTTCTTTAGTAAATTTATTTTAGCTAAACTGTGAATTAAACATGTGCTCGTGTAATGATATTATAAAGTTTTGTTAGTTAAAATATCGATTAAGGAATGTATTCGTATTTTTAAAGTTGTTGTACATTTGAAAATATACTTTACTTTTTTGTGTTATTATTTAGCAATATATTCTTCAATTCAGTCTGTAAACTTGAAAAACTATTAAAGTATTAAGTATATCTATTATTTATTATTTTTACATATCATATACATAACTATGGTTTATTTCAAAAAGAGAGACACAAATTTCTGAACAGACCCCCAGCCCTAATTGCAACCAATACATTCATTTTACGCGGTAAATTTAAATTTACAAATCTGTCTGAAATATGAAATCTGTAGCAAATGGAATTGTATATGGATTGTTCAGGGATAAATCCACAGTTAAGACAGCAGAATGATAATTGTAGTAATTACAGCACATGAAAATAAGTAAATTTGTCTAAAAAACACATGTTATTTCATTTACTTGTTGAAAAAAAACGGTGAAATAGTGCATGTCCTTACTGATAAACATTGTAAGTAATACATAATATGCAATACAGTAGGAAATAGTTTAAATTGTACGACTGTAACAGTGTATGACAATTAATTCCAATTAAAACAGATTAACAAGTTAATAACAAAAATATATTATTTTATAAACTATTTGAAGATTGTTGAATTCAGTGTGACGTTGGTTAAGAAATGGAATTATCACTACCGCTGTCGTTTCCAAGAGAAATTATGAATGGTTCTATAACTTCATCGATAATTCCGTCAATATCTTTGATCCGAGCTTCTTCTTTAATAACATGATTTATGCATTTTTGCCAAGTTGTTGCAGTTACATTATTGATAGCATTATGTAAAAGTTGCTTAACTTCATTTAATTTAAAAGTTCTATTTTTTGCAGCTACCTTATTTTTTATTTGTGTCCACACAAGTTCAATCGGATTCAGCTTGCAGTGGTAAGGAGGTAAACGAAGAACAGTTTTGTTTTTTGACTTCGCAATTTCATCGATTACACATGAATTGTATTTAGTTTTGACCATATTTACTAAGTTCAACAATTCTGCGCTAACCACATCCTCCTCATACTCTATCCCCTTATTTCGTAACCAATTTTGTATGTCTGCGTTTCTTCACAATGTTGCTGGTGTCTTTTCAGCCTTGCGGCTATGATACGGTGCATTATCCATCACTACGACAGCATTCTTTGGTAGATAAGGTAATATATTAGAGAACCAATCCTCAAACACTGTGGCATTCATTTCTTCATGATAATCAGAGGTTTTTTCCCCACAAACAGTAAGAAACCATTTTCGATGAAACCATCCGAACTGCCAATATGTAATATTATTAGGCGATGTCCCTTACCAGACGGATTTTTTCATCCTGTTGTAAGTCCTTCCACAAAGGCCTTGCTATGGCTTAAGACACTTGTGTCCATCCATATCTTCTGCACTGTATGGCTCTCATTCAACCAGGTTTGATCTAAATAAAAAATTGGTCTATTCTGGGATCTGTATAATGAAATATCTTTCAAATATTGTCGTCTCCATCTTACGATATCATCTCTCTTAGTAAGAACACTGTTTCTGCCACATTTAAGGTATCTGTAATATTTAGCACAGTTATATTTAGATATATAAATATACCTACTATAAATATTCTCACTTAAAATTTAGAAGCTTCATTAAGCGGTACAATGTTGAGCGACTCATATTTGGCAGTTCGCTGCTATTATTTATTTGAGCCAGCATTTTATCTAGCATGGGCAGTTCATTTTGTCGATACATGTTGTGAACAATTTGACGAACAGCAGTTTTGACAGCCTCATCAAAAAATTACAGTATAGAATTGTCTACCAGTTATCTTTTTTGGCTTGATGTTTTCCCTGTTTTCTTGTATTAGTTGATAACCCGATATATTGTCGGACTTGAAATTCCTACAATCATATGTTGTAAGAGAGGAATATGTTATATTTGTAACATATATAACATGTACCATATATAACATGCAACATATAATATGTTGCACTCTATAAAGTTACCTAGTACTTGAGAAATCTACTTAATCATGTCACCTTTTCTCATGTCGGGTGTATCCGTCACAAGTTGTTTATAAGCATTTATTGTTGTTTGCTTTTCAGCACTACTCAAATGACTTGCTTTCTCTCGTTTCTCTCTGGTGCTGGGTTCTGCATCCATATTTGAAATCAACAGCTACAAAATTATAATTTTACATGAACTGAAATTATCTTATTACTTATTACTTACATAATATTCAAATCGAAGCTATAAAAAAAATAACCTACACCGCAAAATAGTTAAAGTAATATAATAATGATAATAATTTAATAATTTGATAACAAAACTCTAGGAACGTAAACGTAATATAAAGATGTCAAAATATTTGACAATTGATGGCAAAAAGCGAATTTTCTACTGTGTTATTTTGCCTTGTTCTGGACCAATAAGAAACAACTGTCACTTGGATCTGTTCAGAAATTTGTCTCTCTCTTTTTGGAATATATCATAACTTATTTGACCAAAATGCAAATATCGTTGTCATATTTTAATATAAATATTCCAAAGTAACTGCATAAATTTACTGAAAACAGTGTATGCATGGCAGTGTGTATACACCAAACCTATAACATAAATTTGTTAAAAATAAATGTCGCATAGTTTACATATGGCTTTGCTTGATGGTCCGCGGAAATAAAAAACAAACTATACAACACCACACGTATACTGCCCTGCTAAGCGAAAGTGCCGTATGTGCAAAATGGCCAAAATGAGATGTTGGGATAATTGTATCCGACGCGCATTCTGCGACCTCTTCACCAAACAAAAAACGCCGAATATGTCATTACTAGTTGAAATATTGTTTTATTTTGTTTGCTGTATGTACAAAATTTACTGTAAATACTAGATAAAAACGCAGTGTCTGCAATATATTAAACAAAAGTGCAGCATATGCTGTGTATATACTGCACTCTTCTTTAGCACCTGTCAGTTACTGCGTTTTTGCTTAGCAAGTTCGCGAGATTGCGCGCCGCGCGACTTTCTGTTTGGAAGTTAAAAAGTAGATACTTAGTTTGTTTCTTCACGTCGGTTTCTACATTTATTAGATTTCAGAAGCTACTTTTGACGATGGCGAGGCGCACTGATATAATTATGACACTTGCTAAACCAATGATAGTAGTTCAACTCTGAGTAGCAGTGAAAATGTAGTTGTGAAAAAATATTTACCGACAATGCTTCCTTGTAACGATGAAACATCAGAACCATAGAAACAAGGTATTATTCTGCACGAATGAAACTAAACCAAATAAAAGACCATAAGCTGTTGACGTCGTGTGACCCTGAGAAGTGCAAGAAAAAATGTAACAGAAAAATCTCTCAGTTTCGACGGTCTGAAATCAATAAGCACTTTTGATGGTTAGAAAGACAAACATTTATTTTTAATACTTGTAAGCGTTCTATTGTGAAAAGGCGACCCAAGTCTTGGAGAAAGTGAGAAAAAACAAAATACGGTTTTTTTTTTCAGATGAAAGCTTAATATCTTAGGTAGTAATTCTTGAAGTCTGTAAGGTGTTTTTCTGACCACATTAGGTTATAAAAAAACGAATTTTCGGGTGATAACCGAAGTTTTGTCAAAAACTGAAAAGGGAGGCCTTCAACCAAATCGTGATAAACGCAGAAAACATAAAAAATACAAAAAATTCCAACAAGAAGGCTTACTTATACAACATATAAAATCGTTCAATCCCACAATATCAAATTATCACCATGAGCATGCACCGCAGACTAGATACTTACCCAGTGATGTGAATATTTCTATAATGTTAAAAGATTTTCAAGAGAAATATCCAGATTCAAATTTGTCTGTAAAGTGAAGAAGCTTGCGTATATCGTTTGCATTGCTAGGTCATGAAGAATGCGAAGATTGTGAGGGTTTTAAATTACATGGTCATTCGGACGAAAAACTACAACCCGATTGCGGGCAACGCCAAATCTGGAAAATCCACATAGATAAAGCCATTAAAGCTCGAAATCTGCGAACATGCTCAACAGTCATTTGAAGATGGCACATTTTGCGTTTCATCAGATCTACAAAAAGTAATTATGTTGCTACGTATTGACTGTTTCAAAAATGTTATTTTTATAAAAAGAATCGTTGCATATCACGAAAGCTTCGTTCCAGTTGGAAAAAAATCAAATAAAAAACCACTCGCGTGCTTATGGCATGAGGGCATCACTAGTCGAAACAAGCAAGACATTATAAGTACCTTCTACGCATTCTTCTTAAAATATCTCTATATTTTATATCTCTATATTCACCACGTATTATTGTATGGTTGGGCAACTGCTGGAGCCAAAATAAGAATTGGTGGTTCTTAAGTTTTTTTTGTACAAGTCGTGAATTATGTGAAATAAACATACAATAAACATACAAATTTTGTACCGGGTCACACATTTATGTCGGCCGATAGCTTCCACCACTAGGTGGAAGCTGTTTTGAAGAAGCAGAAAAGGACATACGATTTCAAATATTTTTCAGAAGCTGTTCAAAGTTCTAATGAGTCAAATGTAGACATAAAGGAAATGAAACACTGATTTTTTTCTTTGGAAAGACTTCAAGTCTCAACAGAAGATATGATTTGAAATGTAAAACAGATTTGGAAATGGATAATAATGTAACAGTAGATTTTCTGTATAAAAAGAATATGAAAGAAAATGGAATGCCAGCACCATCTGCTTTATCAGCACCATGTGGAGTATCAATAGAGAAACACGAGAGTATTCTAAATTTAAATAATGTTCTTCCAAATAATAGAAAACAATTTTGGGCAGAGTTAGAAAAAGTTAGTCCCTTACCTTCAGGAAATTAAATTAACTTAAATTCATAATCAATAAAAGTGTTTGATGTTTTACTAAATGTTTTCCTAAAAGAATAAAACGATTTTCAATGTTTTGTTAATTTGTTTGCATTGAGTAATTCCTTAAAAATATTATCACCTAAGTTTTTTGCAGTAATGAATTTTTAAGGGACCAACGATGAAAAAAATTAAAAAATTGAAATACCAAGCACATAATTATTATTATTATAATGAAGCAGTATGTGCACGCACATACGGCATCTTTTCTTTGTAGTGGCAATACGGTTTCTGCAGTATATGCATTTTCTAGCAGAAAAAAATGTTATAATTGAAAAATTACATCCGTAAAGAATTACAAATGCTAAAGTTTCTTAAGAAACACGTGTTTCACAACGTAATTGACCTTAAGGTCTCTTGGCCAAAGTTAAATTTAAAACGTCGCATATCTAAAAATGGCTGTTTTGTACATACGCCACTTTCGCTTAGCAGGGCAGTATAGCACTGAAACTTGGAATTAGGTTAACTAAAGATGGAGGTTAATTTTTAGTACTGACATTTGATTAGTGTCGCCCTCTATGTCCCAGTATGCAAAACATAAAATGCCCGATAGTAACAAATTATAATACTTTCAATCATTCCTTTCTTCTGAAACATGTGGAAGTTATATGACAGTCGCAGATCTCATCTCACGAAGGCACTTAGTACACACACATATACATGTACATTCACAGTGCAACACTATGGAGCGAATTACCGCAATTTCCTTCTGTAATTTCAGTATTTAATTTCGCGTCTAACGTTCTTCGCCCAGGCTATCGTAAATCTAGAAAGAATAGTGAAGAATTGCGTGGTTCCACATTACGACCGCGGTTTATTCAACATATGATCTAATATAATGTAATGTCCGAGTTGTTCACGTTTGTGTTCTTCTAAAGTACTCGGTGATTGCCTATGATTTTATATGTTACAATAATTTATATATTTATGCTTACGATGGTCATTAAATGGCCTCTGATTGGAGGTTAGCGGTCGAATACAATGTTCCAAATGTATTTGATGGAATATTAAAATTTATTATATTCATTATATAAGTTTTGTAATGTCTAAAGTAAAAACTATGTTTTAGAGATTTTATAGTTTTACGTGTGAGAGTATTGGTAGGTATGATTTTTTTTGTAGTAGACGAAACATAGATCGAGAGCCTGTCGAATTGCTACATGTTGCACTAAGCGAAACTTATATATACAGAGTGGCTGGTTTCTCATTGTACACTCAATATTTTCGTTGAGAATATCATATTTAAAACAGATCAAAATGTATCCGATACTAGTGTTTGCCCTCTTTCCAATTTTGAGAAATAAAGTGCTATCACTCGAAAAACAAAGTTGATCAAATGATTTTGAACACCTGTATATTATTGGATATTTAGTTAGCTTATTCAATTCTGAAAATAGTGTTATTTTTTCTTTCGTTGGGAAATGAATAACACCATCATAATAACAACAAAAACAAACACATAAGTAGGATATAACCTGTGTTCATTTGAAAAGTCAATCTAGGTTACTTTGAAATTTTGATAGAATGAGACGCAAATATATTAGTATGTGTTTATTGTTCCGTAAACGTAAATCCAAATGACATTTGATAATGTCAATCACAAATATCAGTTAGTCCATAAAATAATCGTGCGTCGATTCTGCTTTAAATAAATTGCTTCTCAGTTTTAAAATGGCTTTCACTTCAGAACATAAAATTTTTTTAGTCCAGGCTTATTTTCGAAGTGGTAATAAAATTTATGGTTTATGGGTTTATTCAGTTCAAGATTGCATTGTAGAATTTCAAGTTGAGTTTCCACTTTCTGAAATAGATTATATACAATGCAAGAATACTTTGGATAGAACTTTAAAACTTTTTTCTGAAACTGGTAGTCTCTTAAGAAAATCAGGCAGCGGAGCAGTTAAGAAACGTACACCTCAAGTTGTCAATCGCGTTGAAGAAATAATGGAAAATGAACCACAAACATCTGTTCGACATTTGAGTCAACAAATAAACCTTTCTGTTGGTACAACTCACAAGTTATTAAAAAAAGATATGCAACTTTATCCATACCGTGTCACAGCAGTACAAGAATTGTTAGAAATTGATTACCCACGTAGACTACAGTTTTGGAATTGGTTTGTAAATATGAACAATAATGGAGAACTTTCGCAAAGAGTCATCTTTACTGATGAAGCATGGTTTTATAAAACGGGATACCTAAATTCACAAAATACAAGAATTTGGAGTAGTGAAAATTCACATGTAATTAATGAAGAATCGCTACATCCAGACAAAACTGGAGTTTGGGCAGCGATAAGCCAAAGGCGAATCATTGGACCAATATTTTTTCAGGGAACGTTAACTGCTCAAAGGAACCGTACGGAAATTTTACAACCATTTGTCAATCAGTTGCATGATGATAAACTTCAAAATGCTTATTTCCAACAAAACGGAGCACCTTGTCTCTGTACTGCAGAATCTTTAGATTATTTAAGAGAATTTTTTGATGAGCGTATAATTAGTCGAAATACTGAAATTGCCTGGCCTGCACGTTCATGCGATTTAAAACCTTGTGACTTCTTTTTGTGGCTTTATCTAAAAAATAACATATTTCGAAAACCTATATTGAATTTGAATGATATGCTACAGAGAATCGAACAGAAATGCAGGGAAATTAATAACAATCCAGTAATGTTGCAGAATATCATCAGAAATTTTGAACGGAGGATTTTAAAGTGCATTGATCTTGAAGGACAACATTTTCAATATTTGTTATAGTTTTCAATAAATACCTATTATTTGTTATTTATTTGTATGTATGAAACTGTCAAAATATACGACTTCGTAGGTTAAGTAGTAAACTTTAATTTATGACATACTTCAAAATGTTCTCAGTAAATCACATGCTACTAGATTGACTTTTCAAATGAACACTTGTTATGTATTGGCTAAAGAACAAAAGAGAAACAATAACACTATAAAGCAAAAATCCTATTGAAGAAATTGTTCAAAATGTCCACCATTTTTGTTGATATACATACGAGCTCGACGTAATAAATTATGTTTGGATCTTCTTAACATATCCGGTGTAATTTTCTGTGCTGCCAATTGTATTTTATTTTTTAGTTCTTCTAGGATATTCGACAAAGTATAATAGACCATATTTTTTTATAAATCCCCAGACAAAAAAATCTAATGTTGAAAGGTCAGGCGATCTGAGAGGCCATAAATGTGTCCCTCTATTCCGAATCCACTTATTTTCAAACTCCAATTGTAGAAAATTTGTTACTAATTGGGCGTTATGTGATGGTGCGCCGTTATGTTGGAACCGCATTTGTCTCCGGGTAGCTAAAGCGGAGCACAGATATACGCTGTTACAGCGGTGGCGGTGGCGGTAGTAGCGGTAGCGTTCGCCGAACATATTTACGCGGTGGCGGTGGCGCATTTGTGATTACTCATGCCAATTTTATTTAATTTGTTTGCATGTTATACAAGGGTCACATTTTATATTTTTACAAAATCTGGAAAGAAAACAAAATCTTTGGGTATACAAAAAGGTTTTAAATATATCCTATACGTTAATATGCACGTATAACGCTTTTGTTTCATTATGAAACAGACATGTAAATAATTTACAATCTGTAACTGTATACTTGGACAATACCTCGTATTTTCAGCATTTACTTCTGCTTAAGACATACGTTTCTGCTATCTATAGGCGTCGTCAGAGACTAATAGGCGGTTTCGGCTTAATGTCATATACAGATACAGATCTATTTATAAAGATTTGTATCATTTGTATACATTGCTTCATTAGCTTGGCTGACGATGCCTATAGATGGCAGAAACATATGTCTTAAGCAGAAGTAAATGCTGAAAATACGAGGTATTGTCCAAGTATACAGTTACAGATATGTAAATTATTTACATGTCTGTTTCATAATGAAACAAAATCTTTGGGAACAAACTATTTTATTGTTTTTCAAAATATTCACCTTTATGGCCTATACACTTTTGCATGCGTACGAACCAGTTTTCAAAACATTTTTTCCACTCTGAAGGTTGTATCTCAGAAACATGGTGTTCAAAGGTTTCGACTGCTTCTTGAGGTGTTGAAAATCGCTGTCCACTCATTCTTTGTTTCACAGTTGGGAACAAAAAGAAATCATTCGGCGACAAGTCAGGTGAATATGGATAATGAGACATTATTTCAACACTTTTCTCCTGCAAATAGTCAACTGTTAGACGTGCTGTATGGGAACTCGCATAGTCGTGATGAATAATGCGACGTTTTCGGTTGTTCCTCCTGATTTCGTCTATAACTTTTAGCGAACAAATTACTGTATACCATTCAGCGTTAACAGTTTTTCGATCCTCTAAAAGAATTGTTGCGATGTGTCCTATGCAGCCGAAGAAACAAGCGATAATTTTCTTGGAAGTGCTTCTTGCACGAGCAACTTTTGTGGGGTTCGGTTCGTCTTGCAACACCCATACAGTAGATTGTTACTTGGTTTCCAGCTCATGCGCATACATCCATGTTTCGTCATCTGTAACGATGTTGTATACGGATTTTGCGGTTCCTACGTCGATTTTTATGCGCATCGCTTTACACTAATAGACACGAGCTGCTTTCTGTGCTTCGGCCAAGTTATGTGGAATCCATCTGGAACATATTTTTTTACTAATAAATGTTCATGTAAAATCGAATGAATTGCAGTCTGCAATATGCCAAGAGATGCCTCTACATCACTGTAAGTCACATGTCGCTCGTGTTCTATAATTTTACGGACAGCATCGATGTTTTTTGGAATCACAACAGGTTTTGGTCGACCTTTACGTGATTCATCACTCACTGAGGTACGACCATGCCGAAATTCTGCAAATTAATTGTAACCTGTCTTCTCTGATGGTGCTTCATTACCAAAAGTTGACCGCGTTCTTGTGGAGTTAGGCCTTTTTTATAGTCGTAAAAAATCATCAAACGAAAACCTTCAATCTCGATTAATTATTTTACAAACTCACTGGCTTAAAACTGTAACTGTCAACAAACTACTGACTTAATTTCTAAGCTATCGCGGATTTCTCATTGAAAAATGTCAAACTTTAAGAATATATAATGTTTTATTAAAAAAAATTAAAAAAAACTCTTTACTAAGTATAAAGAGGGCTAATGCATCATAATTCAGAAGCGGAGAGGAAAAAATTGTGTGATAAAAGACACGCACACAATGAAAAATCTCTCATGACACGCGAGCAAAATTAAATCTAATAGATTGTTTAGAAAACTTTCAAATTCAAAATTTAAATAATTAACACCAAATTCAAAACGTAAATAGACCAATTGTCAAAACACGTAAATAACTTTCACTCATGCGCACTAACACGAGCATAAAATCTCCCTCCAAAACCTGACTTTCAAAATGTTCTAGAATAACGTGACAAAAAACTCCCTCATAAAAAATATGATAGATTTCTTCACCATCTATATTAAACTAATATAACAATAAATCAAACAATATAATAATCAAAATTACAATTGAATTACAAAGAAAATAATGGATATTAATATGGTATGAAAAAACACTTACGCTAGCGTAAAATTTTTCACACACAAAAACATAATAAGAGAGATTTCAAGTGGATTTCAAATACTCATAATTATACGAGATAAAACAACACTTTAAACACAAATTTAAATCACATAAAAGCACACAAAAACCAAAATAAACCGAAGTTAAAATATATAGAAATAAAAAAGAAGTTTTTATTACTAAGACTGATCCACTTGAAGCACAAAGTATCTCTGGCGAAAAATAGATCGGACATAGAGTACGAATAATACAAAATAATCCCTCTAGTCGATACACTTCCTGTTCAATTTAACTACGCTAAACAAAATCAATATATAAAAGTATATAGGCGCGGTCAATAAAACAAGCCCTAATAAATATTTAAACAAAATTCAAGATATAAATAAATATAAATCTATATAATTGTTTCAGCCTTTACTTGATGAAATTTCATTATAACTATTATCAGGATAAAATAAAACAAATTTTAATGAATTTCACTTTTTAATTGACACTGCAACGATCGTTTCGCTCCAACCTGAGCTTCATCAGACATATAACTAACATATTTACAAATTTTTTAACACAAGTATACGGTAACAAACACATGTTTTATTTTAAATATTTGAAGGAATTGGTACCTTTTTTTACTAAAATGTCTATTCACAAACTTTCACTTCGGTTTATACAATACTGTGCTTAAGTAATAAAAACTAAGGGTTTACATTATATTACATGGAGGTAAAGAAATTCTCTGGAAAAATACAATATGTGACTGTCTGAGTATCAAATAAATAAATTAAGTAAGGGTGAATTATTTGTTTCTAATTGATCATTTAATATCTTGTCGGTTTTCTTTAATTTATTGATTTCAAGTGACTAATAAATTAAGTTCTTTGCCTTATTTTCTACGTGTAATATTTTAAATTCTCTGTTAAAATTGGGGTTCGTTGAATTAATATGAGACGCATATGAAGAGTCACTTTTATTATTTCTAAATGAAGAAAAATGCTCTTTGATGCGTATTTCAAACGATCTACCTGTCTGTCCGATATATGTCACAGGGCAACTACCTTGGAACTAGGGCAACTAATTGGAAATGTAATACTGAGATTTACTTCTCATAATCTTCTACTTAAGGCATCTTGAATTTCACTGCGAAGAACTTGATCGAGTATATAGTGTTTTACAATAAAAATATTCAGGTTTAATCATTGGAAGGTAGATAATTAACTGATTTGGCCTTTACTTGAAAATCCATTCTAAAATTAAATAAGGAACACAATGTAATTTTCACAAATATTTTATTATGCTCGTAGTAACAATTGTTGCACCAACACTGTGTTTCTTCAGATTAAAAATACTTTTGTAATAGATAATAAAAGACCATTAGCAATAAAAAATGCTCAACAGATAATGGACTTTTTACTCATAAAGCTGTGATCATAGTTTCCGTAGCTAGGGCTAAACAAGACGAATGCAGCCGAATATGGATTAGAAACAAACGAATACTTGCCTTGGTATCAGAATATACAGTTAACATCGTGAAAAATGCACATTACTATGAAACACATCACAGAGATTATCTGAAGGCAACATACTACCGTTTGAAAATCACCCAAAATTAAGTGGATTACTGGTTACAAAAATATGAAGTATGGATGCGAAAACCTGTATAAACATCGAAAAGATTTGTTCCAGAAGTATGTCGACGATGCAGTAATACCCGATAAATGGAATATGGCATACGTATTAACAATATATAAGAAAGGAGGCAGAGATGTACAATTGATAAAGTATTTCTTCTGCATTTGTTCTGGCTAAAGTGCAAGCCGTAAGTTGTACTTTATCTCTTGCTAACACACATAAATATGCGCTGTAGTGCTACACACGCTAGTCATTTTAAGATATTCTTATGTTTTAAATTTGGTCATGTGACTGCAAAGAAATACTTTATGTACTGTACCTGAAAATTACCGTTGGAATATCAGTCACAGGTTCTACCAGTAAAATGTATAGTAAAATTCTAAAGCAGAAGGTAGAAAGTGAGTATAATGGTCTGGAAGCCGAAGAACAAGCTGACTTCAGAGCAGGTGCATCAACATCGGGCTACCTCTTCTAAATTACCCAAGCTATCGAGAGAAAACTCATTTATTTTAACCTCTATATTTCGTAGCCCTTGGCTACTTCTTCAGGAGACTAAAAACAGAGTTAATAATTAGCAGTGTTCACTAAACTTGCTAAAATAAATTTACCTAAATCTATTTTAACATGTGACATTTTATTTTATACTTTTTAAAACTTAAAAGCTTTAAGCAGCGTGTTTAAGGTATTATTAACCTGATTGAAAATAAGATTTAGATTACCTATCAAGAATAAAGAAAGGAATTAAGAGCTGTCTCTTAACTTATGATCGCAACCGTACATGTTTTAATTAAACTCAATGGATGTGGCGGATATAAATTAGTTAACAAAAAGAAAAATATAATTACATAAAATATTTTCTTTTATTTTATGGATTAAAAGCGTTGTTAACCGAAGCGTAGAACATTACTTTACATAGTTCTAACAAATCTACCAGACTTCTTATAAATGAAGAAAACAAATGACATAAGAAACTTAATTCGTAAAATAAAAAGGAAGTTACGATTAAATCATTTCCCATGTCGCATCCTTTAAACAATAAATGGTTGTTTACAATTACCGACGTGCCATCGGTCGCAAAAATGATGTAAAATACATTATCTACTTTATTTAATCATCGCCTATTTGCCTCAGAAACTAATAAAATCACTGATATTTCTGAACATCCGCTTTTTTACATTCCTGACATGTTGGAAGACGTGCGGTAGAACAAAACTCAAGGACGATATATATTTCCTTTTTTATATAGTGTTTATTAATTTATGATAATACAGAAATTAATTAGTGTAACGATTATGGGGTGGAATTTCTTCGGTATCTAGAACTGGAAAAGTGTATCGATCTTTTGAATATTGTGAATGTATTGTTATAAGCCACAAGTTATTTATAATAATAATAATATTAATCTTAAAGATCTAAGGAAAGTCAAATTGAAAAGAAATAAAACAGGAAAAGAAAAGTGAAAAAAATAAGAAACAAAGTACTAACATTCTATCAACAGCTAAAAGAAGCTCCAAAACATCCAACGACAAAAATACGAGAAAATACCAACGACACAACATATGATAGAGAGTTGTGGTCAGAAATATGCCTAGTCAGACATAAGAGAACAAAATGGCTATATGACGGGAAGAGTAGAGTTAAAAACCTGTAAGGAAAACATCGTCAGGGCAGACCAGACAAACTGCAGAACTTCTTGTATAAGAAATTCACAGCAGTGCATTAACAACTTTCACAATGCTAGACAAGGCTGCTTGAAGATCTACAGTCGGTGCCCATGTTCATGACTGCAAGCATAATCTCCTTAATATATAAAACACCACACTGCACTAAAGACTCATCAAAGTACAGATCTATTACATCTCTGTCGACTATGTACAAGATTCTAACGTCAATAATAACTGACAAAATATATGGACACCTTGAAAGAACAAGCTACTTGATGAGGAGCAGAAAGGAAGGGGTGGCCGAAAAGAATCTCGAGGTTGTAATGAGCAAATTCCGTTAAGATACTAGATATCGATACAAATTAAAAGCATCTAGTATTGTCATCAACGTTTCTTCTGATAAAGACAAAAATAAAAGTCGAAATTTTAAAATGAGTAGTTTTATTTGATGAACAGTTATCAAGCCGAATTCCAAGAAATAATTAACCATTTATAATTAAGAGAACGGCTATGAAAAATAGAAACATTATTACGGCCTAAGATGAAATTTGGAGTCCATCAACATATTAGATCAAAGCAATTTTAGTACATCAATACGTTAAGCACGTATTACGCATTTATTACAAATGAAACAGACATGCATTACACATATCTGTATCTATACACATGGATACACGCCTCGTATTTTCCAACGTTTTCTTCAGCTAAAGACACGTAGACTTCGTCAGATTGGCTAGTGAAGTAAAGTTTGATGGATCGCCTCATAGGTATAGCAAATTTTGTCCTATCAGGTGCCACCTTGGTATATTGGTATATTTGCTGCCAACTAGCATCGTGTTAATGGACTTACATATACTAATTTTTTTCCCTTCTGTACTAGCATAACTGGGCGAGAGAAAATCGCTATTTTCGGCGTAGTCTCCTTTGTCCGTCAGATGTTACTAGATTATCTGGTGTCACCTGATAGACAAAAAAGGGGATATTTATCAATACGTTTTTGCCGTATTACGCAGTTGTTATATAATGAAACAGATATGCAAAATACATATCCGTCACTGTCACCTGATAGGACAAAATTTTTCTATACCTATAAGGCGATCCATCAAATTTTACTTCACTAACCAAACTGACGAAGTCTAGTTGAGACAGAAACATGTGTCTTTGGTTGAAGTAAACGTTGGAAAATACGAGATGTATGTCCATGTATGTCCATGTGTCCAGATGCAGATGTGTGTAATGCATGTATGTTTGATTTGTAAGATACTGGATGTCGATAACTCTTGGACTAAAAACAGAAGCGAGTAGCAAGAGACTTGTAGAATAATAAAATAAAAACATTGATAAAATGGAAGAAGGAAGCTTACAAAAATTACTAAGCTCAAAAAAACAACGAAAACATTGAGAATAATACCTAGAACTAAAGAGAATTTCAAGAAGAACAAAAACGACATCAAAAATAGAAATGTAGGACAAAAATGCCGGGAGATAGACACCTACTTAGGAGGAAACAAATGTTCAGGAACATGTAAATTTATGAACTGTGAATGTGTGTGAGTGAGAACAGGAGGAAAAATAGCGCAACGATTAAGATAATGCCAACGGAGAAATATAAAATACTGGCCTAATCATTTCTAAATAAATCATGAATACAAAATTTATTTATTTTTATATTTTATATTCCTTGAAAAAGGCATCATTTGGAGAAACATGTAGGACTGTTTTAAATATATATATATATTTTGAAGTAGAACCAGACCTTAAATCGCCAACAAATTGAATTTACCATATATATATATATATATATATATATATATATATATATATATATTATACTGGTAGCTCTTAGGTAGCATTAAAAAAAAAGTAACAAAGAACAAATTAGATGCACATGCAAGGAAGCAAAATCGAGGAATGTACGATATAAATATTTTTGTTTGAGAATTACTCTAATATAGTATTTATTAAGTTAATCTTTTGTAATTATTTAGTTATTTATGTAAAGAAATGTCACACTGTATATTAAATTTGTAACCTGAATGTAGTTATAATGATGTTGTATGATATATGTAAAAAAATGCATCAACATGAACACGTATTTACTAGTAACACATATTATTTTTTATTTAAAATTTTCTATAAAATAATTTATTTCGATATTAACTTTTCTATATTTAAATTTTCTATTTTATTAAAATCTATTTCAAATATTTATAACCGTTTGAAACTATGTTCATGGCGTACACGCGAATATCTGCGAAAAGAATACGATCGCAATGAAAAGTTTTGCAATCAGGGGTTACACGAAAATCGCCAGGGCGAGAAGTCACGTTCGTGGACCCTACGTAAGAAAAATTTATATTTGTGCGGAAGTAATCGTTGTGCGAGAATTAAAATAGTGTTTAAAGATAGATATAATCTATCTACGAATTTTAAAAGGTTCGGTGGGATAACATCTTTTCTAGGAGTAGAGATATTCCGACTTAAAGAAAAATCTTATACTGGCGCCTAACTTACTTACAAACAAATATAATAGTGTATAAAATCTGGGACTTAGAAGAAAAAGGTGCTGAAATAGCAACCAAATATCATTCCGAAGATAAATTCTGTCCAAGTGATTCATACCATTCAGTAAATTGGGCCGTTTGCAGTTTGGCGCTGAAAAAGGTGACCTGTTCCCGCGCGATTGGAAAAACAACCAAACAGGGGGCGGAAACCTAAACCAATAGAATTGCAGCGTGGGAATAAAAAGCGCCAATCAATTGCAGCAGAATTTTTGTAAGGCATTTGAAGGAAAAAGAAAGTATCACATTGAATTTTAAACTCAGCTTTTAAAGTAGGTAGAAAACTATTTCAAAATAGAATATTCTTTAATTCACCAAACACATCAGAAAATAATAAAGTTATCATTATTAAATTATTATATTGTAAACAAAGATTGCGTATTCAATATTGTTATAACCATAAAAACGGTTACACATATGACGTGTTGCCATAACTTAGTTGTTCCTTTGTTTATGCATTTCCTCGTCATTTATCTGAAAGATATTGTAGTATAATTTTTGCTTCCTATTTGAAGTTATTTCTACTGTTTCATTTTTATGTATGGGCATTTAATTGTTATTGTTGTGAATTATGATAGGTATTTTTTTATTAAACCATAATTCAATTTAACAGCTTTGTGTTTGATTTCTCTCTGAACAACACTCTGTTTGACAATAACTAAGCATATTAAATACGTTGCTCCGTACATCTGAGACGTCAGTAAGAAATACCGGTAAGTACCAAGTAAGAATATAATAGATACTGTAGGTATGTGACATAAGACACGAGAACCCCCCTGTAGAAGATATAGTACTCTCTTGCTAGATTGGAGCACAAATATAAGTAATATTATTTTATACATGAACCCTGAGTTATATCTATTTCACGAACCCTTAAACGTTTTAATTTATCAATTAATTATATTGTTAGAGCGGTTTGCATATAATTTGCATGCGCAATATACGCTTCTCTTATATTTTTTCGAAATTTCTATGTTTCTAATCATCATAATTATTATTATTTTTATTATCATCCGATACGAGAGGAAGTGGTGTATTATAATATATAAATATACAATTGGTTTGAAGAAATGCAGGAGTATATTAATATTTGATAAAATTTAGCAATAAAGCACTTTGAGTGGATCCGCTGCTTGATTTTATGGCTATATGCAACACTAAAAAGACATCCCTCGTATTAACCAAGTTCCTTACGTAAGAATGTAAGTATTTGTTGCTGCCACATCAATATTTTGGTTCTAACACAATGTAACTAATCATGATTAAAATATTCGTCATTTTTTTCTTTTATCATCCTATTTAAGAGCTTTCCAAATATTACAATCACAATTACGAGATAATAAATGATTCCAGGGACTATTTATATTTGGAAAACGCTAAAATGGAACCCACCAACGCAGTATCAACAATCGGACTGACAAAAATTAATTTTGATCATTAATTCTCTTAGTGTTTGTCGTCAGCATATGTACGTATTCAGGTAGAGTATAATGAACTTGGAAAACATGTATTTAAAAGGATACACAAGACGAAGCGATATTTTTTTATTATGAGAAAATGGAAACGGTAAAATATAATTAGATAAATTAGCTTAGGCATATTTATTTGTTTTATTAACATTTATAGCCAATAATACCATCGATATTATTGTAAAGGATGTGAGCATAAAAGGATACATATTTTATTTTTATCTCATCTTCGTTTTATCTTTAAAAATTGCAATCAGCAATATTTATATGTACAAAAATGAAACTTAAAAAACATCATCCGCAAGTCAAATTAACATAAAAGTAGCGAAGCAAAATGAAAACAACTTTTAGCGATTGTGTCCACGTCTTACAAGAGCCTTTCCGTTGTTTCAATATTATCTTTTTTCTGAAGTGGGTTGCATTTTCGGACTTCGGGTCGCCTTTAAATCTTTTAGATATGCATTTCGACGTGAATTTCGCAAATAAGAAGTAAAAGAGATACATCGAATAAGTCTCCGAGATGAAATAATATTTTCTTTGTAAAATTCGAGAAGTTGTCTGCGTTACGGCTGACATGCTGGCATGTAAGGGGTTTATTAAAATTTATTTTGTCGAGGATATTCGGAGATGTAATGTATAGTCTGGTTGGAGATTATATCTACTTGTGATATACGTATAATAATGCCTTATTTCGGGAGTTCATATGCGTGAAGATCAAAGTTTTTGGAGGTTGTTGAAATTATGGTTTTATTTTATATATTAAATTGACTGATAATTTAGCAAATTTATTGTATATTTCTTTCGCCAATTTCAAATTTGAACTTGTTGCAGTTACTCTTACACTTAAAAATTAACAGAAACGTGACTTTTAAATGAATTACACTTCCAAAAAGTAGGACCTGAAATTGAAATTCTCCGAATAGGCCTCTGTTGCCCGTCGAGTCACTTCTTCAGGTTGAGCAATAAAAGTAAATTATTGAGAACTGAGAACCAGTTTAGAAATATGGGGATGAAACAGCAGTTAGAAATGTAATTCTAACTATTTAGCGGTTACGATTGCAGAAGCTTCAGGTTCTTTTTATTGATAAATAAATATAACTAAGAGCCTCGTCCCGGATCAGTTGGCCCACTCTCCAAAATTGCAGTAAAATTTATTGAATTTATATATACGTATTAGTCTCAATTGATTTATTATAATCTTGACAAAGATATGTATCTTGTTTATTAATTCTTATAACAAAAAAACTAACAAACATAGAAAGAGCTGCAAAAAGCATTTAAAGCATTGGAAGCAGCAGCAGGAGAAGTAGGTTTACAAATGAATGAAGAAAAGACGAAGTATATGTGTATGCAAGGACCGGGGAGCGGACAGGTGGCATACAGAGAATTAGTAATAGATCTAGAAGGAGGAAAGAAAATTAACATCGAAAGAGTGGAATGATTTATCTATTTGCGGGCGTGGCTGATTGACAATGGTAATGGCGCCGACGAAATCGCAGCAAGAATAGTGAAGGGAGATAGATGTGCGGGGTCATTAAGCAAGCTATTAAAATCCACAAATGTGTCCAGAAAAGCGAAAATATCTCTTTGTATAAGACGATTCTACGACCAACAGTAGTATATGCATGCGAAACGTGGGTTATGAACAGCGCAGAAAGTGAAAAACTGGAGGCGTGGGAAAGGAAGATGCTGATAAGGATTTTTGGTGGAAAAAAGACGGAAGATGGGTGGGAAAGATAAAATAACAACGAGCTACTGCAGCTGTACCAAGAACAAAATATAACGGATTTTGTAAAAGCCCAACGGACAAGATGGCTGGCACACATCGAGAGGAGAGAAGAAGAGCGCCTGGTGAAACGAATAATACAAATAAGGCCTATACTCAATAGACGAAAAGGGCGACCGAGGACTAGGTGGCTGCAAGCTGTCGAAAAGGACTTACGGGAAAAGAATATACAGGACTGGAGGACGAAGGCCAGAAGTCGAGAGGAATGGAGAAGAATTTCTAAGCTATGGACCTAATGGCCTGTTAACGCTTTATATATATAACAAAAAACTAAATTATACATTACTTATGAATTTTGCGTATTTTATGGATTTATAAATTCTTTACATTTTGTTCAAAAATTGGGTAAATATCGATGTGGCTATGCAAAATTATATGAAACGAACTGCGGTAGGATGTCATTAGGTTGTCGAAAGAATTAAAAGGATTTAAAGGGTAAATATGAGTAGAGACAAGCTGATTTATGAAAAAATGAAAAACTACGATCTACTATAGTTAGGTTAGCTAAAAGTGGCAAATCAAACTCAGAAATAGGTGAATTATTATCTTTATCACGATATAGTGTAAGAATCATAATGCGTTTGTATAAAACAAGTAATTCAGTTGATTCAAAGGCTCACTAGATAAGAAAATCTAAAATCGCAGACATTAAAAGAAGGGCGCCAAATCCATTACAAAATCTGTAATATTTCGCCTCTGTTTAGCAGGAAGAATACAAGCATATGGATAACAAAATATGTTCGGATTGTTTATACACTTTCTGCGTGTCATGCTAAAAGAAAACTAACACACAATTAGAGCTGACGATGGTGTTTGTCACTGCAAAAGGGATGCACCACTTATACAGGGTTTTCACATAACCCGTTCGTTAGAAGTTTTCTATGGTAACGCCTTAGGATACTTTTGAAAATTTGTGGCATGTAATCTGTATACTTGATGTATTAAAATAAAATATTTACACTCATGAACCACTTTCGGTTATACCGCAAGTCATAGCCAACTTTTATATTTTAAATAAAATGCTATACTTTTCATTGCTTTTTAAGATTCCTTGTAAAGTACCATAACTAAAGACGGCAGACTATGTGCCCCACACTGTTAAATTTAATAATACCCATAAGGTGTATTAGATAAAAATGTAGATTTTACAAAATTAGGGCAACTTTTTACCAATACTGAAAATCCATTGTACAGATACAAAGAGCACTTTAACTATGCAAATATAACATCTCTCAACGTCGAACAATCCTTCTCAGTATATAAACATATTATTATTAAATTTGACAGTGTGGGCACATAGTCTGCCGTCTTTAACCATAACACTTTACATTAAAGTTTCTTCTGCAAAAAATTAACCGTTTCTGAATTATTTTGATTTTTGTGAAATTTTTTGTTTTTTCAATGTAGTATTTAAAACTACATATCGCAGGCGTATTTGATCTGAAGTACGTCATATTTCTACTGGATACAGCGAAAGGTATAATATTCTGAGTAATGTCTAAACATTTAATAAATCTCTTACAGGGTGTTCGAAATTTATTTATTATTTAAGTCATCTTTAATTAAAGAAAACTCGATTTTTTTTAAACGGAACAGCCTGTAGATGAGTACGCCATGGTAAGTAGATAAATATTTTGCACCGTATAGGTATAGGTTTCCCTATGTCTATCTCTCATAGTTTTAGAGTTATTAATTATTATTTTCTAAATTGAGCATTATCAGGAAAAATTGTAGAAGTAAGCCTTGAAAAGTAAATCTGATCTGTCAAAATTGTCACAAAGTTTATTTCGTGTCTAACTGGTTTTATGTTGTTCACAAATATAGCAAGACGAATTAAATATTTACTTTAACCCTTAAATTCCGAACCATTTAAATTATACGTAGATTCCGAATGGGGGTATATTGTGGACCCCAGCCGTTTTTTATAAATAATAATAACTGCAATAGACTTAAACAAGTATTTATTTATTATTTATTACAAAAACAAGCAAAGTAAAATATTTTTCTATCATTCAGTACGAAAATAAGCAAAATAAAATATTTTTCTACTGAACTATTGCAAATAATAATTTTTAAATCTAGGGCTCTTCAACGCTGCAGTTAGTGAGGCAAGATACTGCTTTTGCTTCTTTTCTGTGCTGTTCGCAAATAAATTGTTTACATTTGTCACATCTAATCCTGGATTTCTTATCTTGATTTCTGGGACATATATGGCACCTACCTCGTTTTCGTTCCAAATTCTGTTTTGTGAGCAATGTTTTAGGGATGTCAATTTCGCAATTTTTCAAGGCCTCTAAAATGTGTTTTTTTTGGTCTGGTTTTGCAGCACGAATTTTCATGTTGGCGTTCGTAAGTTGATCCCCTAGTTAACATAAACATTTTCTGCGATACAGTTTGTGTTTCATCCAATCGAGATATCTTGAAATAAATAAAATGAAAGCATTTAGGGCGCAAATGTCTAAAATATTCATAAAAATTCTATAAGGCCAACAAGCTGTTCGTCTAGCACACGTGTATTCACGAATAAGTTTGTCGGCAGTATCAACACCTCCTTTGCTCTTATTATAATGTTCAATTATGATTGGCTTTTTGAGCTCGTTTTGAGAAATAAAGAATCAGAATTATCAGAATGTTGGGTGGATAGCTCGTGTACTATTCGTCCTTTCTTAGGTACATAAGCTACCATTGTGACCTCGTCACTAAATGCAAATTTTTAAAACTTTTCTGGCATTCCTGGAACTTTCAGTTCGTATGGTGTATCAGGTTTAGATTTTCGAACAGTGCCGAGTAATGTTAGATTCTTACTCAGTAAAAACTTCGCAAGCTGTACAGATGTGAAAAAATTATCAGTAGTCACACCGCGCCCTGTACCATAAATTGGTTCACACAAGTCTTTTACCACACGATACCCTTGATTTACCTCAGGTTTACCTCCGGGCAATTTACCAGTATAAACTTGTAAATTATGTAAGTATGATGTTTCTACATCAGCAAGTGCCCATATCTTTATACCATACCGCGCTGGTTTTGATTTTATGTACTGCCTGAATGGGCACTTGCCTCGGAACGCGACAAGCTGTTCATCGACTGTGGTCTCTTCGTGAGATTCAAATGACTTCTTGCAATTTTCAACAAAAAGATCCCATACCTCCCTTATTGCTGCTAGCTTATCATACGCATTTCTTTCACTTCTAGATATTTTGTCGTCGAATCTCAAATAGCGCGAAATTTGCTGAGAACGGTCTCTAGACATGGCAGCGACAAAGAATGAACGTCTAATACTTTTATCAGATGTCCACAACTCGTGAACACCTTGCTTTCTACATCGTAGAGCTCCAGATTTCAGCAAGATTCCCACAAAACAATCAAATTCAGTTTTATCTAAGCTCTTCCACTGTCTTAGCGAATTTGGATGTGCACTATTCCATGTAGCAATATCTCGTTCTGCTTCTTCATTTGTATGAGTACAAATTTGTCCTTTTATGTCGTCTGTAATAAGTAAATCAAAATAGTCTTTTAGTGTTACAGCATTCTGCACATAATCTGTGGGACCAGGTTTCGCTGTAACTATATTACGTTGGTAGCGCCGTGTAGGCGGTTTTGGTTTACTAAGCCATTTCAATCCCGACTTGGCCACAAATTCTTTACTACTTTCTGCTACATCAACTTCAAGTTCACCTACTTCTTCATCACTATCTTCTTCGACTTCTTCCTCCAATTCGTCTTCTGATTCGGATACATTTTCATTTGGAACAAAATCTGTATCTTCTTCATCTACATCACTGCACTCACTCAATTCACTAGAGTCATAGAAATTTTCAGCTAATCTCTGTATCTCTGCTTGTGTATATACTCTGGATATTCTTTTACTGCTCATTTTTCTTGAATTTTCAAACCTTATCTGAAACAAAGCAAATAATGTTATAGTCACACTGATTCCGAATGGGGGGACGTCGTGGCCCACTCACATTTCTATTACATATAAGTTTTCAGGTATAAGATCCTGAACTCTTATTTAAGTAAACATAACCTCACACTATAACTGACACATACCCAGAAGCAGGGTGACCAATAGTTTTTATTAAAAAAAATATACCGAAAACATTGAAATTGGGGTCCACAGTGTCCCCCCATTCGGAATTTAAGGGTTAATAGAGATATTTTGAGTTTATTCTACATTCATGGTGAATCTCTTCAAATTATTGAAAGAACATGTCAATGCATTATACCTATGTGTAATGACAAAAGAAAAACCCGGTATATATATATATATATATATATATATATATATATGTACACACATATACACACATATATACACACATACACACACACATACACATATGCATCCCTACTTAAACATATAGAAATGAACTAGCCTAATTGAAAAAAAAAGTCTTCAAAATATTCGTTGGCAGTAGTGCTCATAATGTATACAGGTGAACGCTGCAACACATTGGTCCTCGCCGTAGGTACTTGAGCGACGGAGTTGAAATGGGAATGAAGCCTCGGCACATGTAGAGGAATTCTTGGCAGAAGGAACAGGCAATCGATCTTATTATTTAAAAGTTTCAACATGAATTCTAGCACACTGGCGATCTCTTCTGTCCAAGAGCGAAGGCATATTGTGTCGCTGCAGTAAATCCCCCTGACTTATTCGAGTAGGTGGATATACTCCATTCATTTTAAAGAAGAGAAATTTTAAAAATCGTCGGTGTATTCTGTCCAAAATTAATCTATGGAAGGCATAGAAGGGATACCAAACAATAGCTGCGTAGTCTATCTTGTCGACAACAAAAGCGAAATACAACATCTTAAGCAAGTCAATGTTATTAAAGTTGGTAGAAACACGTATAACGAAGCCCAGAGCCTTGCAGGAGGATGTACACACAGCTTGCAATTGTTGCTTAAAACACAATTCAGAATCAAATAGCACACACAGTTCCTTAATGACAGTTTTCCTTTCCAAGTAAGTATTATTAATTATGTACTGTTACAGTACAGCAGATTTTGAGCGGGTGTATATATAATACAATAAGGAAAACGTAATTAAAATTAGAAAGAAAAAGAGGAAGAGTGACGAATTGAGATGTAAAGCTTTCAAACTTGACATTTACTTTCGCTGTTTATTCACACTGCTTTTTCTTCTGTAGGTGAGTTTTTTCTTAATAATTGACTATCTTTTACTACCTCATGTCAGAAGTTCATAAAATGCTATTGTATACTGTATATGTATACAACCCATGCATCAGAACAATTGAAAAACAATTTCCAAACGTGTGCACTTTTTTGAAGCGGCTCTTGTAATAATAGATCAAGCGCCCATCTTCTTCAAGAAAACTATAAACGATCGTGCACCACGACGTAGGTAATGAATGCCCGGACAAAATAGACGTTTTCGAAACCATTAACACTGAATATATTACATTTATATTTCCATTAACTGCAGCCGCTAAAATTAATTCAGGAAAAATCTCTTTTGTTGTGCACGTTTATAAAGATAGATAGGTGGAAGGTACTCGAGTATGTATATAAGACTTAATGTGTTCACGGTTAAATATGGCGTTCGCACAGTGCGGTTCGTCTCAAAGGCGTGAAGTCAACGATCTGACTCGATTTTTTTTTACTTGCCGCGCGTCCCGCCTATTATTAATAAATCCATAAGTCACGCTATTTTTTTTGTCGTATTGGTTTTTTTTTTGTCGAAGATCGCCTTTAATTGAATATGGCTTTGGGTGCTTCTTTGTTTTCTTCTTCTTCTCTTTCCATAACGAAATACGTAATAAATTTTATGTAATTACGAGTTATTATCTTGTCAGTATTCGGTGTGTAGGTACGTTTGTTCGTTTATTTCTTCTTGTTTAACAAGTGTACAGGTGTAGTAACCTTTAATTAATTATTATTATATTAAGACCATCATAAATCAATCTTCTCGTGCAGTTGCGTATCTAACTTAAGTAAAATCCACAAAAAGAGATGCTAATTACGTGTTTCTCTGTTCACCACGGAGAAGCGCTAATACTAGCGTAATTTAAAAATAATTTAATCCTCACCTTCTATTGTTTTGTTTTGCTAAAGTTGTGTATAAAACTTTAATATATTAAGAATTATTTACTATTACATAAGTGTTTATCTAATTTAAACGAAATTTTATGTACCAATTGAGCTAAAGCAAGCTTCCCCATCATACGAGGGTGTATTTATATACAGGGTTAGGTAAATGTATAGATCCATTCGAATATCTTTGATACGGCTACATAGATTTTAATAAAATTTTCCACATTTAAGTTGATGTAAATAGGGAATTCGAAGAGCATATTTGTTTTCAAATCAGACTTCAGGTTTAGCCAGAAATTATGTTAACTTTTTTATTTTAAATGAAACATCCTGTATATTTTTATGAATTTCAATAGAGATCTGCTCTGAGATATCAGCAATAATAAAGTTTGGCACCCTTTTGTTCAACAGCGAGAAAGATATTTGACTTAAACTGTCAGAATTAACTTTGTCCGAATATTAATAATGGTTCAATTAACTGAGAAAGAACGTATAGAAATTCTGGTGATAATTGGCTTTGTTGACCACGTCAAAACTCCTGGCTGATTTCCATGTTGAATTAATTGCAGTCGCAGTCTGCGCCGACGATATTTGAGAAGCCGGCTGCGCGAACAAAAAAAAATCAACATAATGATTGATAGTCAGGCAGCTATTAAAGTTATTATGAATTTATTTACAATGAGTGAATTAAAAGCAATGAGCTGGCCGACGATCTGGCCAAGGAAGGCACTAATAGGAATTTCATAGGACCAGAACCTGTATGTGGAATCGCTAAGGATACCGCTAGAAGTGAGATCTAGTTATGGCTAGAAAGAGAACATAAGAAAGACATAAGAAAGAGAACATAAGGAAGAACATAAGGAAGAAAGGAAGCATCTGTACAGAGGCTAACGAACGATAACCTCCATACTAAAATACTACTAGGGGAGCTTGTTCTTCAGCCAACCTGATTCGTAGCAATAAAAAAGAAATTAAATTATTACCGGGTTAATAACCGGACATTGTCTCTAAGGAAGCATCTGTACAGCATGGGTCTGGGTAGCGAGCCCTGGTGTAGGAAATGTGAAGAACAGGAGGACACTTGTGAGGATCTGAACGGACTCGGATAGAAACACTTCGGAAGATATCTATTGAATCCTACGAGGGTACTCAATCTTCCCTTGAGGAGGATGGTGACTTTTATCCAGAACACAAAACTAACAAAGTGGAACTGAGAGATGAATTGCTATGAGCTCTGTGCTCAAATGCCTGGACGTGCTGACGCCATCCGCAAAAATTAGTAGAAGATAGACATTTCAATGAAAATAAATGATAATTTAGATGAAATTCACGTGTATTAATCTATTTATACCGCGAGATCAAAAATTATATTGATAAAAGTTGGCCATGGAGTGAAAAACGTCTATCCTAATTTATATTATTCTTTTGATATAATTGTGATAAAATTTTCAGGTTAAGTGTCATACCGACATTAAAATTAATGTCAGTATGACACTTAACCTGAAAATTTTATCAGAATTATCTCAAAAGATTGATATAAATTAAGACAGACGTCTTCCATTCTATGGACAACTTTTATCATAAGTAAAACACAAGGGCTTTTTTTTTATCGGATAAATTTCTCTTTGTGACGAAATTATTTTGCCAATCAGTAATTTGACGAGAAAAACTTACATGAAAAAATCGCGAGACCGAAAGGTCGAGCGATTTTTTCTAATGTAAGTTTTTCGAGCTATTTTGCCTGGAAATATATTTCATAATTAAAAAAAATGTTGATATGGAATTTTAAATCTGTATTATTTAAATATTGTAGTGATATTATGTATTGTATGTATAGCAAACGCCAAATAAGTTGGCGCGGGGAGGGGTAAGTTCGCGCAGGACTAAAAGTAGTGGGGAGATTTGTATTTGGTTTTACATCAAATGTCAGAAAATTCTAACCTCTAAGCGTGTGTCACTTTATGATCCCCTAGCAAAGACATTATGTTCCGTCAAACGCAATGACAAATGTATTCTGGCAATTACTTGAGTAGTGGGGGTGAACGTTTTTAAAAGCGGCTTCTGCGCACCCCCTCCTCGCGCCAACTTAATTGGCGTTTGCTATACATATATCGTGAAATGTACGTTAAACCAATCTCAAAAAGTAATCTTACAAATATTATATTTACTTATTCATAGGAATTATATTTAAAAAATCGATTATTAAAGAAATATGGCTTTGTAAGCAAGTTCAGTTGTGTTTGAGGACAGGTTACTGATGAGTTATTATATGTTTTACAGCAAAAATTCTTGGTGACTCACTATAAATGCAAATAACCTAGTTGAGAAATACATATACTTGCATTTAAGATTATTACGAAAATATTTTTAAATTTCAATAAATTGTACAGGAGCAATACGTTAACGAAAGCACGCAACAAGAATTGCACAAGAAAAATTATTTTCATATTCGAAACGCGGACGACTAACCAACAGAATAGCACCTACACTTTAACATTATTCACAAACCCACTCATAATGGAATCACGCTGATGAGCGATTTCGTAACAGGTCGAGGCGTCTGAAATCTTGCTTCTTTTAGTACTGTCCAGAATCGGAGGAGGCGTTTTACTCGATGAGATGCGATCGGTAACCAACCACGCAATAAGGAAAGCAAAAGTAATATAAAAGGCGACTAGAAAACGAATTGTGTATTTTGACGATCTTTTTCGAAATGGTAACAGAAATTCTCTTTCGTTTTTAATATAATAGCAATAATGTAAAATAAAATACTACTTTTATTGTTATCCTCAACTGATTCGAATGTGGAAGACGTAGACAATCTATTTATGTTTAAATGGTATTTTTAATAAATAAATCAATTTTTAAAATGTTACAACGAATTCGTACGACACTTTGTGGGATTTTATACATATAGTTTTAAGAGAAAGCCTTTCGTTTGTATAGCATCAGACTGGTCATAAACGACACATTTCCGAGAACCTAGCAAATCAAGCAAAATACTATAAATGCCATGGACAAACAAATGTAGGAAGACCTCGTAAAAGATGAGTATCGTAACAGGAATAAAACTAATACGTGAAGCGAAGAAGTATTTAAAAGTCACAACGGGGACACTTCTGCAAAATCCATTTATAAAGTGTAAATACTGTTACAAATTCATTATTAGCATTTATACCGAACACACATTGCCGCAAATCCTAAAATTACATTTACATAATAGAAAGATCTGGGCATATTAATATTCTGACTTTGTATAATAGAAAACACTAAGTTTTCATAACAACATTAAAGAATGTTTACTGAGAATACAAAAGATGGGATACAAGTGCAAGTACATTGAAGCATGTAAGCATTATTAGCAATTTCATTCACTTATATAACAGCAGTATATCACAGTGCTAGTTTACAAAGGACTTTGGAATCTCTACTATAGAAAATTTGATTTATTAACACAGCAATCTGCTGTAATGAATGCAATTTATACATCCCATCTCTGAAAACACATGGGGTACTTACATATGAGATTATATTATGGGCATACCACACAGAGGATGGCCGACATCATTATCTTAATATCAGTTTTTCTTTTTTAGTTGTAACACTTCAGTTTCACGACAATCGTTTTTACAGAACACAATGACTAGGTTCTTACTTCCTGTATTGTTGGATAAAATAATTTGAAAAACTGGTTATACTGGGTGATTTTGGAGAAAAAGAAAATATTTTTAGAGGCGATTGTTTTAATTATTATCGGGATAAAATAAAACAAATTTTAATGAATTTTAATACTTTTTACTTTACAGAGATTGTTTCGCTCCACAGGAGTTTCGTCAGACTTGTTTCGTCACACATGTTCGTCACACATGTTTTGAATAGTTGAAGGAATTGGTGCCTTTATTACTTAAATGTCTATGAACAAAAACTTTCACATAAATATTGAACTATAGTTTATACAATACTGTTCATAAAGTGATAAAATTAAGGGTCTACATTATGTTAAAGGGAGGTAGAGCAGCGCTATGGAAAAACATATATTACAGTCCGAATAATCAAATAAATAAATTAAGTAACGGTGAATTAGTTAGTAATTTCTAATTGTTCATTGAGGGTCTTATCAGTTTTCTTTAATTTATTAATTTCAAGTGACTCTAATAAATGAAGCTTTTTGCCCTTATTTTCTATGTGTAGTAATTTTTTTTAAATTCTTTGTTAAAGTTGTGGTTTGTTAAATTAATATGAGGCGCACATGAAGAGTCACTTTTATTATTTCTAAAGGAAGGAAAATGTTCTTTGTTGGATCTGCCTGTCTGTCCGATATACGTCATGGGGCAACTGCAACCAGTTTACGCATAGCCTCCTGACTTCTTATTATTTGTTAAATCCTTGTTGTTTTTTTATAAATTTTGATAAATTATTGTTAGTTCTATATGCTGTATTAATGTCTAACTTTCTTAAATATTTACTATAAACGTAATCATTTTAAATTTCTGGGTGTTATTATTATTATTTAATATTGGGTATACTTGTGATACGGATTTGGTAAAGAGCTTTTTAGTTAAAATGTTATCTATTATGTTACTTTTATATCCATTGTTGACTGCTATTTATTTAATCAAATTTAACTCTTTTTCGAAATCATTTAATTACTCTATGTATAAGACTGTGATAAGTCGCTAATTTGTGTTGTATCGGATGGCAAGAAGTGTTATGAATAGTTGTATCTGTGTTTGACGGTTTGTGATAAATTGCAATTAATACTATTACTTGTTTCCTGTTATTCCTGTTATTACGATAGTTTTGATATATGCAAGAAAAAGTTTATATGAAAGTAGCTGTTAACGATATAGTATTGAAAAGTTGATCCCTCCAGTGCCTATGACACAGTCTGGAAGAATGGAATGATTTTTAAATTGCACAAAAATCATCCCTTCTGCTAAATTAAGCAAACTTATCCAGAATATGCTGAGCAATCGCCTAATCGCAGTTTGGCTAAACAATCGAGCTAGAAATGGCAAAATCTTGAAGCATGGCCTTCCTCCAGACTTGGTTTTGGCTCATCTAATGTTCAGCATTTACATCAATGATATTCCACACGCAAAATCACGAAAATTTCTATACGCAGATGACCTGGCTTTATGTACCCAAATCAAGAATTTGGAAGATGGAGAATTTCAACTTGTTCAAAATCTGCAATCTTTAGACGAAAATTACAAGAACTAGCGTGTATATAGTGTGAAGATAAACGTTATGTTGGTAGGGCTAGATTTTTCCACAAAATATTTGTTCAATAATACACTTTATTTAGAATAAAACATATCAGTAGAATCAAGAATATCCATATAAAAGCTTTTATATACGATGGTCAAACAAAACACCTCGAACTATTACTTGGCGCTTGGAGGCTTAAGATCCACTGGGCTAAGAGAGACATTCAAGTGTGAAATTGAAAAAGAGATTGAGGAGGTTGATAATGGTAATTAGATTTAAGTAGAATGACAAAATACATTAAGATTTAGTACACACAACTTGTAAATTAATAAATGTTAAACAATAAAACAATTTGAACAATTACCAAATTGTATTATTTCATTAGATTTACATTTGGATGCCTATTTAACCAAAACCCAAAGCAATAACCCTGACATAAACATTAAATACAAAAGTGTCTAGAAGGTATACCGGATTCTTTTTTATTATTACACATACATTTTTCCTATGTGCAACTTTAAAAAGAAAATTGTCATTAGCGGCATAGTAGGCAATCAGTTATACACCAATTAAGGATTTAACTATAGCTTAACTATTAAATTAGTTTGTCATGGAGAGAAAAAGAAATATTTTTTATGTCAAATGAATGTTATGATTTTTTATTCATACATGCATCTTGAATTAAATATTGTATTGAAAGGTAGACGATTTATTTAAATAATGAATAAGTACAATAAAGATGAAAAGGTACCAATGATAATGTGGTACCAGAAGAATAATAGTTTAAGGACGGTCAGAGACATGTTTTCTGTTAATTATCCTGACTAACCTTATGCGAAAACAAGTTCAAATATTTTTAACAAAAGAAGATGGTTGTTTTCTAAATTTCCACAAGAAATAAAATCAATCACGTGTTAACATATCAGATCAAGCCGCATATCCTGTGTTATGTAGAGGAACGGTCTGTAGGATCGCTTTTAGATGTAGTCAGTTATCGTATCGTATCGTACAGTTCGGTGTACAAAACTCTGAAAGAATTTAAATAGGGCCATACAAGATATCAAATCATCAATAGCTTTTCGAGGAAGATAAAGTAAAACGAACAGATTTTTGTGAAATAATGTTTAATGTGTTAAATGAAAACGAAGAAATTTTAAATAACATAATTTTGACTGATGAAGCTACATTTACCGCAATGGTGAAGTCAACTCTCAGAACTTTCGGTTTGTATCCTACATTTATCCATTGAAAAATTAGAAATTTCATTTCCATTAATCCATTAGATATTGGTCCCGTACAAATCCTCATGCACGAACGCAGTACCCTCAAAAGGTCAATGTTTGGATTGGAATAATAAGCGATGGACTTATTGGCCCATTTTTTATTGACGGCAACCTCACTGCAGAAAAATATTTGAATCTCTTGCGAGACCACACCATTCCATCAATTGAGGTGCTAAATGTTGATGAACCTTGGTTCCAAATGGACGAAGCTCCGGCACATTTTACTAACGCCGTGGGAAAGTTTTTTAATAACGCATTTCAAAGGATGGATTGGTGGATTTGGCCCCATATCATGGTCCCCAAGATCAGCCGATTTATCTTCAAATGATTTCTTCCTTTGGGGTTACCTGGAAACTAAAATTTATAATAACGTGCAAATACGTAACTTGGACGAACTGAAAGACCGTACACGTACTGCCCATGATGGAATAAATCCAGAATTTATTCGGAATATCCTGCGTTGCTGACAAGATCGCCTTGCTTATTGCCTTGAAAGACAGGGAGGGCAATTCGAAAACTTGCTATGAAATTAGACATCACCTTTGTTATATTGTTTTGTTTGTTTTAATTAATCGTTAGTATAAAATAATTTCTTCATTCAAACCTAAGATTTTGCACTTTATTTTCTAAAAACATTCATGGCTTTATTTTTCTCTGTATTAACTACTGTTGCCACTATAAGTATTATTGCCGAACCAGATTTTACTATACTTTCGCGATAAATTTTTACAGTTTCGTAATAGATTTAAAAAGTTTCATGTATGCTGGAAAGTTTACCTTTTCAATGCGAAAAAAAATAATAGTAGATTCCTTGAACTAAGAGTAGCGGATTAACAGAATAGTTATTTTTTCGTTCGTCAAACCATAAATGTATGACTGGTTGCCTACTATGTTGCTAATCCATTGGCAAGTTTATTTTTAAAATTACACATAGGAAAAATGTATATGTAATAATAAAAAAGAACTAGGTATACGTGAGTGGCAACACAACATTTTCATACTTTCACAAAACAGTGAAAACGTTATAGAAATATGTACTTTAAAGGGCAACAATATTTTCCAGACTGCTATACGGAGTTATAGTACCATGCATCGCTGTGTTGTAAAAAGAAATTAAATTTATATATAAGAATAATATTATACGTAATGATCAGGGACCGGACTAGAGAGATTGATGATTCATAGCACATAGGCATTTGCCTTGTATTCGCAATAGCTTTGTTTCTGTAAGTGATCCGTGAATTTCGAACAATTTGATACGTGTGGCAACTGCATTAGTGGCACATGCCTATATATGCAGTTAATATGTATCTGTCAATGCACAACAGAACGAATGCAGTAAACGGTTTGGTAACTGGCAGCAACTACTGCTGAAACAAAAGTAATGCTGACAAAGGAATTGCGTATCGAATTTTGAATAAAAATAATTTACAAAGAACGAAACTCAAAACTCAAAAATTTTCTGTAAAACATTGAAAGAGTAAAACATTACTAAACTAAACTAAAATTTGTTCAAGGTGTTCCTGTATTAAATTAGTTCTTTTAGATGTTAAAACGTCTTTCAAAATAGAAAATGTCAGTTCCGGATCATAGCTGGTAGTGGGTGCGTGATTAAAATGTTGCAAAAGTGCACCATACTGCGAGTGTTTAGATTTTTCGATCGGCTCTGTACAGAATTGATAGGTTCCAAGTTAGGACCAATATTATTTCTGATATATGTCTATGATTTATGTGCAAGTCTTCACATGTGGAAAAAATAATGTTTGCGGATGATACCACCCTAGTGTTCAGTGCTCCTACAACTGAGGAATTGACAATAGCGGTGGCATTTGAAGCCAACACATTAAAATTAAATATGGATAAAATTAAAAAAATCATATTTGAAACTAAACCATGTAACCCAAACTATGTCAAAATGCTGTGTGTCTACATTGACTCATGCTTAAATTGGAATACTCATGTAAGCTACCTATGTGAATAGTTAAGTACAACTGTTTATCAAATACGAAGAACCGTAAAAATAACAAACATAGACACAGCAAAACTAGTATATTACTCAAACCTTTACTCACTCATTAATAGCAGTATTATACTCTGGGGCATACAGAGAGAATTTTAAAATAAAAAAAAAATATGTAAGAGCAATGATTAGTGGATCCAGTAGAGAACATTGCAAACCACACTTCATAAGACTGAAAATATTAACAATTCCATCTCTGTTTATATACAACTGTTTGCTTTTGTTCGAATCGGAATCTGATATCCATTGCTACACAACTAGGAACAAGTCATCTTTCCAAATTCCATATCACAGGTTAACTTTAACTCAACAATCAGATAAATACCATACCATAAAATTTTATAATTATTTACAACAAAAAACCAAAGAATTACCATCAAATAAATTTAAAATACTGATCAAACAGAATCTAATACATAAAGCCTTCTATGAAATAGAGGATTTCTTTATGTCTAATGTAAAAACCATTTTATATAAATAATAGTATTTATATATGGTATCTAGATGAGTTTTCGAAGAAACATGTCTCTTTACATTACACTTTTGTGGACGCCTTAAACTTAATGAACAGGCACTGCAATATATCTCGGTATCATTACGAATATGCAACCAATCTGTATGGCCTCTAATCCATCCTACCATGGTTGCCCTTCGAGAATTCACCATAGTTAATGAAAATAAAGAGAAATACTAAGAACAGAAAGAAATTAACTAAAAAGAAGAAACGAAAACTTCTGCAAAAATAAGGTAGTAAATTAAGATTAATATTTTCAAAAAAATATAAGACAAATATACAATATAACAATATAAAACGGATTTTTTTAAATACTAAAAGTTGTAACCAAAATAACACTGAAAGAAATGAAACCAGAAACACGCAACTGTAAAATAGAATTTTATGAATGAATAGACACAATAACGGCGGAAATAACAACATCTGCTCGACGAATGCAATCGAGCAAGCAAATAGTGGGGCTGTTATAGCATGCATACCGCCACAACGTTTTATCGGGGCAATTGGTCATTCAATCGCTTTAGTCCTCTCTCTGGTAATGATGCCTAGAATGTTTGTTATGTTGTACATTTATAATTACAGATTATGCAGTATGGATATCAATACAAGGTTATAAAAACACATGTAATTTCAAATTCACCACAAATACCAGCATAAAACAAAATTTTGTTATTAATTTAGATATATTTAAAGACAATTATAATACCTGAAACACGTGATGAATTATTTCACATATATAATTGAAACGGGCATTGTATAATAACATTGGGAATTTGGTCAAGGAGAAGATTATTTATAATACGTCATTCATTTATTAGTATAAGTCATTTTAGACATTAAAGATATAACTAGACCTTCACTTGTTCCAATATTGACTTAAATAGGAAAGTGTTGGTTGCAAACACATAATATGCAATAACTTAATGATTGATATTTACTTATTTACATTGGATTAATTAGTTGACTACTGATTAATATTTGTCATTAGATTTGTCATTAGATGTGCATTAAAATTCTTTACTATTTCAATAAGCTAATCGTTGTAAAAGTTTTCAAATAAACATTATTATACTAAAGATTTATTCAGAAGGATGAATCTCTGGAGAATTACAATAATACGCCCGATTAATATTGATTGTAGTTTAGCACACAACCTTGGGCGGACTTGTTAGATATCCAGGAAATTCTTTAAAAAAACCTTCTTAATTTATTATAGATTTAGTATTCAACAGACGGTTGCGATATTTTTTCCCACAATTTGTATTGAGGTAATCAAATTATAATATTTGTGAGAACATACCAAATATTCAACATTACTTTTAATATACGTATTGCAATGAAACACTCATTGTATTTTAAATATGATGTAAATATCAACAAAAGAATTCGAAATTTCAGAAAAAATAAGGAATAATTAAGTAATCTCTAAAAACTTACGAGGAAATATTTAGATACAGTCTGGTTTATTTGGTTTAAGTTAATTGTTTCTGCAATAGAAATTCATTTCCTTATGTGTTCCGGCACTACTCAATCAACAGCCTAAGCAAAGTTTTCTATTAGTTTCATCTGCAAGTATGTACGAGGATATACCGGAATATATCGAGGTTGGTGCTATAACTTCTTTCACAACTAGATTTTATTACACAAAAATAGAATATGAAACCCCCATCTCTAATGTACTTATCCTCAAGTAGGCTTTGATTTAACTTGTGACGTTTGTTACAAATTAATTACTGAATTGTCAGTGTTTGACGTACTTATCGAAAAAATGTGTTCGGTTGGGTAAAACTGAAACATTTAAAATTATTAAAACTGTATACTCAGATGATAGCTTATCACGATATAGAGTGTTTGAGTGGCATATGAAATTCAAAGACGGTTGTGAATCAGTAGAAGGTGAGCCTCGACACAGGCGACCACCGGATTGATTCAAAAATTTCAGAAATTAACGACTTGATCCAAAATGATCGTGGGATTGGCATATATCGAATTTCTGACATTGTTAATTCGTCTTATGGTTCCAATCAAAAAATTATTCATGAAGATTTAGAGTACCTAAAAGTCGCGGCAAAATGGGCTTCCAGAAGTTGTGCATTGATCCAAAATGATCGTCGGATTAGTATATATCGAATTTCTGATATTGTTAATTTGTCTTATGGTTTCAATCAAAAAATTATTCATGAAGATTTAGGGTATCTAAAAGTCGCGGCAAAATGGCTTCCTAAACTGATGACTAGAAACAGGACACATCGTGCTGAAATGACGTCATTACGACGAACGATATAAATAGTCTACAACATCTGTAAGTATATCATATATCATAATATTCATTCGGTTAACCGCACACAAAATATAGATCTGCAGTTAACCGAATGAATAGTGCTATTCAACAACTGCGTGATGTACTTACAGATGTTGTAGACTATTTATATCGTCTGTCGTAATGACGTCCATTTCAGCCCGATGTGTTCGGCCTCTAGTGATGACCGATGTACAAAAAGTCAATCGAGTGACATTTTATCGGCAGTGGAAAAGGCAACTGCATCTAATCCAAAGTTTCTAAACACTGTGGTTACATGTGATGAGACTTGGTTTTATTATTACGACCCTGAATTAAAGTCTCAAAGCATGTAATGGAAGCACAAAAGCAGTCAAAGATAGCAGAAGGCGGAAACTGTGAAAAACGCCGATAAAGTGATGCACTTAATTTTTTTTTGAAAAATAGGGCGTTATTTATGGTCACATTCTACCTAGACAACATACAATTACTGGAGAATACTATAATGTACTCCCAGGAACCCTAAAATTAAAGAAGACACGGCCGCTTTATCAAGAAGGATAAATTGTGGTTCACCCTCCTTCCTCACCTGACCTTGCGTCGTGTGCCTTCCATTTGTTTCCTGAAGTCAAAAAAGAATTGAGAGGTCGAAAATTTGAGTCGAATTTAGAGCTCAACAAGGCGGGGATTGATATACTAAATAGACTCTCAAAAAAATTGTTTCTCTGATGCATACAACAAGTGGATAAAACGTTGGGACAAGTGTATTGCATAGAATGGAGAGTACTTTGAAGGATAGATGCTGAAGCTTTTTAAATAAATATCAGTCTTATTATTTTCTGATATTTTCTCGTACACATATTTATCAATGTGGAAGTTAAAATGTTAAATGGAGAGCATATTTCGAATTCTCTAACAATGCTGCCTTCGTTGAAATAGAAAAAATATCAACTTTAGGTTTAAAAGGGCGGGCATTGATTAATATAACCTTCATTAAACGAACTTGTTTTTCTCTCAGGTAATAAAACGAGCGGTCTAATATATAAAGTAATAAATCAATTTCTAAAAAGATGCCGATTATTAATAACCAGAGCGTGAACTGAAGCGCATATATATATATTGAAGTATCGCCAAAAGGCTTTATAGATAAATACAAAATTTAATGATAAAATCCAGTGAAGCTGATAATGCAATTTTTTTAAAATGAATTACAAATCTCTATTTAAATAAAGTATCAAATGCTACATATAGATGGAGTTGTTTTAAAATATTATATCTGTTACTTGCGTATAATTCAACTAATAGATAATCGTTTAATAACGAAGTATACTTAACCTCCACAGCTTTACATGTATATAACTTCTTATATTTATTGTCGGGTGGGCTTAAATTTGCGTTAAATGTCCGGCTAAATCAGAACAATGAGACTCTTTTGTTGTGCTTACAAAATACACATAAATGTAGGTTCGGTACTTCAATAAGAATACATACAAAATTAAATGGTAAACAACACAGTGAATAATGGTATTTTCTTAATTGAAAATTCTACTAAATGAAACGAGTGAGTTAAGGAATAATGTAAAGGCTTTAATGAAAGTGTTAAATAACAGGTAAGTGATCGATATTATAAAATTAGTCTAAATCAAACTGAATCATGTCACGTGATAATATCAACATAAAATAAATTTAAGGTTAAACATATATAATAAATGAAAGTGACTTTAAATAAGCTAAATACATAAATGTTACCATTAAAATTGAATAATTGTAAACAGGGAACTGTATTCTTCAAACTTTAAATTAAATACTACACATACTAAATGTACCCATAAGGTATATCTATTCAATAAATCTTTAATAGAGGTTATATTTTGTGAAATGAATTAATTCAACATTTTCAAAATTTGTAGGAGATTGGAATAATACTTATGTAAAAATAGACGGGAATGGATGAGTCTGGAGTCTTCCGTGTATTCGAAAAGGCGGGATACAGGTTTATGCGGTTTCTCGGACGGCGTCATCTATTAGCTTCTATCTAGCGGCATGCTATTCCAGGTGAAATGGAATTTTCGGTTTATGCGGCACTGGTTGAGGTCTGGACACGCAAAATGCGTCAAACAGGAGCTGGATAAACAGGTAATGTTTTACTAGGTTCGTTGTATAGGTTTTCTAATTTAATTTATGATTTTTCTTTTTATTTCCAGAGAGGCACTTAAATACGTCGAGGTGTTTTATGGTATTTTTTACCTAGTGACGCTAACTCTCGTTTGTTCCGAATGCTAGCTTCTTATTCGTGTAGTTTGTATGTATTAATATAATCTCGCTGCTTAATTTAATGAAAATGATAATTTAATCACCCAAATTACATATATGCTTAATAAAAATTACATATTTTATTTTAGTAAATAAATAATTGTCATGTTAATGTTAATAATTTTATATTATGCTAATTTATGGTTGGGATATTTCCCGCTGTAGTTATTTAAAATAAGTACAGTTTTCTCTAAAATAATTCGTGTCATTTATTATTAATCAATTAAGTTGAAATATCTTTGGAAATACAAAATATAGAAATAAAATGACTAAGGCAAATGAAAAGATAAAAATATATAAATATGAGAATTAATTTTGAACAATTAACAACGCGAAATCAACTTTATTGATTTGACATATGAAGAATTCAGTTCCAATATTTTCTTATTTTCTAATATTTACATATAAATGTTAACGATCTGTATTTTATAAACTAAGGCTTTCCTATGTAGGCTTGACCTACCTCAATATATATATATATATATATATATATATATATATATATAATTATTTCCTGACCTTGGTATGAAATGGTAAATTCAATCAGTTGGCGATTTAAGGTCTGGCTTTACTTTAAAGTATATATATTTAAAACAACCCTACATGTTTCGGAAATGATGCCTTTATCAAGGATATAAAATATAAATGACTGTATACAAATGTCATATAATTGAGTTGCTATGGACAAAATTATTCAAAGATACATTCTAATTGAATAATAATAAATCATGCCTTAGTATTCCAAAAACAGATACACAACAAAAACAAGGAAAAGCAAGACATGAGTTATTATTATGTATGCGCCCGTGGAGCGTCTTAAGATGAAAAGTTGTCGGCGTTCGCCTTAAACGAGAAGGAAAACCACGAAAACCTACTCGGACAACCAGACAGGAATCAAAACACGGAACAGTCAGTATGATAAGCAAATGTATATGATATTTAAATGTAATTGATATTTAAATAACTTAAGATATATAAATATTGTGATGACTCATCCTACAACACGCGTCATATTGGTCTCGTGTTATCTAGATTATTCTCCATGCAAATGAACGACGATATATAAGCCGCGTCGAAGAAGGGAGGGACATTCATTCGATACCCGAGTCTCGCGAAGTAAACATAAATATAGTTACATAAATATAAAATACATAAATGTACTTATTGTTGTTAATAGTTAGTTTTATATTGTTATACGTTTTAATATTAATATAGTGTGTGTGTCTAAAGTTATTGTTAGTTTTATTTAAGAACCCGAAAAGACAAACGTTACAGTGGTATTTAGGTGTGGACTAATTAATAAATAATAAACTAAGTAGACAATTAAGTGTTAATTAAGTATTCGTTTAAATAAATATACAGTGCGGAAAGACGTTATTTTAAATATCGTGATGGCTAATAGAATGAAACTCACGGAATTGAAAGTGTCCGAGTTAAAACGAGAATTAGAAGAGAGGGATGAGGATACAACTGGCAAAAAGTCGATCCTCCAGCAACGGCTTCGCAATGTGTTGATCCAAGAAGGCGAGGATCCAGAGAATTATGTCTTTCAAGTTCCAGGCGGAGATGCTGACGTGAATTTGCTGTTAATTCAAATGAAACAAATGGAGCAGAAAAGATTGGAAACTTCTGGAAATTTAGCAAAAACTCTAGAACAAATGGAACAGAAGAATCTGGATAGTGCGAAAAATATGGAACAGCGTCTAATAGATTCACAAACTCAAATGCAACAAATGGAGCAGAAAAGCCTGGAAACTTCTGGAAATTTATCAAAAACTCTAGAACAAATGGAACAGAATAATCTGGATAGTGCGAAAAATATGGAACAAAGACTAATAGATAATTCGCAAACCTTGGAACAACGATTAATAGAGAATGCGCAAATACAACTGCAACAAATGGAACAAAGAAACCTAGAAACCGCTAGAATCCTCGAGAAAAATCTGGAAAAGAAATTACAAGAAAATTCTAGAAACTTCGAAAAAAGTCTGGAACAAGTGAAGAGAGTTCTAGAACAGCGATTAGCGGAAAAATCAGAAGCGTTAAAAGAAGAGGTTTTCATAACTGTAGAAGCTGTAGAAGAGAAAATTGGAGAACATTATAGACTTTTAGAGGCAATAATGATTGAGATGAAATTACCCGCTACCACGAGTCATTCTGATCCCAGGCAGGTCAACAAAGAAGTCATACCGCGGCCCATCGAAATAAAAGAAGAACTTGTGGCTATTTCAAAGACCAGAATCAAGCCACCAACCTTTGATGGAAAGACGTCATGGGCAACTTACCTGACGCAATTCGAAGCGGCCGCAGAAGCAAACGCATGGTCTTCTGCCGAGAAGGCGACTGCTTTAGTCATAGCATTGAGGGGTGATGCTAGTGATATTTTGCAGACATTGCCTCCTGAGGAACGTAAAGACTATTCTCAACTCATTAAACGCTTGGAGATGAGATATAGCCATGCGCATTTGGAGCAAGTATACCATACCCAACTGAAGAATCGATCACAGAAGAAAGGCGAGAATCTTCAGGAATTTGAGGCAGATATTGCTCGTCTAGTTCGACTTGCATATCCAATGGCGCCAGATAATTTCATGGAACACCTAGCTGTCCAGACGTTCATAGATGGTCTCCGGGATATTGATACGCAGCAAGCATTAAGGTTGGCAAGACCGAAAACCTTGATCGATGCTTTGGCGCACGCGCTTGAGTTTGAGACTGCAAAACAAGCCCCTCGGAACCATGCTCGTGTCTGCACTGTTGACGAACAGGAAAATGAGGAGTTCATGGAGCAGGTGGTTAGTCAAGTCCTAAATCAGATCAAATCAAATAAAAGTTCGCGGCCATGCGGGAATTGTAGAAGAAACGGTCATATCCAGAATAAATGTGATAAAAGGACCAAGAAAGAATCTGCTGAGAATCCGAAAGTCCCAAGGACTGCCCAAATCGCATCCTTGCAAAATCAAACCAATGGCCTGTATGTGGATGCTATTATGGAAAGAAGAACCTATGCTTGCTTGCTAGATACTGGATCGACGAAAACCATTGTACGACCCGATTTAATATCCAGGAATAAAGAATTACTTTCGAGCAAATGGAGACTAAGGACAGCTACTGGAGAAGCAGCTTCTGTGGAAGGTGAAGTAGATGTCAATTTTGTCATAGGACCAACATCAATCCGACATCGTGTTCTCGTAGCCAACATAGAAGAACAGATAATCTTGGGATTAGACATCATGAACACCTACGGCTTCCAGTTAAACATGAAAGAAGGCACTTTAAAAATAAATAATGAGGAATTGTTTCTTCATGGGAAAGATTGTGGGAATGTACAAGTAATTACTTCAGAGAATGTTGTTCTGGATGCCAGAAGTGAGACATTTTTGACGGCGTGTATGGAAGGTGATTATTTGGACGGAAATGTTACAATGTTGGAACCAAAGGTTGATGATGACGAGGTGGGTCGAGGAATAGTAGTCGCCAAAATGCTGGTTAAGACTCAGAAGACTGTACCTATAAGGGTAATGAATGTGAACCATTACCCTGTTTCATTGAAGAAGGGTACTATTTTGGGGTGGTGTTCACCAGTGTCGGCCGTCGTTCATCATATAGAGGCGAAGAAGAATGGATTCGTGCAGGTTTCTGAGAAATTGTCCAAGGTAATCGACTCCGCCTGTCAAGGATTGAGCAAGAAGGAACAAAGTCAAGTTAAGGACCTAATCAAACATTATGAAGACGTCTTTGAAACTGAAACTGGTACGAAAGGCAGAACAAATATTGTAATGCACAAAATAAATACCGGCGATGCAAGTCCAATTCGACAAGGACCAAGACGTTTACCACTGGCAAAACGTGAGGAAGCCAAGCAAATTATACAAGATATAGAAGGCCAAGGAGTAATTGAACCATCGAATAGTCCATGGGCTTCACCAGTGGTCCTTGTCAGGAAGAAGGATGGATCTACCAGATTCTGTGTGGACTATCGTCGTTTGAATAGTGTGACCAAAAAGGACAGCTATCCTCTCCCAAGAATAGACGATACGCTAGACACCTTGGCAGGAGCAAAATGGTTCTCCACTCTAGACTTAAAGAGCGGTTATTGGCAAGTGGGAATGGATCCCAATGACAAAGAGAAGACTGCCTTCAGTTTAGGTACAGGTCTCTGGCAATTTACAGTCATGCCATTTGGACTGTGTAACGCCCCAGCTACTTTTGAGCGACTCATGGACACTGTACTGAGGGGACTGTCTTGGAACACCTGCCTGGTATATCTCGATGATGTGATTGTGGTAGGGAAGACCTTTGAAGATCACATGAAAAATTTGAAAGTAGTATTCCAGAGGTTGCAAGATGCCAACCTGAGATTAAGTCCAAAGAAGTGTCACCTTTTCCGCAAGGAGGTAAATTACCTTGGACATGTGGTTTCCGGAAAAGGAATTGCTGGGGATCCAGAAAAAGTAAAAGCTGTGGAAAAATGGCCGGTACCCAAAGACAAACATCAGCTAAGAAGCTTTTTGGGATTATGCACATATTATCGACGCTACGTTCCTGGATTCTCCAACATTGCAAAACCACTTACTCGCCTAACAGAAAATCGAGCATTCATTTGGAACAACGAATGCCAAGCGGCCTTTGAGTTCTTAAAAGGTACGTTGATCAGTGCACCTGTTTTAAACTATCCACTGCCATCTGGGAGGTTTGTTTTGGATACGGATGCCAGTAACGTCGGGATTGGTGGCGTGCTCTCTCAAATCCAAGATGGACAAGAAAGGGTCATTGGATACTTCAGCAAGACCCTGTCCAAACCGGAGAGGAACTACTGCGTAACCAGGAGAGAACTATTGGCAGTAGTTAAGACCATTGAGCACTTTTACAAGTACCTGTATGGGTAGAAGTTCCTGATCCGCACTGATCATGCCGCCTTAAAGTGGCTCTTGCAATTTAAGAATCCAGAGGGTCAAGTAGCTAGATGGATTGAGAGGCTACAGGAGTATGACTTTGTCATTGAACACAGAGCAGGTCTCAAACATCAAAATGCAGATGCCCTTTCCAGAAGGCCGTGTCCAGAAGACTGTCGATATTGCAACCGAATCGAAGACAAATCGGCCAACGCTCTTCGAACCACCGTTGTTGATGACCAATGGCAACCTGACAATTCGCGCGCAGATCAAGAAGCTGATCCGGATCTTGCAGTCCTCAGGGCTTGGAAGAAAAATGGGCAAAGACCAACCTGGCAAGAAATGGCTCCCCATTCACGAGAATTGAAGTCATACTGGGCACAATGGGATTCCTTAACCATGGATGACGATCTCCTGAGACGTGAGGTCGAAAATCACGATGGAAGTGAGCGCAAGATGCAAATGGTGGTTCCCAAGAAAAGAATACCAGAGGTATTGCGAGAACTCCATAATGGTGCTTCTGGGGGACATTTTGGAGTCCATAAAACACTGGAGAAGGTGCGCCAGAGATTTTACTGGGTGAATTGTTCACGAGATGTGAAAGAATGGTGCCGAAAGTGTGCAAATTGCGCCGGAAGCAATGGTCCCCAGAGGCGTCGACGTGCACCCATGCGGCAATACAATGTAGGAAGCCCATTTGAAAGGATCGCCATAGACGCCGCCGGTCCTTTTCCAGAAAGCGACAAAGGAAATAAATACATAATAGTGGTCATGGATTACTTTACCAAATGGGTTGAAGCATATGCTCTACCAAATCAAGAAGCTGGAACTGTAGCAGACGTGATTGTGAAGGAGTTAGTCAGCCGTTTTGGTGTACCCTTGGAACTTCATTCCGATCAAGGGCGGAATTTTGAGTCCAGTCTATTCGAAAAGATGTGTGGACTTTTGGGCATACGGAAGACGAGAACAACTCCCTTGCATCCACAATCAGATGGGATGGTAGAGCGAATGAACAAGACCATGATCAGACACTTATCCAAAGTGGTCTCCGAACACCAGAGAGATTGGGACGAACATTTACCATTATTTCTAATGGCGTATCGGGCCTCGTTCAAGAGACAACTGGCCAATCACCAGCAAACGTGCTATTCGGGAGGGAACTCCGATTGCCCTGTGATTTAAAGTTTGGGAGCAAGCCTGGTGAAGATCTTGCCGGAGAAGATTATGTCAGCACGCTCAGACGACGACTAGATAATATACATGAACAAGTCAGACACAATATCCAAGATGCTAGTGACAGAATGAAGGAGAGGTATGACATCAACGCCGAGAAGAGTGGTTACCATGAAGGCGATCGGGTTTGGCTATATAATCCACAACGCCGACGGGGCCTATCCCCAAAACTTCAAAAGAATTGGGAGGGGTCATACGAGGTGTTGAAGCGGATCAACGATGTAATATACCGCATCAGGCGAACACCTCACACTAAGCCAAGAGTCGTACATTTTAATCGATTAGCCCCATACTCTGGAGACAATGACGAAACCGTTGACTTGCGCCGATTGGATAGCCAATACCATGAACTAACCTTCGAAGACTTTATGCAAGAGTATTCTGGTTCGAGAAAAGCTCGATTTGGGGTAACCATCGAGAAACAGCAGGATTTGTTCACGGTGCCGCCAGACTACGCGCTTGCTCATTGCATAGCCCGAGATCTACACACACACACACACACACACACACACACACACACACACACACACACACACACACACGCGCACGCACACACACACACACACACACACACGCACGCACGCACGCACGCACGCACGCACGCACGCACGCACGCACGCACGCACGCACGCACGCACGCACACACACACACACGCACACACACACACACACACACACACACACACACACACACACACACACACACACACACACACACACACACACACACACACACACACACACACACACACACACACACACACACACACACACACACACACACACACACACACACACACACACACAACAACGAATGGCCAAGGGAATTGCCTGGGAATTTAAAGAGAGATTTGGCAGTATCGAAAAGCTAAGGCAGCAGGGACCAGCAATTGGGAAGAGTCTCCAAATAATAAATGAAGGACAGCCCATATTTTATTTGGTCACGAAAGAACGGTTGAGCCTAAAGCCAACCTATCGAGCCTTATGGGAGGCCCTGACCCACTTACGCGAACAAATGTTACAGCAAGACATTCTGAAATTAGCAGTTCCAAAATTGGGTTGTGGATTGGACCGCCTGGACTGGAGAATTGTAAGGAGCATGTTGGAAGTAATCTTCCGACATACTGGTATGGAAATTCTGGTATGCAGTTACCAGCTTGAATATTCCTGTCCATCCAGGCAAGATAAGACCGTGGACTGTTATTTCGATATGACGTCGCAATGTAACAAAGGCCCTACCTGTCGATTTCGCCATCGGTTGAGGAACCAAAACTTGACATGTTTCGGGACGAAACTTCATTCTTAAGAAGAGGGCAATGTGATGACTCATCCTACAACACGCGTCATATTCGTCTCGTGTTATCTAGATTATTCTCCATGCATATGAACGACGATATATAAGCCGCGTCGAAGAAGGGAGGGACATTCATTCGATACCCGAGTCTCGCGAAGTAAACATAAATATAGTTACATAAATATAAAATACATAAATGTACTTATTGTTGTTAATAGTTAGTTTTATATTGTTATACGTTTTAATATTAATATAGTGTGTGTATCTAAAGTTATTGTTAGTTTTATTTAAGAACACGAAAAGACAAACGTTACAATATATAACAAAAAAAATATATATATTATGATGGTAAATTGCAGATCGTTACACAATTAAGTTATAGTATATACTGCTTAAATTTTTTATATAATTTCTGTTGTTAATTGAATTTTTTTCCTGTTTAATACTAATCATTTCTTTAATTTCTTTTTTCATTGTGTGTTGTTCTTTATCAAGTATCTGTGTGTTTTCAAAATCGAAATGGTGATCGCGTTGTAGTTTGAATGTAGATAAAGCAGTTTTGTCTGTTTTAGAGTATTTGTGGGCTTGTATTCTTTTGTATAAATATTGTTTCGTTTGGCCTATGTAGTAACTATCGCAATTGCGACATGGTATTTTATATATGACATGTGTTTCTCGATTTTTTTCTATTTTAGGTTTAAGTTTTGAAAATAAATGTTTATTAGTATTACTAAGTTTATATGTTGTAGCTATATCATATTTTTTAAAGTGTATTTAATTTTTTCGGATAGTTGTGGAACATATGGAATCGTGATATATGTTGTGTCATTGTTCAAATTTTTATTGGTGTCTGCAGTGTTGTATATTTGGTGTACTCTTTTTTTAATTGTTTAGTCTATAAATTGTGGTGGATAATTATTATCAGTTAAGATTGTTTTAATTTTCTTGATGTTATCTTTTCTGTATTGAGTATGTGATAGTTTTACTGCTCTAGCAGTCAGATTATCTATAATCATTTTATTGAATACTGTAGGTGCATTTGAGTGGTAATTCATATATCGAAAAGAAGCTGTGGGTTTATTATACCAATTTGTATAAATAGTACCCTGTCTATTATAGCTTAAAGAAATATCAAGAAAATTAATACTGTTATTAACTTCTTCTTCAATAGTGAATTTTAATTTGTTGTGAAAATTGTTGAATTTATTTAAAAGATAGGAGCAAATTGGTAGTTGCAGAAGTAATTGATTAATATATTCATAATATTTTGTCATCGGATAACAACTATAAAGACAAGATGCTATTATTTTTGACTGATGCGGCAGCTTATATGTTAAAAACAGGGAAGTCGGAGAAGAAATCTTATCCCAATATGCTGTACATTACCTGTGCAGCACATGCACTACACAGAGCATGTGAATACATAAGGGGTCACTTTTCAAATGTTGATAAGTTAGTTTCATCATTTAAAAAGATGTTTCTCAAAGCTGAGACAAAAAGTTGTTGCCGTATTACGCAGAAATCCAGATTTGAATATATTATATCAATTCTGTGCAGAACCGATTGAAAAATCTATAAATTCGAAGTATGGAGAGCACTTTTGCAACATTTTAATCACGCAGCCATCACCAGTTGTGATGTGGAACGGACATTTTCTATTTTGAACGACGCTTTAACATCTAAAAGAACTAATTTAACACAGCAACACCTTGAACAAATTTTAGTTGTTCATAGTAATGTTTTACACTTTTAATGTTTCACAGATAATACAAGTTTTGAGTTTTGTTCTTTGTAAATTATTTTTAGTGAAAATTCGATACGTAGTTTTGGTTGTCAGTATTACTTTTGTTTCAGCAGTAGTTGCTGCCGGTTACCAAACTGTTTATAACATTCGTTCTGTTGTGCATTGACTAATACATATTAGCTGGATATGTAGGTATGTGACACTCATGCAGTCGCCACACGTATGAAATTGTTCGAAGCTCACGAATCGCTTACAGAAACAAACCTATTGCGAATACAAGGCAGACGCCTATGGGCTGTGAATTATCAATCGTTCGAGTCCGCTCTCTGTTAATAACCCTAGCTAATAAACGAGTTGTCTAAATTATAAAGTAGGTAATAAATATATTTTCAAATGGAAAGGATTCTTAGAACTTAAAGAGAGTTTTACAATTTCAATGTGCTAATAAGAATTATGTTATACAGTGGTTTAAATTCGAAAATTAACGTTAAATATTTATAAAATTGGAAATGTTTATGTTTGAATTCTATATGCTAGATTGAATTCTATTTAACAATAAAAAATGTTTGAAATTAAAACATAACAAAAGCGTAGTAAATGTATCCTCAACATATATTAAATGAATTTGAAAATGTTATTCTCTGTACCTAAATTTCTACTATTGTTTGACTAATTCTATGGTAATTTACCATTAACGACTAATGCGCGAATTGTGTCAATTGACCTCAAGCGAACTAACAAACAAGAGAAAATTATACGCTCATTAAAGTTCCTGGATTGTAATTAACATCATTGTTTAGATTATCATCCGAAAAACTTCGCGTATATATTCATGGCTGAACGCACGATGGTCCTCTCGTCTTGATGAAAACAAGCAAAAATCTATAAGGCGCACGCAGCCAGGAAATCACCAAGGTCACCTAACGAGTAGCCTTTTCTAGCTCTATTAAAAATCGCATTATACTCTCCTGGACGGGGTGCTTCTTTTATTCTTAGCAGCGTGTCATCACCATCGTCATCCATGTCGATAGAACAAAACAGTTGTTAAAGAGTAATTGGTAAAAATTTGTGTTTTATTACGCACGATACACTGTCGTGAATATATACATTAACGTAATTATTACTGCAAGTCTATCGCTGTAACCGATTGAAATTCTTCATGTGACTTCTTATTTTCGGTTTCTGATTGTGGTTTTAAGATAATTACTTTGTAATTATCTAATAAAATGATCGTGGATCTTGATTAACACGTCTATTAAACATTTGATTGCTTGTAATAAATATTTTATAAATAGGGTCTGTGTAGGGACCGTAATTAGTTTGATCGTCTTTTGGAAAATAAAATTATTAAGGCTATAATCACCGGAAAAGCGATAATAATATTTATTTGAAATTATAACCGTTTTCGCGGCAGTATTTCTGATCGGTATTATTCGTGAATAAGATAATTTGATCTCCTTTAATGTGTTTAAGAGATTAATGTCTTTTTCTGTTGCTTAGATTTCTTTCATGAAAAATTTAAAAAAAATTACAGTGAACCAACACTTCAACAAAATAGCAAACGATATCTTTCTATTAATTATATACCATGCAATAGCAATAGGGTTTCTAACCAATTGGGTGAGTTAGGTTTGAATATTATCCAAGTAAACAAAGTCAATTTACGAAAAATGGTAGTCAATAATAAAGAAAAAACAAAATTGTGTGACAAGTCAGGTGTTTACGAGGTGGGTTGCAGTGCTTGTGACGCTATCTATATTGGTCAATCAGGCAGATCCATACAGGAGCGTATTAACGAACATAAAAACGCGATTTTAAATAATAACAGAAATACAGGTTTTGCTGAACATTGCATAGATTGTATACATGTATTCAATGCTAGCAATTACAAATTATTACACAGTTTAAAAGGAAAAAGCTAGATATGTTTTAAATCTTAAAAATCAAGAAAGCCAAGGCAGCTAATTAATTAAAGTGAAACAATTATACCAAGTGTTTTTTTAATTTTTTTAAATTTTATTACTTATTAAATGCATAGAGCTTTGCTGATTTATTAATTTAAAATAGAAACACTGTGTCATATGAAATAAATGCTTTCTACATATACGATGCTAATTATTCGAATTTTTTACTGAAAAAAATCGCTCTTATGCAGGATTCGAACCTACGTCCTTTGGTTTGCCAGACCACGTTCTTAACCATTAAGCTATTAAGGGACTAAAGTTCTAATCGTCGAGAAGTACTTAAATTGCATTAAGAAACTAGAAGATATTATATTGTGCCCGTAATGCAATTTAAGTACTTCTCGACGATTCGAACTTCAGTCCCTTAATAGCTTAACCCTTTCAGTACCGGATTTGAAATAACAATGTATGTCGCTAGGACCAGGTTTTTTTACATGCCACCAGGACACGTGCCGAATATATGCGTCAGGTGTAAAAAAATTAAAATGTGCAAAAATGAATTTATTTATGAATAGTATTGTTATAAATAGCATATGTACGTATATTTAAAATGTGTGCTTTGTATGATACACCTCAAAACAAGGTTGCACACACAAACCAATGTTACATTATGCACACATGTACCTAGACTCACTTCTTTTCTTTGCGTGAAGTGTGCTTTGGCTGCAAACTATACATCGTCGTACTTTATTATCAGGTACCAGGGCAGGAAAATGCCGCCCAATAAGCCGCTCAGGATTTTTAGTCATAGGTTTTACTCTGGTTTGGTTAGGCTGTAGTACATTGTATCTAAAATTGCACAAAAACTATTAAGCTAAAGTTTTCTCACTAACTAAAACTTACCGCTCAATAAGCTGCCTTATGATTTTCTGCTGAAAATTTGCTAAAGATTCTCTTGAGCATGGCTAGGTCCACCATGTGGAAAAATAATTTTTTGTACCATTTTACTGTTTTTCTCACACATTCTGTAGAACTTAACATCATGTCCCACTTGTCTATAGCATCCATATTTGCATTATAATCCAGAACACATGCTGGTTTCTTGATAGGTTCCTTAGTCTTGAAATCCAACTTGTCCGACGAAATTATTTTGTCCTCATGAAAACTAGTAAGCATATGTACATCGCGACGATCTTTCCATTTAACGGCCAGTAAGTGCTCAGTAGATGTTGAGACCGTCTCGCCTTTGGTTAATTTTGTTGTCAAATTCGGCATACATTTCCTATTCGGACGAACTGTTCCGCAGGAGTTTGTTTTGTGTTCATGTAAGTACATTGATAAAGTTGGACTTGTATATAAATTATCTGTGTACAACGAATGGCCTTTCTCCAAATACGGCTTCATAAGATGTGCCACAACTGAACCGGATATACCTAGGTCTTGAAACAGTTCTACGTCTGTTGTTTTACCAGTATAAACAATGATATTTAACACGTATCCCGTTTCGCAGTCACATAAAAAAATGTTTGATACCGAAGCGATGGCGTTTAGATTTGATGTACTGTTTAAAATGTAAACGTCCTATGAAAAGAACTAAACTCTCGTCAATCACAAGATTTGCGAACGGATAAAAACATTCAGAAAAACGGGTTGTCATTTTAGTTAACAATTCTCGTATCTTATAGAAAGAATCACCTTGTTTCTGATAAGCGTTATTTGAAAAATGTAACATGCTCAATATCGCTAAAAAACGATTTCTGGGCATTACCTGCTAAAATATTGGTGTGTGAAGTAGTGCATCCGTAGACCAATGTTCTTTCATATTGTTTTTTCTATGACGTGCAGTAAGTAACATAACACCTAAAAATACATAAAATTCATCCTCATCTATTTCTTTCCATTTTAGGTTTTTGTTCTCCTTATTTTCCGAAGCATATTTATTAGTTTCGTCTAAAATTAGCTTCACTACTTCTGAATTTACAAAGAACAGAAAATAGCTAAGTGCATTTGATTTGTCCTCTAGAGATTCTTGTAAACCAGAATGTTTATCGTCGAATGTATGTATTGTGGGCTTGAACGCTGTATTACGCCAATTTAGTGATAAAACTCTTCTTTGTGCACTTTGTTCTTTAATTTCAGAATTATCATCATCAGCTGTAACATTATTATTTTGTTCCAGTTCCGTTTCATCCGAGCTGTCATCACTTGCATCGGATTCATTTTGATCAAGCTCGTATTCACTGCCGCTGTCAACGAAAGATTCTTCGTCAGAATCTAAACTCGCTAAAATGCTTTCATATTCAGCCGCTGTCATTTCACAAATCCCTATATTGTCATTGTCACGTTTGCTTTTACATCTAGAACCACTTGTATAACTTGTAAAAGCACTCGTACTTGAAGCCATAGCGTACACTCGCCTTCTCTATACTGCAATTTACCTAATACTAAAAACATGTCCCAACTTGTACACGGATACCCCCACCTATTTCATTCACAATAACTATACTTTGTAGTGTTGCGCAAATGTGCCGTATATATGAGGCAGTCGGCCAGCAGTTACTGCTTCAGGTACCTTATTTATCCGGCATTGGGCTTACAGATGCAGCACGAAGCGACACATAAATACGGTACGATAAAAATACTTTTGTATCTTATAAGAGTCTGAACTATGAATATGTATGTGTGATGATTCATGTTTGATCATTGGAGCCCAATTTGGAAATCAAAGTACACAGCAATATGTATTGGTAATAATAATGAGGAGCGCATGCGAGACATTACGAAGTCAACTTACGAACATTTAACTTACGAACAATTTTTATAGGACGTATTATGTTCGCAAGTTGAAGTTCGCCTGTACATATAATTTTATCACAGAAAATAATTTGGATAATATATTAATTAAGAAAATCATAATTGATCATTTGTCATGTATGAAAGAACAATTTAAAAAAATATTTTCTAAATACTGAATAGTTTATCTGGGCGCAAAAACCATTCCCGGTAGAAATGAAACAAGTAAAATATCTCCCATTAAGTGCCGGAGAAGAATTTGCCGAAATTAGTTGTGATACAAAAGTTAAAACCGAGTTTAGTAAGCAAGAATGGAATTCTTTTTGGCTTAGTGTAAAAAGTAAAAACATAGTATCCACTATTCGCTGAATTTGTAATGGCAGTTCGCTTACTATTTGCAACCACTTATTTATGCGAAATGGTATTTTCAGTAATGGCCAACATCAAAACAAAGCAGAGCTTTCGTCGTAGCAACATAGAAATTGCTATGACATCTGCCCTGACCGATATTAAACCTAGATGTAATTTATTGTCCCAAAATAAGCAGGCTTACCCATCACATTAAATTTAATTTAAATTAAAATATGTTTAGTAAACTCAATTAGTTAAGTTTATGTCGAAATATATACTAGAATATTTTATTTAATGATGTACCAAAGATAAGTTATTAATTTTTATTGATCCAAAAATAAATCTGATATTAATCAAAATTATAGTGTTTTAATACAGGGTTGGCCATTTAAGGTTGCGGTTTTTGAAGTCATATTAAACATACAAAACATTAATTTAAAAAAATGATTTATTTGTGCAATTAAACAACAAGATCTGCGGTTTAATAAATCAGGTTTTCGAAGTGAGAGCCTCGAGCAACGATAACATTTCGCAGCCTCTTCTCAAATTCTCCACAAACTGCCTGAAGTGTGGCTTACGGTATCGCTTCTATTCACTGCCGTATTGCCATTTCAAGGTTATCCAGGGTGTCTATACCATCGCGATATACCGTATCTTTTAATGATCCCCACAGGTAGAAATCGCATGGATTGAGGTCTGGACTATATGGTGGCCATGTTATCCCTCCGCCTGTAAACTGTTGAGCGTCAAGACCAATGATTCTGTTACCGAAATGTTCTTCAAGAATGTTGAAAACTTCTTCCGTGCGATGTGGACGAGCCCCGTCTGGCATAAACCATGCATTCTCCACCATATTTAATCCATGCGCCACGGGAATAAAAGACTCATTAAGCATTTCACAATATTTTTGCGAAGTAACGGTTCCATTGACAATCACGGGACCGATAATTCCTGCCGACGAGATAGCACACCATACAGTCAACCGTCGAGGGTGAAGAGGACGAACAATTGCTAGATGTGGATTTTCTGTCCCCCAATGTCTCCAATTTTGCTTATTCACATAACCGGTTACATCGAAATGTGACTAATCCGACCACCACACTCGTTCCAATGACATGCTGCCATTTTCAATGCGTTCGATGATTTCGTTCGCAAAATTGAGCGTCGTTCGATATCAAACGGTCTCAACGGCTGATCGATCTGGATTTTGTATGCTTTCATCTTTAGATCTTGCTTTAGGATCCGCCTTAGTGTTGTACGGGGTATTTCAAATTCTTGCGATGCTCTTGAGGTCGATGTTGAAGGTTGAGCTGTAAAGTGCTCCCGTGCTCGTTCTATGGTTTCCGGTACCCGGATGGTCTTTTGACGTTCTCTAACAGTTGATCTTTCGTCTGCCGCAGATGCTGTTGCTCCAAATTTCACTACAATCCTAAGATATTGTCGGATTAGTAGACATGGAAACACGATAACGAATACTTTGTTACTTTTCTAAATTTATCTTTTTTTCCTTACCTTTTTATAGTGTTTTCCGTTGGTGTGTTATTTCCCCCGAATAGAGTACGCAAGTGTCTTGCCGTAGCTGCAAAAGATTCCCCATTTCTGTAATATTTTATTAATTCCACACGCACTTCCGTTGAATACGACGCCATCTTGAAAACTGACAAGGCAAATTTTTCATATATTTATTGTAAACCGCGCTTGGCCCTCTAGTGTAAAAAATATATATTATATTAATTTCTATATATACAAGGGAATAGCGCGATTTTTAAAACCGCAACATTAAATGGCCAACTCGTTACAATTAAACAAACGAAATGAACTCCTTCTGAATTTAAATACCCCTCCTCCCGAATGTTTTTCTGCACATACCCATTCTTCGGAAAGTTTTTGAGAGACACTGATCTAGAAAATTTGCGTAATATTTGTCGTTTACGGTCTTGCCCTTTTGAAGATAGTCTGTCAACAATATTCCTTTTGCATCCCAAAATACCGATCTCATCACCTTTCCCGACAATAAAATTGTCTTGCCTTCTTTGGTATAGGTTCTCCACGTTTGGTCCACATCTTCGACTGTTGTTTAGATTCGGTTGTATAACAATGAACCAATGTTTTATCACAAGTAAGAAATTGGCGCAACAAAAGTCGTGTTTCGTTTAAAAATTTCTAAATTATTCAACGATATTTGACAGTGAACATGTCATTCATCCGTCATCAGTAAATGCGGCACCCATCTTAGCGAAAGCTTTCTTATATCAAGTTCTTCGCGCAAAATATAAAGCACTCGTTCCTTTGAAATGTCCACTGCCCACTGCCTCAACTATTTTTAACGTTTTCAATCGTCGGTCACTTAGCAACAAATCATGGATTTTATCCACCATTTTTGGACTTATAGGCGTTGTCGGCCGTCCACTGCGGAGATCATCTTCTAAGCTGATCCTGTCACGCTTAAATTCGCTACCACATTTTCTGACCGTTGTATATGAAGAACAACCCTCATCCTGTGTATTTCATATATCGTCATGGATTTTGGTAAAGGAAGGACATTTCTTTCTTTAAAAGATTTAAAGAAATTTAAAAAATTGCCTATGACACACGCTTTGTCACAAATTTATCAAAGAGTAACAGTAACCTGTGAAAGTACAGTTTGTCAAAATTTGATGTTTATTGTTTTTATTTCATGGTCTACTCTAGGTGATCACGCGAATAAGTCAACCCGCCCTCGTATATTTTGGTTAGGGATTTTTCTTGTTTTTTTCTGTTATTGTTTATGACTTCATGCTTCTCCCACCTTTGGACTTCTTCTCCATCTTACTTTTCTTAAAAACCATTTTATAGTATTTTACAAAAGTATTTTTTAATAATATATAATATTATTATTAAAAAAATTATGTTGTTTATAGTATTTTATCTTCCTTCATCCCCGCTTCGATTTACATACCCATCAACATCATAAGTAAGTTGCTGAATGCGTACAGCTGTCAGGAGGTGTTATTATACTTCGTATAAATTAAGTATGTTTTAATTTAATTTAAAATTATATTTCTTCAAATATATCGAATTAAAAATATTCATTCAAACTTAGCTATTTTATGTATACATTCGTTTACAAAGAGAAAGTATTTCTTTTGTTATCATACCAGCTGGCCGACTTGTCGATATCTACCTGATTGAACTATTAATTCACAATTTAACTTAGGTATTTAATAAATTTCGTATACTTCTTCATAATTATATCATGTCGCATATCATTTCTAATCTTCTTTCACAAGGAATATTTTAATGATATTTATGTCATCGATATCGCAATTCTTAGTTAGCGCTTTTTATTATTTCTTAATTCTTAGACATCGCCACTTCATTTACCCTCTCTCAAAAAAAACGGAGCCGTAAAACAAACGCTTTTCCACACCAGAGTCCTCTTCGACATAAAACTCATCCTGTTTCGTCTCAGCTGCCATGCTGTAACCATCGTTTCTTCGTAACAGCTAACTCTTCGTACTGTTCAAGTACCCGCCATGAGCTACGTGCCCACGTGTCTATGTTTCATAAGTAATTCTGTATTGTTCGATGCAGAGATTATTTTGTTTTACTTGCATTCACATTAATTTCTTTTCAGAGTAACGTTTGCATATCAATTTTTAGTTACTCTTGTAAATATTGCTACTTTTATTTAATCACTTTAATGCATTTTAAATCGCTCAGTTTCTTATGTAAATATTGAATAAAAACTTTAAGGCCAACATTGTTGTGTTTTCTTTTAGTTAATAAGTTGTAATATATTTATTTCAGAATTATTACGCACATCCTGGATCTTTGATGCATCATCATCACCACCAATAAATTATTTTAAATAGTTTGCTTTATTGTTAGCACGCCAACCAGGTGAAGCAGCGCGTTTTTTAACAGTGTGTATTGAAAATCTTGAATTATAATTAAAAACGTGAAAGGATGCGAACATAAAGCGATAATTTAAAGCTGTTTAATAAGAACTAAGCAATTTTTTTGCGAAGAATTGTTAAAATCAATGAAAACTGGCTTAACCATTATGCCTCTGAATCCAAGTGGAAATTCCAACAGTTATGGTAGCCCTTCCCGTAAGAAAATGAAGATATTTCTATCGGTGGATGAAGTAATAGTGATATTTCTGAGTTGAAGGAAATACTTTGCAGAAGCTATTTTGTAAAAGTTCAAGTTGTTAACGAACGATAAATTAAAGAAAGCAATTTCTGAAGACGGACTTGGAATAGCTCATAAAAAGTCCTTTATCATTGAAGGACTCTACCCGTTCTCAAACTAATCATGTTTTTTTGCGAAAAATTGGATCATTATGAGATCTCAGATTTTGGCTTGCCTATTCTATTCGCAAGATCTAGTTCAAAGTGACTTCCATTTATTCTACAAACTCAAACTTCTCGCTGAGAATTTGGATGCGAATGTTTTAAAAAATAATAAAAGTTTAATGCCTCAGCTCATTTGTTTCATTATGGGTCTTATTTTCTGTCAAATCACCCTTAGAAGTTGTGGTTTTATTCTATTATTAATAATAATATTAATAAACAACTCACCATAGGTTGCTACGAGGGGAGCTTTTTATGTTATCTACCTAGCTATGAAAGAAACGAGTTAGAAAACACAAAAAAATATTTCCCCCCGTAAGAACCATCAACTTATCATACTTAAACGTTTTTTTAATAACTCTATGCTTTTGAAAAAAAATTCTTATGGAAATTTCACAAAATACGATCGACAGAGTCGTCATTCGATAAAAATCGTCGCCCTCTCAAGTGTTTTTTGAGTTTTGGAAAGAGATAATAGGGTTAGGTAGAGACTCTAGGGTGAATGATGTAATTCCTCAAAGTCACAATCATTGATTACTGTTTGAACAATTCGTGGCCTTATGCACCAAGCAGTTGTCGTGTAGAAGCAGAGTTTTCCGAGCAAAATTGTGAAGCCTTTTTTCGCGTATAGCTGTGTTCATGTTCTTAATTGTGTCTTTTTAGACATTTACCGTTATTGTAGTGCTTCGTGACATATACTCAATTAAGACAATTCGCTCCACGTCCCAAAAAACAGTGTCCGTCACTTTTCCCACAAGAAATTCGTTTTCGCTTTCTTGGGTGGTGAAGAGGTCTTATGAACCCATTGCGTGGACTCTTGTTTCGCAGGAGGGCCCCAGTGGTATACTCAAGCTTCACCCCCAATTTTATTTGAGAAGTCTTCATCTTGAGATCAAACAGTCAAATTCTCTTTACAAATTTGTCGTCTACACAATTTTTGTTCGGAAATGAGCAGCCTACCTACCTACCTACCTACACATTGCTCATTCCCAAATCTTCATGTAGAATTTTAAGAACACTCGTGTCTGATGTTCCTATTTCTCTAGCAATAATTGAAACTTACTCGGTGGTCAGTCAACACCAAATCTTCAGATTTGTTGATGATTTCTTCAGTTCATGCCTCCAGAGGTCTTCCACACTTTGGGTCATCATGATTGGATTCTCGCCCTCATTTGAACTGCTTACACTAAAACTCGACTTGGAAATAGGACACACTATTTTCTCCATACGCTGATACTCTCATGAATATTCTTCGCGGTACTTTGGGGGACGCTTCTGTGTTCAAGTTTCAAATCACTCATTTTCTCTTCTTTAAACGAATGTAAAGGTAACAAATGTTAAACGGTTCGGACCAAACTTGTGGGTCACAAAATGTGACTTGATGTAAGAAAATTATCACAATAGCATATTGTTTTTATAGCTAGGTAGACAAAATAAAAAAACTCCTGTCGTATTACTGTTTTGTTAATATTTAGAACATTTCCCTTTTGTATATCTTGTGTTCTACAAATGGATATACTATCGATATATTTTAGCGAGTTGTGTAGTTAGCTAACATAACGATCTGATTTGCGTATAACTTTTCTTATAATAGTATACGTTATACGCGTGCATTATTTCATATGATTCAAGAAATACAAGAACAAAAAGCAGGACCGACATTAGCGAACACTTATATCCAGTCCGCCTTAATTATTATCAGATATCTCGATTGAGAGGGCATTTTAATTAATGCAAGTTTTTAATTTTAATTTCTTTTACCGGATTTGGTCTATTTACTTACTTTTCTTACTGAATTTATTGCAAGCATAAAATGTGTAATTACAGTAGACGCTCTGGCAGAAAATTGTGATGATATTTTTCTCGTATTTAACCGACAAAAAGAAAATTGGAAAATTATCTTTGAATCTGTATGTGCATACGAGCGCTTTTTGTGAATACGTAACGAGTTGCACGTGGGCTAAATGAATTATCATGTATTGAGGTATAATTTGCAAAGACTGCTGCGTATTAAACATAAAACTAAAAGAAAATTTGACTTAATAAGAATACAGAGAATTTCAAATAATGCGGGATAATTATGTATTTTATGTATATGAAATAACTGTTCTTAAAATATGGTGCTCGCATTTATCTAAGGAATTAGTATAGTAAATACCATAGTTATTACTAATTAACTGTTCTGCTGTGGCTCAGTCTGGTTAAATTGAAGAGAAAGAAATTGAAAGCACACGTTTATTATATACACGTTAATTTAAAAATGCTTGTGGGCATACTCTATTTTTTGTTGTTCCATTGTCTGTAGCCTGTATAGATATAGAGGTTGTCTGGTTTGCCGACTCTAGAATACGCAACATATAATTGTCCATGTGAGAAGTAGATCTAAACAGCACAATTCTAGAGATTGGCCCTGAGCTTTATTGATGGTGATTGCAAACTCCAATCGAATTGGGAATTCCGGTCTCTTAAATTGAAATGGCATATCTGTTGGAATCAATAGGAATAATAATAATAATAATAATAATATTTATAGAGCCCAACAGCAAAGCCAAAATGGGCGCTTCAACAATATACAATAACGCACATAAAACAATAGTATACATATATAAGGCAAAGTAAGTACTCATATATAAAAGTAAAATACAGTAATACACACCAACCATAAACACACTGCCCCCCCCCGTCCACGCTACCGCCTGACGGTTCGCTCCAGGAAGACGTCAGCAAAGATCCTATCAGCATCTCGACACATCCGATAAATGGGACTGCGCATTCCAACAGCATTCCTGCAGCGAGGAAGTGAAAAAGTAGTACTTCTCCCAGACGACAACCTCGGCACACGAAACTCAACCTGCGCCAACAGAGCGGGGCAATCGATTCCCCCAGACACCAAGCCATGCAAGAAATTGGCCCCACAAATCTCCGTACGGGTAGTAAGGGGCGACAGACCATGCTCAGCCAGGAGCTGCATGTGGTCAGTATTTCTAGGTGGGTAGAAACCGTCCCTCTTAAAGTTCATATACTTTAGGAATCGTCTTTGTACTCGTTCCAGCTGCAATATGTGACAAGTGTATAAGGGAGACCACACAGTTGAAGCGTTTTCCAGTCTAGACCTCACAAGTGAGACGTACAGAGTCTTTATTACGCCAGGATCAGTGAAGTACTTAGAGCTCCGCATTACAAAACCCAGCAAGCCAAGTGCTGACCGACAAGTAGCAGTAATATGCTCAGAAAAGGAAAGTTGGTCATCAAACAACACACCAAGGTCCCTAATCGTAGTAGCAGCCCCAAGCACCTCACCCAGCACACTATAATTGAACATCACTGGATTCCTTCTCCTTGTATAACGCACCAAAGAACACTTGGCAATATTCAGGTGCAATAGATTATCTCCACACCAACGAACGATCACATCAACTTCCCCCTGCAGCCGCAAAGCATTCTGATGAGTATTAACTGCCGCATAAATTTTTACATCATCGGCATAGGAAAGATGCGAGCACATAAGTCCATTGAAGAGATCATTGATAAAAATCACGAATAGAAGCGGTCCAAGCTTTGAACCCTGCGACACACCAGGCGTCGATACGAATTCAAAGGATTTATATCCATTGTAGTAGACATAGTTGACCCTGCCATCCAAGTAAGACTGCATGAATGTAAGAAAAGGCACATCAAATCCCACCATATCTAGTTTCCTCAACAACAAGCCATGATCAATGGTGTCGAAGGCTTTAGGAAAATCTGTATATATAACATCAGCTTGTCCCCCGCCATCCAAGCAGTTACTTAAATCCTGCGTAATATTCAACAAATTCGTAACAGTAGACCGACGTCGTACAAAACCATGCTGTGCATCCGATATTTTAACATTTACATTTCTGAAAATGGTGTCGTATATGATCTGCTCAAAAACCTTCGAAAAATTACACAGAATGGAAATAGGTCTATAATTCTTAATATTGTTTCTGTCACCTTTCGTATAAACAGGACAAACTCTAGCTCTCCTCCACCTTTTGGGAAAATAAGTTTTCCTTATGGATAAATTAAATATCGATTTTAATGGAGTAGAGAGAATCACGCGGCAGTCCTTCACAAAAAACGCGAGAATCTGATCCTGACCAGCAGTGAACCCCGACTTCAGCCGACTGATGGCGCAAGATATGTCATCGTCAGAGACACAAGTCATGCCAAAGAAATCATTCGAATGTGCTGCATCCGATCCGTGGCGACCAACAGGCGAGGAATGCGAGGAATGAGGACATCTTCACATTTGGATGGTCCTATCAATATTGCTGCTTCTACGACATTGCTCATTAATTTATTAACTGCAACCGCGTGCCGTTGCAAAGCCGAGTTTTAATTGCAGTACTACGCGCGGAAGCAGTCCTGGCAGATCGAGTGAATTCAAAAATTCTATTGGATAATAAACCGCTTCATCTGCTTTCACAACAATGTCGACGGACTTGTATGTCAATGCTATGCGCTTTGAATACTAGTTTGAATAATATTGTTAAGTTCGTAGAAGTCTTTAGTCTTGGCGACAAGAACAGCTCGTTCACTCAGTCAATCGTGATTCTTATTTTTATTGGGTTTCAATATTGGGAAATACTTTTTCAACCAATTCTTATTTTGACGTCACTAAATTGCAGAAGTGTTACGTTTTAAATTCCTTCATTATATTTGCGTAACATTTACCTCGTATACTCGATTCGCGTAATATTTCATCATTTTTATATTTTCACGAGTTACTACAATTCTTTTTGTATATTCTCACGAGCACGTTTGTGACCATGTGTGTGTGGATGTTTTTTCACGATACCGCCCGATCCCCGAGATTGGTTACCCCCGCCCTCTAGCGATAGATTTGTAACTGGTTGTCAGACTATAAGCCAGTTCGGTTGGGTGTTTAAGTTCTTTCGATTGCATCTTGAAGGTACAATAAGTGACGTCATTCTGCGTAATCTGATTAAGTCGGATTTTTGCGGATAAAAGACGCAGAGCGTCCTCAGTGTTGAATTGGCTAACGTTATTTATTTCGAATTTGTGACAGACAAAAAGGGAAACTCCTTCATTGCCAAGACTTTTTGCCCGGCAATTCTGTTTCGTTAATACAGACAATTGCAGCCTTTCAGAAGCAATCGCGAACACCTTCACCCCAGCAGCGAGTGCCATACCGGCGGATTTCCAATAGTTACCGTCATCCACTGGCTCTGTGAACCCATCTAGGACAACGGGAACTCGTATATTTAATTTTCTTGGTATCTATTTTTTTTTTACTTTTAAATTACCGTTCTGAATATTTAACAATTTCATATTTGCTAACGTTAGATAATATTTTTTTTATCTGTTCAAATTAGAATCAGTGTGCGTTACATACATTTATATTATACTTAAATGTTTTTTTGTAGTAATCAAGTTTAATCTAACTCCTAATTAGATGCAATTTAATTGCTTGGAAATTAAATATCGAATTAACGTAATAACTTTTATATTCATTTTCCGCTGTTTAATTTTAATTTATTTTTCTTAACGTTATTCTGAAATTTATATTGTTGTTGTTGTTGTTAGGTTGTTGTGAAAGTCTTCTTGTGCCAACATATTGCTATGAATAGTGGTTTGTAGGTTTACTGCGCCACCATCCACAACTAATTTACCCAACTAGGTTACTCAGCCGGTGAATTTTCAAAATATGAGACTTCTATCTTCTCGGGTTCCAATTCGGAAAATCGTGTTATTTCTACAAATAAACCTGGCGCCAGTAAATAGTTCACACAAGTTTATCTAATTATATAAGTTACTGAGCAATATTAACGTTGTAGCAAAAATAAAACACAGGATAAAATTTAAACTGAATATTTAATACAAAAATAAAAAAGAAAAAAAAACTATCTTTATAAAGTACAAAGATATTGTATCTTTCAATAATACATGAGGTAAAATAAATCCACTGTACATTTGACCGCTAAGTGGATGAAAAAACTTCCTCTTAATTCCGAACAAACTTATCTAAAATAATAAAGTTTATTTTTAATTCATCCCTAGAGAACCACACTGTATAATCAAATCTGATACACGATCAAAATTTACACATGCGCAATAACATGTACAAGAAAGATACCTTTGACTCCACTCGACCAAAATTTTACAATTAAAATTTTTTTACATAGAAATTTTAATAATAAACTATTATTTATTCTTACTATTTAAAACAATTTCCTACTTGTTCCAAAACAATAGAACTATGATTAATATAATTTGATTTTTAAATTTATGTAGACGTAAAAAAATTATTCTACTTACAATTCGGAGACTTACGAGAACAGTTGTTTAATCTTTTAAAATCATCAAATTACGAGAATAAAAATCTCTAAAATATATCGGGAATTGAATATCAAAATGCAAACAACTAATTAACACATTCAAAACAACCCGAACTACTTTATATATAATATACTTCAATAAACACAACGTTCTCGTGTTAGAGCAAATCTTCGTCTCCCAGAATTTTTCTCAAGGCCTCTCAACATGAGAACGATACCAAAAAACAAGTTTTTATATTCGCACATGAAATAACATTTTGAATATACACTACAATTCAAAAATAATTGTACATTTATTTTAAATTATTTTTAAACTATTACTTCAGAAAAAATCCATAGCAATATGTACATGGCCGGCACATATATAGAAGAAAAGACCATCTGTATTTGTGCAGATGTATTTTCATGCGATTTAAAATTTTTTTAAAAATTTGTAAATATTTATTTAAATGAAATAACTAAACACAATACATTAGATTAGAGCGTTAGATAAGCTCTGTGTCTTATCTTTAAATCAAAATATAAACAATAAAATGTTAAGATAGAGTGTTAATTTTTTGTTGTCGAGAGTTTGTCCATGACATTAATGATGGTATATGATTTCATCCATATGCGCTCTACGGCCCCACTTCAAAACACTGCATCCGAGGAACTCAATTTTTTATCACTTTTCGTGGCCCTATTTCGTTAATAATACGAATAATATTGTGTTTCTATGCTTCAATTGTGGCTGGTTTGTCGACATAGAATTGTGACATATCCCCACAGAAAAAATCCATATCACATCGCAAGATTTTGATGGCAATTAACAGGACCATTTCGAGAAAGGATTGAATCATTGAATTTAGATCGCAATAAATTGATTGTTGCTGCCGCTATATGGCACATAGTACCATCTTGTTGGAACCAAAACTCATCTATATCAATGTCACGCGTGTTTGAAAATAAAGAAATATTCGTTGATCATTACTCTGTAACGTGGTTCCATTGACCGTTAAGTGCTCTCCGGCCACATTTTGAAAGAAAAAAGGTCCGATGATCCCACCAGCCTGTAATCCGCACCAAACAGTCAATTTATGTGGATGAAGTGGAGTCTTTAGATATTCGTGTAGATTATTTCCACTCGAAATCCGATAATATCCCAACATTTCGAGAGCTCAATCCGCGACTTGCGGCGTAAACGATGATCATTTGGCTTGAGTCCTTGGACCAATTGGATCTTATACGGGCGTAAACCCAAATCTTTGTTGTGGTTGTGGTGACAGATAGGCCTAATTCCTGAGAAAGGCGTGGAATCGACAAATTTGGATCATCGCTAACATTCTGCTCAACAGCAGCAATATTGCCTTCTGACATTTATTTGTCTCAATGGCACTGATAAATAAATATGAGATAAATTACGTTCAAATCCTTGAATAATTCGACCAATAGCATGTTCACTTGGTCGATTATGAATACCGTGAAATTCACGAAGTGCTCTACGAATTTTACGAACTGATCGTTGATTTGCGTACTAAATTTGAACAATTTGTAAACGTTGTTGACCTGTATAACGATTCATGATAATTTGTCAAACTTTTCTGAAAACAAATGTCAAAAAAGGCTGCCAGAAAGAATGACAAAAACGGCCTATATGAAGCTTAATTGAAAGATAATAGACTCCTATTGAAAAACTCGTTGCATGCAGTAATTTAATATTTTTGACAGTGACGGATCTACTTTTCTTGTTTCAGGGCCAACTCGACTCCAAATTTATTTTTCAATTTGGAAAACTAATAACCCAGATGTTATCTACTACACTACTACTGAATTCGTACAAGAATTTATGTTTCTTAAAACCAGTTCATTATCACAACGTGTAAAGTTCATCGAACTGATGTAAAGTACTATTTTTGCATCTCTTTTAGTGAAGTTGTCGCATGAAAATTGCATTTCCCGTCGGTTTGTTATATCCACACGTTTCTCTAAAAGAGAGAGAAGGACATATTAAAACACAATACTCGCCCAAGAGCCATTTGGTATAGGTAAGTGTATTTGTGACGCGATCGTTCCACCGACGTTGTTAATCAGTGAACCAGTTCGTGATCCTCTCTCTGGTAGTAGAAGAAATCTATGACCGCTCCATGCGGGTTACAGCAAGGACATCTAATAGCCTTGCTTCGGTCAGAAATGTTGCGAATGGTCAAATCTTAGGGAAAAATTGTATTTTTCTTAATTCAAAGTCATATTATTTTTAGTTAGGGGTTTACTTTAAATGACTCAAGATGCATCTGGTATCACAGGATGAATTTCGATTATAAATATTTACAAGTGTTGTTAAACATTTCTTTGCGTTTTAATTATTGCAGAATTAATCTATATATATATATATATATATGGTAAACCTAATCAGTAGGCGATTAAAGGTCTGTATATTACTTCAAAATATATGTATTTAAAAAAACTCTACATGTTTCGGCTGTATACGCCTTTTTCAAGAGAATACAAAATATGAATGACAGGATATAAATGACATTTATATCCTGTCATTCATATTTTGTATTCTCTTGAAAAAGGCGTATACAGCCGAAACATGTAGAGTTTTTTTAAATACATATATTTTGAAGTAATATACAGACCTTTAATCGCCTACTGATTAGGTTTACCATATCATACCAAGGTCACGAAGTTATTATATATATATATATATATGGTAAACTTAATAAGTCGGCGATTAAAGGTCTGGTTTATTACTTCAAAGTATATATATTTAAAACAACCCTACATGTTTCGGCAATGATGCCTTTGTCAAGGATATAAAAAATATAAAATATAAAATTTTATATTTTTTATATCCTTGACAAAGGCATAATTGCCGAAACATGTAGGGTTGTTTTAAATATATATACTTTGAAGTAATAAACCAGACCTTTAATCGCCGACTTATTAAGTTTACCATATCATACCAAGGTCACGAAAATATTATATATATATATATATATATATATATATATATATATATATATATATATATATACACAGGCTGATTCATTTTCGGGCCTCACCATGGGGATCTCGCTTATTATTGGAGATAGAGTATAGGTTTAAATTTGGCAAAGTTGTTAAATTTCGTGTTTGTTATAAATTCGTAAAGAAAATAGACCTGTGACAAATGACCTTCTTTTTTTAATAAAAAAACGCGAAAACGCCATTTTCTTCCTTTACCTGTAGCACCGACCTTGTAGAGAAAATATAAAAACACATCCTTGTGGCCATTTCTAAACCTCTATCCAGTGGTGTACTCTAAATTTTTATACGACGTTTCGTTTCTTTCTGGTCATCATCAACTATCTAATTTTTTATAGGCGCCATATAAAGAGTTTTTTTTCTGATTTCAACCATATACCGCATGCTGACTAAAGTTTTTGACATTAGGTTTTATTTGAAAGAATAAATTATAAGATTAAATAAGGTAGCCATGGAATTTCAATCTGTCAAACATTTAATTTCATTTATTGTTCATTAATAATACAAAAATGTCATACACTAACGAAGAGAAACGAGATATAATAAGTATTTTTTATTCTTCGAACCGAAATTCAACAGTAGCGAGTACAAGATATCTACAATTATATCCAGAACGACAACAGCCTCATCGTACCATTTTTCTAGATCTGTACAGAAATTTGGTCGAGAATGGATCGTTTACTAAGCCGCGTAATGGTCAAGACAACAGGAATTTAAATGAAAATCGACAAGATATTTTACAAATGGTAAATTAAAAGCGTGTTTTCAAATTTCATATTAATGTTGTATTTTTATAGATAAATAATAATCCATCAATTTCTACACGCGAAGTAGCGTCAGAATTAAATTTGTGCCGGTCCAGAGTTTGGAGAACTTTACATAAAAGTAGGTTTAAACCATACAGGATCCATGTTAGTCACTCTTTACTGCCTGGAGATAATTTGAGAAGGCTAGAATACTGTAATTGGTTAATGGAAAGGATAGAAAATTACGAAAATTTTTTAAGCAAAATCATCTCGTCAGATGAAACAAAATATACAAATTCTGGATTGTTCAACAGAAATACGGAGCACTATTGGGCAGTACAAAATTCCCGACAAAACAGGGCTAGAAGACCACAACATCGTTTTGGAATAAATGTTTGAATGTGTTTAGATAATTTCTTAGCCGTTTATTAAATATAACAATTGATAAATTATTGGAGTTTTCGGCTTTTATATGAAATATTTACAAATATCAAGTTAGTATGTATGTAATTGCAAAGTAAGGGGGGGATGTAAACATTGCTGTCTACAAATCACAAAGTAAATCATACGAAATTTTTTAATTGAAAAATATTGTCTATGTTGGGACTCGAACCCAAGTCTACAGTTTGCCGGACTGTCGGTTTTACCACTCACCCACAATAGGCCTAGGTTCAAGCTATTTAGAAATGCATTATAAAGTAACAGTGTTAATGAATCAGATGTCAGTTATTGAATGTAGATGTCAAGTTGAAAGCTGAAGTCGTTTTGAAAGTTGATGTCAGTTTTGATAGCAGATGTTAGTTAGTTAAAGCAAATGTCAGTAATTGAAAGCAGATGTCTGTTTTGAAAGCAGGTGTCAGTTATGAAAGCAAATATCAGATTTGAAAGCAGATGCCTATTTTGAAATTAGATGTCAGTTATTGAAAGCAGATGTCAGTATTTTGAGAGCAGATGTCAGATTTGAATGTTTTTGATTTATATATATATATATATATATATATAAATCAAAAACATTTCATTTGTTATCTATAGACTCACGAACTACATAACCGAGTTAGATAAAATTTTGTGTGTATGTTCCTTATGTTGTGTGGAAGGATGTTCTCCTCATATTTTTTCTAAATTTTATTGGCAAATATTCAAGAATTAGCAATATGTGAAACACGAATATCTATAGAATTTCTATGTCATAAAGACATTTTAAATCATTACATAAAAAACATGACAACGTCACATATAAAATATGACAGTACAAAATATAATACGAGTATACTGTCATTTATTATAATTATATGTAATTGATTGTTTATAGTTAAAAAACTCTTTGAAAAGTGCTGTAAGGGGCGAAACATGTAAGAGTTAAAGTTTCTTAAATACATAAATATTCAATTAAAACAGACCATAACAGTTTCTGCTAAGCTATTTTTTAAAATTTTGCTTAAAACGCTGAACTTAAAAACATGTTTCTTTGCATGCACATAAAGATGTTTTGCATTCATATTTGAAACTTTTAATTTTCTTCGCCAAGATTTGGGAAGAAAAACAAGATCGGTCATAATGACCACCGCGGCGTATCGGGCGTAAATAAGCCGCAATCGACAAGCTGTCACGTGCTAGCGTATGTTATAACAAAAAAGTATCTGGACAGATATAAAAAAATCTATTAAAAATTTACGTATTACTGTGGCGATTGTGATAATAACCGTACGCGGGCGACCTGAAATGTTTCCGGAATCGACAAGAAAAACACGTTGTTGGTGTGTTTTTTTATTTTTATTATTCTATGTAGTCTCCTCGAAGATCAATACACTTTTTCAAACGGTGCTCCAGTCTCTTCAAGTCGTCGGAAAAGGATGTTTCGAGGTCTGCAAAATAGCCATCTGTAGCGGCGATGGCCTCCTCATTTGAGGCAAATCTCTTTCCTCCAAACGATTTTTTCAGGTTTGGGAATAGGAAAAAGTCGCTGGGAGCTAGGTCCGGTGAATATCGAGGATGTGAGAGGATGAGAGATTCGTAACGCAAGTCATTTAATTTGGACACGACGATGCGGGATGAATGAGCCGGTGCATTGTCGTGGTGGAAAAGCACTTTTTCCGCGGCAAACGAGGCCGTTTCTTCTCGAATTCATCGAATCATGTCAATAAATCGCTGTAGTATTGCCCCGTGATCGTCCTTCCCTTCTGCGGATAGTCGATGAGGATCCCACCTTGGAATCCCAAAAAATGGTGGCCATGACCTTTCCGCTAAAATATAAAAATTATGTGAGAATTTCTGAAAAATTGGAAAATAGGGAAATATCTGAATTTAAAAATAATGGGATCACATCGCTAAAATATGAAAATCATTCGAAATTTTCTGAAAGATTATGAAAAATTGGAAAATATGGAAAAAGAAAATTAGAAAATAATGGAATAAAATCGCTGAAAAATATGCGAGAATTTCTGAAAGATGCGGACTTTCTGAGGTGAAATAATTTTTATTTATTTTTTTAAATTAGAAAATAATTTTTTATCGTTACTATGCTGCATTTGCGTAAATTGGGCCTGCGAAACTCACAAGCAATTATTTTGTATTAACACGTCTCGGCTTATTATTGCTGACGTATATTGTCAGGCAATTTAAAGTAAACGAATCTACATATTGTCATTCAGTTGAATTACAAGCTCCACGAGTGAAGTTGTACAAAAGCAATAATGGTATTGAAAAAATGTGTGCAAAGTGTAAAGTTTGATGATTCGAAGTTCGAGGCAATGTTGTTGGCATTAGGAAAATGAGTATGATAATCCACCTTCTGGAGAAAGTGATGTTTCAGAGGTTGAAAATGATGATATAATGGACAGTGATTTCGAATCAAATTATGATGAGTTCTCTGGATCCATTAGCGATTACGATGCATTAATGCAGAAAATGTTAGTGATAGTGCTAATCCAAATCCGAGTGTTACATCTGTAAGTTCATATGTTTCTCCAAGTAGGCTGGACTGAAAAATAGAACCACCAGCTAAAAATAAAATTCAACCACATAATATCATTCAGCAACACAAAAACATATGGTAGCTACACAAAGAGAAGCTTTTCAATTATTTGTGACTCTAGTTATTATGCAGGGAGATTGTTAACTGTATAAAATTAGAAGCAAAATGTGTCTGATTACAATGTGAAGGATTCGAATCATTAAATTCTATTGTGGTAAGGGTTTCTTAATTTTATTTTATTCACTTATAAGCCACAGTCTCCGATTCGTTAGTTAATACGAGGTTCGTTATAATTTGTTTATATTTATATACAGTATGATCAAGTAAAAAAATCAAGAAATCTACACCTGTTACATAGTTATGAAAAAAGGCGTTTGACACTATAAAAAGAGATACAATTTGAGAGTTGAACTTTGTGCATTTCGTGGATTACTTATTAATGCAGGAGTTGACAGAAACTGGGATGTTCCTGTAAGGGAACATTTTTCTAATGAATTTGCTAATCTCATATATCGAGCCACGATGTTCATATTTCGATTTGAAGAAACACGAAGATTTACTAGATTTGAGAATAAAAATATTGGAGAAACACGTTCAGAAACCAACAAATTAGCACTGGCATCTTTCATCTAGGATATGTTTATTCAACAATGCAAAACGTGCATTATACCAGGTAATAATGTAATAATTGATTAACAACTTGCTGGCTCCACAGGCAGATTCTGATTCGTTCAGTATATGCCGAGTAAACTGCCAAAATAAGGTTTGAGAATTTGTTGGATGTGCGAATCTAAATCTGGCTTTACTCTTAATGGCTTATTTAGTTTATGTTGGTAACTAACTTAGGCCACCTACACATACGAATCTGGGATTTGAAATAGTGCAAACTTTAGTACGTGGTGTAAATATGCTTGCTACATATTACGACGCTAATTTATTCGAATAAAAAAAAATTCCCTTAAGTAGGATTCGAATCCACGTGTATGGCTTGCCGGACTCTAACCACTAAGCTATTAAAGGCTGTGATTTTGAATCTTTGTGGGAATGCCTTGAGTCGCATTAAGGAAACAGATATATATCTTGCCCGTAGTAGGCAGTTGTGCAAGTTTATTGCATTTTCGCGAAGTAGTGATGGTTCGGCAAGCCATGCACGTGGGTTCAAATCCTATTTAAGGGCGAAATTTCCTCTATAGATAGTCTGGCAAGCCATGCACGTGTTGGTGATTTATTTAACATATTACCAGGAAATTTAAATCAAGAACAACTGCGATAGAAGATAACAATGGAATGATAGTAGTGCGAAGAACTGCGCAATGACAAGCGATCCCCGAAGAGATATGGGAACAATAACTATCAAGAATATACAGAGAAGGAGCGAATCATAATAAAAGAAGATGTGAAGCCATAAAATATCTGAAACTGAACAAGGCACCCGGACAAGATCGAACCGCAACGAAGATACTTCGCATACTAGTGGACGCCGGCCTTGAAATATTGCTAGATATGTGTAACAAGGTATGGCGCACGAGACAGTGGACAAGCGATTGGGCTAAATCCGCATTTAAAGCGTGAATTAGAGAATGATTGTCTTCATATCAGATGCAATCAGCAAATACCACCGGAGCAGGCAGGCTTTGTAAAAAGAAGAGACTCGAGAAACCAAATTTTTAATATAAGACAGTTAATAGAGAAATCAAGAGAGCTTAATGCACAGCTGGTACTGTGCTTTATTGACTACAAGAAAGCCGTTGACTGTATTCAGTGGGTGGTATTCATTGAAATGGAAGTACCTAGCCACCTCATGAAGCTCATATGACAATTGTACCAGCAAAGTGAAACATACGTAAAACTAAATAACATATCACAGCCATTTGAGATACGAAAAGGAGTACAACAGAGGTGCATATTCTCTCCACGACTTTTTAACGCGTATGTAGAATACGTTATGAGACGAGTACTATATGACTTTGAAGGAGGAGTCTCAATTGGAGGGAGGAGATTTACAAATCTAAGATATGCGGATGATACTATATTAATAGAGAGAAAGCACAAAATTAGTTTTGGAGATTAACTTGAGCAAGACCAAACTCATGATCATTGATAGAGGAAATACTTCGACAAGGCAATCAATTAAATGTGGAAGAAGTCAATGATTTCATATACCTTGGATCACTTATAAGCAATCAAGGACGATGTGAAAAAGAAATTAATAAACGTATCTCAATATCGAGAGGTGCAATGGCGAACCTGAACAAGATGCAAATTACGAGAAACCCTAAAATCATGTTCGTTAAATCCCTGATATTTTCGATTTTTCTGTATGGAATTGAGTCGTGGACAATCAAAGCAAAGCTTCGGACAGGAAAAAGATAGATGCATTTGAGATGTGGTGCTGGCGGCGTATGCTACGTTTATCTTGGGCCAAAAAACGCACTAACGCATCTATACTGGATGAACTTAAGGTTAAAGATAGACTATCTACGCTATGCCCCAGAAAAATCCTGCAGATCAGCTCCGTCACCTTCTTAATATAGGCAGAAAAGCGGTGCCTCTTTTTGCAGGTGGTTGCTGACTTTGTGTAGGACACTCTTTCTTCGGGTGAAAAGTCCACTTGATTTTCTGTACAGAGTAATCATTGCCTTGCAGAATAAGGTCTAGATTATTTAGTTTCCCTTGCAGATGTTGGGGTTCATAAGCGAGAAGCGCGATCGATGAAGATTTTCTAGAATGGTGGTTCGACAGTTTGTGTAGATAACGTTCTGTGTGTGTGGGATTCCGATATACCTTGTGACCCAGAGTTCCATCGTTGTTTCTGTTTACCTTCGCATCCAGAAGCGCAAGGTTCTGGATAAATGTAGTAATGCTACATTAATCAAGATTTCTTTGAAGAAAATTATCATTACACCGGGTAACATTTATGAATTATGAAGATAAAGTTTCAGTTAAATAATAAAAAATAATAATTTTAGTTTTTTTTATTTGAATTTCAGTTTGATTCAGGCTGACAAAAAATGAGTGCCTGGAGGTAAAACTCAGTGGTAATATTAGCGGTCGGCGCGTAATACTAGCCATGTTACCATCCTTGTGTACCCAACGGCTAAAGTTTACCTCAAAAGTCTAGAAGGTTAGTACGCGGGGACTATTATAAACAATAACGCTGGTTTTTGTTTAATGCTGTCATTCACAGAATTTATTTACAAAATATTTTTAAAATATAGCTTCTTCAGGTTTTGCAATTTTGTAATAATAAAGTACTATTTGCAAATTCTTATTGTTTTGCTATTATGTTAATATAGAAGCTATAGAAGAAACTAATTTCAAAGTCACATTCATAGAGAAAGTGGAATATTATAACTAGTGTTCATTTGAAAAGTCAATCTAGGTTACTTTGAAATTTTGATAGAATAAGACGCAAATATATTATTAGGTGTTTGTTGTTCCGTAAACGTAAATCCAAATGACATTTGATAATGTCCAATCACAAATATCAGTTAGTGCATAAAATAATCGTGCGTCGATTCTGGTTTAAATAAATTGTTTCTCAGTTTTAAAATGGCTTTCACTTTAGAACATAAAATTTTTTAGTCCAGGCTTATTTTCGAAGTGGTAATAAAATTGATGGTTTATGGGTTTATTCAGTTCAAGAATGCATGGTAGAATTTCAAGTTGAGTTTCCACATTTTGTAATAGATTATATACAATTTAAGAATACTTTGGATAGAACTTTAGAACTTTTTTCTGAAACTGGTAGTCTCTTAAGAAAATCAGGCAGCGGAGCAGTTAAGAAACGTACACCTCAAGTTGTCAATCGTGTTGAAGAAATAATAGAAAATGAACCACAAACATCTCTTAGACATTTGAGTCAACAAATAAACCTTTCCGTTGGTACAACTCACAAGTTATTAAAAAAAGATATGCAACTTTATCCATACCGTGTCACAGCAGTACAAGAATTGTTAGAAATTGATTACCCACGTAGACTACAGTTTTGTAATTGGTTTGTAAATATACAATAATGGAGAACTTTCGCAAAGAGTCATCTTTAGATGAAGCATGGTTTTATAAAACGGGATACCCAAATTCACAAAATACAAGAATTTGGAGTAGTGAAAATCCACATGTAATTAATGAAGAATCGCTACATCCAGAGAAAATTGATGTTTGGGCAGCTATACGCCAAAGGCGAATCATTGGACCAATACTTTTTCAGGGAACGTTGACTGCTCAAAGGTACCGTACGGAAATTTTACAACCATTTGTCAATCAGTTGCATGATGATGAACTTCAAAATGCATATTTCCAACAAGACCTCTGTCACTGTACTGCAGAATCTTTGGATTATTTAAGAGAATTTCTTGATGAGCGTATAATTAGTCGAAATTCTGAAATTGCCTGGCCTGCACATTCATGCGATTTAACACCTTGCGACTTCTTTTTGTGGCCTTACCTAAAAAATAACATGTTTCGAACACCTATATTGAATTTGAATGATATGCTACAGAGAATCGAACAGAAATACATGGAAATTAATAACAATCCAGTAATGTTTCAGAATATCATCAGAAATTTTGAACGGAGGATTTTAAAGTGCATTGATCTTGAAGGACAACATTTTCAACATTTGTTATAGTTTTCAATAAATACCTATTATTTGTTATTTATTTGTATGTATGAATCTGTCAAAATATACGACTTCGTAGGTCAAGTAGTAAATTTTAATTTACGACATACTTCAAAATGTTCTCAGTAAATCACATGCTACTAGATTGACTTTTCAAATGAACACTTGTTACATTTCCTTGAATCGAAATTCGCAAAATATCTTCCTACTGTTTTTATTATTATAATAAAATATTAAAAGCAACCATTCCTTCATCCCTTTCGCAAAGTACTTCAACAGTGTGTAGAATAAAATGACTTAATAATAAATATGAAATATCACGGTTCACCGTTCACTTCACAAACAATAAATATGTATACTAGTTGGTATGTTAGTATGGAGAAACTCATACATATAGGAGCGGATGACCAGCAGAGTTCATCTATCGTATTAAGTTTTACGCATGGCTGGACATCACTGGATTTGACTGGACTTTCAACAAAGCTTAAGAACGTAGTATAAATTGTGGAACTTAATTTTTGCATAATTTACAACGGCAAATGGATTTTTTTAAAAGTTGAAGTCGTCTAATAATAGTAATAATACTCAGAAGAATAATAAACTTTTGTCTTGGTAGTTGGTTATTGTTCGAATGGGACTAACTCAAATATATATGATGCTACAAGAAAATAATGAAATTATTTTTTTCTTAAAGTTTTTATAAATAATACGAGGTTCGTTATAACTTGTTTATATTTATATACAGTATGATCAAGTAAAAAAATCAAGAAATTTACACCTGTTACATAGTTATGAAAAAAGGCGTTTGACGCTATAAAAAGAGATACAATCTGAGAAAGTTCAAGGAACAAAAACATAAGTAAGCAACTAATAAAATCAATTAGAAGTACATATAGAAAGTATATATAGGTTATCAGAAAAATTTCAAACTACAGAAGGTATTTGACAAGGTATTGTATTGAGGCCGTTATTATTTATTTGCGTAATGTACGAGGCAATAAAAGATAGCCAGAAAAGGATGGACAAATTTGTAATAGGTATTACAAATACAAGGGGCTCGGCTATTTATAATAATAAAATTATTTGATAGATAATAAAATAATTACGGATGCTGGTGAAGTTCCTTCAAAGGTCCAGGACGTGCGTGATGGTGGTTAATTAAAATAAATATACAACAACTTAATACATAAAATAAAACACAGCGGCGTCATTAAATTTTGTATTTATATTTACATAGTAATAAATTGAAACCCGTATATTTAAAAGCAATCAAAATAAAGTAATATGTACACGAGGAGCGGCAATTACGTAACTAAAATTAACACATAAAAATACTCTGAAACGAGCGTTAAATGGAGTAGTAAATTAAGGGTTAATTAATTACGATGCATAAAAAAATAATCTCTGTATAGAACAATACAGTTACCTTAAAGTTGGCGATGGGCGTCCACGTGGTCTGAAGATATACGCGAACAAGTATATGTAGGGCGATGTTTTTCCGGAGGAATAAGAAATGAGTTAAATTAATATGAAGTCACTTAAAAGAATAATATGCATAGAACAATACAGAATTACCTTAGAAGCGAAAGAGGCTGGACAGCGTGGTGAGTTCCATTGTGTGCTTGAACAACACGATGAGCGATGTGTGTTTTCTCACGAAAGGTTCGCAAGGGAAGAAGGAACTGTTAGTTTTCGTCGATAGAAAATGTCTAGAAACGGTTGGTTTATGATGTATCGAAGAGGGGGTCGATATCTCGAATAATAGTTAATTAAACGCGCGGCCTGAAGACTTGGTCTGTCGATGTCAGAAATATTCTTAGAGTAACCCTTGTGACATAAGCTCTCTAACGATATCAAACAAGACATATAAAAGAAGATGTAAATAATATTAAATTTAAACAATTTAAAAATTGGAATGTACTAGAAGAAATTCGACATTAACGTTAGGGTTCTGAGTCAGGTAGAAAGAAGGGTCGTCGGCGGTCAGTTCAAGATCTATAACAAAAGAAAATACTTTCTCTTTGGAAACGAATATACAGAAGAAATGTCTTAAGTTAAAATATAATTAATATAAGATATTTAAAAACGAATATATGTGTATTTAAATAAATTAATTAAACTTCCATGCTAGGCGTAACATAGGGTATACGCATCTGTAGTCGGCGTATCTAGTCAGCCAAACTCTAGGGAGGTCTGCTCGATGGGCGGACAGGTGTCATTCTGCCTTTTCAGCAGGAGAGAGAGGAACTAAGCAACGCGGGGCAAAACTCGGCACCGTGCAATTCACAAGCCACTAGGACCGAAACCTGGGCGGCAACCTGGCCAGGCTGCCGTGAACAGCACCCACACACACGCTCGACGTGTGTGTAGTGCCCCCGAAATAGAGGAAAGACGTTAAGACGGCACAAAGTGTGACCGTCGTCGACCGAAACAGCCGCTAAGAGTGTTGCTTGAGTTGGCGACGAGCAACCTCGTGCAAGCTGCGCCTAGCTTGTTGGGGCCTGCCTCGATGGGGTGCGGGTCGGGCCATCGAAGTATTGCACGGAAAAAGAAAGAAGTTGCACGGGAAAGAGTTGGAGGCCCTGCGCAACGGTTGGTTCTCCAATCTCTCAAAATTAACGCTCTCGCATAAACACAATACTACAGTCAGAAGCCAAAGGGAGCCATAAGCTGCCAGCAGCGAACAACACTCAAGTTGACTATTTTTTCTTTTCATCCCTTTTTAAATTTTTACATAAAATAATGGCAATAGATGAACGAAACAAGCACAGACATACGCACACACACAAACACACACAAATACACAGGGAGAGAGGATGTAGTAATGACGGAAGCGGACTTAACCCTACAGAAAAATTTTGGGAGTGGTTAATTGATAGTAGTATGTGCCGGTTTATTTCCTTGTTACAGCTATCGCCATGAGTGCGGATCCCGGGCGGGACAGAGAAGCCCATAGACCAGAAGGGATAAAATTTAAAGCGAATGAAATATTTAATAAGGAGCAGACCTCTTCTGCAGGTTAGGAGCGCAAATGTAAATAGGTAAGCAGGGTGCGGACTAGGTCCGCATTAGCTTAGTATTAAGAATAGTTAGAATAAGTTACTTAGATTGATTAGTGAAATACACCAAGTACGATTTGGTGTAGTGCCATTAGGCGGAGCACCGGAATTTAGGATAGCGCCATTATTGTCTTAAGTTAGTTGAATAAAGTGTAGCCCGTGCATCTACAGACATGTGCCTTTACAGATAACATAGTCATATTGGTAAACTTAGAAACAAGCTTGCAAAAGAACCTGGTAATGTGGAGAGCAGTACTTCAGGCGCTAAATTTATTCAAAAATAAAAAAAAAAAACTAAATCAATGATAATAAGTAACAAAGAACTGGCTGTACACTTTAGAATAGGAAATGAAACTATAGAACGGGTCACTAGCTATAAATATCTAAGAAGTATAATTGAGAGCACAGGAAGAAGAAATAAACCGGAGAATTCGGTCAGCTACTAGACTTTACTACTTATTACAGAAGAAGTTCCTCGCACATAACAGAGAAAAAACCAAAAATTGCGATTTATAAAACAATATATTTACTTGTAGTACCACATTGGATAGAAAATTGGATATTAACTGAAAGAACGGAAAAGAAAATTTAAGCCGCGGGAATTAAATATTTAAGAAGAGAAATAGTGAAATTAGAGCAAGACTTAAAACTGATCAAAGAAATTTGAACATCTGATAAGACCGAAAGAGGAAAAATAAGAAAATTAAGAAAATTCGGAAGGTCAATAGGAAAGAGCAAGCGAGGTAGATCCAAGAAAATGCTACATACTCGATAAAGGCAATATTGAGACATAGAGAAGAAAATTGTAGCTCAGACATAGAAATATAAATAGAAAAGAATAATTGTAGCAGTATGGAGAACCAGATGATATAAGAGGACTGAATTATGATGAGAATGATGATATGATCAAGGATGTTGGTATAATTTTAAATGATACAACTAGATTGGCTACAGGTTGCTTAGACATTTTCATGGAAAGAATACTACTATTTATCTACTCTTTAGTGGGTATTGTGTCTTAAAATTATCATAAAAAATGAAGGCGATAAGGGTAATTTCTTTTCTTTAGATGATTATGAAATTCCATCATTGCTACTGAAATATGTACTAAAGCTTTTGTTGTTTAAATTAGATGGAATTGATATCTGTGTTCAATAAGAAGTTGTTATTCGCTTAACAAATAGATGGTTATTGCTAATGAAATATGTTCGAAAGCTTTTGTTGTTTAAATTAGATGGAATTGATATCTGTGTTCAATAAGATGCCATTCGCTTCAGAAATAATGAGAGCAAGGATGTCATTGCTATAAGATACTTTATTCTAACAATAACTTTGTTATATATACCACTTTATTCACATATAATCGTGACCGCGGTCTCGTTAACTTACTTCGGTAAAATAAGCGAGCAAATTGGAAATATAATTTCAAAAAATAATAGTAATGTTAGTATAGCTTACAAACCATATGTAAAAACAAGTAATTTCATTTTTAACGCAAAACCTAAAACAGATATCAATAATAAATCAGCAGTGTACAAATTATATTGTAATTATTGTAAAAGTGTATATATAGGTCAGACTGGTCGAAGTTTTATTATACCGGTAAAAGAACACATGAGGTCATATAAACTAAAGAAGACAGATTCAACATTCGCAAACCATCTTATTACAGACAGGCATACATTTGGTCACCGTAAAATATTGCATTTGGCCGAGAAAGGTCGTAAATTAAATCTTTTAGAGGCCCTAGAAATTTTTAAAAGCCGAAACAACACAATAGATATCGTTTTAAACGAATAGTTGGATCTTATATATACACCTCTTTTCCAATGTTGTATATAATAGTTAAGTATATAGTAGTAATTTTAAATATAAATAAATAACAAATAAATAAACCACCCCCATATATTTTTGTGTCATTTATAATTTCTATGTAGGCCTGTAACTTTTGCAGTTTGATAATGACATTGTATGTCGAAACCGCGGTCACGATTATATGTGAATAAAGTGGTATATATAACAAAGTTATTGTTTTATTTTATTCTTGGACACCTAATTTTAAGAAGAATTATCATTTGAGTAATTGAATCGTGATATTTACCTCTTTACCGCTTTTTGTGTTGGTGTTTTGTTAGATTAGATAATTTACCAACAAAGCGAAATATGCACTTATAACATTTATCTGTATTAGTTTATTGAAGTTAGAAAAACATTAGAATACACATGAACTGTAGTATGAGAACATATCGTAATTGATATTTGATTCACTTTGAAAATAAGATTTTCGATAGTAACGAAATTTTGCAAAATTAACGATTATTTAAGTAAATTTGTAGATAGTACAAGCTGTCTTTGAAATAAAGAGACAACATATGAGAAATGGAAATATAACTATATAGATTATTTCCCTCATTTTCTATCTACCAATAACACATTGAAAAATTTCAAATTCACGCTAAAAGAACAATATTGCACTGATTAAATGGTCTTTAGCTTTGAATACAAATAGTATTTCCGATAAATTTAAAATTTTGTCCAATCAGAACAGTATTATACTGATTAAGCTACTTGTAGCTTTCGAGCAATATCTTAATGAAATAAGTTATTGCTATTTTGTATAAAAACGTATTTAGTAATGATGATTTTGACACATGTTGTCAAATTGTACATATTATTTTTATAAGGTACATATATGTCATTTGAAAAATAATCTTAACATAATTATATCCTTAGAGCTGTCAATTTTATCACACGAACTATTGGTAGCTATATTTTTCTCAAAATTTTGCTTTTAGGCAAATGTTCTCGACTTAATAATTTATCAAAAAAATTAATATAAATTATTAAGTCTCGAACATTTGCTTAGCACAATTTTGCGAAAAATAGCTACCCGCAGCTTATCCGATAAAATTGACAGCTCTCGATGATGAATACAAATCCAAAATATTGTGAGTCAATTAAGACGCGAACCCCAAAATTAAAAATCCCCTGAAAATGATATTGTATTACAGGCCAATGAATTGAAAATATTTAGAATAACATCAATATATTTACGTACAAAATCAGCTGCTTATAAATTTTAGAACTGACCCAATCAGCCATTTTATGTCTATTACGTGAATGTTTTTTTATTAGGAGAAGTAACAAATAATATGTATTCGAAATATCTATAAAACATACTGTTATTGAATTTCGCTGCAGCGCTAATTTTTATAAAAACTCTAGAAGATAACATTGCGTCAACAACTTTGTATACTGAGTGTTAGATAACTGGTACGAAAAGCCAATTGTCAAATATTTATATTTGTATGATATAAGATGAGGCATTTCACGTTCAATTTGGTAACAATCTGCCTTTAACCGGAAGACGTGAGTTGTGATATATATTAGCAAAAATGCCGAAAATAGCGGCTGTGCCTGGATGGACTGCACCTTATTCAAAATTGCGTATGGATGGAGAAAAAGTGTTTTGCGTAGCATGCTGCAAGATTGTGAGTAAAATTTTAAGTTTATTTGCTCTTATTAATTAACTAATTAATTAAGTTTTTAATTATTCCTTTATATTTTACTAACATTTATTTTATAAGAAAATAACTGATGATGTGATATTTTTTTTTGCAGATTACAAGTGAGAGAAAGTTCAGTCGAGCAACATATGAAAACTCCATCTCATGCTGCAAAACTGACAAAGACGAAATTGGCGAAGAAGAGTCAGCATTACCGCAATGTTTGCCATCAACTTCCAAAAAATCGGAACAAGAACAATTTAATGAAGATTTGTGTCAAATGTTTGTGTCGGCAGATATTCTACTACATAAATTAAACAATTAAATGTCAAGTTATTTTTGCAAAAATACATCAGCAAATATAACATTCCCGACGAGAGCACGTTAAGAAAAAAATATATTCGCTGTATCTATGCAGAAACATTGGATAGCATTAAGAAGGTTGTTGCAAACAATTATCCTTATATATACGTAGATGAATCTACTTATAGTGTGGGCCAATACATAGTTTATTTAATGATTGGTATCCTTAACGTATCGGTTCCAGCAAAATCTTATTTAATTTCATCCAAACAGTTGGAAAAGGCAAATAATTTGACAATAACAAGGTTTATACAGGAAGAACTGGCAACATTTTTCATACCGGAATCGATTGCAACAGAGAAAATTCTATTGTTTTTGACGGATACTGCACCATATATAGTAAAAGCAGTTTTCAACTTGAAAACCTTTTATCAGAATAATTGAAACATACATGAGTAGGCAAACCCCACCAGTTTTGTATAATACAAAGGTATTTTTAATAATATAAAATATTATTAAAAATCTGGTGTGAAGAACACAAATACAGGTTCAAATACAGGTTCAATACAAAAATATTAATAGTAAACCTGTATTTGTGTTCTTCACACCAGATTTTTAATAATATTTTATATTATTAAAAATACCTTTGAAAAATGCAACTTGCTTGGCGCACGGACTAAATAGTGTTGCAGAGGAAGTCAGAAACCATTTTCCCTTAGTAAATACTTTAATTAGTAGTGTTAAGAAAGTATTTTTAAAGGCTCCATTACGAGTTCAGTTTTACAAACAACATCTACCCGGTGATCCGCTTCCTCCTCAATCAGTAATCACACGATGGGGAACGTGGTTGGAATAGCAGCCGTGGTTGGAGGCTGCTATTTTTCATGCAAATCATTATGAAGAAATAAAGACAATTATTATGGATTTTGATAGGTATGCACAATCTGTGATAGGCGCCCAAAAGGTGTATTCGAGTAAAGAAATACCTCAACAGTTGGCGTTTATTAAAGTCATTTACAGTTTTATTTCCATTTCTATATTTCAGTTAAAAAAACAATTTATGTCACTAATCGAGAGCGTTGAAATAATAAACAAATCTGAAAAGTCATGTTTTGATGTTAAAGGAGAAGTGGGACAGTCCGTGTATGAAAATTTTTTAAGCGTAATAGGAAAAAATGAGGGTTTTTAAAAAGCTAAAGGACATTGCTAAAATCTTGTTTGCTGATTTAGTAGAAAATATTGAGTTGACAATAGATGATATTTCTAATTTGAAATATGCTCCTAGAACAAGCGTCGACGTAGAACGAACCTTTTCAATACATAAATACATGTTTGCAGATCAGCGTCACAATTTTTCTCTTGAAAACTTTTAGAAATATGTGATTGTAAATTGTTTTCATCGTTAATTATTTTGTAAAATGTTCTAAATAAACTTGGAGTAAACATAATAGAATATTTTTTCTACAGTATTCCATTTTCTAACATCCTTCATATTTTTTTACCGGCATATTTTTCATAGGAAAGTGCATATTTAGCCTAAAACATCTGCATATAAATGCGCATATTTTCAGTTTCTTTTTTTGCATATAATCCGACCTTTAGATATAACACGAAATACCATTAGTACATCAAGCTTGGTGTTTTGTTGAATTTCGCAGAAATACGCACACCATATTTGGTTTTAGTATTTCATAGAAATTCTTCTCGTATTCGATTCTTAATTTAAAATTAACCAGTATTTCCCGATTAATTTGCAATTCTTTAGTTGTATTACACTTAACCGCTTGTATTGCATCTCGTACTCTTATTAATATTAACGTCTGTAATTCTTCTGGTTCCTTCATCTCATCTTTTCGTTCATTTCTGAATCTCTTATGCCAGAGAAGCTCACTTAACTTTTTATAGCATTTTATATCAAAGCACACTATTCTATTACTATCTAATGAATAAGCAGCAATTGGTTCTGTTATCGTCAAACTTATGCACCTATTAGTTTATAAATGATGAAATCAATTTCTTTAAATATCATAATAATAAAATATATAAACTGTAACAGAACGTTATTTGTCCAGTATATTAATTTTGCTTGATTCAGTTTAATTTCCACCGAAATTAAAAGCATGGCCGATGTCTGTTCGAAATGTTGAAATGCTTATGTGCTATTCTTAAATTTCAATTTGTAAAACACTTTCTCATATTATACAAATTTTTAAACTAGAAAAATTAAATTGTTACTTTGAATCTCCTAGTTTGCTTTCTCGATTATATTTTATTGTAAATGTTAGCTAAAATTTAGTATTTAATACACAAGTAAGTATTACTTATAGCGCTGATAATAGGAAATCAAGTCTAATTCAAGTTTGTATTTCAATTTTGTTACGACTTTACTTAACAAATTAAAACAAATTGTTTCTATATGGATTAAAGACGTATGTCAAATGGATTATTTTCAGTTGAAGTAACAGCAACGAGGACAACAACAACAACAACACATCAACACAACAACACAACAACCAACAAACACAAAACCTAGTGATATATAATCACAGATACAGAACGACATTCAGCTCTCTGTAGCGTAACGGAAGCGATTACAATAATTATTTTCAGGAGTATCTCGGAACAGAGATAAATGTCATTTCATTTATTGCGGGGTAATTGTGGTGGCGCTCAGTGTATTTTCTGAACTTCTGTCGGAACCCAACGCTAGATAGCGCCGCTATGTTGATGCGAAAGTAAAGTTATTATATTTCACTAATACGCTCAATACGTTTTCATAAATTTCAGTGGTGATAATGAAATTGATTATGTGATACAGTGAAAAGAATTGGATGAAATATAAATGAAATAGTAGTAACAGAGTTCTTTTTAATTAAAACTAAATGTATAGTTTATTTCAAATTATAAGAATATAACTTTGAACGGCTCTAATGCTTTTATTGCACCACCTTCTGTGATGATAATTATTATACCTGGTCTCCTTATTGAACGGGTACGGTTTACCTATTTGCAACGTATGAATCTAGGGGCCATATTGACTATAAATTAGGGCCCTATAATATAATAATAAAACGCTGTTAATTTCAAGTATATAAAAAAAATATCTGTACATTGGGTTTATATACAAAGAAAAAATCACAAATCGTTTGGCAACATGTGTAGTGGATACATATAGATATATAAAGCTAATTTATTTGTAATACACAATAAAATTTTTATGTATCACCGCATTTCATAAATCATCTGTGATTGAGTCGTCTTGCAAATCGGTGTCTGTGTCTGAATCGTATTGCAAATTTATAATCAAAGGTGCTACTATTTTGTACATACGCATATATTCGTCCTCTTTTGCTATTGCGTGTTTAACAGCATTTTTCCAATTTACAGCCATAGCATTTGTTATGTGTATTACATTGCTTTCACTAAATTTCGGTGTTTGATCTGTTCGTCTTATGGTACTTTTCAGATGGGCCCATATCAGTTCAATGGGATTGAAAATGCAATGGTATGGTGGTAAACGCAAAATTGTATGTCCTGCTTCTTTGGCTCTGTTATCCACATAATAGTCCTTTAAATATTCTTTTGTCTTCATCACCTCTATTAATTGTTTTTTTTTGTATAATGATCCTCAAAATATAAATCATTTGCTTCTAAAAATGTTTTAATATCTTTCTTATTATTACATTTTGTAGGAACTTTGGTTTGCTGTCGAGAATGATACGGAGCGTTGTCCATAACTATCACACTATCCTTTGGTAAATTTGGCAGCAACGTGTCACAACACCATTCTTCAAATAAAGATGAGGTCATATCTTCATGGTAATCTAAACTTGAGGATTTAACATTTTTAGCAGATAATAGCGGCTGTCCAATCCATCCTTTTTCTGACCCAGCATGAAGAATGATTATTCTCTTCCCTCTCGAAACCGGCGCGTCCAACTGACACATACTTGAACTATCCACCCAACCTTTGCAAATTGTGTCATGGGTATCATACCACGTCTCGTCTAAATAACATATGAATCGTCCTTCCTGTCTATACCTTCTAATTGCCGTTAAGTATTCATATCGAAGCTTCTGTAACCTCGGGCTTTCTATAATTGTGCGACGTTTGTCTATAGTACAAATAATCGTATGGGGCGGCCAGGTAGTTATTGCCGCAGGTGGTGAAATAAAAGCATTAGAGCCGTTCAAAGTTATATTCTTATAATTTGAAATAAAATATACATTAATTTTGCTTGATTCATTTTAATTTCCACAGAAATTAAAAGCATGGCCGATGTCTGCTTGGAATATTTAAATGCGTATGTGCTATTCTTAAATTTCAATTTGTAATACACTTGCTCATATTATAAAAATTTTTAAACTAGAAAAATAAATTGTTACTTTGAATCTCCTAGTTTGCTTTCTCGATTATATTTTATTCTAAATGTTAGCTAAAATTTAGTATTTAATACACAAGTATTACTTGTAGCGCTGATAATAGGAAATCAAGTCTAATTCAAGTTTGTATTTCAATTTTGTCACGACTTAACAAATTAAAACAAATTGTTTCTATATGGATTAAAGACGTACGTCAAATAGATCATTTTCAGTTTAAGTAACAGCAACGAGGACAACAACAACAACAACGCAACAACTAACAAACACAAAACCTAGTGATATATAATCACAGATACAGAACGACATTCAGCTCTCTGTAGCGTAACGGAAGCGATTATAATAATTATTTTCAGGAGTATCGCGGAACAGAGATAAACGGCATTTCATTTATCAGAATAATTGAAACAGGCAGCGCTGAATTTACTTCTACGCTCGGTCTGGATAATTTCTGTGATGTGGCGATGTGGTTATTTTTTGTGAATGTGTCTGAGGATATCCTTTCTCCAGCAGGGACGTACCTATGAGCCTGTAGAAAGGCGAAATACGTATCTATGTCTCTGGGGGGGTATATGTTCGAACACGTTCACAATAGTTATTTACGAACCAAGTGCGTGAAATCATATTTCGCGAATGAGTGACCAGTTTAAAGCGCGAGCCGCAGGCGAGCGCTTTATGGACACGAATTCGCGAAGTGTTTCACGCACGAAGTTTGTACAATATTTTTTGTACGAGAACTATAAACAATAATAATATTTATATAAAATATAAATATAATTTCAAAATTTTAATATTTATAAGTATTTATAACAATATTACTAGTATATGCTAGGATGGCCGAGCGGTCTAAGGCGCCATACTCAAGGTTTACCTTGCCCGTTACACGGGTTCTCGAGCGTTCTGGTCTTCTCTGAGGGTGTGGGTTCGAATCCCACTTCCGACAGTTTTTTTTTAGTTTTCTATAAATTTAAAAAATAATATTTGTTGCTGTTCTGACATTGAATTACATATCTTCCAAATATAACAATTTCTATTTCATTTCCTTTTATTTTCATAGAAAAACAACGAACTGGGTAGCATATTATTAAGGTTAGGGATTTATGATTTTAAAATGTCACTAAATTAATCAAGTTCCAGGAAGTACCAACTTTACTTTTACGCACTCGTGTTTAAAGTGACTTTTTACGCACGCAAATCGAATCGTGAAATGGCAGGTTTTGATAAGCGAGTACAAAAAATATTAATAGTGAACCTGTATTTGTGTTCTTCACACCAGATCTTTAATAATATTTTATATTATTAAAAATACCTTGGCATTTCATTTATTGCAGGGTCATTGTGGTGGTGCTCAGTGTATTTTCTGTACTTACGTCGGAACCCAACGCTAGCGTTGCGAAAGTAAAGTTATATTTCAGTGCAATATATTTCACTCATGCGTTCAATACGTTTTCATAAATTTCAGAAAAATTTTAAGTGGTGATAATGAAATTGATTATGTGATACAGTGAAAAGAATTGGATGAAATATAAATTAAATAGTAGTAACAGATAGTTAATTAAAACTAAATGTACTCGTAAAAGTATAAGTAATAAGAAAATTTATAAAAAAAAAGAATACAAAGTTAATATTAAAAGGAATTGTAAAGGACCATTATACGGAATTGCCGAAATTTTATATTTCAAAGAAGGAAGATATCAATTAAAATTCATATCTAGTATAAAAGTAAATATAACTAGATATTAATTTTAATTGAAATCTTTCTTCTTTCAAATATAAAATCACTTAGGAATTTTGTAATTGCTAGTGTAAGTACATTGGTATATTATATTGTGTATGGCTAATCTGTTATTAATTTATCGGACGTACCTAAACTCGTCCCCAGAAATAAAATTAAGTAATTAGTTAAAGTCGTACCTGAAAAAATATACACGAGAAGAGTAGATCCACAGAAATAGCTTCATGAACTCGCCCCGACTTTATTGCAGTATAAATCACCCACATGCTTATTTAAAGTCTATAGATAACATATTTATTAATGCAACTCAGTAAGTGCCACAAAACATATTTTATTAATTAAGAATGGAATAGAAATGCCTGCTTGCACTAATACATATTAACGTTTACATTTAACGTTTATGAAAATAAGGTCTACATTTAACAAAATCAAATCTCGAAACAGATCTATTTCTATACTCATCGATTTTTATAGTAACGCACTGCTTACGTCTACGCACGACTGGATATCATATTTTTGGACATTCAGATAAACTTTGAATTTTTATGTGTCTGTTTGAAACTGATTCAAAATTTCAATAAAATTAAAAATTGATGGATACGTAGAATAAGAACTGGCATTAAATTTAGCGTGGAAAGATTCGCAAGCGTTTGTGCTTCTTTCTATGCTATCGCTGAGTTCTGCCCACAAACTAGGTGGAAAAACGGCTTCTTCTGAAATATAATTGTCAACCAAATAATCGGAAAAGCGTAATAAACGTTCATCTTGAGGTTGTATTTCCGAAAAATTAAAAGCATAATAATCCATCCAATCCATCCAATAAACCAAATTGTATATAGCGCAGACACTTTCCAATTTCACTGGTTTCGTTCTTGTAATAAGGAACAACGCCCAAATTTTGAATTTTGCAGAACTATGCTTGTACTAAATGGAATCTGCAGCCTATAAGTTTGGAATCTGGAAACTTCGCTTTTATGGCACTGTGGATTGCAATTTAAAAATCCGCTACGATGATTTTTTGTGTTCAAATTTAAATCCAAACTAGGACACTTTTTTCGCAATAGGTTAAAAAGTGTTTTGTAAGAATACTCCTTTTTATTCGGCAGAAACCAAAATGCTGTTGGTATATAATACCCATTTTGTAATATATGCAGTGTAAATATTGCATAAAACAGTCCACGTGAAGACAACAATTTCTTCAACTTCGTCTATGATAAAGGCAAAATTCTCTTTTTTCAGTGTCGTAATATTCAATGTTGTAACACATTTAATAACTTCTGCCCTATTTTTCGGTAAGGGCGGTAGAGATTTTCTTCTGTTATTATATAGATTGTTGCGGATGTAATGAATGTCTTGAACGGTAATTGTACTGAAATGGCCAATATTTTCTTTAGAGCTGAATGTATTATTTTTTAAGATTTCTCACAAATGTTATCGGTTGCTTTACGTTTAACACTAGCACTTACTATCTGTCTGTTTAGTTTCTTCAGATTCTTTTCATAATTATGTTCTATTTCATTGTGCACAATTATATTTTCCGGATCTACAGTATAAACTTTTACCTTACAAGAGCGATTCGAACATCGCCAACATATTTCACCACTTTTTAAGGATTTGTGTTTGGTAATTTTGCAGAGTCTACAATTAGCACTTGATCTCTACGTTCACTCAAACTGACGAAGCTTTCCATGCTTTCTCACAAATAAAACGCACTTCTTAGCCAGGAATGTTATTTCAGACTGACGAATTATAAGTATATAGTATATATGGTAGATTTGGGTAAATTTAGGTTTAGATAAATTTGAATTTATATTTCCAAGAAAGTATAAATTTCTTAATCTCTTGTCCGGGAACAAATTAAGGTAAGGGATTAAAACACTGTAATTAGCGTGGGGGAGAATTAATAGCAGACATTAGATAATACCTGCTCGGGGACGAGTTAAAGGCCGCCCAATGTGTCATGTCTGTTGAAACAAAAATAGTTTCGAAACATTAACATCAATAACCGTACTAATATAAACTCCCTAATATTTGGGTTATATCTGTTTACATTAAAACTCAAATGTTCTTTCTCAATATTTGGTCATTTATTAATGACTTCATCAGGGGAACAAGTAGTGTTAAGCGTTGGCAGTCTTATTAATAAATTTACACATAATTGTAATTGGCAATTCACAAATAAAACATGAACATTGCATTTTTCAACAACAACTAAAACTGTAGTATTTCAACTTGACCTTTTTCACCCGAATGTTTGCATATTATGCAGACATGGGGATGATTGAATTGGAATTACAGGTAATGTTCTCCTGCAAGCAATATTTCCACGCAAATCTTGCAATGATCGATCAACAGCCTCTAGCGAATTTTATGCGCCGTCGTACATTCATGTTATTTTGGGATCGAATTGCTGTCAGAATCATAATTAGGAACATTTTACCAGTTCCTCCTGGTGCATGTAAGAAGAACATTTCTCCACCCCCATTTCAATTTAACAATGCAATGGGAAACATTGAAAATGCTGAGTATCTGTCAAGAAGCATGTCGTCAGGCATGAGCAATGTTTAGGATTACGTGTGTTGCTGTTATGTCCAACAGATAGCGCTGTTTAAAAGGCAAATGTTTTACCTGTCACAGGTGTGACATACGCATGTTTTTACCTGTCACAGGTGTGACATCTAAGGAATAGGTATATAAAAACATGCGCGTATTCGAATGTAACCTTGTGTAAAAATTTCAAAGCAATCGGTGAAGAACTTTCGGAGATTTAGGATTTTGAACAAACGAATATCTACTATTTTAGCTATATACAGGCTGTGTATAAATTGGTAGATAATCTGAACGTGGAGTGTTTCCTTATACTATTTTAAGCCATTTTTATGTATATTTCTTTATTTTTTATTTTTTTTTTGGAAAAATTAAAAAAATGGACATATTTCTTCAGTTATTTAATTTATTAGAAAGATAATTTTGAATAAACTTCTAAAATTATGATAATTTACTGTTTACAGCAGAATAATAACAAAAAATTGCAAAATTGCTAGTAAAAATACCAAATTTTGACGACCTCGTGTAAAGTTATTATCAATCGTTGGAAGTTTATTTATAAGGAATATATCGAAGAATAACAAAAGTAAAGACGCCACGTGTAGATTGTCCATTAATTTCTACACACCCTATAGATTATTATTATTAATTTTTATTATTTGGTTTTTGTATAATGTTTTTTTTTAAATTTTAACCACCTCCCGTATAAAGGTTAAATCCGTACGTTACCTATTAAATATTCTGTTAAAATAGGTATTACGTAAGTCTCTGATTTTATTGGTATTCAAGACAATCCTATTCTTTTTGTACAATAAATGAAAAAAAGGTTAAACGTGTCCGATGATAAATTCACGTCACTGTTGTAGGAAACGATGTTGTGTACGCACTGGGCTCAATATCAGATTTAAAACATTGCTTTAGGAGTCATTCAAGCCGTAAAGTAGCAATTCCTCGAAAGATTCTTTATCGTATTTCTTAGTAAATGCCTTGTTTCTATATTTTATCTGGTTCTTCTTTAAGGAAATTGAAAGGATATGCTTAATACTAAGTAATAATTTTATATACTTTTAGCGGATATCCAATTTTTTGGATATTTCAATTTATCACTTGTTTTCGTAAATGAATGTAGAGGTCAAACCAAGTTGTTTAATATTTTTGTGATTTCGGTTATTACGCATCGATAGATGAGACTTTTCAAAATCCAAGTTTGCTTAAGTTTTGGTTTATTTAAACTGTTTATGCAATGCGAAGTTTCTTGCAAATACTGATTAATTTTATAATTTATTAAATTAATTTGCTCTATGTTTAAATTTTTTTCAACCACGCGATTTACGTAGTTTTAAGCTATTGGAAATTGTTTGAAATTATGGAGTTGATGCACGTCATCATTTTAATATGATGTCACATTAGACAACGTTGCTATTTCATTTCTCTTTAACATATGTGTTAACTGTGTTGCCTATATATGAGTCAATTACAATTCTTATAATCATAATTTTATGAAATTAGGTCGTTCTGGCTTAACATAGTTGTCAAGAAAATAATATAAAATTATCCAAGCCATTTATCAAATACACAAGCAGTATTCATTCCATGCTTTATTTCTAATAATAGACACTTTATTTAGGTAGGTATATAGGTAATATGCAAAATTGTAAATGTCATTTACAAAAAAAAAATAATGTTTCGGCATAATTATGAAATATATAATATAATTAATATACAATAACTAAAAAAGTTATTAAATATCTTTAGCATAACATTCATCATCGCTACTGTCCTCTTCTAAAGAAATTATTACTTCTGGAATGCCATCTCGATCGAAACCTTATTCCTTATATATTATGTATTACAATACATTTTTTAGTGCCCTATCCATCCCTACAAATATGTTTGTTATAATAAGTTTTTGTTATACCCAAAATATTTTCTATCAGGTTGAAAATACAATAGTAAGATGACAGCCGCAATACCATATGACCAGATTCTTCTGCAATAGTATCACCTTTATATGTCTTAGGTGGCTTATTTAAAGCCACCAATTTTAACAACTCCTTTTTATAACTAACTTTCTTGAAAAGGAATATTTTGTTTCGTTAACCACTCTTTGATTTGTCCCTTATTCTAAGAATCATTTGGTAGTTTATATTCAAAAGACGAGTGATAACTTGCATTGTCTATTAGGATTATAGAAAGTTCTTTTAAACTTGGAATAAGTTTTGTTTGAAACCATGATAAAAAACTATTTTCATTCATTTCCCCATGATAATATTCATCTTTTGTTTTAGAATTAAATATTTTCGAAGATTCTGAAATGAAACCACTTCTGCAGGCTGCATGTTGAATAATATAACGTGAGCCCTCTGATTTTATATTGCGAAAACTATGTTTAGTGCCATCTTTCCATGATTTAGATACTGTTCCATTTTGGAATATCCATGTTTCATCTAAATATACACACTGCCAAGTATCTGATCCCATATATTCCTAATTCTTTGTAAAATCATGCGACGAGAAAATGAGCTACCAGTTTAGATATTTTTATGTTTTAATATTTGGAGAATGGAACCTTCTCTATATTCTGATACATTGCATAAATTGTATCACGAATGTCAAATTCTGTTGTTCTCGAGATTTCAGTCACAGGTTTCTTTCTTGATTTAACTTTCTTATGACTAGAAACCTGTCCCTCAGATCTAACAGTTGCAACACTAACAGAAAGAGCTTGAGCAATACACTTTAATATTTAATATGAAATCTAAAAACAATAACAAAAGTTTCCAAAATAAATGATTAGAAAATGTAATTCAAACTTTAAAGTATGAAATAAGTCAATAAGAAATAGGACGGCAAATTTGACAGGTATCAAAAGTAAACTAACTAAATGACAGGAGTGATAGGATAACATCGCATTTTGGTAACCTTTCAATGCAACATGACTAAATTTACTTTTTCGTTTGTCTAAAGTATGTCATTCTTTATTTCTTTTTAATTAACGTTTATGTCAAATACTTAAATTTCTCTAAATATAAAAGGACGCATTCTATTTCTGCTAAATCTATGTTAAAAATTGTATATATTAATATCTCCATTTTGCATCAAATTTGCGTTGCTCTATTGGCTATGACACGTCATATCATCATCATTCATGACGCGCATCGATTGTTTAATCTCTCAAAGTATATTCACAGTGATGTTTACAAGGATCCTTATACCTACTAGTTGGGCGCTTGCATGGGTTTATCTTAACTTAGTGCGGCATAGACGTGAATTGTGTTACAATAAAAATGTTTGTTTTATGGCTTAGTTGTTTTAATTACACTGATAAAATTGCCGAAGAAATTTTTCCTGACAAGCTTAAACTTGTCGAAGTTAAACCACTATATAGAAATGGAAATCCTTGCGTTGTATCTGATTATAGACCCGTACGTTCGTTGTCTACTTTCTTAAAGGTTTTTGAGTCTATTTTTAACAAATAGTATATGAAAATACAAGTTTCATAAGAAATTATTTTTGCGCACGAGTTCAAGTTATTACACTTCGTATATTAATATTATTAATATTTTAATTCAATTTTAAATTATATTTCTTCTAATATTTCCAATTTAAAATATTAATTCAAACTTAGATATTTTCTGTTTATATTCGTTTCTTTTGTTATCGTACTAGCCAAATGACCTTTCCAAGAAATCTACCTGATTGAATGTTCAACTCATATTTAACGTACTTTTCGAATTTCTATATTTATATTTTACATTTCTTTTCTAAACTTAGTTATTTAATTAATTTCGCACAACTCTTCTTCATAATTATATACATCTTTGATATCATTTTTAAGCTTTTTTCATAAGAAATATTTTAATGATATTTATTTCATCGATATCAAAACTTTTTAGTTCGCGCCTTCGATTAGTTTATTATTCTTAGACATCGCAACTTTGTTTACCCTTTCTCAACTCTGGATCATAAAAGTTACCCTTTTTCCAACCACCAGCGTTCTCTTTGGCAGAAACTCATCCTCTTCTGTCCAAACCTTCGTAAGATAAACACATCTCTTACTCGATGTACTGTCCAAGTACTTCACGTGCTGTTCAGCATACAAAACGCCCTCCGGCGTTCTTTATTTCTGCGACATGTCCGTCCGCGACATGTTTTCAAGGTAACTTTGTACTGTTCGGTACCGAAATTACTTTATTTACTTAAGTTTAATTAATTAACGCATAAGTTTTGTATGTTAATTTTTAGATACTTATTCGTTGTTGCTTGTATATATTACTACTTTTATTTAATCACTTTAATACATTTTAGATCTCTTAATTTCTTATGTAAATATAAAATAAAAACTTACAGGACAACGTTGTGTTTTCTTTTAGTGAATAAGTTGTAATATATTTATTTCAGCATATTATACATGTACTGGACCTTTGATGCATCCCATCACCACCATAATTATTTAAACATTTACAGTATTCAAAAAAGGTTTTGTTTAAGTATGACAATACGTTAAGCACGTATAAAGCGTTTGTACAATATGAAACAAACATGTAAATAATTTACATATCTGTAACTATGCACATGGACAATACACTTCGTATTTTCAGCATTTACTTCTGCTTAATACATATGTTTCTGCCATTTAGGCGTCCTCAGTTAAGCTAGCGAAGCAATGTATACAAATTAATACAAACCTGTTATAAACAACTGGTTTGTATCTGTATTTAAATTTACTGAAATAGCCCGCATAGATCAAGCATGTTCCGTCCTATAAGAAGACAACTATTTAATAATTGACATCTTACGGGCGAAAGAGACTTTGTCTGGAGGGCTACCTATCGTTCGAACAGCTAAGCTGCTACGGGAAACGATAAAATACGTATGTAGATGTAGTCCATTAACAACCAGCCAGACGGCGGTAAATATACAAAAAAGGTTTTGTTTAAGTATGACAATACGTTAAGCACGTATAAAGCGTTTTTACAATATGAAACAAACATGTAAATAATTTACATATCTGTAACTATGCACATGAACAATACACCTCGTATTTTCAGCATTTACTTCTGCTTAATACATATGTTTCTGCCATCTAGGCGTCCTCAGTTAAGCTAGTGAAGCAATGTATACAAATTAATACAAACCTGTTATAAACAACTGGTTTGTATCTGTATTTAAATTTACTGAAATAGCCCGCATAGATCAAGCAAGTTCCGTCCTATAAAAAGACAACTATTTAATAATTGACATCTTACGCGCGAAAGAGACTTTGTCTGGAGGGCTACCTATCGTTCGAACAGCTAAGCTGCTACGGGAAACGATAAAATACGTATGTGGTTGTTAATGGACTACATCTACATACGTATTTTATCGTTTCCCGTAGCAGCTTAGCTGTTCGAACGATAGGTAGCCCTCCAGACAAAGTCTCTTTCGCCCGTGAGATGTCAATTATTAAATAGTTGTCTTCTTATAGGACGGAACTTGCTTGATCTATGCGGGCTATTTCAGTAAATTTAAATACAGATACAAACCAGTTGTTTATAACAGGTTTGTATTAATTTGTATACATTGCTTCACTAGCTTAACTGAGGACGCCTAGATGGCGGAAACATATGTATTAAGCAGAAGTAAATGCTGAAAATACGAGGTGTATTGTCCATGTGCATAGTTACAGATATGTAAATTATTTACACATTTGTTTCATATTGTATTTACAGTATTGTTAGGACGCTCCAGCTAGCCTGGAAAGAATCATCTTGTAACAGTTTGGCGCTCCGACGTAGACAAATACAATACAATCTTAACCCCAAATAGCGAAATTTTAACAATTTCAATTAAGCGTTCATTTTTAAAGTACGAGTGCGCAAAATGTCTTATGAAACGTGTGTCTTATACCAATTTTTCTATTTCGGTTTTTAATTGTTCGAAAAGTTTTTAGAAATAGAAATATTTAATTCGAAAATTTTAGACATTTAAATTTATTGTTGGTTGCATTGACTTTCATTTCATTTTAAAATTATTTGAAAATCGGCGTGTTATTTTAAGATTAAAATTTGCACTGATTTAAATAATAATAGACGAACAATTGCAGGCCCACAGAGCTTATGCAGACAGCTCAAGATAATTTACAGAAACTTCTCCCAACAAAGTCCCGACATATTTATGAAAAAGAATGTGGGTGTTTCCTGACTTGGTGTAATGAAAATGGTGTTATGAATATTACCGAAAATGTGGTGATTGCCTATTCTGATAAAGCGAGCAAGATAAAAAGGTATCATCACTGTGGTCTAAATATTCAATGTTAAGATCGTGTTTAAATATACATAAAAACATAAATATTTCTAAATTTTTAAGACTTCCTGCATACTTAAAAAGAGTATCTGAAGGGTATAGGTCTATAAAAATCTTTTAGAGATTTTAGAAATAGACTTCATGAGTTCTAACGCTGTCACCAAAATCAATTATCATAAGAACTTCAAAACATTCTTTTTTAATTACTTGAACCATTATTAATATTTGGGCGTCTACAAAGTTAATTCTGTCAGTTTAAGTCAAGTACTATTTTAATTCCATGGCTTACTAAACATACACATGATTTTAAAATATAAGTTTTAATTAAATATCTTTGCTCTTGTTGAACAAAAGGGTGCCAAACCTCCTTATTTATGAACACCTAGAGCAGCACTCTATTGAAATTCGTAAACGCTGTTTTATTTAAAAAAAAAAGCTAACATCGTTTTCGTCTAAGCCGGAAGTCTGATTCGGATATAAGCATACTCATCGAATATCCGATTTGCATTCAATTAATTGTAGAAAGCCTCATTAAAATCTAAGTAGTCTGCTATCTACGGCACGCAGGCGCAACGATGGCGTCTGAAGAAGGTCAAAATCACAGCGAAATCCTTAGTCGTATCGCACAATAGTCTGGGAGCTCCTATTATCGTGTATGCCCTTAGTCAGTGGAGATGGGAGTGGGTGACTAAAATAAAAGATGGTAGGTACCATCACTCCGTTTTGCTTACGGAAGCTCAGTCTGAAAACGGAGAAAAGGGATTGCGCGATTTTAGACGCATGTGCAAACAGACTACAAAAACAAATACAAACGCTAATCACAAAACAAAACGACAAAATGCTGTACAGGATATCCGCTACTTGAATTCTGTTCAAAATAATAAAAATATAACATACACCCTGTATATATGTGCTACACTGTATATATGACAATAAATCTGAAATGTAGTACATAAAAAAATAATAAATGAGTGATAAAAAAAATTAACTGGAATTAAACTACACCAATATGCGTATAAAGAAAAATGTTAAAATAAATTTCTAAAGTATAATGATATTACGCTAATAATAAAAAAATACTAAAAGACATCAATAGTCTAGATTACAGTTATAAATGAAATAACGAAAAGCTTTACAGGATAATAGTAGTTAAGCAATTATACCCAAAATAAAATTTGATTTACGTGTATTTCGAAAATTTATCACACAAATAAACTATATCATATTAAGTGCACATGTAGACAGTTCCTTTTTGTTATTTAAATCGTCGTCGGCCGAACCAGATATTCAAAAATGTAACAGAAAAGAAATTCTCGCGTTAAAGATAAATTCAGGATATTCTTAAAAAAAGCAGTAAATGAATAGAAAAATATTGCCTTAAATATTAATATATACAGGCTGATTCATTTTCGGCCCTCACCAAGGGGATCTCGCTTATTATTGGAGATAGAGTATAGGTTTAAATTTGGCAAAGTTGTTAAATTTTGTGTTTGTTATAAATCCGTAAAGAAAATAGACCTGTGACAAATGACCTTCGTTATTTAAAAAAAAAAAACGCGAAAACCCCATTTTCTTCTTTTACCTGTAGCACCGACATTTGGCCTTGTAGAGAAAATATAAAAACACATCCTTGTGGCCATTTCTAAACCTCTATCCAGTGGTGTACTCTAAATTTTTATACGACGTTTCGTTTCTTTCTGGCCATCATCAACTATCTAATTTCTTATAAGCGCCATATTGGATTTAGACATCTTCATAAATAGTTTTTTTTTCTGATTTCAACCATGTCCCACATGCTGACTATAGTTTTTGACATTAGGTTTTATTTGAAAGAATAAATTATAAGATTAAATAAGGTAGCCTTTGGAATTTCAATCTGTCAAACATTTCATTTATTGTTCATTAATAATACCAAAATGTCATACACTAACGAAGAGAAACGAGATATAAGTATTTTTTATTCTTCGAACCGAAATTCAACAGTAGCGAGTACAAGATATCTACAATTATATCCAGAACGACAACAGCCTCATCGTACCATTTTTCTAGATCTCGACAGAAATTTGGTCGAGAATGGATCGTTTACCAAGCCGCGTAATGGTCAAGACAACAGGAATTTAAATGAAAATCGACAAGATACTTTACAAATGGTAAATTAAAAGCGTGTTTTCAAATTTCATGTTAATCTTGTATTTTTATAGATAAATAATAATCCATCAATTTCTACACGCGAAGTAGCGTCAGAATTAAATTTGTGCCAGTCCAGAGTTTGGAGAACTTTACATAAAAGTAGGTTTAAACGATACAGGATCCATGTTAGTCACTCTTTACTGCCTGGAGATAATTTGAGAAGGTTAGAATATTGTAATTGGTTAATGGGAAGGATAGAAAATGACGAAAATTTTTTAAGCAAAATCATCTGGTCAGATGAAACAAAATTTACAAATTTTCGAATGTTCAACAGAAATACGGAACACTATTGGGCAGTACAAAATCCCCGACAAAACAGGGCTAGAAGACCACAACATCGTTTTGGAATAAACGTTTGGATGGGTATTTTGGCAAATCGTCTCTTAGGACCAGTTATGTATGAAGAACATTTAAATGGAGAAAGATATTTAAACATTTTACGTACATACGTATCTGACTATCTTGACGACGATATCCCATTAAATCAATTACAATATTTATGGTGGCAACAAGATGGCGCACCAACACTCAATGCAGCTGTTGTTAGAAATTTCTTAAATCAAGAGTTTGCAAACCGTTGGATTGGAAATAGGGGAGTTGTTGAATGGCCTGCGAGATCACCTGATTTAAGTCCGCTTGATTTTTTTTTATGGGGATATGATAAAAATAATATTTATAAAGTAGATGCGCCACAAAACATTGATTCGTAGTTGAGGTAAGGTGTCTGGGGCCTTGATTACGACTTCTAGAGGGTTTGTTCCGTAATCGCGTCCAAGAATTGCCGTACAAAACTCAAGCAAAGAGAAGGTGTTTTACATTCTACGCTTCTAACTAATTGTCAAACGGAACGGTATCGGCAAATTCCAAATTTGTATACGCTCTACGTTCTTATCCGCAATATGTGATTTCCAAACTACGCAGAATTACGAACAGTTTAATTCCCTCAGGAGTGTATCTTAGTGGGTCTTATTCACAGCACGTTAACGAATCCCTTACATCGAGAAGACAATCGAAGCGGTAGGGGGGTGCCATTACATAGAAATAAAATTACACAGATGGCGACGGCGTACTCATAAGTTCAAATATTTAAAACAACTCGTGACTGAAAACTGGTATACCGGGCGATGAAACGTTAAATAAATATAGAGAAATTTAAAATGTAACAAGTCATATCAAAGATATTTGAATGGATACATGCATTAGCCTAACCCTGTATATCCTCTATAACTTAATCTTTCCATTTTTCATACGCTTTCTTTTTATTTCAAGGACACAAGGTTTATGTATTGATTATCTTCGATATGTATGGCATTTTTATATGTTCGTTTACAAGACGATAGCAGATGCAGAAGGGAACTATGTTGAGCCTTAGCATCCTCTGTAAGAATTCTGTATTATTTTTCAATTATCAACGTAGATTAACGCTAATTATGTCTCACTCTGTATAGTTGGTCATTCCAGGGGATTTTGTATGTAATCTACATACATCTCGGAGTGGATAATACCGAGTTTACTGTTTCTCGCTTTCGAATGTAATACATGCTACAAATTACTAACATATGATTTATGGATTCACGCATATAATGTATGAAGATAACATTCAATGCGACTGTTTTTATTAAGTTCCGCTTGTTCTTGTATTAGAGCCAAAGAAGTACCATTTAATCTGATTAAATCTGGTTGATATTATTTCAATTACCGCTCTCAAACGAACAAGAATAAAATTAATGCTTGGCAATCTGCACTGAATGCGGAAGGTACTGTTGTTTTTTTTTTCATTTTCTGCCATTAACCTGTGTGTTCTCGTTGTTATTTCTCTATTTGCTTTTAGAATAGGTGACAATAAATTATATAACTACCATTGCTACGGAATGAAAGGAGGCCTTTCGAAATGCTTCCAGGTCTATCTATCTGTTCGCCCAATTAGCCGTTTTTCAGGCAATTATGCGTTCGAAAAATAACGGTACTCCCCATTGTTGAATAAATTGGAGTTCGCCTACCAGTCGACGGTATTAATATATTGTTATTATTAGGAGTTATATTCGCGGAAACTAGCTGTAAAAATGATACGCTATAAAGGGATAGAATTTTTTAAAAATGCGTAAATATATTTTGAGATGAGAAGAAAATATTAGCTGTTAATTGCCTTAATAAACTATAATAAATTAGGAATTTATAAATTCGTTCTTCTTACTGAGATATAAGATATTTTATTACCTTAGTTATTTTAATTATGACTTCGGTTTTCACGGCTAATATAAACAGTTACATTTAGAATAACTTTATTTTAATACAAAAGTTTAATTGCCACGCGTTTCTTTCTTTTAAAAAAAAATATATTCTCATACGAACTTCACATTCATTTCTTAATTAGTAATCAAGCAAGTTATGAATTATGTCGCCTAGAGAATAAATTTCACAATTCCATCGACGTCTTTATTTGATTAAATCTCAAGAATGCAAAAAGTGGCGGATATACACCGTTATGGATTTGTGTGTTTCTTCTGTATCTAACGTAGTTAACGCTTTCCTGTGTGAATTCCACCCAATATCAAAAAACTCTTCTGACTGAAACGTTGTTGCATCCGAAAATGGAAATTTACTGGAAACAATTATTTTAAAGTTCAATTTTAACAAATAATGCAAATATGCATAAAACATGTGTGTATCTGCACACATTGACATACACTACGTATTTAGCAGCGTTCACTTCAACCACAGACTTTTATCTAATTCTTCAAAATTGTTTGAAGCTGTTATCTATGTACGTATATGTAACTGTGTTACGTTATTGTTATGTCCCAATCAACATGGATTTATGTGCAGACGATAGTCAATTTACAACTTTGCAGCATTCTCTCAGGATTTATGCGGACGAGTGGATGCCATTTATACCATGCTACCAGGAAGTAACGAAAATAGATTTCGCAAAACTGGCTACTGATGCTTTACGATATAACGCAGAAGTATTACAGAGGTCCAAAAACTTAACTGTATTGGAGGGTTTATGTTACAGATACAATTTAAAAAGCCAGAACCGGACTACGGTCAGTGAAGACGACGGGGTTCTTATCGAAACGTTATTGAGTCTATGACTATGATTAAAGAGAATAAGGGCGCCACCATGAATTAAGGTTAAATTGTAACTAGAGTACATACGTTACACGGATACACACGGACATTTATCTTATAACGTACCCATAAGGCAAAAGGAGTTTAAATACAAATATAAATAAATAACGGCACAAAGACATAATACTATAACTCTATTTATTAAATACGTTTTCACAAAATATACCAAATATTATAAGATACAAATAAACATTATTTCTATGACACAAATAAAATACATACTTATAAATAAAAGAATCTACCATTGACTCAACTAACATGATATAATATAGAATTATCATTATTTAGAAAAAAGACAAAAAATCTCAGATGACTATTATGATTTAAACCAGAGGCTCCCAAACTTTTTTTTCTCATAGACCACTTTGAAAGTTTTGATGGTTCCGGTGGACTCCCTGCAGCTACATTTCTACCATATTCCCAAAACTCGACAAAAAATGTGAAGATTAGATCTAACTATGGAAATTTGCGTTGCGGCTGAGTTATTGGTTAATTAATTAATTGATTGTGCTGCGAGTGGATGTCAAAAATGTAAAGTTAGCCAATCAAAAAAGTGATTCCATCCAACTTTACTCCTTTGAAATATACTCACAGCACAAGAAACCAATCAATTCTCACATATTTTATTTAGAAAACTCCCCATTCGGAGTGGTAAAAATAAAAATAAAAATAGTATATTTCCTTGTGTTGTATTTATTTAAATATGTAATTATTACACTATTAATTATTATTGTTATCATATTACACTGTAATATGATAACAGTCGTTATATAATTAAAATTAAATATTAATAACGTAACGTAACTTCTACAATGACAATCACAAAATAGTCATAATTTTAGTGGGAGGGATGTACTTGATGGATTGACAGCAAATTATTAATATTTGGCTTCAGTTTTGTTAGGAATAACCGCAAATCTCCCCGTTCTGTGATATTCAATCTTCTCCTTTTTTTTTTTGTTAAAAGGTTTGTAACGACACTAAAACTTTTCTCGACAAGATATGACGAGGGAAACGCTATCAAAAGCTTTCTCGCAATTCCCCACAGTCCAGGATATTTTTCGGGTATTTTTGCCTGCAGCCAAAATGTTTGATACCCTCTTTTAAATTTCACCTTCAGTTCCTCATTAGTGCTAAGCTCGAGTAGCCCCTCTTGTAATATCACATTCTCCACTTCTGTTTCATCAAGTGGATTTATGATCCATGGTGGTATTTCCATCGTCAGAATATCTTCAAATCTGATTTTAAAGTCATCATGCAGGGCAATTAAATGTTGAACGTATGTGTGAATATCCTCATCAAGGCATTCTACCTGTGACAAGTTTGAAAACTGGGAAAATTCGCGCCGACTAATATTTTGCTTCATAAATTTCAATTTTCCAAGAAAAAGCTGAAATTACACCCTTTGTTTTTATTAAATTGAGGCTGTCCCCCTCTAATTGTAAGTTAATGTCATTAAATGTTTTGAACAAATCTGACAAATACGCGATGTCTGCTTTCAAATTGATCAGGTTTTCTTTTAAATCTGGATCATTACTTTCCAGAAACTCTAAAACTGATTCAAAGAGTGAGAAAAATCTTGTTAAACATGCGCCTTTCGACAACCAGCGTACTTCAGTATGTAAGAGCAATCGTTGGAAGTCTTAATCATTTTCATCGCACAATTGTGCAAATAAACGCGTATTCAATGCATTGCTTCTTATTTTGTTAACTGCATTAATCACAAATTGAAGCGATTGGTGCAATTTAGCAGTCAAATTTTTCACTACTAGGTATTGTCGGTGGATGACAGTGAATTGCAGTTACCTCTGGTATAATTCTTTCAAGATGGCTTATAAACCCACGACATCGCCCGGCCATGGCAGGAGCTCCATCTGTTGCCACCGAAATAACGTTTGTGAATGGAATCGATTTTTCCTTAAAAAAATCACTCAGGACATTAAATATTGATTCACCTTTAGTGTCCGTCTCCAAAGTTTTCGCGAATAGTAGCTCTTCATGAATTTCTTCGTCCATAACAAATCGAACATATACCAATAATAATGCTTCATTACCAGGTAAAGTTGACTCGTCCAGTTGAATAGAAAAATCAGTTGTTTGCAGAAAATTACACAAGAAATTTTCAATATCAGAGCTCATTTCGTCAATACGTCTTTGTACAGTGTTGTTACTCAAAGGAATTCTTTTGAGTATGTCAAATGGAGATTTGTGCAGAACAGTTTTTAAAACCTCTTCAACAGCGGGTAAAATTAACTGTTCTCCAATGGTGTGCGATTTTCCAGATTTCGCTACAAGTAATGAGATATTGTAAGATGCCCGCAAGCCATCATCATTACTTTCCGACGTTGAAGCGAACATACTGTGCACGGTGGGTCTCTTTTCATATTTTTCCTTCAATGTTTGAAAATATTTCAAATCTTTACCTATTTTATCAGGATGACACCTTCTTAGATGATCTTCGAGCTTCGATGGTTTCATAGAGTCATTGCTCAAAACTTTGTTGCATAAAAGCCATATGGGCAATCGCTTGTCTGTCTTTGATGGAAGAAAACCAAATTTTAAATAATCAACACTGTACTGTCGACATTTCTTCTTAGATTCAGCCATGTTTCGTATCAGTTACCTACCTGTAAATATAAAAAAACTTTGTTGTAGTAATCTTAAGGCGGTTTTACTTAACATGATATGGCTATTTTAACAGGATTAATTGATTATTGCAATGAAATAAACAAAGTACCGGCGGCAAACTGATTCCAATTATTAAATGCAATAAATCGCTAAGATCAATAATTGAGTTTTATGAAAACGGCTGAACCGATTTTAATTTAATGTAAAACATTTTTTCATTAATTATATTTTGATATATTTCTGTAAATTCGATAGAAAATACTTGTAAATAATATTTTGATATCAAAACTTCGCGATTTTAATTATTTATTTATTACTTTTATGCACGTTACGAGTATGTAGTATATAAAGACACGTACAATTTATGAAAATATATTTAATTATTAGTGAACCACCACACAATCGGGTAATAAAAAAATTACTAATAAAGTAGGGACAAGAAGTTCAACCTTTCTCGGCTTTCTGTTCTTTTATGGAAGTATCTAATAATGGCTCTGTTCAGTATTTAATTTTTAATACGTACCTACTACACGCAAACATTACAAATATACTTATTACAACATAAGTATATCTCCTATCGCAGGTGGGTTGGAAGAGATTTCTTTTAGGAATAAGCCTCACCTTTTGTGCCTACGTATTTTTTTGTAATTTTTCCATTTTTTGTTTACTTACGTGTACAATAAATTGTAAAATAAATAGATAAATAATAAATAAAATAAAAGTATGTATAACAAATAGGCAGGTAAGTACTTACTTTTCCGACAGTGGCAAACACTAACATCGATTCACTTTACTTTACTTTTCTTTTCGAAATTCGGGAAACAAATGAGTAACGTTTATCCGTGGCATTCGTATTTATATTGGTGAAGAATCAAACAAGTTCATGCCAAACTACGATCTGAAATAGTTTTTAAATGAAGAAAATCGATTAACTACCTGAAAAACGCAATAGCATCTTTAGCGAAGGTCGTTTGATAGCACCGACGCCGGGAAAATATTCAAACGGATCATACCTGCCAAGACCAAAGCCATATAGAGAACTTCTAGAGCTTCTTCAATTAACCATTTCTACACCCGAAATTCAGCCTTTGCCATCTATTGAATCGAATTTCCTTATCCAGCCTTCCAATCTACGAATTACACGTTTTTAATAAAACATTTATAGACGCCAATATTATATTTTACAATCATTCATGCACATTTAATTAAACAACTTGATTTTTGCTTACAATATAAATAGCTATAACAGCACTCTAATTTCAAGCTTAATATCATTTATATTTAGTACTTACCATTTTGATCATTTTCGTATCACTTATTGTATTATAATAACAAATTTTGATAAAATGCATTTCATATCATAACTTATTTCTTATTATATCTGAGTCTCTATATTATTCAATTTACTTATACATGCTCTACCGACCGAACGACGCTATCTATATTATTCCTGAAATTACACTTAAAATCAGCTGGCCGCTTATTATATTTAAAATATAGTTAATATTAAAAACCACTTCTACTTGGAATATTAAATTTATATTCATTTTCAACAGCTCGTCAGTATCTTTACAATATATATATATATATATATATATATATATATATATATATATATATATATATACATATATAATATTTTCGTGACCTTGGTATGATATGGTAAATTCAATCAGTCGGCGATTAAAGGTCTGGTTTACTTTAAAGTATATATATTTAAAACAACACTACATGTTTCGGCAATGATTCCTTTATCAAGGATATAAAGTATAAATGACAGAATACAAATGTCAAATAATTCAGTTGCTATGGTTTAACTATTCAAAGATACATTCCAATTGAATAATAATAAATTATGCCTTAGTATTCCAAAAGCAGATAGCAAGGTGTGAACATATGTGTTGTTAGCTGCTAGCAGCTTGTGTCTCTTTCTGGGTATGAACTTGTGTGTTGGTTGCTGCTGGCAGCTTGCGTCTCTCTTTGGGTGTGTGGTTTTGTGTTTGTGTGAGAGCGTAAGTGTAGGGTTTTGTATGTTGGCGCGCTCGTGCGTGTCTTTAGTGACCGGTTGCGTAATATATATATATATATATATATATATATATATATATATATATATATATAGTAAACTCAATCAGTCGGCGATTAAAGGTCTGGTTTATTACTTCAAAGTATATGTATTTAAAATAACCGTCGCTTTCGACTATTGGTCGATCGGTTTGCGTTCGGTCCGAGTTAGTATGACTGGGCTGTGGCAAGTTGTTATCATTACGACGCTTGTGTGTAATCTGCCTGTTGAGCAAGGCCGGCTTCCATGTGTCAGGCAAACGCTGTCCGTCGTCACGTTTGTTCATACAGTTTTGCCGTTTCTCAATTTCTATAGCTTCTCTTATAATCCTGTACGTTAACCTCGTACTGCGTGCTATAGTTTTTGTACCGTCAAAGTCGATGGTGTGTCCTGTATGTAGCATATGCTTAGCTAGGGATGATGCTGTTTCTTTTTTAGCTACCGCATTTAACACAGAACACAGAAATGCGAAAGCTAAAAAAGAAACAACATCATCCCTAGTACATACATTCCCCAATTACATACATTCTAATTTGATATTTGTAAATATTTCATATAAAAGCCAAAAAAATCCAATAATTTATCAATTGTTATATATATATATATATATAGTAAATTCAATCAGTCGGCGATTAACGGTCTGGTTTACTTCAAAGTATATATATTTAAAACAACCCTACATGTTTCGGCAATGATGTCGTTATCAAGGATATAAAATATAAATTTTATAAATATTGATTATGGCTAATATGGCATCAAAAGGTTAATCCAAATTAGTCTAAGGTTAATTCAGGATAGTCCGATCTCATTAAATTTTGAACGGCTAAATGGTATCTCTTGAAAGAAAAATAAGAAATTACATTTTGTTCGCTAACAAAGTACGTAAACGCATACAATGAGCAGCTAAAGTAGCAAAACGACCTTTTATATGATATCGTCTGTTGATTTTCCCATCCAAAAGGAAATATGTTCTTCAAAACCAAGTTAGTCGATAGATTATTATTTCTCCTGAATATTATATATTTGTGAATAAAAGTAAGTAAATTTTAATTACTGTATCCTGAATATTACTTATTTTATTTATTTTTTAAATATCATATCAACAATTACATCTGTATTTTTACAGAGAAAAAAAAATCTATTTATTTTCTTGATATCCATAGTGATATTACCTCAGATTTTTCATTCTTCTAGATAATAGGTAGCCTTTGCTATAATTGATGTAGATACAGAATCTCCAAAAAATTATTACTTTGTTTCTTTTTTACATTCGATATTTCTCTTGTAAAGATAGTTTAAATTAACCTTTGCATAAATCATTTACATTAGATACATAATATTTGTCTAAACTTATGACATTAACAATATTATAATGTCATTTAATTTTGAAAAATTTATAGAAAATTTTAACTATAATATAATAGAAAATTGAAATTTAATTAAGAAAATTAAATATTTTTAATTTTTTTCAAATGATATAACTAATTAAAAACCACTATAATATATATAATTACAAGAGGACTCATAAATAAGCATGAATTATACTAAAAGCTTGTCATTCCTAAAGGGAGATGGAGATAGATTTTAGATTACTATTTAATATTTATAATATAATTAAGGAAAAACTCATGCTAACGTACCATATTTTTATAAAAAGGAATATTTAAAATCATTTTAGTATATTAGATCCAGTATTTGTCATGTAACTTGCGGGTATGTTATGTAAAAATCCAATGTTTCAGGTTATGATATTAAAAATATACGGTTAATATATTGGCCATACAATCTATACGATAAAGGATCCAGTATTAATAATATTCACAGTGTAACCTAAAAACAAATTAGACACCTGTAGCAAATGTAAGTGATGTTTTAAATGCAATATGACAATAAAGATTGCTTACGTTTGTAAATTCGGAGACGATGCCCTTGATGGAAGAAAATTCAAATAAAATAGACCTAGCAAGTTATCATTACAGCAAATTAAGTGTCAAAGTATACAATAATAGTTAGAAACGTAACATATTGTGCAGTAGCTGTAAGCAAAGAATGTAAATTGTACACAAATTTAAACTTCAACAAAACCCGTAAAAGAGGTTAGAAATGGAACATGATGCACAGAGCACATACAAAGGACAATATGTAAGAGACAGAAAATAAATGATCATTTATAATACGAGATTTCGAATTTCAAACGATAAACAGCCAATCAGAATTCTATAATGAGTATTATTAATACTCATTTGTGGTTGAATGCAAGAAACAAAAATTTAAAAACAATTTAATTAAGAAAATAGTTAATTATAACAAGAGGAAGTAGAATATAGAAAAAAGGAAGGTAAGAAAATAAGCGAAAATACATTTTCGTTGGATAGGATAATACCATACGAGGATTGGAATGTAAGAAGTGCCCGAAAGTGAAGGAAAGCTAAAATTAAATACAGACAGAGGACGTGAAAAACTGGCATGCCTCCAAAAAGTCTACAGGTCTCAGAGTTGATATAAGGCAGTAAAATGGAATAGAAGTGGATTCTAACGCGACCTACAGTTTGAATAGGCATAAAATTTATTCGAAAAGTTTAAGAATTTTATTTTATGCATATCTACGATTATAATTTTGAAGCATTTTTAATTAAAATAATTATATTTGAATTAATTCAATTTACACATGTAAAGTACACAATAATAGTTAGAAACACATCATATAGTGCAGTAGCTGTAAGAAAATAATGTAAATTGTAAACAAATCTAAACGTCAACAAAACTCGTAAAAATGAGAGATTAGAAATAGAACATATCTGATGGACTGAGCACATACAAAGGACAATATGTAAAACAGAGAAAATAAATGATCATTTATAATATGAGATTTTGAATTTTAAACGATGATAAACAGCCAATCAGAATTCTATAATGACTCTTATTAATACTCATTTTTGTTAGCGTAAGGTTAGCGAAGTAAAACGGCTCACAATAGTTTGAAGTCTATAAAACTCAAATCAAACTTTTGGTGTATATATAAATAATTAATTTGGGTTAATTAATAGTAAATTAAATATCGAAATTTAACATTTATGTAACTCGATTTCCACAAATGACCTGAGTGAATGTACATAATTGGATTTAACGATCAAATAATCATAGAATAGGGATAAAATAAACCTATATATAGTGTGGAGATAAACGTTTTGTAGCGTAGGAACTACGTTTTTCGCAAAACAAACATTAAATAACACACTTTCTTTAGAATAATACATATAAGTAGTAAAAAAGTCCATATAAAAGTTTATACTTATAAGGGCCAAACCAAACACTTTGATTCATAGCTTCGCGTTTGGAGGATTCAGATCCCCTAGGCTAAGCGAAATATTTTGTGTGATAAGTGTGATATTTTAAAGATACAATTAGAATCTTAGAAAGACTTCAAAGCTATATGTGTGTCCCTAACAATACTCACGAAATTTTATAATGGTAATTAGTTTTTGGATAAACAATGAGATAATTTAAATATATAATAATATATAATAAAAGAATTTTAACAGCTAACATGTTGTATTATTTCCTTGAATTTACACTGGATGCTAAGCCTAGTTACGTAGATCCCAAAATATAACACTGAGATACACAGACAACATCAAATAGTCGGGATATATAAATATGTATTAGTGGCAGCCATACAACAAATATATCCTCCAACATAATTGATTGAAACTCATAGCAATATGTATGTATTTTGTATTTTGAATTAAATAAATATGATTATATAACTCATTTGAAATTAAGCCAATAGCAATTACAAATTTTACATAGTTACCATGTATTGATAAGTGAATATACTCTTGACGACGTGATATAGCCGTTTTGGTGTTTCGCTTCCTCCAACAATATGAATTTTGTCATAGTAACAAGTGTTTTGAAGTTTGTTGATAAACGTCAAAAATATATTCAGCAATTTTCATAAGGTTTTTTAAATTTTTTCGACATGGAACGCTTTGGTATAAGCTCGGGGACCGAAATAGATAAAGAAATTGAAGATTTGACACCGCAAAATACCGTTAAAATACATAAATATGTTTGGAAACAGTTCACCGAATTTTGTGAACAGCGAAATTATAAACTTTGTGCTCAAACTTCTGATGAACAATTAGCAAGAATTTTGAAAGATTGGGGATTCAACATGAAACGTGCAGACGGCACCGAATACAAAGAAGGTACCGTGAAAACAATTTGGAATATTTCCGCTAAACTTGTCCAGAAAAAGTTTTATGAAGAGTTTAATCGAGAAACAAATCCATTCAGAGGCGTAATTTTTGAAAATGTAAGAAAGGCGCAGGCAGCTAAAAGGAAGAAGTTACAAGCAATTCCTGAAAAAAGAAAAACATGTTCTGTCGCCCTTAAAGCGGAAGAAATTGGCAAAATTGTGTCATTTGTCAAAAAATGACACAATTTTGCCAATTTCTTCCGCTTTAAGGGCGACAGAACATGTTTTTCTTTTTTCAGGAATACGCCAGACGGTTTACAAAAAAAATTCTATCAAATTTGTTCACTGGCGTGGCGTGGAAATGAAGCAGTCTTTTGCTTAATTGACTATTTCAAAGTAGAATGCGACAATTATGGTCAACCCACAGGACGTATTGAGTACAATACCATATTTTCAAAGACAGCACAAGGTGGCGAAAAACATAACGTGTGTTCATTTGAAAAGTCAATCTAGGTTACTTTGAAATTCTGATAGAATAAGACGCATATATATTAGTATGTGTTTGTTGTTCCCTAAACGTAAATCCAAATGACATTTGATAGTGTCAATCACATTTGTTATTTATTTGTATGTATGAAACTGTCAAAATATACGACTTCGTAGGTTAAGTAGTAAATTTTAATTTACGACATACTTCAAAATGTTCTCAGTAAATCACATGCTACTAGATTGACTTTTCAAATGAACACCCGTTACAGCTGAATCTAAATGGTTGACACCGAATAAACATTGTGAAGATCAGTGTCCAGTACGTCTGTTGAAGAAAATGTTAATCAAAAGAACACCAAACATTAAAACCAATCGTCTATTTTTAACACCTAATCCTGATTGGCAGAAAACTAAAATGTGGTATAAAAACTGCCCTGTAGGCCTTAATCAATTAAGTAAATGGACACGTTCAGCGGCAGAAAGTATAGGAATTGATACAAAGAAGCAAAAAATATCTAATCATTCCAATCGCTCTTCCGCTGTTAGCATCTTGACACAATCTGGAGCAAACTTACAAGAAATTATTAAGATAACAGGCCACTCATCATCTGAATCTCTGAAGCCGTATCTAAAGCTTACTAATGAACACCATAGCAAGATACTTAAAAAAAAATGAGAAATAAACAAGATTCTGCTAACTCTACCATCACCAGCACCTCAAATTCAACTTCTAAAGATAATACAACAAATATTTATTATAATAATTGTACTTTTAATTTCAACCAATAAAAAAAATTCGTTAGTTAATTCTTTATATAATCGTAACGAATACCACTCGAGCAAACGAAAATAATCCATTATATAACCTCTTCACTCGACGTATATCCTTACGTAAATTCGCAGAATACGTCTCGTGACTCGGAAATATAATCGATTATTTTCTATGCTTTTGTGATATTATAACTGATTATATTATTATTATTACAATTCTTAAGGAGGAAAGTTATCGTCGAATTCTCCTGACAATAATTTAATTATTTAAACGTAAAAACGTTTTATAAGAACTAAAAATATGTGGATTAATGTTTGAGTCGTAAAAAGCGTATACAAGTTTAGATATTTTCAAAATAATAGTCTAGAATTTATTCATTTACTAGCACGACAAAACCTTCTTAGCACTCTACGATAAGTAATATGATTTATGATAGAATTCCATACTGCACACGATGGTGATTTTTATACATAGGTTAGACTGGCATAACCAGTTATCGAAAGCAAGGTAGTATTTAAGAAATACGATTTTGATGTATTAAAAGCGCTAGTAAAGTCTAATAGATTAAAACACATCTATCTATTCTATGATTCGATAGATTTATAGTGATTATATTACAACTTTTTAGGTTTATTCTTTAGTTTAATTTATTTATTTTATTTATTTAAGTATCTTATGTACACATATTGTTAGCTGCATAAAATACTTAACTATTTGTTCGTTTACATTAAATTTAAATTTTATTTTAAGATTATTATCTTAGTTTTCATTTTCAAAGTATTTATTATATCGAAAACTTCCAATTAAACATATAAATTATTAGTTATAATGTAATGCATTGCCTTCTGTTCAGTTTGCGTGTTTTAACACAACTTCTATAAATCTCGCTACTCTTAATTTAATTCCTGTCATGCCAGCAAACGCTCCACATAACATAATTTATCCCACACCAACACATTTTGACTTACAATGTCAACTGTTGATAACCTTGGTTGTTACACATACATATAAGACGAACTCCCCCGATGTTTTAAAAATATATTTCTAACGGATATTGCAAATTAACACGTAAGAATATAACTTGTTCATTGCGAAAGGTAATGATGTAAGAGGTTTTAACGTTAAGGAGAAGCATAATTTTGCCGTGAGGATAACACCAAATAAAATATTCGACCAGCTTAAATAACTAGATATGTCGCGAAATAAAAGGTTAATGTTCTAAACTGGTCCTTCTAATTTCATTATTTGATACTCTCTTAAGATAAATTTGGTGTTATAAAATATATTTTGTAGTAATTTATTATAATATTACAAGTATTTTTTGTTTAAAATGACGAGCAGTACAAATATGAAAGTTTTTAAAAATTCTCGTTACACCATTCTTCAATTATAAAAACATTAATTTGCAATTTAATGCACTCAGAGTAATTGACAGTTTAATTTATCTAAGAGACCATTGATAAAGTTATTGAAAAGGAGAGGCCCAAGATTTGAACCCTGAGGTATCCCTGAAGTTAATGAAAAAATTTTAGACGAAAATCCAATGTAAAACACATAGCCAGAACGATTCACTACATATAATGATATTAACCTAACCAGTGCAGGGCAGAAACCAAACAAAGTCAACTTTGTAAGAAGGATATCGTGGTCTATGGAATTAAAGGCTTTAGACAAGTCATATATGACGTCAACTTATTGTCAGTTATCAAAGGCCGAAGAAAGAAATTGAGTAACGCCACAAGATTTGTGGTCGTTGATCGCTCAGATATGAAGTTTTGGAAGTGATGCATTCCGCATATATTAGACATTCAATATTTGCAAAAATTACTTCAACTTTCCATAAGTTACATTATGTATGAACCATTTCAGTGTTACGGTGTTTTGAATGATAACTATAGAAATATTAACCGTGTCCCGTAATTCCGCGAACGATTTGAAGAGTTTACTGTTAAACACCAAAAACTATAGAAATAATACAAATCTGTATCTGTGCACATAGACATACGCACGTATTTATCAGCGTTAACTTCAACCACAGACGCATGCGTTTCTGTCTAACGACTTTATCAATGCGGGTTTATGAAGTAACAACTAAACTGTTCGCTTTCTGGTCCAATAGTGAATTTTGTCCTATCATAATCTAGTGGCATCTGACGGACAAAACAGACTACGCCGATGGAAAGTAATTTCTTCTCGATTAGCAAAGCTATTAGAGAAGAAGAAAAAATACGCGTATTACTCATCGCCAGGTGGCCATATACCAAAAACAAATTAGCGTATCGATGCGAGAGCCCGCATCAAGCGTTGTTACAAATAATACATCCAATAAGTCCATGTGTACAGATACAGATTTGTTTTATGCAGATTTGTATTATTTGTAACAACTGTTATGTTTTGAGGAAAAAAAGGGGCCAATTGGAATATTTATATTTATTTTAATTTGTTGGATTAACCTCGTGTCTTTCAACTTTCCACTCTTTTCATTTAATTCATTTTCGAACCCTGTGGAATGGCAACCTCTTTTGCTTGCTTATTTTTGTACAATAGATGTCGCTCCTATCTTTGAATCTTCCGACGATCGTGTGTGACGTATGACCGGCGTGCGTTATCGCGAATCTTCAATCGTTCGGCACTTGGTCCGAGATCTCTGACGGCGCTGGTTGTGTTTTATTTTTGTGTGAGAACCTAGTCTTTGCGGTAAGAAGTATTTTAATCATTTGAACATTGTCTAATGTGTGTCCTTTATCCTTTGTAGGATATATTTTATTTTATCGCCTACTGGCTTGAGAATTTTTCCTATTTTTCTGCTGTATTCCAACGGAGTTAAAAACCTCGTGGAAGGCTTGGCAAGCTTTCCCACTGAGTTGCATTTGATCACATAGGCAAAACTAAATTGTTTAGTTCCGTGATTTGAACTTAGGCAAAAGCAAAGCCGAGTTGCTTTGTTTACGATGGAATTTATTGGAACAGAGTACCAAAATTATTAATTTTCGTAACCGTGAAAAGCTTTCCGAATTTTATTCTATGGCCAAATCTTATTTACTTCAGTGATGTTGATCGTTTGATGGAAATCCTTGGACGAAACGCAAACCCGAAGAATGGCGATTGTAAATTGATGCATATAAATTTAATTTGGAAAAAGATCCATTTCGCAATGGCAATGCTATGCCATTGTGAAATGCCTTCAGTTCTCATTGCATATTCAGTTCACCTAAAGGAATCTTACAAAACTATGGAAAGCTTTTTAACGAACATAGACTATAAACGACACGAGTGGAAAATCTGTAGAAATTTGAAGTTTTCTTATTCGGAATGCAACTGAAAATTACAAAATATAGTTGCTTTTTGTGCGAGTGGGAGAGTCGTGCTGTCTTACAGCAGTATGCAAGGTGTGTATAAATTGGCGTACTAACTAAACGTGACGACGTTCTTGGTCTAATTTGGAGTTAAAAGTCTTAATACTAAAACGGTGTATTATGTTTCCTGCCCAGAAAGAATTTAAAAGAAACATACATTTGGAAACACTTGTGAACCTTCGTCTTAAATTGTGCACATGAAGCAAAAGAAATAAAAATGAATTTAGCTCTTGAAATTAAATATTCTGATGACTCATCCAACGACGCGTTGCGCGTCATACCTCTGGCGCTCTCTCGATGTATGTAGAACGCTCGAGAAGAGAATTTCACATTGATATATAAGCCGTCGAGGAAGGGATTGAGATTATTCGATACCAGTCTCGCGGAGTGAACATAAATATAAATATAATAACTTTTAACGGTACAGACAGACAATTAAAATCTTTATATAATTACATTAACACTATTCACCCAAACATCAAATTTACCATTGAAATAGAAGAAAATAAATCCATAAACTTTTTAGATTTCACTATAACACCCACAACTAAAAAACATGAATTTTCTATCTACCACAAACCTACACATACAGACACAACTATACACGCACATTCGTTTCACCCTATTACACATAAATTATCTGCTTATCAATCAATGCTTCACAGACTAATTAACGTCCCGTTGAGTAAAGAAAACTTCGATATAGAATTAAATAGAATACACGTTATAGCGCTAAATAACGGTTTCACCATAAATTTAATTAATAGTATTCTAAAAAAACTACAGAAATCTAAAAACGATATCTTCAATCTACCCCACAGTAAAAAACAATAGAACATTTAGTTATAATTCTATCACATACATCGGTACAATTTCAAATAAAGTAGGAAACTTATTCAAAACAAGTAAAGAAGAGACCATTTCATTCAAAACTAACAATTCCTTACAAAACGCTATAAAAAACAACAAAGATAAAAAGGACAATAGATTAAACTCAGGGGTTTACAAGTTGACATGCCAAGATTGTAAAAAAGTGTATGTCGGACAGACAGGACGGACATTTGATATTAGAATGAAAGAACATGAAAGAAGCCACAGAGACAAGAAGACAGACTCAACTTTCGCTAATCATTGCCTAGAACATAATCACAAATTCAACACTAATTTTAAAACTTTGCATGTTCTAGATAAAAGTAAAAAACTTAATATGTTAGAAAGTTTAGAAATTAACAAATATAATAAATTAGGTATAATTTTAAATAACCAACTAGACATAAATAACTCCCCCCTACTAAACCTAAAACTCATACATGTCCACCCCCTCTTAGAATGAGATTAGTTCTGTACTTTGTATTGATATATATAAGATCTAATTGATAATTTGAATTAGTATTTTCATCCACCTGATGAAGCCACAGTGTGGTGAAACATATGTAGTGTGTTAACATTATATATATTATTTTGAAACTATACAACTGTGTTTTATTATATCTATATAATGAAGTTTCAACAAGTATCTCCTTCGTCGATTATTAATAAATATAAATACATAAATGTGCTTATTGTTAGTAATTAGTTTTTATATTGTTATTCGTTTTATTATTAATATAGTGTGTGTCTAAAGTTACCGTTAGTTTTATTAAGAACCCGAAAAAACAAACTTTACAATATTTATTGTGAAAATATTAAAGTTTTAAAGTTTTGTAATAGTATTGACTTATTTTTGTACATCTCTTTAACAAAAGTAAATGTCATTATTGCCTACATAATTCTTTGAATTGAAATCCATCAGCTTGTAGACATAGCTGCAATCTATATGGTATCGTTTGTACTGTTCGCTCAAACCTTTCCGGTGTGATTTCTAATACTTTGGCATCAATTCGGATTCTAACTTCGTCAGTGTTTTGAGGAGCTGCAAAATAAAATTTTCCTTTAATAAAACCCCAAACAAAAAAATCTAATGGGATTGGATCGGGGGATCTCGCAAGCCATAATATGGGATCGCCACCTCCATCTGCTTGGAAAGTGTTCATCCAACCAGTCTTTTACATTACGAGCAAAGTGCACAGGGGCTCCATCGTGCATGAAAATCATATTACGTCGAATGTTCAGCGGTATCTCATCAATAACTTGTTCTAAATCACTTAAATATCACCGGCATCTAGACGATTTGGAAAGTAAATTGATCCAAATACTCTGTGGTTTATTATAAAATTATTATAAAACCTTCTTTGGTGACCGTATTTGCGAAATTCAGATGGATTTTCATCTGCCCAATGATGAAAATTATGAGTATTAAACACACCATCTCTGATAAACATGCACTCATCACTTCAAAGAATACGTCTTAGAAAGTCACTTTCTTCCTGAATCCTATTTAAGATTTTATTGCAAACATTGATTCGAAATAGGTTTCCGTAGAGGAGCTGAAATTTAGAAACATGGTATGGATGAAGTAGTTTTCTCGTAGAACAAATGAACAGTCTAATTACTGGGGATATGTAATGTAGTAGCTAATTGACGGGTACTGGTAGAGGGATCTTCCTGTTTTGTGGCTAGAATTTGCTCTTCTAGTTGCATTCTTTGCCTTGGTCGATTAGAATTTCTTGGACTAGACGAACCTGTTTCATGAAGACGTTGGTCTAGCCTTGGAAATAATTTTTTTTGCAAACTACATATTTTCTAATTCGCTGCGCAGTTAGAAAAAGTTGTCAGATGGAAACCGCCAAAAAGCAGGAATTATTATAGATTTATTAAAGCCATATTAGCAACAGCAAAAAGGTACGTATCTCGAGGCTTCTGTAGAGAATATATCCCGGAACGGAGCAATGAAACGGAACAGCTTTATCCGGAATTTCAAAACAGCGGGGGTTCTGAGATAGCGGATAAACTCCTTAATCGTCTGGACATAGAACGTCGTAAAAATGGGAGGAAATGGTAGTATGGACTTCAAAAGATCTAGTAGGAAAGCTTGGAGCCTTCTGAATAAACTAGGTAGTTCTAACCCACCCTCTCGTGGTCCACTGGAAGTATCAGCTTACTAAATCGCTGCACGCATTGTAACACTGTCCAAGGTCCCAAGTGCAAGATAATAGAACGCAGACATTAAGAAACAACTGACACTCTGCCGCTAAACAACAGCCCATACTGAATACTCCAGACCATTCGCGGTAGAGGAGGTAGATAAAGCACTGAACGATAGTAAATCTGGCAAAGCACGTGAATTTGACAGAATCCATCCCGAATTCTTCAAGAATTGGGAAACACACAATGATGTGAATGAGTAAATTCCACTCAGACATCCTATTGACAGGAGATATTCCAACAGAGCTCAAGGAATCCAAAATAATTGCAGTCTTGAATCTGAACAAATCCAAGAATCTTCCTGAAAGCTTTCGACCGATAACTTTGTTGACCTAATGTTATAAGTTTCTTGATTGTTATTAAACCGACTTATCCCATTGATATTGGAGCATGTTCGCGTTGAACAAACTGGCTTGAAACCCAATCGCAGTTCAGCTGACCAGGTGCTCAGCTTAACAACGCACATTTAGCGCTTTTCTTACGAGTATATGAAACCCTAGTGTTTTATGTGCCGAAGCTACTCACCATCGTTTGAAAGCAACATGTAAATAACCGGTACATAGCTACAAACGTGGTTATGTTTTACATGTCGTGTCTAAAGCACAGAATCTGAAATGGAAACTATAGTCAGAGTTTCAGATAAAGGTATGTAAATAATATTTAAATCAGATTCATAATTTAGCATGTGTTTATTTATTTTAGAGTATGCTATTAAGTTCTTTTGATACTTGGAGTTCAGATGAAGAGTCTACATCAACATATTCTGATTCTGATTCGACTACTTCTGAAGAGAATGTACAACCAGCGCTAGTAAAATGTAGATAAATATACAGACGAAGAATTCAAGCATCACTCTCGTATGTCTAGAATAACAGTGAAAACAATGATTAACATGTTAAAAAATTCAAATATTTTGCTATTCCATTCTGATGGAAGAGAGAAAATTAGTGCAAGAAAATCATTTTTACTTGCACTCTGGTACTTTAGCAATATAGAGACATTTCGTGAAGTGGCAAATCTATTTGATGTCAGTTACAGTTCAGCTCATAGGTGTTTAAGAAGAGTTATTAAATTTCTGTTGTTACTACAGCCGCATGTTATAAAGTAGCCTACAGATGAAAAACTAGAAACTATCATTACTGGATTTAAAAAAAAGATAATATGGGAAATATCTTAAGAGTTAAAGATGGCAGTCATATTGAAATACCGAGGCCAAAGTACGATCAAGATGCATACTGTAATAGAAAGGGCTATCATAGTATAATAATTACAGGGAATTGTAGACCATGAAAAAATATTTCTTAATGTATTTTGCGCAGAAGCTGGATCAATGCATGATGCCCGTGTATTAAGAAAATCTGGTATCTACACAAAAATGCAAGAAAATCCTCAATTTATGGGTAATTGCTTTCTATCGGGAGATTCAGCATATCCTACTTTACATTGGATAAAAACCCCTTATAAAGACAATGGACACTTAACAATTGAACAAAAAACATATAATCAAAGGTTGTCTTCTAAGAGAGTTATCATTGAAAATGCCTTTGGATTATTAAAGGGACGCTTTCGCAGATTAAGGAAACTTGATAATATCGACATATCTCTTTCTACAAAATTAATTATGTCTGCTTGTGTTTTACATAATATATGTATTAATGAAAATGATTTCATTGAGACAGAAACAAACGATTTCAACCAGCCACTCTAAACTTCCCTTCAATGAATAGCAAAACTTAAATTGTTAAAAGTATGTAAATAATGTACAAATAAATACAAGAACAATATTGGTATTTTTATTTATTAAAGATACGCTCTTTCGGCTTGTTTAACATTTTTTTATGAAGGCATACACAAGCTAATTGAAAGATCTGAAAATGTATTAGGGTTGCTGGTAAATATATTGAAAAAGAAAAACAATTTAATATTTTTGTTTTCTCTCCCTTTCCTCCATTCCGCGAACTTAAAAACGCTCCCTCGTATATAGTTACCACCACGGAGTAGATTTTTTTTTATGAAAGTTCGAAAAGATTTTAAATTTTCATGACAGTAAATATTTGTTTGTTAACACTTCATACAAGGGTGCATTGATATATTCTTAGCCTATTATTGAAACAATTTAAAGTTGGGACTTATAATATTTTATTATTCAACATAGTCTCCTCTTAAATGAATACACATAATACAGCGATCCTGAACGCCTTTAACCCTTTGTCTGCAAATCAGTCCTCCATAGCTTCTATTACCTCTTCGTTACACAAAAATTGACGTCCTTTTAAACTTTTTTTCAATCGAGGACACAGATAATAGTATGAGGAGACTTAACCTGGGGTACAGGGTGGGTGTTCCAGTAATTCGATCCCTAGATCGCGAATTATATTCATATTAATGCGCGATTTGTGTGCAGGGGCATTGTCCTGCAAAAACAATACATCTTTCGCTAACATGTCACGTCTTGTTTCCTTAATTTTCTCTTTCACAGTGGTAAGTAATTTGGAATAAGAATCTCCAGTGACGGTCTGACCCTTTTCTAAGTAATCGATCATACTTATTCCACGGATATCCCAAAAAAACTGAAGCAAGAACTTTTCTAGCGGATTTTTGAACTGATAATTACTTAGGCATTGGAAAAACATAATGCTTCCACTCTATCGGCTGCTGTTTTGTTTATGGGTCGCAAATCCATGTTTTAACCATAGGCATAAGATGGTTAAAAAAATCTGGATTTCCTTCAAAACGAGCACAGATTGACTCACTTTTACTCGTTTGTGTTCGGAGTTCTAGCATTTAGGAATTCATTCTGCAGACTTTTTTTCATATCTAAATCGACGCTCACTAAATTATGGACGCATTCATATGAAATCTTTAGTCTCTCAGCTATATGTCTCAGTCAAATTTGGTGGTCTGATAATATTATGTCATGAACTGCGTCAATATTTTCGGGGGTGGATACCGAAATCGGTCTTCCTGGTCGCTTCCCATCTTCAACGGAGTCTTTTTTTTTTGAATGACGCAATCCAATTTTGGGCAGTCACATATGATGGGCATTGATCGCTAAATGTGTTAAGCATATCTTCGTAAATTCCCTTACCACTTAACCTCTTCCAATACAAGTATTTCATGATGCCTTAATACTCCAATTTATCGATTTTCACATTTGCATTCGACATGCTTTCTTTATTTACTGCACAGCAATACTTCGACTTCTTGACGTAAGATTTTACAGTGACACTTTTAAATTAGCATTGTTTCTAGCTATTATAACAAGATTTTGTTTGGTTCAGGGAAAATGGCCTAGTCTAACAGGATATCAATACCCCTCGTATATGGACTGTACTGGGGTAGTCATAATACAACATTCAACAGTAATCCGTCATCATATTTTGATTTAAGAAACCTTGATATCGTGTTTTCATTAATTTAATGTCCTAAGCTAAGCGCTCATCTTGTTTATCGCTTACTGGTTTAAGGCTGACTGGAAAAAAAATTAAATATGAATGTAAGAAGGTTTAAGGACATTCAAGAATCCATTTTTTATATATACTTAAAAATTTTTCTACACTATTTTAATGAAGTGAGGTCTTTTCGCTACCAAGAAAAATGTTATATCCACTTAATAGCCTGTCGTGTTTGCAATTTAACTTTAGTTAAGCACTTTTGAAATGTGGAATGCTGAAAGATTTCCTTTATTTGAAGCTTTAGAGAAACAAAACCAAACACGAAATCAATGCTTTATTGTTTTAAAGGTCAACATTGCAACTACTTCCAAAGCATATAATCTTTTTAACTCTTAACCTGCATTTTGGAAATATGTCGTTTCGGACTCGATATACTAACTCATACGAGAAACGCTATGTACTAAAAAAGCGGAGATCAGATTTATAATCAGCATTCCAAAAACAGCCCAATCCATCCAAAATTATGTGTGATTATAAAAGTTCAGATTTTTATGTACAACAAAAACTTTGAATATCCGCATAAATATACCAAAACTACATAGAAAACTATGAAATTATTGCTTATTCTTTAAATATTCTTCTAAGAGTATTAATTTTCTTTCTTCCATTTCAAGTTTCTTCTTTTCTAACAACACTTTTTTTTCTTCATGCCGTTGCTGTTGTTTATATTCATCTTTCTTTATATGCATCCACTAAAGTTTTAATTTTCTCTTGTTTCTTATATTTACTTATTTTTTGTTAATAATTTCATCTGTACAATTAGCTGTACAATTAGCATCTTTACTGTTGCCTACCTCAGAGTCAATATTCATATCACATGAGGTATATGTTGATTCTGGAGTATTTTCTCTACTACTTGATAATGAATCTAAGCTATTTGTAGAAGTATTTGTTGGTTTTGAGCCTAAAAGCTCATCTAATAAGTCAAAAAACATAAATCTGGTAGGACCTTGACCTGTGCGACTTTTGGTGTCCTTCGCTTTATTATAACAGCGTGTTAAACTTTTCCATTTATTTTTTATATTAAGTGGATTTACACTGTAACCATTACTTTCGAGTTCATTTCCTATATTTTCATATACATATTTACGTTTCAATGGGTGATTCAAATCATGAATATGTGACCCCATTATTGTAATTAATAATTTTATTTCAGCATATGTCCATATTTTATGTAGCATTGCATTATTTTGTTCATCTGCGACGTTTTGGGATTGTTCTTCTGTAATAGTTTTTGATTGTTCTTCTGTAACATTTTTTGATTGTTCTTCTGTTTGAAAATTTATTATGTTTTTGCAGCACTTGCCATGAAAGAGTAATGAGGCAGCATACCGTTCATCTGTAAAAAATGTTTTTATTATTTATGTTAAAATTATATTTTACTAATTTTAACCAACCTGTGTGAGCCCTGCGAACGTCTTCTTTGTTTAATAAAAGACGATATATGTTTCCATTTTCTGGATCTGTAATGAAACAACCGGATAGTTTAATAATATTTCAATTTACAAAATAAATAAAATCGATAACATAACCATAAAAATTATTGAGTACTTCAAGCACTCGCTCAAAGGCTGGTGTTCGAAGGGTGAAGGAAAGGAGAATCTCGGCGCTTCTGTGTTTCGAACACTTTTCAAAGGAACACGGGTAAGGACGCTCGGAGTAGCTCTGTGTTGTTCCTCACCGTGAAAGGAAAGCAATAATTAAGGCAGGGTTTTAGAAACGGCTCAAGACAACTGTGGTGTATGTTAACCTATCTGCGGCATATGATACTGTCTGGAGAGAAGGTTTTGTCTAGAATTTTTTCTCAACGTAGTACCATGCAGCTAAATAGCATCTTTATTAAACAATATGCTTTGCGATAGGCCCTTCCCAATAATAAGAGGAGGGAGCAGGAGTAAAATGAGATACCTTAATAATGGATTGCCTCAAGAATCGGTACTTGCACTTGTCCTGTTTAATCTGTATGTTTCTGACATGCCACACACAATGTTAAAGAAGTTTGGATATGCCGATGACCTTCATGTCGGAGTAAAACCATAGAGGGAACTAATAATATACTTTCAGAGGACCTGTTCATGTTGGAAAAATACTTCGCCGACTGGAGACTAATACCGAATTGGAATAAAACAGGAGTGTCGTATTTTGACCTTAATAATAAACAAGCACGTCTAGAGCCGCAGGTGTACTTCAATAACAACTTGCCACTTTATAATCCTTATCCATTATATCTGGGAGTGATAACGGATCGAACACTTTCATATAAAAAACATCTAGAGAACACCTCAGCCAAAATAAATACTAGAAATAACATAATCCACAAAACTCTGCGGTACTGCTTGGGGTGCGAACACATTCACCCTTAGAACGTCAGCTCTTAGGTTTGTTTAGCTTTGTTTAGCTTTGTTTCTCAGTAGCTCAATACTGCACCCCAGTACTACTAAACAGCTGTCACGCAAAGAAGATCGACATCAAACTCAACGAAACCATGAGAATAATTAGCGGTTGTTTCAAAAGTACACCTCTCCCTTGGCTCTCGCTTCTAAGCCATATTGCACCTCCCATCAACCGGAGACAGGAAAGCCTGGTAAGAGACTATAAGAAAATAATATAGAATCCCCACCTTCCAGTAAACAGTTATCTGTCTGATGCCAGTCTGTCGAAACTAAAGTCTAGATCTCCTCCACTACTGCCAGCAGAACAACTTATAGCAGAAGATTTCAACTCAAATTATAGATTGGGAGAGTATTAGGAAGCCTTGTAACCCACTCAAGCGGCCCATATTATTGATCCTACCCTTACCAGGAATGGAGCTGCCTCGCCATGAGTGGAGGACACTCAATAGAATGAGAAGGTCTAACGGAATTTGTCGTGACTCTATAAATGGGGACTGACTGAGACACAAACTTTCGAATGCGGAGAACTTCACCAGAGTGTTCGCCATATTACAGCTGAGTGCTGTAATGGGACACATTACGCCCATCTTATTTCAAAGCAGTTATATCCATTTGTAAAATTTTAAAGAATATTAAAATTAATTTATTTAAACTAAAAAAGTCACATTGTATAAATTTTAATGCTTTTCCCGCCATTAAATATTATTGCAGAACATTTCGCAATAATATTACACACGTATTTCGATCAGTTCTTTCTATGCTAAATCATCATTTTGTATAATTAAGTGTGTATAGTTAGTCATACATAAACTCTATTAAAATAATCCAGTGTCACATATACGAATCGTTAGAATCACTGTATTGCATCATCTACGAAACCAGTATGATCAAGAACTTTATAAGAAAGCCGGGGAATCACCAAGAGAAAACCGAAGCTCGGACGCATCAAGGAAAGCGAAACAAAACACTTGGCTCAAGGGAGTCAAACGAGTCAAACGTGCTACCCTTAACGTGATAATAAAGTGAGGGAATACTGCAATAAAAGGACTCGACTCAAGTCAGTAAAAACGAGTCAAACGTGCGACCCTATAAGCAAGCGTAAGAAAGGGTTAACCGCATTTTGTGTACTTAAGTACAATAAGTACACAGTGTAGTAAAAGTATCACTTGTATAAAAATGCAGTCATTAGTTAAAAGTGAATCCCACGCTTAATTACATCAGGGCTCTTGTCTGGAATACCCGGCACCCTGAAGCGTGAAGAAACAGTGTTAATTCAGTGAACAAGTGCATCACTCCGGAAGCACCGAGTCAACGATAAAGTGTAATGGCCATTAGTGTTGCGATGAAAGGTTAGTCTTTATAAATACTGTTTATAAATCTGATCAGACTAAACAGTTTAAATCTGTGTTAAATTTACTGTATCTCGCCCCATATGTATATTAGTATTTAGTAAACTTTTCAGAATACCCCTAAGTAAATTTGTAATTAATCAGATGTAAATTAACAAGCTTTATTTATCAATATAAGTACATTTAGTAATCATTTGTTCTTTTATTTCAATTCATGTAATCTAAGCTTTACTGGAAAAGCATATTAAACAAAAGAAATTGATCGAAACAATTATTAAGTAGAAAAAGAGGGATTCATTATTTTTTCACCTTAGTTTTCTAACACGCTTTGAGAGAGTAAGCGTAAGTCGCATTTCGTCTTACCCGTTTTATTTAGAGTCCTTTTCTATATCTCTCCGCTATTTTTAGCTAACCGGCAATTATAAAAGTACAATTATACCTTAGAGGGGGGTAACCCTCTTGGCGCCCGACAAAAACAGTAATTGAAAAGGCAATTACTTAATATTCAACTTTAATCTATATCTCAATATTTAGGATAACTGCGGCAATTAAGTAGTTTAACGACAAAGTTATCTTTTGGGCAGCACTCTCGAATCCCTCGAAGCCCAGGACATTATTAATATAACGAACTAATGTTAAAGGGTAATGAGAACTGTTACAGTGCCCCCTTACAGTATATGGAGATGAGATGAGTGACTTCTTTGAAGCTACTGACTCCGCGTTGGACTGGATCAATGGCCTTGATTTTAAAATTTAACTTTTAGATGTATGTTTTTAACCCATGTTAGCTGTTTCGTCCATATAGATTTTATTTGTATTTTAATTTTATTTAAGTATAATCAAATAGATTTAGTTTTATTTATTTTACTTATTAAATCAAAGGTTTTAATTTTATAATACTTGTAAATGTAAAGTGTTTAGAAAGGTCTTGAAGTTTCCCAAATATCTAATTTGTTAATTACGTAAGTGGTCAGATATTATATTGCTTGTGCATTGTCTTGTTTCCTACGGTCATAAAACTCTTTACTCAGTACAGGTATAATCCTTTTTGTAAATTCATTCATTTGCGAATGTAGATCTATATAATGGCATAAGTTTTATTGTTATATTTAATTTATTGTATTTATTATATTGAATGTATTCATCTTTTTTACGATAAGGTTTAGAGATTTCGGTTTAATGTATTTTTCCTGTATTCTTCGAATACTGTTCGTTATCTCTAGCCCATTTGCTGTTCATTGTAATATACGTACTCGGTAATTCAATACCTGTAACAATTGTATTGTTTGTATTTAGTATTTAATATTTATTTTATTTGTCAGTATTATAATTAAGGGTTCATGTGCATATTGTTTATTTCAATCCATTTATGACGATGGTAAACAACATAATATACCTTTCCTTGAAGAAGGGTAAAATATTTGCATCGCAATTTTATTAAAATTATTTGAGTTGTTTTCTCCCACCCTTGTAGCTAGCGTGTTAATTCAAATTAGTGTATTATTCAAAACATATATTTCGGTCAAACACATTCCGAAAATTCCTTCAAACCAGGAGGAAAAATATTAGCCATAGGCTAAATAAATAAATAAATTCCTTGATTTATGTGTCCCTACCACATTCATGTCTAACAAAACAAAAGAACTGAGACATGTCTCGAAAATAAATTTTTTTAATTATTATTATAATTAATAATTTATTTACATTTACTATTTGGGGGGTCCCGGAGCCAAGAAGATCGAGAATCGCTTACTTTAGATTGATCTTTCGGCGGAAACAAGTTACTAATAAGATTCAAAATTATAATAGTGCAACATTATAAATTAAAAATAGATTTATCATCTTGCCTTATAGTACCTGTTTTCGAACCGAGTTTTAAGAAAAATTCTGGTGGTATAATTTTACCGCTACAATTTTTTTTAAATTTTGTTTTTGCTTTTGCAACTTCTGAAGCCTTAAATCAAACAGGGCAGAAAAGGTTGGAAAAAATTAATATTAATGGCAACACAATTGATTATCTCTTTATACAAGAGGCGAAATCAACTCAACCCTAGGCTTGAGCATCTTCATCATATTTGTCAATATTTAATTAAAAGGATTGCATTTATACTGCCGACGGTGCGCGGTGGTTCTTAACCACGGGCCTCAATAATAAATTACGGTCCCATTTAAGAGCGTTAAGGAGTTCTTCCTAACATTAGTGAGCCTTTCGCGGGAAGGTTAATCAATAAATGGTGATTAATTAGCACCAGATGCCGACGAAAATTGATCAGTATATGTTCGGTTTTAAACTCCTCGAGGTAAATTAGTAATGATTAATCTTTATAATTGCAGCATGAAGTTCCTGGTACTTCCTACAGTAGCTTAAATTCAAATTTGCGATTCAGAAGATCACTAAAATTGTTACAGATACATATTATGTTATGTGTACCATCATCTCTAATTATTTATTTACAAAAAGTAGTAACTATAGATATATAGGGTGTATGGAGCATGTGCTGCAATTTTAAAAATATAATTAAGTAAAACGAAATTTCTAAATAAATCTAAAAGAAGGTGGAAACTCCGCACTCTCTCGCGTGTGTATTGTATGTATAACAGCCTATAACAACAATGACAGAAAAATAGTTATATTATCAAGAATCTTCGACGTAAAGATGTATTCATTTTGGTTATATCTCTGTTTGAAACAAGATTAATTTTAACTTAATGTCTGTTAAAGCAGCAACATAAACACTCTTAAACGTCAGTCTAGCAAACATCTAGTGTTTTATTTTAATTTCAAAAAACCCTTACTCTATAAGAGTAAGTGCACATTTACGCAACCGCAGAACCTAGTATCTACTTTTCATTTATGCGGCTCTGTATATAACAAGTGTTCATTTGAAAAGTCAATCTAGGTTACTTTGAAATTTTGATGGAATAAGACGCAAATATATTAGTATGTGTTTGTTGTTCCGTAAACGTAAATCCAAATGACATTTGAGAATGTCAATCACAAATATCAGTTAGTGCATAAAATAATCGTGCGTCGATTCTGGTTTAAATAAATTGCTTCTCAGTTTTAAAATGGCTTTCACTTTAGAACATAAAATTTTTTTAGTCCAGGCTTATTTTCGAAGTGGTAATAAAATTGATGGTTTATGGTTTTATTCAGTTCAATATTGCATGATAGAATTTCAAGTTGAGTTTCCACATTTTGTAATAGATTATATACAATTTAAGAATACTTTAAATAGAACTTTAAAACTTTTTTCTGAAACTGGTAGTCCCTTATGAAAATCAGGCAGCGGAGCAGTTAAGAAATGTACACCTCAAGTTGTCAATCGTGTTGAAGAAATAATGGAAAATGAACCACAAACATCTGTTCAACATTTGGGTCAACAAATAAACCTTTCTGTTGGTACAACTTACAAGTTATTAAAAAAAGATATGCAACTTTATCCAAACCGTGTCACAGCAGTACAAGAATTGTTAGAAATTGATTACCCATGTAGACTACAGTTTTGTAATTGATTTGTAAATATGAACAATAATGGAGAACTTTCGAAAAGAGTAATCTTTACTGATGAAGCATGATTTTATAAAACGGGATACCTAAATTCACAAAATACAAGAATTTCTTATCTAAAAAATAACATATTTCGAACACCTATATTGAATTTGAATGATATGCTACAGAGAATCGAACAGAAATGCATGGAAATTAATAACAATCCAGTAATGTATCAGAATAATTGAAACATACATGAGTAGGTAAACCCCACCAGTTTTGTATAATACAAAGGTATTTATAATAATATAAAATATTATTAAAAATCTGGTGTGAAGAACACAAATGCAGGTTCACTATTAATATTTTCTGCCGTAGTATGAGTGAAGGCACAATACAAAATTCAGTTTTCTAGAGAGTTGGCTGTGCTAACCTTTGAAAGGGCGTCGTTACTTCACATTAATTATGTGGACGGTATGCGAGATACTTCGGCTGTCTGACAACAGGTAGCGCCGAATTTACTTCTGCGCTCGGTCTGAATAATTACGGTGATAGGGCGAGGTGGTTCTTTTCTGTGAATGTGTCTGGAAATATCCTTTCTCCAGCAGGGGCGTACCGATGAGCTTGTAGAAAAGCGAAATACGTATCTACGTCTCTGGGGATAGGATATATTCGGGCACGTTCACAGAAAATATTAATAGTGAACCTGCATTTGTGTTCTTCACACCAGATTTTTAATAATATTTTATATTATTAAAAATACCTTTGTATTATACAATTCAGTAATGTTGCAGAATATCATCAGAAATTTTGAACGGAGGATTGGAAAGTGCATTGATCTTGAAGGACAACATTTTCAACATTTGTTATAGTTTTCAATAAATACCTATTATTTGTTATTTATTTGTATGTATGAAACTATCAAAATATACGACTTCGTAGGTTAAGTAGAAAATTTTAATTTACGACATACTTCAAAATGTTCTCAGTAAATCACATGCTACTAGATTGACTTTTCTAATGAACACCCGTTACAAAGTAATATAGTCCACGGCACCATCGTTTGGAACAATCGTAAATTGTCTGGAAGTGAAAGTTTTGGTCCTACAAATTTTCACTAACAAAACCTTCAGTCGTCACATCCTGAATACATAAATCATGCAACTCTTCGCGTCGGCAGTCTGCAAACATGCCGAATGCTGTAACAACCTGGAATACGCTATTTATTAAATTTGTATGAGAACTGAAAACAGGCTTTACCTTGACTAGCAAATACATGAGATCTGATGCCTTTATCATAAACTGTTCAATTTCCTTTCGCTGAAGTATCCACGACTTCTTAGGTTCATCACCCATGGAGTTACTCTTCATATTTTCTGTGATCATAAGGAATTTAGAGATATCAACGTTTTTCTTAATCTTTAACATTTTTTCAGCTTAGAGTAGACGCACCAAAGAGATGAAGCTTTGTAAACTTTTGACTACAGAAAATGAATCACAATTTATTAAATATAATCATTTTAAATACATTTTCATACAATTTGAGACAAGTACGCCATTACGATTTTTTCATCACAATTATTGCTAATGACATTTTTCCCATGCCACCACTCCCAAAACTTATCATATTCTTTGATATATAATTCCTTGGACTTCTGTGGTATTAGTTTTCCCTGAGTTGCTTCAACTTCGTGCAAAATTTCTTGTGAATAAACGTTTTCCGCTACTTCAATTGTCATTTTGAAAGCGAACTGTTTAATAACCAAACAATATGAAACATAGTATCCCTAACAACATCAAAACAAACAACTATCTACACACTCTAAAATTGATATCGATCAACAGCTCGATGCAATTCACTCGCATTTGTTGGCATTTGTCGCAAAAATAGTAAATATTTTATTAATGTTTTTGGAAACTAAAATCGATAAAACGCTGTATGTACTATGGGTATAATTGCCGATTATGCCCTTCGGGAAATTAAAAGCCTTAAACTTTCCCTCGTGCCATAATCTCCTAATTATTCCCTTAAGACATAAATAACTATTATACATGAACCCTGCATTTTATTTTATTTAAAGAACCCTTTAGAAACTTATAGTTATCAACGAATTATATTGATAGCGCTGTTTGGATAAACATAAATACACTGCACGTATTTTTTTCTATATTATTTTATTATCTAAATTTATTATTATTAGTTGCTCAGTCTTATTTTAATACTATACAAGTGTCCCGTATCGTTATGTTCAAATTTTAGGAGTGTAAAGTAGACTTCATTTCAAATAACAAAAACGCAAAACTTGTATATCCATTTTTATTTGTTTCAAAGTTACAGATTTATGGATGTGATTGTCAGATCATGAAAAAAAATGTAATCCTAAAATCATAAGAAACTGATTTGATTTCAAAAAGTTCAATTAATATATTCGAAATGTCCACCTCCTTGTTGAATGCAGGCTTGTGCCCGTAAGCCAACAGAAGAAGTACCGAATTTCATACTTGTTTTGTCGGATTTGCTCGGTGAAGCCAGGTGAATACGATCCAACAAATTTTCTCTTGTGTTCGAAACTTGCGCGTAGACTAAATGTTTCATACCCCCATAAATAAAAGTCAAGGGCATTAAGATCGGATGATCTGGGTGGCCATGCAACAGGACCACCTCGACCAATCCATTTTAGATAATTGACGTTAACCCAATTTCGGATAGCAATTCCGAAATGTGGTGGTGCCCCATCCATGTGAAACCACATGTCTCGTCGAACATTCAGTGGGACATCCTCTAAAAAACCTAGCAGTTCGTCAATAAGAAATTGAAGGTAATTGTCCGCATTTAACCTTCCAGGAAGACAGGACCAATCAACAAGTCATCGATTAGGGCCGCCCAAACGTTAATAGAAAATTCATGTTGAAATTTAGATCGGAGTATAGCTTTGGCATTTTCTGATGACCACTTGTGCATGTTTCTCAGATTTATAACACCTCGTGTACATTCATCTGTCCAGAGGACTTTTCTGCAGAAATTAAAATGAAGCCGTTACTGTCTTAATATCCAGGTAGAATAAACTAGACGAGCATAGTGGTCTGCCTCAAGCAAACCGTGTCCCGTGCGATAGTGATATGGATATAAGCCGTCACATTTTAAAATTCACCAAACTGTCGTTCGTGGTACTTCTAGTTGTCTAGTGATTCGACGTACACTGAGAGTTGGATTCCTTGTAACAATAGCTACTGTTTCTTCCTCTAAGTCTGCTGGCAAATTTACACCTCGGTCGAAAAGATAATTGTCTGTGTACTTCCAGAAACGTTCTGTAATGAGGAATGCGCCTATCGGGAAACCGATGTCGGTATTCAATAACGTGCACTGGCGATACAGTAGCCATACACAAAATACATGTTCGCAGACTCCTGAGAAGAAAACCGGTAAGGCATTTTGAATAAAGAAAACGTGTTCACTCACTAATAAGCTTTTGTATAAACTGAAACGTAATGTAATCCTTTATTAAAAAATACAACGTTAACAGTCATCTGAACATTTGTTTATTTTATGATATTCATGGTTCAGCACTTACGAAATAAGTAAGAACCTTCCTTATCATAAATCAATTTCCAGTACTCTCTTTTGTAGATCTCCATGAAATTACTGTATGAACTACTGTTTATTTATTTTAGGATAACATTTTATTACGCGACGTTAACAATCGCAGGCCTGTTATGGATATTAAGACAGTCACGGCTTCATTTCAATTTCTGCAGAACAGTCCTCTGGACAGATGAATCTACGTTCACGAGAAGTGGTGTTACAAATCTGAGAAACCTGCACAGGTGGTCATCAGAAAATCTCAAAGCTATACGCCCATCTACATTTCAACATGAATTTCATATTAACGTGTGGGCGGCCTTAATCGATGACTTGTTGATTGGTCCTGTCGTTCTTCCTGGGAGGTTAAATGCGGACAATTACCTTCGATTTCTTATGGACGAACTGCCAGATCTTTTAGAGGATGTCCCACTGAACGCTGGACGACTTTTGGTTTCACATGGATGGGGCACCACCACATTTCGGAATTGCTCTCCGAAATTGGGTTAGCATCAATTATCCAAGATGGATTGGTTGAGGTGGTCCTGTTGCATGGCCACCCAGATCACCCGATCTTAATCCCCTTGACTTTTATTTATGGGGGTACATGAAAAATTTAGTCTACGCGCAAGTTTCGAACACAAGAGAAGAGTTGTTGGATCGTATTCACCTGGCTGCCGAGCAAATCCGACAAAACAAGTATGAAATTCGGATAAGTACTTCTTCTGTTGACTTACGGGCACAAGCCTGCATTTAAGAAGGAGGTGGACACTTCGAAAATATTATTAATTGAACTTTTTTAAGTAATAGTTATTTATGTACCTAGGTTCGTAAGTACAGTTTTATGGTTGAGAATACGATTGCAAACCGAGACCCGTAGGGTCGAGGTTTGTATGTATTCGAGACCATGAAAGTGTACTGTACGAACCGTGGTGCATATGAGATTTTTCGTCATACCTACGTTTTTTTTAAATAGACTAATTTGAATGATTTTCCACTTTACTTTTACTATATATGTATATATACACATTATAACATCAAGTCAGGAATATTTGTCGTATCTATGGTAACCATGTTTGTGTCGATATAAATTTATATTTTTGATAAATGTCAAAGTATATGCAATAGATTTTCATAAGTTTTTCTTTCTAAATAAAATTTATAAACATAAATCAAATAGAGATGGATGCTATTATAGCTTGTACTGAGATTTTGCCGGAGAAATGTAAAAACAGCTACAATGAAACCTATAAAATGTTCAAAGATTGGTGTCACCAGAGGTATGTGGAGAGTATTTCAGAAAGTGTAATGCTGGCATATTTTCGTGATAGATCTATGAAGTTAAAATCACCCAACAGTTTATGGTGTGAATACTCCATGTTAAAAACTACCATATTTATTAACGAAAATGAAGATATTTCAAAATATCCTAAATTGAAAGGATTTTTGAAGCGTAAAAATGATGGTTTTAAGACTAAAAAGTCTAGTATCTTTACAAGAGAGGAAATGAATAAATTTCTTAATGAAGCTTCCGACGATACATATTTGTTGATGAAGGTAAGTTTACAGAATGATTCTTTTTAATTCGTGTTCATTCTATACTAATTTTTTGCAGGTTGTTATGATTATGGTAATTGCTGGGGCTTGTAGGAAAGATGAACTAGTTAAAATGAAAATTCAAGATGTGGAAAATAAAAATGATGTAATAATAATTAAAATACCGGATACTAAAAATGGATTAAAACGTTCTTTTACAATTATTGCGAAGGAAGAATATCCAATTAATTTTATGCTAATTATTAAAAAATACATTGGTCTGAGATTAGAAAATATTACCAATGATAGATTTTTCTTAAAGTACAGTTTTGGTAAATGTCGAAATCAGCCTGTAGGAAAAACACTCGCAAAAATTCCTAGCCAAATAGAAAAATACTTGTCGTTGGAGAACCCCACTACCTACACCGGACATTCCTTTCGAAGGACCTCGGCAACATTATTAGCCGATTCAGGAATTGATGTTCTTGGTCTGAAAAGACACGGCGGATGGAAATCTTCTACCGTGGCAGAAAGCTATGTTTCCGATTCAATGATAAATAAAGTACAGATAGCTGACCGAATTTTATATAAACAAAATATTACAGAGGCTGTTTGCTCAACTGTGATACAGAAAAATGAGAAGAAAGTTGATGATTCCATTAGGAATCCAACCATTAATAATGTTGACATTATTGAAAATATAAACTTGCCTAGTAAGAAAGAAGACTCTATTGTTCAGATAGCTAATTGTTCTAATTGCTCGTTTACATTTAATATTACAAAATCATAAGTTTTTGTACAAGATTCTATTTTTCCTAGTTATGTTAATTAATCATGTTTGAAATAAATTTGTCATAAATTTTCTAATATTGCTATTATTTCCCTAGGGTCGTAATAAATATTACAGCCCGCTACCATAGCAACTGTCAATACGGTATGTAAAGTGTCACTTACGTTTCAAAAAAAGGTGTCATAATTGTTTACTTACGCAGTAGGTGTGACGAAAAATCAGTTTTATTGACTTTAGGATTACATTTTTTTCATGATCTGACAATCACATTCATAAATCTGTAACTTTGAAACAAATAAAAATGGATATACAAGTTTTGCGTTTTTGTTACTTGAAATGAAGTCTACTTTACACTCCTAAAATTTAAACATAACGATACAGGACACTTGTATATTATTGTAGTATAATAGAAAACAAGTAATTAAAAGAAATAGTTGGTAAAGTTAAAGTAAATTTAAATATAAATGAAATCAGAAGAATTAAAATTACAAAACGCCAAACAAACGCAATAAATGTCAATGGAATTTACTTTTTTTTATTATTAAATAATTATTGTCCAAAAAAAGCAAACAAAGATATGTGAATGAAAAAGTAATATATTGTAGAAAATGTATATTTAGTTATTAAGATGCAATTTTAAAACTTGCGTTATAAAAAAAAAGGGAAATAAATTTATGAAAATGTAAATAATTAACGTAAAAACGCATCCACACCGATTTTATTTAAAAACTAATTCCAAAACTTAAATTCCAAAAAAATTAAAGAAGAAGAAAAAATTCAAGATCTTCATGTGTAGAATCTTGTGAGAATTATAATACAAATTGTTGGATAAATACCTAACATTCACACGTCAGTATTCATACTGTGGTGTCATTAGTCCAAACCTCATGAAATTTCACCGCCACTCAATTATTAGAATTACCAGGAAAAATATGCCGAGAATACTATGATTTATAAGGTGTTCGCTTAGTACAATTTAGTTTTCTCGGGAAATTTATGGCACGACGAATGATTGGCCGGAATCTTAGTTACATGCGATAGTTGCTTATTAGTTAACGAGTTGCGAGGTCGATTTTTTAAAAGACAACCGGCATGCATATATCAATCAGACCGGTGTACGTTCCATTATCTAAGTGCGGAGGCATTTATCAAGTGCAGTCTGTATGTGTATGGAACTGTCTGCGTACGAATATGCAAACGCAGCATTGACTCGACTCTTTGAGTTAACCGGTAAACGTAATTATATGAGATGCTATGATAATCGTTTGTTTGAAATTCCGTCTTATTACAATCTCGATTCACAAAAATGTGCTTAATAATAAATTTTTGGTGAATTGAATCCAGTCATCGATATACTCAGAAGTATTTACAGACCGCTTAGCCGTTTTTAATTTATTATTAGCCAATATAGTACGGCCGATAATTCTTCTAAATTATATATATATATATATATATATATAATATTTTCGTGACCTTGGTATGATATGGTAAACTTAATAAGTCGGCGATTAAAGGTCTGGTTTATTACTTCAAAGTATATATATTTAAAACAACCCTACATGTTTCGGCAATGATGCCTTTGTCAAGTATATAAAAAATATATAGGCATATATAAAGGCATCATTGCCGAAACATGTAGGGTTGTTTTAAATATATATAATTTGAAGTAATAAACCAGACCTTTAATCGTCGACTTATTAAGTTTACTATATATATATATATATATATATATATATATATATATATATATATATATATATATAAAGTTAACTTAATAAGTCGGCGATTAATATTTTAATATATTTTATATTTTTTATATCCTTGACAAAGGCATCATTGCCGAAACATGTAGGGTTGTTTTAAATATATATACTTTGAAGTAATGAACCAGACCTTTAATCGCCGACTTATTAAGTTTACTATATATATATGGATAATTATAATAATGAGATAAATTAAATATTTCCTCATTTCCGGGAGACAAACTGACATATTTTGATAAATAAACGATAACTGATAGAAGTCTGCAATTAATATCTTTTACCCCATTTTAAGGAGTAAATTGTCAGGCTTATCTTGCGAATAATGTAATAACGAAACAAGAAGCAAAATAATATTTAAATGCGCTATTATTAAATAATAGAATTTGTATTATAAATGTAAATAAAATATTATATATTCTATTGATCTTCCTAACGGTATAATTAATTTGCTATAAAAAATTGTTACATACATACGCAAATATGAAACCCGTTTTAGTAAAACAAAGTTGCGAACATAGTTGCTTCCAAATAGTATTTATAACTGTATAATCAATTATTTTTTTTTTTAGTAAAGCAATATGTCATTTAACGAAGATTAATAGTCGACGGCGTTTATTTTTAATAATTAACTCAATTTTATGTAATTATATTAAATTGGTTAAGGAAACTTTATTTTTTGAAAATACAAGTTTATCATGGATATAAAAATCGTTTTTCGATTCATCAATACTTCTAAATGTGTTTTTTATTGATTGAACGAAAAGAGAAACAACAGGACAAAAAACGCAGGCCTCACATCTAACCCACAGGGCATCCTTATATTAATACAGGCAATTTTGAAGTGCCATTTTGTAGTGGCTTAATTAGATTATAGATTATGTCTGCTATATCTGCTATTAATTATATCTGCTTTCTATTCTTTCTATTGTTTTATAACAGAAGATAAGGTACTTTAATTCTTGAAACAAACACTAAATGTTGTTCATAACAAGATTATTACTCACTATATAGCTGTACAATGATATAATATGTGAGCCAAAAAAAAGTTTTTCGAGTAGACTGTGAACAAGAAAGATAACTATAGCCGTCATGTCGGAGTATAACTCGTGAAATGTCATCTGTCACGCAATGATTAAATTGGCAATCTGGAATATCTTCGATTATTCTTACAAATTTATCTTTAACTAATGGCTTATATATTTAATGAACAGTAAAGAGAATCTATGGTTAAGATTTATTTAAGAAATGGTAGAAAAATCGATAGTGAGTGAATGGACTTATTCTAAGAGATGCCTACGAAGATTTTCTAAACGAATTTATAAATGGGGCTGTCCCATATGAACATTTCTGTGTCTCCATTAATACAGATACTATCTGGCCACCACGATCTTGTGCATTAAAAAATTTCTTTTTATGGCTACATTTAAAGAATTCGATGTTTATTGATACCGTTGTTGATTTTGACGATTTAAAACAAAGGGTCACTAACAAAATTGAAGAAGTTAATAATACACCAGGAATTCTTCAAAACGTTCTTAGTTCATTTAAAAAAGAACTACTCTTTGCAGAGATGTGGTTGCTGGCCATCTTCATCTTCTTCTCTTTTGGGTTGGACGCCAGCACGTTCAGGCACTTGAGCACACTGCTCTTTGTACTACCCCCAATATATCTCCCAATTCCACTCTCTTAGCCTTGTGTCCTCGATAAAAACCACTATCCTCCTCAGGGGAAGTTTGAGTACCCTCGTGGGATCCAATAGATCTCTCCCGAAATGTTTCTGTCTGAGTCCATTCAGTTCCTCACACGTGCATATTACATGAAGGCTAGTTTCCTCCTGTTTTTCTTATCTTCTACACCAGGGCTCGCTAACCAAGCCCATGCTGTACAGATGCTTCCTTAAAGGACAGTGTCCGGTTATTAAGCCGGTAATTATTTGAATTTATTTTTTGTTACTATACGAATTAGGTTTGTTGAAAACCTTCCGTCCGGCTCCCTTAGCAGTGTTTTAGTATGGAGTTGACTTTCCCTTAACCTCCATTTCTTTTTATGTTCCCTTTCTATCTATAACCAGATCTCCCTTTTAGCGGAATCCTAACGATTCCACATACAGGTTCCGGTCCTATCAAGTTCCTATTAGTACCTTTTTTGGCCAGTTCGTTTCCTTCAATTCCCTTATGTCCTGGCACCCATATCAACGACACAGTGTTGTTTTGGCCATATAACACATCCTATTTAATATCATTTTTCCATTTATTTTGTTATTCTATATATTTTTTCTTCAACATAATAATAAATCATATATATGATTATATTCTATTGAAAACAATGTTTTTGGAATTTTTTGATTGTATTTATAACGAGCCATCGAAAAAATTCATAATTGGAGTAGACTGTGAAATTGGGTTGGTACTTTAGCTACTTCCACATAATGACATTTATTATTTGACATTGAAACTATAAGTTTGTGTCAAATTTTGCAAAACTCTTATTAAGAAAATTAAATTTATTTAAAAAATGGTAGATGTAAATGGACAACATTTTCAACAACTTCTGTAGCTATATGTAAATTTTGATTATGATTTCGATATTAAATAAATTATTTGATTTCTTTTTTGTTGTAGTATAATTTCAATGCCATAACCTTTTTTTACAATGAAACCAAATGAAACTGTCAAGCATCAAGTAATGTGTCATTATGTGGAAGTGGCTAAAGTACCAACCCAATTTCATAGTCTACTCCAATTATGAATTTTTTCGATGGCTGGTTACGTATTTAAACTAATTTCTTGGAATTGTGGTCGTGTTATTATTAAGAAAAAACAAAGTTTTATCCAATACATTTCGGCTGAATTAATTCAGATTTATTTATTTGGTTTATTAAATTAAATCTTAATGAATTTAAAAGTAGGAAAATATATAAAGTATCTTCAAGGAAAACATCGTTAAAATATAAAGACTATAAAATACATCATTTTTTCTTAATAATCACGTAAGCTCAATTCCAAGAAATTAGTATACAATATATATATATATATATATATATATATATATATATATATATATATATATATATATATTGTGGTAGGTCAAGCCTACACGTAAGGATCCCCGAGAATTATGAAATACAGATCATTTTATAATTAGAATATTAATTTTAGAACTTAAGATATATTTGGAACTGCATTTTTCACCTGTCACATCAATAAAGTTAATTTCGCGTTTTTAATTGTTCAAATTTAAATCTCATATTTATTTATTTACATGTGCTCATTTGCCTAAGTCATTTTCCTTCAATATTTCATGTTACGAAGATTTTTAACTTAATTGATTGATAATTAATGACACATATATTTTAGGAAGAACTGTACAGATTCAAAATTGTATATAGCGGGAAATATCTCAATGAAAAATAGGCATAAAATGAAACTTTTAACATTCCAATGACAATTATTTATATAATAAAACAAAATATATAATTTTTGTAAAATATCAAAACGATAAGTGTTAATAAATTATTACTTTTACTAATATTTATAACGAGATTAAATAAATTCATACAAGAAATACGAATGATAAGCCAGCATTAAAAACAAACGATAGTTGGCGTCATGTTGTTGAAAATTCCACGAACACGCCGACGTATTCAAAAAGTGCCGCTTTGTAATTTAGAAAAAAACATAAAATAAAGTTAAAGACCATACTACGAGTATAATCAACACATCACCTACTAACCAAGCACCGTTCGATGTATTTTCCGTATCCACATACCTTCCAGTTCGTTATAAAACGAAAATTCCATTTCCCGGAGACACCATCCGAACTATCCGAAGCCAACAGGGATGCTCCTAGAAATTCCACGCTGCCCAAGTCCTGTGACCCGAATATTGGAATTTCAAACAAACACCTAACCACCATAATCCAAACTGTATCCAACTTGAGTATTATTTATTTATATATCCTTAAAAAAAATAGAATTTTTTTAAAATTAATTTTACTTTATAAACACTATCGTAGATATTACCATAGGTATGCCTAATAAGTTAATTTATAGTTAAAATACTTTTAAAGAATTAGAAGAATACAGTTCCTTTGATTTTATTTTAGAAAGTTTAATTTAGATATATTCATTTTAGCACGTTATCATAGAATACCATCACTTAACCTAAACTTATTGAATTTAATTGATCACGTGACTTTTAGGTAGATTAAAAAAATATTCTATTATCATGTTTACTACTTACCTGGTTAATGGAAACTCTTATTAAACCATTTACATTTGCTTATCACTCTCTCGTTTTATTTAGAAGACTTTACCTCCAGAATATACTAATATTTAATAATTTGTTTTCCACCTACACACATATTCTAGTTGAGTACCGATCCCGCAAAATTATTATCTTTATAAAGCACTAAAGTCTCATTGTTCTGCTAGTCGGACACATAACATAAAATTACTTTTAAGAAATAAACAACAAAAGTTTGTACGAGGAAGAAGCTGTATAGGTTAAGTATAAATCATTTATGTAGGTTTATTTACAAATTGAATTATACGCATGTGACAACTATAACGTATTAAAAGCAACTCCATCATTAGGTAATATTTGTAACCACACTTGGAGATATAATTAGAATTATTTTAAAAATTACTCTACCAATTGATTTACAACTTATTGGTACTTTTAGCGCAATATTCACATGCATTTGTATTTACACCTTGTCAGCCGCATATTAATTGTCGGCCCAACGTAGGGCTATTACACACTGTCTTTATATCAATTTGACGAACTAAGGTGAGGTCATTTAACGTACCAGCTTCACTGTATTTTATCTTTTGGCTTTGTATTTTTTTATACGACCAATCTGTCAGCCCTATATATATATATATATATATATATATATATATATATATATATATATATATATATATATATATATATTGAGATAGGTCAAGCCTACACCCAGGAATGCCTCAGTAAGCAAAAGGCAGAATTTTAAAATGTATATATATATATAAGTTCTAGAGTTATTTAAATATGTAAAAACTGAATTCTTCACGTGCTAAATCAATAAAGTTGATTTCGCGTATTAAATTATTTTTAAAAGTCATACACACATTTATTATTTATATCATTTCATTTGTATCAGTATTTTCATTTCGATAATTTGTTTTTACAAAAAAATATCAACTTAATTGATTAATCATTAATGACGCCATTTATTTAGGCATAATTGTATATTATTTGAATGGTTTACCGCGGGAAAGTTTCCCACAATAAAAACAGCATTATGTACTATATTTGACATTCAAACAACAAACATTTACTCATCAAAATGAATTAGATATTTGTTGCTAATTATAAATATATTTAAAATTATTAGGTTGTCATTTTCATAATAATAATATGTCGAGATTTAATTGAATACATACCGATGGACGAATCAAAATTGGGATACGAAAAAAAAAAGAAAGTTAGCGTCACTAGAAATGTCGCCATTTTAAAGACCATAGACGAATTTGTGTGTTTCTCTGAAGATAATAAGAAAAAGCATTTATTATTAAAATAAAATCATACGTCCGTTCTAGTCAATACCTACAAGTATTCCCAGTTCCTGTTTGACATATTTTTCAAGACTAGACGATCACCAGTGTTAAAGAAATCACAGATTGCAGTTTGCCGGGAAGACGACCGTTGGACTGGGCAACAAACCGGGGTGACGCCGTTCAATTGCCGCTGAAAGATCCTGTCTCCACAGACCTACAAATAGGTCCCATACACCGAATATCCTAGTCCAGATAACTTAAGTATTCCAATTATCTCCTACACATATTGAAAACGACAAATTTATTGACATATTTATAAATAGTACATAATATTTTCTTTAATTGATTAAATGATAATAATATATGTCGTAATATAAGATTTAGATATTCTATTTGAAAGATAAAGAAGAATCCATATTTTAATATAATTCAGTTTTAAATATTAGATTTGCTTTGTGTCTGTTTTGATCTCAATAATATATTAAATTTAGCATTAGTAAAATTTTGTACTCGTTAATGTATCTATATCACTTTTAGTTCGTTAGTTATATTAACCTTAAATTCATCACCATATTTGTTTCAACACGTGACATGTATATTATAAATAATTCATTATAAGTATATTTTTCACTTACCTATTTGTTTGGATAGTAATTTCATTAAAGTTGATATACATTAATTCGATCTCTGATGTTTTATTTTGTAGTTTAGAATATAAACGATACCATCAGTCTATCACTTTAGAATCAGTGAACTTTATGAGAGTTTGATTGGAGACACCGAACTTGCACTATTTAATTTGGACATATCTCAATGCCCTATCACAAGAGTCAACATTGTTCTTGAGTTTTAGCCGGACCTTTATCACAACATACGCCCACTAATTTATACTTATAAGAAATTTTTATATCCGAACAGCTGTTTAAGGTTAAATTTATGGAGTTATTTACAAGCATGTACCTTTGTATCATGCGCATATAGTTCAATATTGTGCAACTCCATCTACATGCTATTTAAGTAACCTTTTTTAAATTTTGAAATTGATAATTCACTAAATTTAATATATAAATTACCAAGTTAATTTTAATTGAAAACTTTGAATTTTGTATTTACTTACCTTTGACAAATTGGTAGCTCTTCCGATCGGTTACAATATATATCTATCTTAATAATCACGTGAGCGCAATTCCAAGAAATTAGTGTACAATATATATATATATATATATATATATATATATATATATATATTGTATACTAATTTCTTGGAATTGAGCTCACGTGATTATTAAGAAAAAACGATGTATTTTATAGTCTTTATATTTTAACGATGTTTTCCTTGAAGATACTATATATATATCTTTCTTTTGTTATATTATTCTGCTTAATTTGTTTTTAGTTTAATTTTTTCATATTTTACATTATTATTATTACATTACTTGATGATTTTCTTGTAATCTAAAACATGTGCAATGGAACTTTTCGTGGCAGCATGGACAACAACTACAGCTAATTTTTAAAATACTTTGGAATTATTTGTAGAATCAACTCTGTTTGGGTTTTCAGGTATTTTATAATTTAAGGACATACGAAGACCTTAAATTATAAAATATTAGAAAACTCAAACAGAGTTGATTCTATGAATAATTCCAAAGTATTTCACTTCAAACAATCTAACAATTTTACCAAAGAAATTTGAGTACATCAATACGTTCAGCATGCATTACGCATTTGTTACAAATGAAACAGATATGCATTACATACATCTGTATTTGTACAAGGAAAAAATACGTATATAGGTGCAAGTCCATTATCACGATGCCAGATGGCAGCAAATATACCAAAGAAAATTTTCCCTTCTGTACCGGCACAGCTGGACGAAAGAAAATCGCTACTTTCGGTGGACAAAATTATATACCTATGAGGGGATTCATCAAACTTTACTTCACTAGCCAAACTGACGAAGTTTATTGTTGTGACACGTGTCTTTGGCAGAAGTAAATGTTGGAAAGTACGAGATACAGATACAGACGTGTTTAATGCATGTCTGTTTCATTTGTAACTCTGTTTGCGTTTTCAGGTATTTTATAATTTAAGGACTTTGTATGTATTCAATAGAAAATTCATAGGTAAAATTGACTTGAAGTTCAACTTTCTATTGAATACACACGAAGTCCTTAAATTAAAATACCTGAAAATGCAAACAGATTTGATTCTATGAATAATTCTAAAGTATTTAAAGTCAAACGATCTAACAATTAATTAATAATATCGAGTTCATTACATAAAATGGACCAAAGGCAATTGAATACATGTATTATATTCAAAGTACATTCCTTCTGAATCTATACAATATGCTGGAACAATCTCTGCATATTTTGTTATGCTAGCTTCCGAAGAAGCGATGCCACAGTTCTCTGGAGGTCTTCGACATAATAAAAAAGTCTTCTTTTTAACTGTAACTTCAGTTTTGGAGAAAGGAAATAGTCGCGAGGGACAAAACTGGTGAACATTGGGATTGATTGGATACGTACATTCCTTTTTGATTCTAAAATTTCTGTACAGCTACTTCCTTGTGAAATTGTGAATTGTCATGAAGGAGGAACCAACTGTCAGCTGTTGAGAACTCACACCGCACTCGAATATCTTTCTGTAAGTATTTCCAAATACTCAGATACCAATTTTTAGTTACGGGCGGTCCCCCAGGAACAGATTGTTGATGAATAAATAATCTCTGCTTCATGCTGGTAATATGATAATCATTTTCACTACCGATACAAAATGGTGCCTTAGTTCCCGTCATACATAGCATGATGCAATGCAATATTGCCAGGTTATAGATGAGGGGCAGATATTTCGATGGCATGCAATATACAGGGTTAGGCAAATGTCCATTCGAATATCTTTGATGCGGCTATTTAGATTTCAATGAAATTTTACACATTTAAGTTAATGCAAACAGGAAATTCGATTTATTTATTTGCATATCAGATTTCCAATTTAGCCAGAAATAATGTTAACTTTTTTATTTTAAATAAAACACCCTATATATTTTTAAGAACTTCAATAGAGCTCTGCTCTGGGAGGTCGGCAGTAACAAAGTTTGGCAGCCTTTTGTTTAACAACAACAAATATGTTTAATCGACACTCGCCATTTTTGGATTTTTAAATTTCATTGCGTGAGGATTTTGAAAAATTTTCAATCTCGAATTTCTACCCAAAATCTATCCTAAGGTTTTCGGGGGCACTAAAGAAGACTGTCTGAACGATTTTCCGCTGAGAATTCGTGCTTTCGTTTTTTTACTTTTGACCTGTCGACACTTTTTCGTAAATATCTCGAGAACCAAAGCAGATAGCGAACTCTAGTTTGTTGTATCGTAATCAGCCAGTCCGATTACATATAGGGTTTGCGTTAAAACAGGGAAAATCGACACTCCGAATCTAATAATGCAAATTTTATTCAGAACAAGAAAAATGAACAAAAAATATAAACAAAATCAATATCAGTTAGAATTATAATCGTTCACTTCTTGACAATATGCAAGTTTGTGAACAAATTTTTGAATGGCATTTGGCAAAGCGTCTTCACGAATTAATTGCACTTCCTCAATTATTCTCTGCCGTAACTCGTCCAGATTATGCGGTCGTCTAATATAAACCACAAATTTTAAATGACCCCAAAGGAAAAAATCTAGGAGATTTAAATCTGGAGACCGTGCGGGCCTTTCAATGAATCCTCTACGACCAATCCACTGACTTGGGAATTTTTCGTTTAAAAAACTTCTAACACTAAGGGCATAGCGAGGGGGTGCTCCATCTTGTTGGAACAAACAATTACAGGTAATTTCTCATCTTCCTCAATATTAGGAACAACCTGGTCACGTAGAAGATGTAGATATCTCTGTCCAATTAATGTACCATGAATGAAAAGAGACCAATAATACGGTTCTTGAAAATACCAGCCCAAACATTTAATTTCTGCGGATGTTGTGTATCCGTTTCTAGCATCAAATGAGGGTTGACCAATATCGACAATTATAGCGATTAACGGTACCATTCAATTAAAACGTAGCCTCGTCAGAAAACAGCAAATTGTTTGTAAAATATTGGTAATTTTTCAAATTTCCATCACTTTTTCGCAAAATTCAATTCGATGATCATAATCCTCGTCCAATAATTCTTACACTAAATGTGGTTTATACCGATGATATTTTTCGTGTTTCAATATTCTGAATACTGATTAGCAACTTATGTCATAGTTTAGTGCGAGGGATGTAGTCGAAGTATATGGTAATTCTTCTAATGCTATAGCAATATTTTGAGCGATAATTTCACAAGTTATACCTTCTCAATGTTTTACCAACAAGAGTTCGTGATATTGGATACCAATCTTGATGCAAATTTTAAATAAATCGCATACTTCTTCATGAGTTCTGATGCGGTCAGCAAAACGAATCATCATCAGAATTTCAATACTCTGTTTTTCAGTTAATTGAACCGTTATTAATATTTGGACGTCTAAATTGATAATTCTAACAGTTTAAGTCAAGTACTGAATTTTAATTCCATGGCTTACTAAACATACACATGATACGGTGTAAAATAAAACAAAACAATTAATTTGTTTAATCTTCACTATATAAAACGTATATTTACTAAATGTTTACAAAAATGTGACGCGTTTCGCTAACACTGTAGCTTTATCAAACGACGATGGTATAATGATTATTCTACAAATGAAATGAGTGTATGCACATAAATTTGGTAATTACAAGTATATAAAGAAAGCTGTTAACAAAGAAAGGAAGAGATTAGGCATTCAAACACAACAATCACATGGAATAACCCTAATTAAATAAGTTTAGTAAAGCAGAACTATTTATATCTAGTTGGTCATTCAGTAAATTCCCAGACTTTTTACTTTTATTTATTTCCAAGGCTTCTAAGAGGTCTAATTTATGAGATTTATGTTGTACATGCAATATTTCAAACTCGGGATCGAATGAATGGTTTTCAGATAATAAGTGATTTGAGTAATTAGAATCTAGTTTTTTGTTATCATAACTACGTTTATGTTCTGAAATTCTTAATTTGAAATTTCTGAAAGTTCTACCAATATAAATTTTGTCACAATTACTACCACATTTTAATTTATATACCCCTGATTTATTAACTTTTGGGATTTGGATTTATTGTCTTTAATGAACCTGGCTAAATTATCGTCTGTTTTAAAGCATGTATTTAGGTCTGAAGTTTCTAAACATTTTTTAATTTTAATTGAAGGTTTTCCTATGTACGTTAAACTTTTAAATTGATTATCTTTATTTCTACTCTTATCAGAAGGAAATACTTGTTCTAATGTTTGCTTGTACATTTTCTTAGCTATAATATTATCAATTAAATTTGGGTCATAGTTATTATTGACAGCTATTTGTTTAATAATATTTAATTCTTTGTTGTAATTATTAGTCGTTAAAGGAATTGTTAAAAGTCTGTGTATCATACTATTGTAAGCTGCTACTTTATAGTTATATGGATGGACTGAACTATTATGAATTATCATATCAGTTTGTGATGGTTTATGAAATATGGAAAAGTCATGTTTATTATTTATTTTTGAAATAGTAAGGTCTAAAAAGTTATTGATAGAGTTATTTTGTTCAATTTCTACGGTGAATTTGATATTACTATGGATTGTATTTATATATGTCTAATTGTCTAGTGGTACCAGTAAAGTTGGCTAAAATATCATCCACATATCGGTGCCAGTAAATAAATTTGTTACTAATAGGGTGTTTATGAATTAATTTTTCAATATTGTCCATAAAAACTTCAGCTAGTAGCGGACTGAGGGGGTTACCCATAATCAAACCATCATTACTACTGTAAATTTCCCCGTTAAAATGAAAATAATTTTGATTTAAGCAGACATTTAACCATAAATTAGCAGCTTACAATAGTATGATACACAGATTTTTAACAATTCCTTTAACGACTAATAATTACAACAAAGAATTAAATATTATTAAACAAATAGCTGTCAATAATAACTATGACCCAAATTTAATTAATAATATTATAGCTAAGAAAATGTACAAGCAAACGTTAGAACAATTATTTCCTTCTGATAAGAGAAAAAATAAAAATAATAAATTTAAAAGTTTAACGTACATAGGAAAACCTTCAATTAAAATTAAAAAATGTTTAGAAACTTCAGACCTAAATACATGCTTTAAAACAGACAACAATTTAGCCAGGTTCATTAAAAACAATATATCCAAATCCTCAAAAGTTAATAAATCAGGGGTATATAAATTAAAAAGTAATTGTGACAAAATTTATATTGGTAGAACTTTCAGAAATTTCAAAACTAGGATTTCAGAACATGAACGTAGTTATGATAACAAAAAATTAGATTCTAATTACTCAAATCACTTATTATCTGAAAACCATTCATTCTATCCGGAGTTTGAAATCTTACATTTCCAAAATAAATCGCATAAATTAGACCTCTTAGAAGCCCTGGAAATTAAAAAAAAAAGTCTGGGAATTTACTGAATGACCAACTAGATATAATTAGTTCTCCTTTACTTAACTTATTTAATTAGGGTTTTTCCATGTGATTGTTGTGTTTGAATCTCTTCCTTTCTTTGTTAACAGCTTATCGTTTCTTTCTTTATATACTTGTAATTACCAAATTTATGTGCATACACTCATTTCATTTGTAGAATAATCATTATACCATCGTCGTTTGATAAAGCTACAGTGTTAGCGAAACGCGTCACATTTTTGTAAACGTTTTGTAAATATACGTTTTATATAGTGAAGATTAAACACATTAATTGTTTTGTTTTATTTTAAATCGTATTAATATGGATCTTCACCAAGTAACAGCCTCATCTATTCAATCATACACATGATTTTAAAATATCAGTTTTAATTAAATATCTTTGTCGTTGTTGAACAAAAAGGTGCCAAATCCTATTACTGCTGAACTCTATTGTAATTCGTAAAAGTATATAGGGTGTTTCATTTAAAATAAAAAAGTAAGTTAACATCGTTTCCAGCTAAGCCTCATTCGGATTAAGTCTCATTCGGATTTAAATACATATACTCGTCCAATCTCCGATTTGCGTCTAATTAATTGTGGAAAGTCCTATTAAAACTAAGTAGCCATATCAAAGATATTCGAATGGATCCATACATTTGCCTAAGCCTGTACAGTAGTAGTTTCTATTTTCTTACAACAAAATAAGTGTCATTATTTAATTATCGGTCTGCGAACGTATAGAATTTTTGTTATGAATATTAATAAAATCTACTCGACCTTTATTGTAAAGACATTGAGATTGGAGGACGCTATTAAGACTAATTTCTTTATCATGTAAAAAAAATAAACAAGGATGAAGACTATAGAATTGTAAATTTTATAATGAAAATAATAAACTTTATATGCTCATAGTGCCTCAACAAGACAATTCTGGACATGGGATAGTATCTTATAGGTACTTCTACCATCGCACAGAACGATCCTTACAAGTTACTTCTTTTATTTGTGTAATAGAATCGGATAACTTTAACCAAATGATTTATCATCAGTCAATCCAGCAAAATTCCTTCTTATTTTACAAACAGTTTTGTATGTATACTAGACGTTAAAAAATTGCGTTGTACTTCTCTCTAATGTTTCAATCTTGTAATTTTCAATACCACACGATATTATCCTAAGTTATGAGCAAATAATGCATGTCTATGAAGGAGTCTTGTAAATACTGAATAGAAAAAATATAGTTAACGTCCATGTCAAGCGGTAGCCATAGTATGGTAATAAGAACATTGTCTCTAAACTTTTCATCTAACTGCTTATGCGTACGATTTATATAAGTAAGTGCTCAAGTTACATGCAGTTATGTTTGACGTGGAGCATTAATAAACTGCAAGAAGAAGATGTAGACCTATTCTTACAACAACTGTAAATTGTATTTTTTTTAATCAACCGTAGAGAATCATCTATTATCTTGTACATGATTTATGCGATACGTGCTTGGTTACCAGATCCTGTTCACTTTCATAATGTATGTTATCGTTTGTCGTTCTATTTGTAAACAACAAGAATAATTAAATGTTTCGAATACAAATTCTTGTTGTTTTGTTGTAATTAATGAACTGAGCTGTCGAAGAAATTATTCTATTCTCTGAAAAATAATTTACTTTATAATTTACAGTAATTAGCGGTGGGATATTGTTTCGTAATAAAAGTCGATAGATTATAGTAGTACAGTTACATATTTGAAGACTTGATAACAAAATTTGCGACTCGTTATATAACGTGTGTATAAATTGTCGCAAAAGCTACACGTAGCGACGTTCTTCGTTTGGTTCTGAATAAAAAATCTTAATGTTAAAATGTCGTATCATGCTTCGTTTGTTTTCACGGGGTTCTTGAAGTTCAGACTTTTAGTGCGTAACTAACCTTTGCTCTTCGATATCTGTTAATAGAGGTAGACGCAATTTAGTTTAAAGAAAAATTTTTTACTAGAATTATTTCGTAAACGTTTTCTTTTTGATTTAAAAAGGTATATAACCCCTTACCACAATTATTAGTCGTATCCTAAATACGTATTTCGACAACTAAGTTGTCATCATCAGTGGGTAAAAACTACTAATTAAAAGTCACACATGGGGCACAGTAAAGTAACATAAACGCTTCCGCACAACTACTATACACTGCAACCCTGTAAAGTAACCCTGTAGAGTAAATTATTATTTAACCACAGTCTCCATTGAACGAGTTTTCTTTTTGATTTAAAAGCTTGTTTTAAACATTTATTCATTAACGTACTTCCACGAAAAACACATTTGGCAACGTTGTAGAACAATAAGTTTGTATTTCAAAGTGAGTTCAATCAAAATCATTACTGTCAAATTTTGACATTTACGAATTTACGAAGCATGATACGACATTTTAACATTAAGATTTTTTATTCAAAACCGAACGAAGAATGTCGCTACGTGTAGCTTTTGCGACAATTTATACACACCTTGTATATGTAATTGTTGTCCTCCCTGAATTTTTCTAACATTGTTAAAATTGTATACGCTGCTCCTATAGTCTGTAACTATTACACAGTCTGCCCATAAATATTGTCAATGTTGCGTAATTGTATGATTTTATGAGTTAAACACTCTCATAGCAGCATAAATGTATTGTAGGGGATATGTAATTGTCGGTACCTCTATGATAACCCCTCACCGAGCGTAAACGAAATACGCTAAGCTACTTTAATATGTAATAGCTGTAATAATATTAAGCACAAAATGCTAATGCACGAAAACTCAATCTCGAACGAGATCGAAGAAAAAAAATATTTCAAAAGAATTTTTAAGTTCATATATTTGTGAAGGTATCTTCTCCAGAGGCGTAGATACGTACTTCATCTTTCTACAGAATCATTGGTTCGCCCATATTGGAGAAAATACATTCACAAAAATAACAACTTCGCTATTTCGCAGAGATTATTAAGACAGAGCAAAGAAGAACCTTCAGCGCTGACGTTAACAAAATGCCGAAGCATCTAGTACTGTCTACATAACAACTGTAGAACTAAGCAAAGTGTTTCTATCAGATAGCACTGCCGTATCTGCAGAAACTGTATTAACGTATCTTGACTTTTTAACGGACGAAACTGCATGCATTTACAAGGTGTCCCGTATCGTTATATTCAAATTTTAGGAGTGTAAAGTAGACTTTATTTCAAGTAACAAAAACGCCAAAACTTCTATATCCATTTTTATTTGTTTTAAAGTTACAGATCTATGAATGTGATTGTCAGATCATGAAAAAAAAATGTAATCCTAAAGTCAATACAAACTGATTTTATTTAAAAAAGTTATATTTTTCAATAACAGGCCTGTAATTGTTAACGTCGCATAATAAATGAATAAAAGAAGGTTATTGCTTATTTCGTAAGTGCTGAACCATGAATATTATACAATAAACAAATGTTCAGATGACTGTTAACGTTTCATTTTTTTAATAAAGGATTACATTCCAGTTCATACAACAGCTTATTAGTGAGTGGACACGTTTTCTTTATTCAAAATGCCTTACTGATTTTCTTCTCAAGAGTAGGCGGACATGCATTTTGTGTATAGCTACTGTAACAGCAGTGCACGCCAAGCAGTTATTGAATACCGACATCGGTTTCCTGTTAGGCGCATTCCTCATTACAGAATGTTTCTGGAAGTACACAGACAATTTCGGGAATGCGGACTGCGTGATTATCGTTTCGACTGAGGAGTAAATTTGCCAGCAGACTTAGAGGAAGAAGCAGTAGCTATTGTTACAAGGGATCCAACTCTCAGTGTACGTCGAATCGCTAAACAACTAGGAGTGCAACGACCGACAGTTTGGCGAATTTTAAAACATGAGGGCTTATATCCATGTCACTATCGCAGGGGACACGGTTTGCTTGAGGCAGACCACTATGCTCGTCTAGTTTATTCTACCTGGATATTAAGACAGTCACGGCTTCATTTTAATTTCTGCAGATGGGCAGATGAATCTACGTTCACGAAACGAGGTGTTATAAATCTGAGAAACCTGCACAGGTGGTCATCACAAAATCCCAAAGCTATACGGCCATCTAAATTTCAACATGAATTTTCTATTAACGTTTGGGCGGTCCTAATCGATGACTTGTTGATTGGTCCTGTGGTTCTTCCTGGGAGGTTAAATGAGGACAATTACCTTCAATTTCTTATTAACGAACTGCCAGGTCTTTTAGAGGATGTCCCACTGAATGTTCGACGAGACATGTATTTTCAGATGGATGGGGCACCACCACATTTCGGAATTGCTATCCGAAATTGGGTTAACGTCAATTATCCAAGATGGATTGGTCGAGGTGGTCCTGTTGCATGGCCACCCAGATCACCCGATCTTAATCCCCTTGACTTTTATTTATGGGGTTACATGAAAAATTTAGTCTACGCGCAAGTTTCGAACACAAGAGAAGAGTTGTTGGATCGTATTCACCTGGCTGTCGAGCAAATCCGACAAAGCAAGTATGAAATTCGGATAAGTACTTCTTCTGTTGGCTTACGGGCACAAGCCTGCATTCAACAAGGAGGTGGACATTTTGAAGATATTATTAATTGAACTTTTTTAAATAAAACCAGTTTTATTGACTTTAGGATTACATTTTTAGTAGCAGAACCTTCAGAGCTGCACATTAACAAAACGCCGAAACATCTAGCACTGTCTACATAGCAACTGTAGAACTAAGCAAAGTACATACAGTGCTAGATGTTTTGACGTTTTGTTTGTGTGCAGCGCTAAAGGTTCTTCTACGCTCTCAATAAACTCTATGAGATAGTGAAGTTGTTATTTTTGTGACTGTATCTTCTTCAGCAGGGGCGTACCGATGATTTTGTATAAAGATAAAGTACGTATCTACGTTTCTGGAGAAGATACCTTCACAAATATATGAACTTGTATTGTGTTCTTCACACCCGGCTTTTAATAATATTTTATATTATTAAAAATACTTTCGTATTATACAAAATTGATGAGGTTTTACCTGCTCAAGTATGTTTCAAATTATTTCGAAAAAAATATTCAATAAATGCGGGTGGCTCGACCCGACTTTGGTCGGTTTAGTATTTCTTTATAACTGTAGCGCTACCTCTACTGAAGCGTAATGGAGGGAGTTGTAGATGCAACGATGCATATTATAAGTCAGAAGTCAGTCTGTTATCAAATTTCCGTGAAGTATGGCTTATTCAAGTCACGAATTAATAGATATCGTCTTACTATACGATGAAACACGTGGAAATGTTAGAGCTACTAGACGTATTTATAAAGAGCGGTTTCCGAACCGAGGATGTCCACTAATGATTTAATTTTACAAATTACGTACAGATTGAGAGATCGCGGTACATTGCATCCAAGTTATGAAGGTCGTAGCAGGGAAAGACCACGTGGGGAAGTAGATGCGGAGGATAAATCTGCCCTTTTTAGGGTAAAGAAATTGTCATTAAAAAAGAGGCAAATATAACAGAAAAAAAAACACATGATCAATCAATTAAAAATTGCCAAGGTATTTTATTATTTCTCAGCATGAATTTAGTATTAAGACATTTAAATTACAAATTCCATATCACCACGAAACGGTTATACCGTTCAAAATTGTTAAGCAAACTCGATATTGTATTTTTTTTGATATTATAAAGGTTAGGTCATTTACTTACTTATAAATAACAACAGAACAGTTGATGCATAAGAAAATTTATATCTAGAAAATGAATGAAAAACTTTTTATACAAAGACGCATTGCATTACTGAAATGTGAAGTGGCTTTTTTTGGTGAACTTTAACAAATGAATGCCTATTTGTTTGTTAAATCGAAAACATAATAATACAGAACCGTATTTGGAAAGTTTGTGTTTCTAAATTTACGCAAAAATTCAGGTTTCGACAGAATAATTTTTTTTGATAAAATTTGACTTCTACTAAACATTTGAATTTTTTGAATTGCTCTCTTATGTATCTATTACATGTTAGGGTATGTCAGCGCATTACATTAACACCCTGTAGAGTATTCGGAATATTATAACCACATCGCTTATCATTGCATCCTACAAAGTGGGAAAGAGTGTGTCACAGATTTTAGTTCTTCTTTTGCCTCTTAATATTACGAGTAGACGTTTTTATCTCCCTGGACTAAGCATGGAAACAAAAGACTAGAGCATCAATAAAAATTTATTTTTGAGTTAATTTACATGCTTTTGAATAAGGTATGTTGTACTGCTTCAGAACATTTTTAACCCCACCTAAAAAAATTCTTTCTGTTTCTTTGCCAAATGGATCTCTACAGCTGCTATGTTCGTCATCGTCCCCAAATTTTGTTTCTCTAAGTGTTTTTTTTGAGATTCGGAAACAACAAGTTATCACTGGGTGTTTATATCACTGTCAGCAAGAGCAGCTTTTCAAAGCCTTACTTGTGCACTGGTGAAATGTTGTGGAGGAACAACGCACATTGCTTGAGTGTTGCGCATCTTTTTACTTTAATAGAATCTCTCAGACGGTGCATCAAGCTTGCATATACTCTCCATTTACCGTACTACGTTTACTCAGATAATCATTCAGCAATATTTCTTGACATTTCCAAGAAACTGTTGCCATTATTTTTACCTTGATAAGGGGCAATTTTAAACTGTTTGGGACGGCTCGAGCCCTTAACGTGCCATTGCGTTGAGTCTTGTTTCGGTTCTGAATCTCAAGTTTCATCTCCAGTGACAAGTTGGACGATAAATCTGGTTCGTTTCCACAAAGCGCTAATAATTGTTTATTTTGAATCGAAGTAGCCTTTACTTGATGGAAATTCATTAATGATATAAAAATGAAAAAGCATATTACTTAATTTTCACTTTATTGAGGTAAAATCCCATTACAATTGTTTTGAACACAGTGTCTTCCTGGGATGGAGTTGTATTGCAAACTAAACATAATGAATGTTAACAAATCTTAACTTAAATGAATTATTATAATTGAAAAATTATTTTACTCAGAAGGATAGTTCACTAATAGACACTTTCGATCCCAAAGAAGCTGCAGCTATCAAGGAAAGCCAGTCAACATTTTAAGTCAGGTTAAAATAAATTTGAAAACTATTCAGAACAATTACGTCGGACTAGTGGAGGCAATAGACAAATTAGAAAATCTTTCGGTGTCGTTAGTGGAATTTCTGCAAATAGGGCAACATGTTCATGCTCGGCTACGCGCGGTAGAAGGCACAAAAAATGTTTGTGTTCCAGAAAGCCTTGAAAGTGTTTTAGAGAAAGATTCAGATTTTTCCACATTAAGACAAACTTGTGAAGGTCTGACAACAGAACCGTTAAATTGTTTTAAAGGTTATTTTAATTATCCAAACATAACATCGGTAGATGTAGAACGCTCGTTTTTTGCATATTTTTTCTCCACAACGTACTCGGTTTGCGGAAATTACTGTGGAAACACATCTGATATTTCAAATATTTAACTGATTTTACCCTGCTTGTGACTTCACGGAAGACGTTTAAAACGGTAAGTGTTCCACAATTTTCTATAAATTTATGCTTATTTATTTTATATGTTTCGGTGGGCTTCGGTTTTCAACAGTAATAATTTATTACTTTAAAAGCGTACGACAAGTACGATCAACGTTGTCCGGCGGCGATTGACAAAATATATGTACGCGCGAGGACGAGCCGCCGGCGCGATGTTACTCGAATGAACCTTTCTAATTGTGACATGAATAAACCACCTAAATAGTATGATTTAACGTAACTAGATTAATGAGATAAAAATAAAAAAGCAATATTACTTAAATTCCAGTTTATTGACGTCAAATCCCATTACAATTGTTTCGACATACAGTGTAATCATCGGATGGAGATGTATTGCAAACTAAACCTAATGGATGTTGACAAATTTAAACTTAAATGAATATTATAATGAAAAAAATAATTATACTCAGAAGGATGGTTCAATAATAGGCATTTTCTATTCAAGATGTAAACTTTATTACACAAAGGGACCAAAGTTTACCGAGTACAAACATAAAAATGGGAAAATCAAAATAAATATGGAATCAGTTATAAAATAGGCCTAATAAAGGAAAATTTCCGAAATCCATATGATTATTGAATAAAAGGTCTGTATTTTTATATTTTAAAGTTTCAATGGCTTCAAGTAAATTTAATTTTTGCGATTTATTTTCTTTGTAAAATTTTAGAGTTATAATTAAAATTATGAGCTTCTTCTCTCAGATGTATTGTATAATGAGAGTCATTCTTGTTATTAATTTAACTTCGCTCATGTTCTTTGATACTTTTAGAAAAGTATATACCTGTCTGGCCTATATCAAATTTAGAGCATGAACTACATTCAAGTTTGTAAACTCCCGATTTATTGTTTTTATCTATTTTTTATTTATTGTTTTTAATAATTGGACCTAAAGAGTTGTTGGTTTTGAAAACTATGTTATAATTATTTCTCCTTAAGAATTTATAATTTTTTTTTGCGTAACATTGCTAGTATAAGTAAGGGTTTTATGTTTATTATTCATATCAGGACCGCCTGTGGGGTATACTGATTTAACAGCTTTCTTGTAACTTTGTTTATTCAGAATATTGTAAACAATAATGCAATATTGTCGTGCTTTAAGGCGCACTCATTTTGCAAATAACAAAGTTATCGTTATAGATGATGAAAAGTACTTTACTCTATGTAATTCCGAAATTAAATGAAACGACGGTTTTTACAACGGCAACATAGAATAATGTCCAGACAATATAAAATATAAGCAAAAGGACTAATTTGCTAATAAAGTTTTAATATGGTGCGTGATATCAATTGGTGGGATTTCCAAACCTTATGTTGGATGAGTTAGAGGCTGAGCTGTGGACAATCGAAGTTATATTAACAATTGCTTAACAAAATTGATTAATTCTATCCACCAGAGTCATGCTGATATTATATTTTGGTTGGGCTTGGTTTCCTGCCATTATGCACGCGAAACTCAACCCTCAAATTCGGCCAATTGAATATTTCTGACCATTTTGTCTCGAAAAGTGTATGATGGAGGCTAAGAAGTCGAAAAAGAGCAACAATTAAGACGACGAAGGAAAATTCGAGAGATTGGTGTTGAAACGGTCCAACGCTAGATGCGAGATGTTCCCAGAAGACTGCGTATTGTTGAAGACTACGGACGCTTACATTTAATTTAAAATAAATATATAAATATTTTGTTGTTAATAAACCTGTTATATCTGTTCTGAAAATTTTCCGTCGAACCATTTTTACTTTTTAAAATGTTCTAATGAAGTTTGAACGAAAACTTTTGAAATATATGTTACATCGCATGGTGATAAAGTAAATAGACTAAGTAAAGATATATTTTCCAGTTTCATAATGTGTTATATATTTGTATATTTTCTTTTCTCGATCCATTATTCGAGTTTTAATAATAATAATATGAATTTAATTGCAGACAACAGTAAAAGCCAAAACGGGTTACAACAACAAAATTCTATTTTATGTGCATTATAAATTTTAAATTTAAAGTTACGTATTGAGTTTAGTTCCTAAAATAAACTAATTGAAAAATTAAAAAAATTAAAAGAAAAATTGGTAAATAACCATCACTAAAGTCACTCACTCTTAGTCCCTATAAAAATGGTTTTTATTACTGAATGTTAAAACTATTTTTGTTTGCATATTTGTAATTATAATCATCTTTCTGATTTAAAACGAGTCGAAATTTTGTTTATTTCATATTTGTTTTATAAACGGACTATTATTAATAAACATATAATTATCAGTAACTCGCTTCGCTTCTCCAAGGAAGATGCTATAGAAAACGAATGAAGTACCTTATCAAGATTTACTTTGTTGATTGTCTAGATAAATAAAAGATCACATCCTAGAGGAAGTAGTATTATCCGGTGTAAAGAGATTTTTAACGAGAACTGTAAAAAATCCTATGCATGTTGAAGAGGAAACGAGATAAAATAAAAAGGATTGCAACGTACCTCTTCAAAGGAGCAATTAGTTTCTAAAAAAGCACTGCATTTTAAAGAAATACTCGAGTATTTTGATTGGTTTAAAATGAAATATCATTGTATGCTCATGTATATATATATATATATATATATATATATATATATATATATAACATTTGATAAATTATTGGAGTTTTTCGGCTTTTTTTATGAAATATTTACAAATATTAAATTAGAATGTATGTAATTGCAGAGTAAGTGGGGATGTAAACATTGCTGTCTACAAATTACAAAGCAAATCATTCGAAATTTTTTACTTGAAAAATATGGTCTACGTTGGGACTCGAACCCAAGTCTACAGCTATCCGGACTGTCGCCTTTACCACTAGGCCACAATAGACCCAGATTCAAGCCATATAGAAATGCATTATAAAGTAACAGTGTTAATGAATCAGATGTCAGTTATTGAATGCAGATGTCAAGCTGAAAGCAGAAGTCAGTTTTGAAAGCTCATGTCAGTGTTGATAGCAGATGTCAGTTAGTGAAAGGCGACAGCCCGGATAGCTGTAGACTTGGGTTCGAGTCCCAACGTAGACCATATTTTTCAAATAAAAATTTTCTTATGATTTGCTTTGTAATTTGTAGACAGCAATGTTTACATCCCCACTTACTCTGCAATTACATAGGTACATTCTAATTTAATATTTGTAAATATTTCATAAAAAAAGCCGAAAAACTCCAATAATTTATCAAATGTTATATTTAATGAACGGCTAAGAAATTATCTAAACACTTATATATATATATATATATATATATATATATATATATATATGGTAAACCTAATCAGTAGGCGATTAAAGGTCTGTATATTACTTCAAAATATATGTATTTAAAAAACTCTACATGTTTCGGCTGTGTACGCCTTTATCAAGAGGATACAAAATATGAATGACAGGATATAAATGTCACTTGACAAAGGCATCATTGCCGAAACATGTAGGGTTGTTTTAAATATATATACTTTGAAGTAATAAACCAGACCTTTAATCGCCGACTTATTAGGTTTACCATATCATACCAAGGTTACGAAAATATTATATTTATATATATATATATATATATATAATAACTTCGTGACCTTGGTATGATATGGTAAACCTAATCAGTAGGCGATTAAAGGTCTGTATATTACTTCAAAATATATGTATTTAAAAAACTCTACATGTTTCGGCTGTATACGCCTTTTTCAAGAGAATACAAAATATGAATTCATATTTTGTATTCTCTTGAAAAAGGCGTATACAGCCGAAACATGTAGAGTTTTTTAAATACATATATTTTGAAGTAATATACAGACCTTTAATCGCCTACTGATTAGGTTTACCATATATATATATATATGGCATATTTAATTAGTTAGCGATTCAAGGTCTGGTTTTACTTAAAAATGCATACTTTTAACACAATTTTACATGTTTCGGCAAGTGATGCCTTTCTCAAAAAATTTAAAACATAAATGAAAATATATTAATGTCATACTTATACATTTGTAGTTGTCATGGATAAAATTATTCAAAGATACATCCAGTTTAATAACAACAAATTATGTATGCCTTAGTATTCAAATATAGTTAGACAACAAAAAACGGGGAATGGCAAGGCATGAGTTACTATTATGCATGTGCCCGTGGAGCGGCTTAAAATGTTAAGCTGTCGGAATTCGCCTTAAACGAGAAGGAAAACCACGAAAACCTACTCGGACAGCCAGTCAGGGATCCAAACACGGAAATGTCAGTATAATAAGCAAATGTACAGATATTTAAATAAAACGCGATATATATTTATATAACAGCAACATATATTATGATTGTAAATTGCAGATCCTTACATAATTAGGTTGTAATAAATACTGCGTTCACTTCTGTTGTTAATTGAATTTTTTTCCTGGTTAATACTAATCATTTCTTTAATTACCCTTTTCATTGTGTATTGTTCTTTATCAATTATCTGTGTGTTTTCAAAATCGAAATGGTGATCGCGTTGTAGTTTGTGTGTAAATAAAGCAGCGTTTGTCTGTTTTAGTGTATTTATAGGCTTGTATTCTTTTATATAAATATTGTTTAGTTTGGCCTATGTAGTAACTATCGCAATCGCGACATGGTATTTTATATGTGATTTGTGTTTCTCGATTTTTTTCGTGTTGTTTTCCGACGAGGCGTCTTTCACAAACCACTGAACAGTTAATCGACGCAATACACTTTATTGGGGGGTTGAAAATCCACGCTGGCTTCACCGAGTTGAACACTAACGTCCTTGGACTGTGAACATGTGGTATGGAATAATTGGAACAAAGTCATCGGCTCCCACGTTATTGAAGGCCACTTGAATGGTGAAATGTACCGAGATATTTTTGAAAATAAACTGCTAGCACATGAAAACGTTGGCTTAAAAGTGCGACAGAACATGTGGTTTCAACATGAGGGTTGTACAGCACACTATTAGCACTTCATCGTAATTTCAATGGTTGCTGATTCGGCAGGGCTGGTTCAGTGAATTGACCTGCTAGATCACCAGATCTTACTTCGCCAGATTTCTTTTTATGGGGATATCTCAAATCCAAAGTATACAATCAAGTACCAACAGAACGTGAAAATATAATATGATTGAGCGAATCAGAAATGTTTGTACCAAAATTCAAGAAGATACACTTCTCAGTTGCATACATTCATTTCAAATGCGGATCAATAAGTGCATTGAAGCCGAAGACCATCATTTTGAGTACTTACTTTAATAGAAAGATGATGAGACGAGAGGAAATCTAGCACTTTGATAAGTGAGAGGTGAAGGGACTTCCATAAATGAAGCACCCTTGTACGCACCCTTATATACCCAGTTATTCGAAATTCATAAAATGAATAAAGTTTTTCTAGACTAGTTTTGATTATTTACAAAGAAAATGTATTTTTTATTGTACACGTATTGAAGAATCGTATACATAGGTTCACAGTATGAGAAATTGAAAAAAATTGAATTTCATTGATTACAGCGCCATCTATAATGAATTGAAAAAATGTTTCAGACAAATTCTACTTTTTTTTCAGTAAAATTTGGATCTGTATAATGTGTAATAAAATAAACGAGTTCCTCTTTAAGATTTCAAAGTTACCCCCGCCCAAGTCACAAGGAGGGAGAGAAGGGCTAATTATAGCACTATTGTATTTCCTCAATTAAATTATTAAATTTTAAATTTCGAAATTTTTTTCGTGAATTGCTTATTTTTCGAGATATTTGGAAGCTTCAAGTTAAAAAATACACCTGGTATATATCAGAGTACGTAAATGCATTTCTTGACATTAGGTTGGTAGTGTGGAAGCAGTCTATACTTTCTTTATACACATACTATTGGTTCGTTTGACAAGAGAGATTAAGAGAGTTTTTCAATACAAAAATAGAATAAACAGATGTGTTGCACTACATGTATCCCTACTTGCGTCTAAATGTAAGGAGAATGAGCATACCTACTATATTACTTCACACTTACTTAGGCAAATTTATTTCATTTTGTTACATTGGATAACAATATCGAGAGCTAAATTTATGTCCCTACTGTATATACATAAATCTTTTCTATTTTTCTTAGCCGTTCTCTTAAATATAAATAGTTAATTATTTCTTGGAATTCGGCTATTGGAAAACAAAACAAATCATCTGTACTGTTTCCAATAAATTTATTCTTTATAAGCATAATACTTGTACACAAGTTGCAGTTATATATTTTTAAAAAATTTACAGCAATTTACGTATAATTGCTAACTTATCTTATAAGTCATCGTCACATCGACGTTTAAGTACTCATATCGCAACAAATATACTGCGACCGCAACTGACATTAAATAAAGAAAAATAAAATAACGCCTTCATTGTTGAGTCACATTTTTATTGTGGAAACACACCGGTCACAGTTAGATTTTATTCAGTAGGAAGGATCGAGATGAGTGTGGGTGTTCTGACACCTTGAGAACGTGAATTTCTGCAGGGAAAAAAAACCTTCACATATAACATTGTTTTGCGTACAAAAACCCGCTGGAACACCAACGCTTAGTTGACACCGTTGATCATTTTGTTTGTTATTCCCTTTAGCTGTTTATTGTATTGAAAAAGTAAAAGTAAACGAAAGTTATTTTATTTTAAATAAAAACATTGAATTACTGTGCACCGTAAACAACATTAAATAAGTTCCATTTATGGATTACTAAGAATTTTAATAAATTCATTAGTGTGTATTTTAAGGTGTGGTATATAATTAATGACTTCACTATAAACTAATTAATGCAAATATTTTAAAACATGTCTACATCTGTACACATGGACATACACTACGTATTAACCAATGATCACTTCAACTGCAGACACATGTGTTTCTATTTAAGCGATGTTATGAGTGCCGATTTCCGAAGCTTTCGCTTCCGCAAGAAAAGCATAAACTAATCCTTTTAACTGACAAGAGATATCTCGGGACATCTGACGGACTAGAGAGGCTTACCAGTATGAGCGGTTTCTCTCAAATGCTTGCGACCTTACATATTTGTATTAATTTAAAAAAAAAATCCAACTCAACTGACATTACTGACACTTATTGGTTGACAAAACGCAAGCGAACGAAGATGGAAGCAGTATCTGATACATCGCTGCTGTCTTGAATATTCTCAGAAGTACCGTCCAAAACGCAATATAGCGACATCGTTAAAGGATGAAGTACAGAAGAAGGCCATGATCAGGCAGAGCTTGCAGCACAAATCGGCGAGAAGACCGTTTTATGATGTTATCTAAGCTACGCGTCTCGCCAAGTCGAAGACGTTTATGGTACTGCAGTCTCTGCACGAACCGTTCGCCGAGGATTGAAGGAATACGGGTTGATATCAAGTAAACCTGCTGCTTGTTCACTTTTGCTCCCAGCTCATCGTGTTCAGCGACTAAGATTTGCCTGTGAACATAGACATTGGACAATGTATCATTGGAGATACGCATTGTTCACGGACGAGTCGTTTTAGTCTGCGTTCACCAGATGAACGAGAACGTTTGTGGAGAAGACCTGGTGAACGATTTTCGGCGTGTCATATATCTCCAAGAATGGTATTTGGTATCTCTGATATATTCACAGATTCTGTGGAGAGCGTATGCTACACATGTAATAAGCAGTATATTAGGATATATTTGCTCAGGCATCTTTCCGGAAGTTGATAGATGTGTATCTGGTTTCAAAAAAAGTTTTCAGAAAAGCACCATTGAAAGTAGCTCTTTACATGGAAAAACTTCCATCTTTGTCACTGCCTCTCTCTCCAGTAATAACTAGATGGGGAACATGGTTGAAAGCTACTTGTTTTTATGCAGAGAATTTAGATAGTTTACAAAATTTCGTCACATGTTTAAATGACGATGCTCGAAGTATTTCTGAGTGCAAGGAACTAACACAAATTCTAAATTTAAAAAATCAGTTGTACTTTCTTCAGGAACACTATGGAAGTTTTCCAAAACTAATCACTTATTTTCAAAATAAAAATCTCAAAATAAATGATGGATTAAACACATTGGATGTGGCTATTAATAATTTGAAAAATATTCCAAATGACTTCGGATGTGGCCTTCAGCAAAAGTTAGGTGCAGTTTTTAATAGAAATCCAGATTTAATAACATTGTGGCAGTTGTGTATGGGGACAATGCCTCAAAATCTAACCGTTAAATACGCTGAAATAAAAGAATATTTCCAGTATATACCTATAGTTGTGATGTAAAAAGGACGATTTCTTTCTACAAGGATGTATTTCATTTAAAGAGAACAAATTTTACAGAAGAGAACCTTGAGAAAGTATTGCTAGTTAATATTAATACTCTTTTACTCAACTTGAACTACAAAATGTATTCCGTATTTCATAGATCACCACTCGTTTGTTTTCTGATTAACAGTTAAAGCAATGAAAAATCTTACGAAATATAAATTTATAAATAATATAAATTATTAAAACTCCTCACCCCTCTATCTACGCCCATGAAGAAAGAAATTTAACTATAATAATGAAGCAATTGCGTCGCAATACAATGACAAAAAATATATTTTTATAATGATTTTGAAGCTATTAAAAATTGATGACATAGGTGCGGAGGGAGAGTTTCTGAATGTTCCAAGGGTAATCTATTAACTAATTTCGCAAAAGTATAGCTAAAAGATTTTTTAAATTGGTGCGCGATATTAGCACATCAATTAAGTTTTCCCCTTGACATTGAATGAGCATTGGCCTAAAATCTTTTCTTATGCAAGAGATACGGAGGTCATTGTTAAGAATTTTATAAATTTAATTTCCATTAGTTTCTGTGAATGCCATATACTAGAAATTCGAAATACTAATTCGAATTTGTCGGAATTCGTTTGCGAAAATAAAATAAAACATCGAATCAACACAAACAATTCTTACAGTTTATTAATTATTAATAACAAACTCTATTACAAACGCCAAAGAACTAACAACGTATGTATATCGTTTCCATTTGCTTATGTAAGCCTATCGAATCTAGAATTCTCTTTTTCTGGAACGGACACGCTCTCGAAGTTTCCTTCTATGGTATTCTCTCGAACAACGTCATCGCATACAGTGCTCTTTAAAAGTTTGGTGACAATATGAACAGTTTCTAATGTGGATGGTACCAGTTTTTCAGTACCTAATAATTGATTATATTGTGTTACAATTAATACTCTCTGTGTTTGGACCTTAGCTAACAACATAAGTACTAATTTGAGCAAAAAGTGCTTTTGTAATACTTTTTTAGATCTAATAGGAGTTAGGTTATATAGTAGAACAGAATGGATGAGTCAGTTACCTATAATCTTTAACTACTTTATTATACGTATATAGTACCAAGTGTTGTGACAATACTCAATTTATTTTATAGCAATCACTAGAACAAGATATGCGTGTATACCGAGTAGTAATAATTAGGATATTCAAAGAATAACAATATCTAAAAATCGTTTTTATATTTACAGTAAGTGCCGCTTCACATCGATGTCTTATTTGTTCTAAATTGCAATTAAAGTGCATCCTCTGCCGTGAAGGCTCCCGAAGTAAGTAAATATTAAACAACACTTTTACTTTTTGAACTTACTGCAAATGAGAATTAATGACTATTAAATCCCATTTCTACATGCAAATAAAATACCGGTATCTGCACGAATAGATATGACTTTTTCTCTATGACACATTTTTCATTTGTCTGGACAACCTGGACGGTCGACGTCGCGAAGTTTTGTGTCTACATTCTTAGGCAAACGTGATTTTGTCAGTTGTAGAAATTAATATAACAAATTATAACGACAATTGCATTTAATATGAGAATTTAATAGTTATTAATTCTCATACGCATGAAGTTCTTCACAGTTCATATATATATATATATATATATATATATATATATATATATATATACTATAAAGTATTATCGACCGTACTGTATAAGTAAAAATTTCATTAAAGGGGTGAGCGGTCTGTCAAGTAAAAATAAAACTCCTTTATTCCACTCTATATTTCATAACGCATTGGTTACTTCATCAGGAGTGTAATTCAGAGTTAAAATTTAGCAAATAACGGCACTAAACATGTTAAAATTCGTCAACTTTAACATGTTTAGTGCCGTTATTTGCTAAATTTTAACTCTGAATTACACTCCTGATGAAGTAACCAATGCGTTATGAAATATAGAGTGAAATAAAGGAGTTTTATTTTTACTTGACAGACCGCTCACCCGTTAATGAAATTTTTACTTATATATATATATATATATATATATATATATATATATATATATATATATATACAAGCAGTACAGAAATAAAAGTCATAACTATTTCTGGATAACGTGTACTGATGATGTGTATCAACAATGAAATACCGGTAGCTGCACGTCCCGAGTGGATATGCCTTTCACACATTTTTCATATATATATACTGATAAGAACCTGAAGGGTGACGGAACTATTGTAAGATATATGTGATATTTATAGTACATAAGTGATTTACAATAATACTAATCTTGCACGGTAGTGAGGACATATTGCTATGAATTGTGATTTTAATTGCTTATTGACTTATGTTCACAATCCACAGTAGTTTTGCCGGACTAGACTCAGTTGGGTGGGCACCTTGCTTGAGCTTCTTTATCTTCAGGGTTTATTCTCACGAATATCGTGGTATAGAAGAGAAATAATAAGGATTAATTTAAGAAATAAAACTAACATCAACGCCACATACATATAATTCAAAAAAGAAAGAAAAAAAAATTCTACTTTAACAAGTATAAAGCAGGATTGTGACTTTATTACGTCGGAAACTTAGAGAAAAACTCATGTAAGATATGACTGTTATATGAGATAAAAAAACTCTTAAATGAATCCCGAACAAAGATCTAAATAAATATAAACAAAGTTTATTAGCTGTCAACAATTACTTTAACCCCTCAAAATCAAACGTCAAATAGAACTTTCTCTATTTTCACGCGCATCCAAAATTAATCATGCGCAATAACTCCAGCATGTAACAAACAAGTTTTCCCGCTTCCTGCCATACTACGATAACTTAAATGAACAAAAACTATATTCAAAAAAAAACAGTCTAATACGTTTTGTTAATATTTTAAATGATTACAAAATATTACAAACTAAAATTATAAATTTAAGAAGCTTCAGATTTCAATAGAATTATCACTACAAATATAGATATAAATATAATATCAAAAATACATACATTTAGTTTTGTATACGTCACGTCACAAAAACTATTAGAAGAGAGACTCGAGATAGGTCATTTAATTCAAATTACAAGTCTTAAATACTCATAAAAAATACGTAATGAATTTTAAATTACATCCACTCACTATCAAAAACACACACCGTAATTATTCAAAATTTTAATCTTGAATAAAATTAAGTTTTATCCAAAATTCAAAAACACAACCTATCTGCATAAAAACTACTCAGTCTCTAAGGCATGATGAAGCAACAGGAAACAGCAAGACATCCCTACCTAACACAAAAATATAAATCAACATAACAATAATATATATATCTATATTATTATAACTTCCTGCTTGGCGCGGACTACGAACATCAAAATAGGCCCGTGCATCCTACAGTCATGGACAAAAATACACATTATAATAAATTGTCATATAAAATTTCAATTTTTTATAATTATTTCTCTGGAATAAAAATATACATAAATACAATAATTTTCATATCTTCTTTTGTTTCTTCTGCAGGGAAAATCCACTGCAATAGGTAACAAATTTCTATACGCACCACGATGGGCCGCCTAAATGATAAGATGCTGATGGCTGATAATAAAAAATATGTAAGAGATAATTAATGTAAATGCTGATAATATTAAATAAATTGGGCGCCTCTAAGAATTTTAAATGTAAATGTATCTCTTGACTTATCAGCTGATTAGTAACAGATCCACAGCTATGAATAGATGTCTCGGGGAGCAAAAGATTAATAAATAATGTTTTCTTATCTCGGATGTCGGTAGTGACACTCAAATATGACTGTAAAAATGACACAATAATTATTAATAATATTGATTTCACTGAGCATGAATAAAAAAACACAACTCTTATATTTGATATATTGAACAATTTATTAGATTAAAGAAAACTGTACACATATGTACACACATACTTGGATTCTTTCGGTTGATTTGTGAATTATTTCTTTGTCATGAAATAGAATTAATACTAATAATAGTATGGTTATGTTTATAAATCAAATACCAAGTAAACTAATATTATTGTTTAAAATATGCAACAAATACAGGTAAATGAATTTATGTGAATTTTAAATAGATATTATTCTTGACTATATTATCTTTAAAAGATTACTATTTCTTAGTTAAAATCAAGATTCTTTTTAATTATTTGTAAATTGTATATTGTATGAAGATAAGTGCTTTAAATATAACTAAGGACCTGTGATTGTAGGAGTTGCGGCAGATAGGAGAAAGGTAGATTTGGCTTGGGTCCCAATATTCCGCCAGGAGGAATAAAGTGTAAGGTATTTCCAGTTTGGAAAAATCGGATGGTTTTCTTTTATGTTCGGTACTGTGGTTATTATATTAGACACTTTGGATGTATTTCCAGGTACGTTTTAATTTTATTTCATTGTAAATACTTGGTCACTTGGGTGAGCTTCACCTTATGATGCTTTGACTAATATCTCGTAGAAAAATTACTTTAGATAGATACAAATGTGTTTAGACGATGATCTAAAGGTTTATGTACTTTTATAACCGGTAATTATTTTGAAATTATTGTTTTGAACCAAATATTGATGAATTAGAAACGGACAAGTGTATTTTTGATGCGAACGATATGAATTTCGAAAATAGACGACAGTTGTCCTTTGTTTATTTCAAAGCCTTATTTTAAGCAAATTGTCTTGATTTTTACCTTGACATAAATTATTATTTAAGTGTAATTTTGAATGTAAAAATCGTTTAAATAGATTTATAAAATTATTTTTAGAATTTACAAGTATTACTGCCTGTGCCTTAGATAGTAGGTTATGTATGCTGCGTGTATTACGAACTGCTCTTTTCGCGCGCTTTACAACAAAACGATATGACTGACAACAAGATAACAACTAATAACGAACAAACGGAAATTGATAATTAACTAGCCGAACTTAAATTATAACAATTAAACTCGATTACAGCAAAGAGGAACCACATAAAAACACTTTATACGGAAATTTTAAGTAGATATTTGACGTTTAGTTACACAGCAATTTTTGCTTAATATCATTTCATGGCCAACCAACCAACTATTAGATGCAGCACCACATATTGAATATTATAAATATAGGTATATTCCATTAAAGGGTTATAACTTCGAAAATATTAGAAATAAGTACTATGTTATTGGTACCATTTTAACGGCAATTTTACAAGGGATTTGTTGACTAATAAAATTGATAAGCTCCGATAAGAGCGAAACGCGTCTGTACGTTCCGTTGATGGACGTTGCTTTTCAGCAATTTTCATTATCCTAACAACCAGGAAGGTCGGAGTCGCGACGAGGTGTGTTCTACATACTAGTATAAACTTGGTTTGTCGGATTGTAGTTATGAACGCATCACATAAGGCGACATTTACATGTAAAAATGAGATTTAATATTCATTAATTCTCATTTGCAGTAAGTTCAGAATGTTAACTATATATACAAAAAGTATAGAAGTGAAAAGCCATATCCGTCTTCGAGATACCGTGCATTGATAAGCTCCAATAAGAGCGAAACGCGTCTATAGTTCCGTTGATGGACGTGGCCTTTCAGCAATTTTTAATTATATAACGTGTTAGTACATAAATTGGTAACAAAAGAGTTACGTGAGGCACTGCACCCATTTTCAGGCTAAAGACTTAAAATGTTAAGACACCGTAACTGTCAAGATTTTAACAAAATTTGCAATGAAACCAAAACTAACAGTTGTAAGTGCACGTTATCATATATCATGAAAAGATAATTTGGGTGGCTATCATCATAATAACAAGAAAGTTTAGCAGTCTATTTAAAAAAAAAATTGAAAGTGGTTGCGGAAATTTGGAACATCCTGTAAATATATAAATAAAAATAGAAAATGCACTGTAGCATACTACATGTGTACGTAAAGTTTCATAGCTACAACTTTATTAGTTTTCATGCTAAGCTCCGCCGACACACTATTGCCGCACCCGGTATATATACACTTTGTCAGAGGTAAAACTAAATTAAGGTTCAATGGTTCCTTTTTATGTATATTAGATTGAATAGTTAAATATTTATAATGTCGCGCTAAATACTAGTTCATCTTGTAATATCGTAACAGTATTAAAAGTATACCGGAATAATGTGCTTTTTGTGTCAATTACTTCGTCATACCTAATAATCATGTGAATTAGAAGAACGTAGAAAGCATGTATGGCAACCGGGAAAATACAATTAATCGCTAATATGAAGTATCCTTATAAGGATATCTAAGTGTTATAAATGAATGAAGAAACGGTTTTTGGAACGCGCAAAAACGCAGGAGACCTATCTTAGCTTGAACTTCCAGTCCGCTCTGTTACTTTAGATTGATATGTAAATGTACGGGTAATCATTAATCTTGCGATATTAATAGAAAGATATTAACACTATAAGAATAACTTGTTGATTAAATTCTTAATACAATGAAGTTATTTCTGCGCCTTGGAATTTGTGCTTTGGGTTTTGGTTATTTCAATTTCTCTTCATTCCCACGGCGAAATAGCTAAGGAGATGACGGAAAATGATGTATGCGCTTTGAGAACTGAGTAATTACTATAACTATTTCTTACCCATAAAATAAGTACTGGAAAAGATATGACGAATATTACATTTAATTACCAAGGACATTATTTCGAGTGTTTTATATACAATGTACTTATAGCGTGGAACTTTTATAATGCGCTGGTATTTAGTATGGAAAATATACAGGTTGTTTAAAAAGTTGATCAATCATTAGAGTATTAGAGGACAATCAATTATTTATTAGGTCGGTGCACAAGAGATGATCCTTTCGCGCAAAAATAATGTGTAATACTATGCGATATTTGTGAGGAAGAGATACATTTTTTAAATTATTAGCTAGGTTTGAAACAATGTCTATATACTGCGCAAATGATCAATACTGTTATTTTGGTACTGCGTATTGTGTTAAGTTGGTCAAATGGAAAACTTATAAATGTTAATAAGTATTCAAAAAACTTTTTTCAATATACTATTTTCAAATAATAATTAATTAGAAAATGTATGCAGGATGTCTTTGAAATAAAGAGACTACGCATGAAAAATGGAAAAATGTAATTACATAGAATATAAATCCAAAACATTTTCCAAAAATTCCCTTTCATAAGCAAGAATAATATGACAAAGGTATTTAACAAATTTTTGTCGCACCACTGTACGATCGACTATATCACAAAGAGTCTCGGAGACGATATCTTAAAGCTGACCGATTACTACTAGCTATGTTATTGTTGGTCTCGCTTTAGGTATCTTCTCCGATTCAGTCAGTTGTCGATCGTCACATGTGTACATGAAAGAGCGCCTCATTTGTAATACGCTGTGCTGCCTAAAAAATCGTTGCCGTTGGTCTTCTAAGTTTTCAAACTCTCTAGCACTGTAGACAACGGTTTTTATATAACCACAGAAAAAGAAATCGATTTGATTTAAATCCGGGCTTCGAGGGGACCTCCATTGTCACTTCCAATCCAGCTAGGATATGTGGCATTTAAAAAAGCGTGAATTTCTGCTCCATCTTGCGTAAACCACATTTGCCTGCTTATGTTAAGTGGTACATTGTCTAGATAATCCGGCAAAACGTTTTTTAAAAATTTTAAGACGTTCTAGGAGTACATGAGGTCCGAGAAGAGTATTTCCTACAATACCTGCCGATATGTTCACAAAAAAAGCGATGCTGAAGCTGATGCTGTCTTGTGGATTGACGTCAGCCCAATGTTGCGCATTAGGATAATATAATATAATACCGATATAATTTACAGTTACGTCTTTGACTAAAGGTGGATTGTTACCAAATTGGACGTGAAATGCCCATACAGCACACATCTTACATCTTTTTTTAATACATCTTCTTTAAAAAATTCACAAGCAAGTATAAATTTTTAACAGCTGACTTTTCGTAACAGGTGCTCGAACGCTTATCAGTGATAAGCGTTGTTCAGACAGCTGTGTGTGATAAGTTATCACACACACCTGTCTGAACAATGTCATCTTCTAGATTTTTTTATGAACACTGCATTTTGTTTCGACTATAACTAGCGAAACAATTTTGCCTGTGACTCAGTTAATTTCGATCGCATGTGTACATTTCAATTATGCCTTACACAACGCATGAATTATTAATGATATTATTTACATTTATGGTGAAATGCTCGTAAAACTTGTCACATGTATAGGGGGCGTTTTCCAAGTGGTCGAGCACCATCTTACATGTGTCTAATGGATGTCGTGTTCCGATTACGAGAAACATATACTTTGTTACCAAATTACGAGAGCCACAGATGTGAAGGATCCTGTAGGGTCTTACGCAGTCTTATTGAAGAAGATGTACTGGATCTCGTTGAGAGAAATTCAGTTGTAAGTACATGAAATGCAGCAGGACAGGTAGGGGTTTTGCAATACGCTACACAGCATTTTGAGAAGTAATTTATTACACTTGTATCATAATTCAGCGTATACAAGAATTAAGTGAAAATTATCGTCCTCTGCGTAATACATTCTGTACCTGATTTCGCCAACGTGAAGCAGAAGATTTAAACTTCTGTGCTAAAATTTTATTCATCGATGAATGCTATTTTTCAAGAAATGGTGTTATGATGATATAATGCACATAATTAGGCTCATGCCAATCCGCATGTGGCAGGATAGCATCAGTTTCAGCATTGTTTTTTTTTTGTGAACGTATCGGCAGGTATTGTAGAAGATACTCTTATAGGACCCCATGTACTCTCAGAGCTTTTGACATACGAAGGCAAATGCAGTTTATGCATGACATTTTTCACGAGCAGTACACGACTTTTTAAACGACATATCTGTGGATTGGAAGTGGAGGTTCCAGAAGGTGGTTTCCTCGCAGCCCGGATTTAAAACCACTCGATTTATTTTTGTATGGTTACATGAAAACCTTTGTCTATAGTGCTGGACATATTGATAACGAAGAAGACTTATGGCAACGAATTTTTGACCAAGCACAGCGTATTAAATGCGGCACCTTTTCATCGGGTCCGTGACAATTGTTCACGTCGTATAGAGGCGTGACACTTTAAATTTTTCATCTGAACTTTCCACCAGTTTTACCTATTTACAAATCGGTTCTTTTCAGAAGCAACAGTTTTTACATTTAAATGTAAAAAAGAGTTTATAAATAATTTACAGGTACTATATTCGTACGTAATCGTATTGAGGTTACTGAACCCTAAGTAAACAAAACTGCTCCTTTGTAGAGTTTTTATAACATCGACAGCGTAATCGTATTGAGGTTACTGAATCCTAAGTAAACAAATCAGCTCCATTGCAGAGTTCTCATAACATCGACGGCCGTCTAACTAATGTTATCTTTTAGAGTGCGAAGCGTATGTTTGCGTGTAAATTCTATCGAAGTATTTCTTTATAGAAATTCTGATCCACAGGCGGTAGACAGGGGGTTTTTAATTTTGTGGTTCGCATCGCAATTGACGTAATTTTTTGAATTTATATCTATATATATAAAAGAGAGTGGCGTTAGTTACTACGCTTATAACTCAAGAACGCCTGGACCGATTTCGAAGATTCGCACCAATTCGGACTGGTCTCCGGCCAAACAAGAAGAATACCCTAGAAAATTCCCGAATTATTCCGAAAAAAAAAATTATCAAGAAAATTCATTTTCCCATACATTTTGTAGGGAGTGATTTTACTATGTTTATAACTCAAGAACGCCTGGACCGATTTCGAAGATTCGCACCAATTCGGATTGGTCTCCGGCCAAACAAGAATAATACCCAAGAAAATTCCTGAATTATCGCGGAAAAAAAATTATCAAGAAAATTCATTTTCCCATACATTTTGTAGGGAGTGATTTTACTACGCTTATAACTCAAGAACGCCTGGATCGATTTCGAAGATTCGCACCAATTCGGACTGGTCTCCGGCCAAAAAAGAATAATATCCAAGAAAATTCCCGAATTATCCCGGAAAAAAAAATTATCAAGAAAATTCATTTTCCCATGTATTTTGTAGGGAGTGATATTACTACGCTTATAACTCAAGAACGCCAGGACCGATTTCGAAGATTCGCACCAATTCGGATTGGTCTCTGGCCAAACAAGAATAATACCCAAGAAAATTCCCGAATTACAAATAAAAAAAAAAAATTATCAAGAAAATTCATTTTCCCATACATTTTGTAGGGAGTGATTTTACTACGCTTATAACTCAAGAACGTCTGGACCGATTTCGAAGATTCGCACAAATTCGGATTGGTCTCCGGCCAAACAAGAATAATACCCAAGAAAATTAAATGTTTAAATCAGTCACACTAAACACATTTTATCAGTTTGTCTTTCAGGTTCTTCAAAATATAAGCTAAACCAAAATTTAATTAGGTTATGTATACTTTTTCGTTTTGTTTGAAATGGTTTCATATTAATAACAATTTAAGAACTAACAAAATATCTCTCGCATTTTATTCATGACTGTTTTGACAATAATATTTTTTGTTTCTACTAATTTCAACAGATCGATGATGGCTCTACAAAGCTTATGCCTAGGTTTAGCTCTATTGTTACTTTGGTTTCTGGAGCAAAGAATAACGAAGAAAATTAATAGGCAGTAATATAGTATTTTTAAGCATAACCTGGAATTTAAAATCTGTTATGCAAATTTGTAAAATTTATTTTAGAAGTTATGAAAATAATTGATTTGTTAATTTAATGAAAAATTAATTGATACAAGAATGTATAGTGAATGAAAAAATTATAATAAAAGTTAACGGAAAACAGGCACGTATGACTATAACAAAAGATGTCAAACACCATTTGACGATAAGTATAATTCTCAGTGTGGCAAATACTAAGCAAAGAAATTTTCAAAATTTGACAAACGTCAGCTTCAATCAATAACGGGCACCCGATATAGGTAATATCGCTTTATAGTCTACTTTCGAATCTACACTAGGCAATTCATTGGCCCTTGTAAAATACAAAACATAATATGATTAAATAGCACAAAAAACAATTACAAAATTATTCTTCATTGTTGTCAATACACGTCAAATTAGCTGTTTGAAATGAACATGTTATTTTCTTTATCCTTCGAAGTATTTAATTCGTACTATTTGTATTTTACCGCTTCGTCTTCCTGAACTAATTATGATATTCTTGTCTTACAAATAGTTAATTTTATCTTACTATTTGCATTCTTGTAATTAAATAACATTATTTTTAATTACCGACGTAGATAGGATGCTCATCATTGTATTTTCTTGTTCGCATCCTCCTTGCTCTTTTTTATTAATATAAGCACTATAATTACGAGTATCTTTAAATTATTCAATATAGCAGTTTTACTAATAAAGAACATAAAGTTAATGCTAATTATCAATACTATTCGCTCATTTTACATTTGCTTTTGTCAATTCTTCATTACTTTTTGGCTGCCTCGGTTTTATCAAACAAAATTGCATCATATGTAAACATTATTATCAATTGCAATTCTATTTAATTTGCAGTACTCCAGAAATGTTCTTTTTAAATTTTGAGGTCACTTCGTTTATCATTTTATTTAAATATATTATACACACCAACAGACTCATATTTCCTTCTGGCTTCTGGTATTGCTAGGAATGCACATTTTAAAATGTAGGGGATACATTTAATATTCTTCCGTAATATTTTAATTTTAAACATTTATTATGGTTAAATATAAGTAAATCTAGGATATAGAATTCAAACATAAGATTTCCAAATTTACAAATATTTAACGTTCATTTTCGAGTTTAACCACTATATAACATACTTTTATTAGCACATTCAAATGGTAGTGCTTCCTTTAAATTCTAAGAAATCGATATATTTTACATTTACAAATTTATTTATTACTTATTTTATAATTTAGTGGTCTAAATTATAAAATAAGTAATAAATATTTATTACGCTTTATTACCTAAAGTTATTAAAAATCAGCAACTTTTTACCAATTTATTTATTGCTTTATACATCAGATCGCTTGTTTTATTGCGTAGACTCTGGGGTTATCAGTAGAGGCCGGACGCATCAGGCCGAAATTACGATGAACCATATAAATAATCTATAACATCGCTAAGTACAACACGCAGTTATTGAATAGCACTAATCATTCGGTTAACCGCACATTTGTTTTTTGTCGTTGAATTGTGGCGCAATTACTACAATATTACAGTTAAATTACTTTCTTCATGGGCATGGATAGAAGCGTCAGGAGTTTTTATAATTTATTTTATTTAATAGTTTATATTTCGTAAGATAAATAAAGTGTGGTGAGTTAGTTTCTTTTTTTCATTGTTTTAACTGTTAACTACGTACTTCGCAATTTTTGTAATAGATACTGTTTAATATCGTTTTATCAAATCTACTTCTCCCAATTATTTTGACGTAAGTGTCGAGTGAATTTCGTTTAGTTTCAATCATTTACGTATATATTTTTAATTTTAATTTATTTAGATCTGCAACATTGTTTAAGTTAATTTTTCAGATATGATATGGTACAAAGTCGAGAATGGTATCGTGAAATAATGGCGAGTTGAATTAAGGATCAAACTGCTCAAACTGCGTATGTCCATTGCCAGGGATTCCGAAATTTATTTGAAAGTCTGTAAAATATCGTTAAAAAATTCCAAGAAATCGCACGTAAAACGTCACTTAGCATCGGAAACATATACACAGAAATTAGATCCGTTGGAATATGACAACTTTAACGAAAAGCTCTGTGAAACTTCAATGGCAGCAAATATTCCATTAAATAAATTTAACAATCCCACTTTCAAAACATTTCTCCGAAAATATACTGATCGAAATGTTCCTAATGAATCCACTTTACGGAAACTTTATGTTTCTAAGTGCTACACGAAAGCAGTAGAACGCATTAGACGCCATCTTTCAAATCAGTACCTATGGATAAGTGCCGACGAAACTGTCGATATATTAGGACGCTGTGTAGTAAATGTTGTAGTTGGTATACTATATCCAACTATTCCATATAACGCATATGCAGAAGCTACAAAAGTTATAAATACAGTAGATGCGGAAACAGTAGCTAAAACTAATTAAGAGAATGTGCACCAAAGCTTCATTCGGACGACAGGTACAAAGAAAAAATATTTTTATTTGTCAGTGACAGTGCTGCATATATGTTAAAAACAGGCATTCAAGGAATCATATCTTAATATGCTGTATATTACTTGTGTAGCACATACTCTCCACAGAATCTGTGAATATATCAGACACCTCTCCGGAAGTTGATAGACTTGTATCCGCTTTTAAAAATATTTTCAGAGAAGCACCACTGAGAGTAGCTCTTTAAAGGGAAAAACTTCCATCTTTGCCACTGCCTCCCTCTTCAGTAATAACTAGATGGGGAAGATGGTTGGAAGCTACTAGTTCTTATGCAAAGGATTTCGATAGTTTCCAAAATTTCGTTACATGTTTAAATGACAATGCTCGAATAATTCTTGAGTGCAACGTACTAATACGACTTCCATATTTAAAAAAGCGGTTGTACTTTCTCCAGGAACACTTTGGAAATTTGCCAAAACTAATCACTTATTTTGAAAATGAAAGTAAAATTTCAAATAAAATGATGGATTAATGTGGCTATTAATAATTTGAAAAATATTCCAAGTGATTTCGGCTGTGGCCTTCGGTAAGATCTAACTCTTACCGAAGGCAGTTTTTAATAGAAATCCAGATTTAATAACATTGTGGCAATTGTGTATGGAGACAATGCCTCAAAATCTAAGTTCTAAATACGCTGAAATAATATAATATTTCTAGTATGCACCTATAACCAGTTGCGATGTAGAATGGACGTTTTCTATCTACAAGGATGTATTTCATTCTAGGAGAACAAATTTTACACATGAGAAAGTATTGCTAGTTAATATTAATACTCCTTTACTCAACTTGAACTACAAAATGAGCAAATAAAAATTTATATCGTAATTTATAGATCACCACCCTTTTGTTTTCCAATTATATAAATAAAATTAAAAACTCTTTAAAAATATAAGTTTTCAATAGACACTCGTGGGCGATGAGGCTTCTCGTGTCCGGTCCCTGGTTATAAAATATTTTGCTTACCTGAGTAAACTTTGAAGTATAGGCAATTCCGAATTGTCTGCACAAGACAAATAATTTGAAACCCCATTTGTGTGGGGTTTCAAAGAAAAATACTGTTTCAGGAAGTGTCAAAAATTTCTTTTGTAGATAAGTAATCAAATGCCTAATCTTATAAATACGATCAGGATTAGGATCATCTTGTGACAATATCTTAGAATTGTCATTAAAGCGGAGGAATTTCGCACCTTCTTGAATTTATTTACACTCATGGTTTCCATTATTATAGAACTACCGATTGTAAATGACTAGTAAGATCGAACGTTTGAGTCTGTTTCACAGACAATTATAATTTTACCTTAATACTGCTGTATACCAATTAGCTTTAGATTTACAGGTTTTGCATATTTTTATTTACACGGAATATAAATTACATTCACTTACAATGTCCACTATTAGTTGCGGTAAAAAAAATACTTAAAAAAACTATATAGTGTATCCAAATTCATAATTCCAGGCAGAAGCTCTTCCTTCTCAGAGAATAAGAGTTGTTCGTTGCTTAGCATGAGGATTTTTCACAAGATATCTGGTTTCGTATATTTTAGGTACGTCTCTAACAACATAAGTTCGTCGATTGTACACCTATACGCCTATGTTATTGTTTGGAACAATATTTTCATCGCCGGAATGTGCAGCGTGCTTACTGCTTGTTCAAAAATAAAAGCAAATCAATCTATATTAATTTGTTTGAACCCTTGAATAGAAAATGTATTGGAATGGGTTGTCAACTAAATCCAAATAAAATTGTAGTCGATTTTGAACGAGCAATGTATTTTAGTATTAAAGAGGCCTTCCCTGAAATCCTGATTGTTGGTTGAAGATTTCATCTATCTGAGGCTTGGTAACTTATCTATAAAAAGGTGTATTAGATATTGATGTAATTAAAATTAATCATTTTATAGGTGACGTAAAATACAGCAATTGGGTCTTACAAGGGAATACTTATACCTCCAATCCAATGTAGGAAATTGGATACGCTATCTATTTGGTTTAACATTTTTACTACCAGAAGATGTTGGAGAATCGTTTGTGGAAGATTTCATGCCAGAAAACCCAGAAAATGGAAAAATTGGCGATTTCTTAGATTATTTGTTAAACACATATATTGATGAGGAATCTACCTTCCCACCATTTATTTGAACATCGCAAATAATTTCTTCGCGAACGACAAATGCTTGCGAGTCTTTTCACTCAAAATTTAATAAGTATTGTAGTAATCCTCACCCAAATATAGATGTTTTCGTTAACGCCTTAAGGGATATGCAAACAGATACTTATATCAATATTAACTGCATTTTATTTGATGAAAAACGAAAAATAAAAGGCGAAGTTTTACGGAAAACTTAATTTATAAAAAAAAGAATTGCTATGAATTGTGATCTTGAAATTTGCTTATTCACAATTCACGACAAATCTATCCAGCTAGGATACTCAGTCGCTTTAATTTCAAAATGGGACTGCTTTCCTCTCAGCGTTCCATTTGGAAAACGTGGAAAACACAATTGAATTAATAAAATATTTAAGCGCCACTCAAAATTTATTTGAGAAAAATAGTAATAATATCTTTGAGTTACTTATAAAAGAACAAAAGAAAAAAAAAAGGTCAATTTAATAATAAACACAATAAAATTTAAATGAAACTTTAATACAAAAATCAAAAAAAGAAAAAAAAATTATCTTTATAAAGTATAAAGATTAATATTGCATCATTTAACAATATTATGAAGGTAAAAATAACGCATGGAAGTGACCGCAGCATGCGATCAAAAACCTTTGTGACATCCGATCAAAATTAAAACTAATAAATTACCAAAGATGCTTTTTAATTTCTCCCACTAGAAACAAAATCAAAATAAACTATTTGACAAACCGAAATAAACTCTAACGCATGTGCAACCACATGTAAAAAAAAATCCCTTGATATCCCAAGCGTACTAAAATTTTACATTTACAGAAATGTTTTTTATACTAGAAATTTTAAAAAACCTTCTTTGTCATTTATATCAAATAACTAAGACTAAATTTCAGAACGATAATAATAATACAATAGAAAAAATTACAATATTCAATTCGTTCAATATAAAAATAAGATATCTTTTATAAATTATATTACTTACGTAAAAAATATATATTCATTACTCGAGACACATGAGTAAGAAAGTGTTAAAAATCAATAACGAGATTCACAAACTCGTAAATAAATCGGTAATGATTTAAGCAAGCACAAGAACACAATTAAATCAAAAAACAAAAACCGAAATTACTAAAACAAAGATAAAGATTTTAATTTTATCTTTAAATAAACACACCTTTCTTAGGCCAGGCGCCGACTTGCAATTTTCGATTGCACAACTGTTTGGTCGCGATTGCATCAAACCCCGCACACATACGCAACTGAACTGATTGGATAAATGGGACCGCGCACACATGCAACTGAACCGTTTAGTTTCAAAATGAACTTCGATGAGGTGGCAGTGGTATGTGCGCTTGAATTAAGAAGAAGGAAGAGAAATCAACGAAAGCAGAGGTTCTGGCTGCATCCAATGACTGCTCAACGATCAACCAAAGGGCAATTTCAAAAATTATATGACGACTTGCGAGTTCATCCGGAAAAATTTTTCAAATACTACCGAATGAGTGTGGCCCGTTTTGACGAACTTTTAGAGCTTCTTCATAACTATGCATTACTTCAATCTATTAGTAGTTACTACTGTGTTTCATTTAATTTTTCATTACAATTTACTTAAAAAATCATTGCAACCACAGTTGCAACCACAAGTGAGCGGAGCCGCATTGAATTTAATGTGACACAGCGCAGTTGCGCGGGCCAGTGCGATCATTCGATTTGAGCACAAACACAAACTAAACAGTTGCAGTGACTTTCAATTGCAAATCAGCGCGCTTCCGTTTAACTTTGTGGTAGTCACTAATGCAACCAAACAGTTGCGCAATCGAAAATTGCAAGTCGGCGCCTGGCCTTACTTCACTCAACACTTGTCTCTGGATACAGTTAGCACGCAGGCTACGCTTTAAAAAAACAGTTATAAAAAAACGTCCAAAGCGGATCAAACGGCATTCTCAAACTGCGCAAGTCATATCTACAAATATTCAAAATAATAATACACTCAAAAATAATTAAACTTTTCAAAATATTTGTGGGGAAAAGTGCATAGCAATATGTAGATATGACTTCCGTAAAATGTGTGTCATACAAAATTTGTTTGAGAAATAGAATATATTGTAGTGAAACCGTTGTACTTTTAAATTATAAATAAATGTGTAATAGAATGCAGTTATTTCTTTTCAATTTAACCCTTAACCCTTAGGTGCAGTTTGAGCTAAGGATTATCGAGCGTTGTCAGGCAGAAAATTTTTTGGTGCAGTTCAGGTTAGAGATTACACTACCTAAGATTCAACATGGTGCAGTTCGGGTGGACTGAAGGAAACACTTTCTGAGGGTTTATAATTGGGCTCGCAATCACTGCCATCAAATTTGAGATGTTGAAAATCACTTTCATCTTAGACAACGGAAATTCTCCCAAATTTGTTCAAGATAATTGTCGAATACTTGGAATAGAAGAAAGTTTGCAACAAAATTTTAGTGACATTCGCGTAAATTAGACGCTCAAAGTTGACAATTTCTATGTAATAATATTGCGCTTATATTAACTTCTTGTATGAGAAGAGTCAACAAAGAGCTGAAGAAAAGCACAAATTAGAAGTTCAAAATCAACTAAAACTTAAACAAAAAATACAATTAGAAGTGGATTTGTTGAAGATAAAAATAAGGAAAGCATTAAATGAGTAAATAAACTATGGAGTTTTTTAAAATCAATATGTAATTATGACTAAAAAGTATATTCAAAGTTTAAAACAACATATACAAATATGTAACAAGTGTTCATTTGAAAAGTCAATCTAGTAGCATGTGATTTACTGAGAACATTTTGATGTGTCGTAAATTAAAATTTACTACTTAACTTACGAAGTCGTATATTTTGACAGTTTCATACATACAAATAAATAACATAATATGTATTTATTGAAAACTATAACAAATGTTGAAAATGTTGTCCTTCAAGATCAATGCACTTTAAAATCCTCCGATCAAAATTTCTGATGATATTCTGCAACATTACTGGATTGTTATTAATTTCCATGCATTTCTGTTCGATTCTCCAAAACATATCATTCAAATTCAATATAGGTGTTCGAAATATGTTATTTTTTAGATAAGGCCACAATAAGAAGTCGCAAGGTGTTAAATCGCATGAACGTGCAGGCCAGGCAATTTCAGTATTTCGACTAATTATACGCTCATCAAAAAATTCTCTTAAATAATCCAAAGATTCTGCAGTAGAGTGACAAGGTTCTCCGTCTTCTTGGAAATATGCATTTTTAAGTCCATCATCATGCAACTGATTGACAAATGGTTGTAAAATTTCCGTACGATACCTTTGAGCAGTTAACGTTCCCTGAAAAAATATTGGTCCAATGATTCGCCTTTGGCTTATCTGCCCAAACACCAATTTTCTCTGCATGTAGCGATTCTTCATTAATGTGGATTTTCACTACTACAAATTCTTGTATTTTGTGAATTTAAGTATCCCGTTTTATAAAACCATGCTTCATCAGTAAAGATGACTCTTTGCGAAAGTTCTCCATTATTGTTCAAATTTACAAACCAATTACAAAACTGTAGTCTACGTGGGTAATCAATTTCTAACAATTCTTGTACTGCTGTGACATGGTATGGATAAAGTTGCATATCTTTTTTTAATAACTTGTGAGTTGTACCAACAGAAAGGTTTATTTGTTGACTCACATGTCGAACAGATGTTTGTGGTTCATTTTCCATTATTTCTTCAACACGATTGACAACTTGAGGTGTACGTTTCTTAACTGCTCCGCTGCCTGATTTTCTTAAGAGACTACCAGTTTCAGAAAAAAGTTTTAAAGTTCTATCCATAGTATTCATAAAATGTATATAATCTATTACAAAATGTGAAAACTCAACTTGAAATTCTACCATGCAATCTTGAACTGAATAAACCCATAAACAGTCAATTTTATTACCACTTCTAAAATAAGCCGGGGCTAAAAAAAAATTATGTTCTAAAGTGAAAGCCATTTTAAAACTGAGAAGCAATTTATTTAAATCAGAATCAACGCGCGATTATTTTATGCACTAACTGATATTTGTGATTGACATTATCAAATGTCATTTGGATTTACGTTTACGAAACAACAAGCACATACTAATATATTTGCGCCTCATTCTATCAAAATTTCAAAGTAACCTAGATTGACTTTTCAAATGAACACACGTTATATATAAGAAGTGGGCCACAAAAAAAGTTTTCAGAGTATGCCATGCATTAAATCAATTATGTTTTAGATTGATTTAAGTAATCTAACCTACATTTCGTACTATTTGTAATAGGTTAAATCGCAACTTGTCAATTTCACTTATGATTATTTACAAATGGCACTTCGCCAATTCTCTAAGCTTAGACGTGACTTATATGTCTATCTTAGTTGTTCATGGCCTACCTGGGATACAAATTTTGTGGCTCGTTTGATATTTAATAATAACAAATACAAATGGATATTTCAAAATAAAACAAAAAAATACACATAATTAAATTGATATATTATAAAAGACTTGCAAAGTGCTTATTAATCAAGTTCATTCTTCGTACATTGTTTAAATTGTCCTGTTGTTCATTTACAAAGTCGTTATCTTCAATGACTACATCCTCAAGCAACATATGCTCTGCTAGTGCTAAATTGTGTAACACAGCTGTTGTCACTACAATAGTTTTGGATGTTATCAAAGAAAGACACATTCCCAGTGAAAGAATTGGAAACCTTCTTTTCCCATACTCTGAAGCACCTTTCCACTACATTTCTTGTCCTCATTTGAGATTCGTTAAATAAGTTCTCGACGGGCGTAGCTGGATCACCTAAAGGAGTAATTAAATAATTTTGTATACCATACCAGAATCACCAATCAGTAGTCCATTACCCATTTCCCCATTTTCAAGCATGGCTTTTAAGCGACTGTTGTTAAAAATTGTCTGGTCATGTGTTGAACCTGGCCATCTGACAACGATACCTAATATACGTAGATTGGCATCACATACTACCTGTATGTTCCATGAAAGGAAGCCTTTCCTGTTTCGATAATACTCTGCATTATTACCACCAGGTGATTGAATCCTAACATGGGTACAGTCTATAGCACCTATTTCATTGGGAAACCTGGCCACTTCATCAAAATTATATTGTGCTTGAGTGCATCTTCATTGTTTCTTGGCATGTAAATATATGTTCTTGCTAATCTCGCCATTGCATCACTTACTTTTTTAACTGCGACATTAGCAGATGTTTTGCTAACACTTATGAAATCTGCTACTGCTAAGAGCATGGAAGCATAAAAGTATTAGTAATAATTTTGTCGTAGGTGTTAATCCGTTATTTTGATGACACGCTTTTTAATTCTGTTTTCAGTTAGAGCCAATAGTCTGGCATAGGTCGCTTTCGTAATCTATTTGCGCGGTCTATAATATCATCATCCGATTCGAACACAGCGACATCAACAACATTTATATACATTTTTGGTATCATTCTTTTAATTAATAATAAAATTGCTTTATAACGTGTGTTCATTTGAAAAGTCAATCTAGGTTACTTTGAAATTTTGATAGAATAAGGCGCATATATATTAGTATGTGTTTGTTGTTCCGTAAACGTAAATACAAATGACATTTGATAATGTCAATCACATTTGTTATTTATTTATATGTATGAAGCTGTCAAAATATACGACTTCGTAGGTTAAGTAGTAAATTTTAATTTACGACATACTTCAAAATGTTCTCAGTAAATCACATGCTACTAGATTGACTTTTGAAATGAACACCCGTTATGACAAATGACAAGATGGAATATAATAAAAACCTGTCGTACAACTTTATACTCCCTTTATCCCACATATAATTCTAAGAATAGGGATATTCTGAGTTTATACGGCACATGTAGAGCCGGCCCTTAATAGGAGAAGGATATACACTTTTATTAGATAGTTAATTGGCGAAGGAGATACTTGTTGAAACTTCATTATAACGCTAAGAACTAAGTAATTAAACTTCTTATTTCAAAAATTCTTTTATTGTAAATACCACTACAATATTGTTTCGCCATACAATGGCTTCATCAGGTGGCTGAAATACTTTTTCATCCACCTGATGAAGCCATAGTATGGCGAAACAATATTGTAGTGGTATTTACAATAAAAGAATTTTTGAAACTAGAAGTTTAATTACTTACTTTTATTAGATATATAGATTATGGTAATTTATATGAATTTTCGTTTGACGTTGCGAAAAAGTCAAAACTGACATAAACTGAATAATATTATTAAAATATTGTGAAATGTAGAAAAATAGTTATTTATGTATTAAGGGCATAATTAGGAGAATATGGCACGAGGGAAAGTTTAAAGCCCGACGAAGGTGGCCTTTTAATTGCCCGAGGGCCATAATCGGCAATTATGCCCGTGGTACATACAGCGTTTTATTCGATTTTAGTTTTCAAAACATTAATAAAGTATTTACTATTGATTTACGTTGATCGATGTCAATTTTAGAGTGTGTAGATCGTATAGGTAGTTGTTTGTCTTGATGTTATTAGGGATACTATGTTTCATATTGTTTGGTAAACTGTTCGCTTCCAAAATGATAATTGAAGCAGTGGAAAACGTTCATTCACAAGAAATTTTGCACGAATTTGAAGCAGCTCAGGGAAAACTAATACCACAGAAGTCCAAGGAATTAATATCAAAGAATATGATAAGTTTTGCGAGTGGCGGCATGAGAAAAATGTCATTAGCAATAATTGTGATGAAAAAATCGTAATGGCGTACTTGTCTCAAATGGTAAGAAAATGTATTTAAAATGATTATATTTAATAAATTGTGATCCATTTTCTGTAGTCAAAAGTTTACAAAGCTACATCTCTTTGGTGCGTCTACTCTTAGCTCAAAAAAATGTTAAAAATTAAGGAAAACGTTGATATCTCTAAATTTCCTATGTTCACAGAATATATGAAGAGTAACTCCGTGGGTGATAAACCTGAGAAGTCGTGGCAGAAGTCGTGGCAGCGAAAGGAAATTGAACAGTTTTCGATAAAGGCATCAGATCTCACGTATTTGTTAGTCAATGTAAAGCCTGTTTTCAGTTCTCATACAAACTTAATAAATAGCGTATTCCATGTTGTTACAGCATTCGGCATACTTGGAGCCTGCCGACGCGAACAGTTGCATGATTTATGTATTCCGGATGTGGTAACTGAAGGTTCGGTTTTGTTAGTGAAAATTCGTAGGACCAAAACTTGCACTTCCAGACAGTTTACGATTGTTCCAAACGATGGTGTCGTGGACTATATTGTTTTGTACAACAAATATGTTGCTTTACGTCCTAAATATGTCAAAATTGACAGTTTGTTTCTGTAAATATCATAATGGCAAATGTAGTTCGCAGCCGGTAGGTAAAAATACTTTCGGAAAAATGCCAAGAATGATTGCCGAGTTTCTAAAATTACCCAACGCAAATAAATATACGGGACATTGTTTCCGCAGAAGTACTGCAACTATACTAGCGGAAAGCGGCAGTGACACAACAACGTTGAAGCAATTGGATGGTTGGCGATCGGATAAGGTAGCCGAATCTTAGGTTGAAAATTCTCTGCATAACAAAAATAAAATATCTCAGAATATCTGAGGGGGAGCTTCGATAATCATATCAGAGGCTTATGAAAGATCTATTAGTTTAGGCGATAGTTTGCGCGAAGTTACAATAACTAATCCAAGCAATTGTACTTTTAATTTCAACAAATAATTTTGCAGAAAATAATGTATTATTTTCCTTGATGTTAATAAATGTTATACCTATATTAACGTTTGTTTGAATTATTAGTTCAATTGCTGCCCAGCAATTTTTGATTGATCTGTGCCATAAAGATCTCTTTATGCCCGCATTTGGGGGCCTATAAAGAAGATTATGATTGTAAAATCGAATATAGAGTTCTACGCGTTTTTTAATGCCGCAATTGTACCTCTTGTTAGTACAATTGTAAAGTCTGAAAATAGCAGAAGCTGCATAATATGGCATTTTTTATGCATTATTTTTAAATCCAACTGAATTTTTTATATTTCATCTACTTCCACTATTTATCTATGAAAACATCAAATTACATACCTTATCTTACGATTTCCAATGGAATCAGAATGCACTAAAATATTAAAAAATAGTTATAATTTGCGTATACATATCCATAATCATCGTTCACAAATGACTTACCGAACTAATATAACGGGTGTTCAGAAACATTCAAAGTCAAAGTAGTCCTTGAAAATATGAAGTCATGTCTGAGATAGATTGATACATTTACTTAATACAATTTTATAGGTTATCAAATTAGTATCAGATACTTAAGTAAAGACATACGATTTTTTGTTCAGAGCCCACTTGACTTCGAATGTTTCTGAACACCCGTTATATCATGTACTGCTATCTACAATTCAGTAATTCAATTAAATGTACTATTTATATATCATATTTTTTGACAGCATGCAGTGAAAGCGTTACATCTATCTTTGTACTCAAATCTGAATCGATTTTTCAGAAGCTGTATGAAACATAATACGCGATGCAGAGAAGGATTAAAACATCACACATATATGTTTAATATATATATTTCTGTAAACGACTTCAATAAATTTAATTGCTTACTACAATTTTCAACAATCGAATCGAATCAATATGTATTTAGCTCGATTTAGGCGAAGAAATTCTTGAACTCTATGGAATCTATCGAGGATAACACGCATAAAGAATTCGCTATCCATTTACTTGTTGTATTCCGATGACCTCATATCAATACACACATATTTAAACAGGCATTGTTTGAAAAGCACGAGACTCTAATATGAAAAAGAACTAATTGTGTGTGATTAGCCGTATATGGTGGCGATATTAAGTCATTGTCTGTGAAAATAAAACTACCGATCAATTATATATTTGAATTCTTTGTTAGTTTAACTAATAGACTAACTGGCTTGTTTACGAGAAAATACAACGTTTTAGAAAAAAACGAATCGAAGGTCTGCTTTTCTTAAAATAGAAATGCTGTGATAAGATATTATGAGAAAATAGCATCTGGTCTTTGAATTTTGCTTTATAACTAAGCATATACACATTCGTTATTTATTGAAGCTTATATGGCAAAAACAAATAAGTTGATGATCTAATAGGACGAAGAATGTGAATTTTTTGGTTGTTTTCTATGAAATGTAATGTTAAAATTCAGTATTTTAAATGTCAATATGAAATGGTTTTTAATTCATTAGTGTTAAATGAAGGTTAGAAGTGTGACTTTTTTGGTGAAAACTCGCCTTTTACTTAGTTATATTCATGATATATAAGATGACTATATGAGTTAATTTTACATAGAATACAACAAAACTAAAATTAATTATAAAACAATACTTTAGTGGTTTATAAAATTAATAAATGAACTTTTATAGAACAGAATATCGGCTTGTAAATCACACATACCATCTTGTAGAAAGCTACGATGCAGTGTAATGGAGTGTCGTTAGTCGTAAAAAGTGAAAAATTTCCAACAAGAACATCAGTGAATAAATTTTCATATTGTACTGCTGAAACCCAATACTAAAATGTTTATTAATTACAATTTGTTGATCGTTGTTTATTTAATAGTTTATTGAAAAATTCAAGAAATAATTGTAAATTCATAATGAATCCAAAATAACTGCAATCATTTTAATCATATGATAAAAAAAGTATTATTATTTATGTTTTTGGGGTTGGCAAATATTGATTAAAAGTTCGAAAATTTCAAATTTCAAAAGAAAGAGTCAAAATAGTGGGCAAAAACTTTGTAATCAGTAACAAGTCTTTCTTTGGAGACTGTGGTTAAGTAAAAACTCAAAAAACGTATAAAACCTCTTGCCACAATTAATAATCGTATCCTAAATGCGTTTTTCGATAACTAAGTTGTCATCATCAGTTGGTAAAACCACTAATCATAATACTCACATAATCACTAATAATACGTTTTTCGATAACTAAGTTGTCATCATCAGTTGGCAAAACCACTAATCAAACTGTTGCACATGGGGCACAGTTAAGCTAACAAACAGAATCGCACACAACTTTACACGGCGTACACTTACTTTAAACTGAATAACACAAACTAAAATTATGTCAACTTACCGCTTTTAAGAAAGCGGCAACGTTATGTGTTCATTCTCAACGCCCTTAACCTTTTCTACCTCTTTTCCAAGAATGGAAAAAGGAATAGGACCGTTGTCCGAGTTAAACGTATTAAATTTGTTTTTAACGACATGAATGCTTTCGTATGCGTCGAGATCTCTGGGGTTGTTTATGGGGCTGTTAATGATGTTATATAATGAAGACCAATTTTTCATAGGTCGTCTCTTTCTTTCAAGGATATCCTATATATATATATATATATATATATATATATATATATATATTAAACCTAATCAGTAGGCGATTAAAGGTCTGTATATTACTTCAAAATATATGTATTTAAAAAACTCTACATGTTTCGGCTGTGTACGCCTTTATCAAGAGAATACAAAATATGAATATATTATATTTATATATATATATATATATACAGGGTTACCGCTGAATAGCGCCTAGGCTATGCGAGTCTGAAGAATACCTATAAATATCTAACTGAAAATCAAAAACAAATTTCTTTGTAATTCATCAAAAATTTCCAAATTTTTAAGGCCAAAATGTAGGTAAAGTCGGTCCATATCTTTGTTTGTTCTATATTTATCGAAATACAGCTGTAATTCAAGTTCATTGACCTGCAAAAAAATCATTAGAATTCCTAAACTTTGGTGAGACGATACGTCTACATATTGCTGTGGCTTTTTCCCCGCAACATTTCGTAAACATTTTCTGAAAAATAATATTTTTGTAGTGTACTATTATTAATGACAGTGTATGATTTTATTGTATGAACTCTAATTATATTTTGATTTATTTTTGAATTCTTAGGTTTTGATTAGCGCAGTTCCTGGAAGCCGTTCGGACTTGCTGGGCAAAATATATTTGATAACTGTATTTTTTTTAATGTTTGGATGCCTGCTGCATGTATCCGTTTGGTCAGACACGTTTTGGTATTCAAATAAGAGAGTTGTATATTTGGAGATAGAACTTTTTTATCTCTTAGTTCATTTAATTACGGTTTTTGTTTTGAATTTATAGTGGTTGTGTTTTTTGAGTTAATTACCGTATTTTTACGAGTTTGTATACTTGTAATTTTTGATTTATTTAATCTCTTATTTGCACGTGTTCTCCTTTGTTATATGAGATAAAAAAACCTACGTAAGTTTTATTTCACATTTATAATATTATTTCTTTATTGAATGCATTTATTGTAATTTTCATTTTATGAATTTATATATATTTTATAGTAATTAAGACATAGATGACAAAGATATTTTTTTGGTTCTTGTAAATTTCTTTTAACGTTTAAATTCTAGAACGTTTGATTTTCAAGGTTGGTTTTTATATCTGTGGTATCGCGCAGGTCTTAGTAATATTTTCGGTAATATCTTAGTAATATCTTTGTGATTTATTAGTTATTATTTTTGCTCGCGAGTCATCAGAGGATGTTTAAATTTGCTTAGCTGTCACCCTCAGCAAATTAAGTTTACCTCTATGTGTAATTGTAATACACAGGTCTATATATTTCATAAAGTTAAATTTTTTAAAATTTTTTTTAATAAACTTTAATTTGGAAACTGTGACTTTTTATTACCTTTGTGTGAATTATTGATTTTGGCGCCCAGTATTTTTGTAGAAGAGAAGTACCACTTTTTCCATTGGAAATCCTGAGAGGAAAGCTGTTTTATAAAAGAAAAGTAACCGATTGAGCATTAAAGTTGGACAGTGTTGTGGTGAATAGTGGTTCAGTCAACTACGAACTCACTATTCATAGCAATATGTTCCTATTCCTAAAAATAGTAAATGTTAATATTTTCATCTCAAGACATTTACGGCCATACATATGGTGCTTTTATTACAATGTCCCTTTGTGGATATAAATAATAGCCTTTATGTCGAATATGTCGACAAACCTATACCGCATTTAACTAATGGGATTAAAATTAAATGGACGTTAAATTTCACTTAAAATAAAATTATTATGTTTATAAAAAATCAAAAATCGTCATAAAGCAAAAAGCTTTACATAGCGTGCCCATTACGTGTCCAATGGGATAGATACCTGGCTTTTATTTACTTGTATGGAATTATTTACATCTAATTTTTTTTCTTGAAATTTGTGTGTGGTACTGATAAATACCGATAGAACAATATAATTAGTCGGTAAAGAGAATTAATGATGAATTAGAGGAGGAAGCCCTTATTGCCACCCATATATATTTCACTGCGACAGGGCCGGATTCGAATAAAAAAGAAAATTTTTCTCGTTATTAGTTACGTGAACATTGTATATATCGACTATATAGTTAATTGAGATGAAAACGACACTTAAAAATAATTATCTTTCTTTTAAAATGTATGTTGATGTTGGTACTAAGATATAGTGATTATTGACAGCGCTTTAAGTGGTATAACAGACATAAAGCATATATTTGGATGAGAGAAATTATATAATTATATTAATGTTACATACAGCACAATTCGTGGATTTTATTGTATTGTTTGTTCTAAGCTAATTTCCTTGTTAACTCTTTCACACGAATGATTTTAAAATAATAAATTCCTGCATTGTAGTAGACGTGACACGACGTAAATAATTGTTCTATAACTTCTCAGTTAGGTCCATCATTCAAGGTTTCACAGCATGTGTATATAATATGTCCCAACCGTAACATTAGTTCGACGTAAAATACTGTTATGTCCGCACCATTCTCAACTGTTTTATAAATAGATAAAGCCGGTTAGTGCCGCTCATTATCATACATGTGCGCCTCTTTGTCTTTACTAAAAACATTTTTTCTTTAAACTTCTCTGCGCCTATTTTTTTCGTTCGTCGTTGTTTTCGTTTAGCAGTCACTTCATTAGGACGAAAATTGTCAGAACGTTTGCCATTGTTAAATTTATTGCTTTGTTCGAAACTCATTTTGTATTTCAATAGTTTTTCAAAGCAAAGTCTGATTTTCAATTAACCAACGGGAAGTCTGTCGTCTTGCTTGATTTTTTCGTGTTTCGATCGCCGAAGGCTCAGATAGTTCATTATATTTTTAATTAGTTCTTAAAATAAGATTGAGAATATTTATGGTCTCTACAGAAGACAATTACCAGCGTATTTAAATTATTAATTACTAACGAGACAAAATTGTTGTTTGCATTGAATGATGCTGAACTGCTTTGGAACTTAATAAAAGAGTTTTATTGTAGAATATTCTCATTTTTTTTATCCTTTACAATAGCATTCTTTCAATTAATATTTTTTAAATATTTGGTTACTATTACCAAATGCCATTACTAGGTTTTACTTCGCCAATAATGTTTAAACGAAACAAGATTTTCCTTTCATATTGTTGAAGACAAGCTGGTTCCTAGCTGAGCATAATGGGTGTTCGTGCGTCCCCACGTTGTAGCGCCGAATTCTTAAAAAAAGGGCGTTGGTTGACCGTTAGTTTATTCCTGCAAATAAACTTGTTTTGTGGGGAATTATCCTGGCTAGCTGTAGTGTCCTAGCAATGAAGTAAAAATTACTAATTATTTCTCGTTTTTTAATGAAGGCTTGCGAGTATATTTTTACTGATTCCTTATGTAAGATTTCAATTTGGCTATACAAACGTCTGTGTTTCCTAACTCTTGGAAAATTACTGGAATTTCAATAATTTTTAAGAAAGGGGATGTTCCGATGTTCAGAAGTATAGACCTGAATATTGGTTTACAAATATAAACTTTATAGCACTAGACCACATCTTTCAAATGCAGCAGAACATTGGTTCATGTCGTGAAGGTACACTACGACTAAAGTAGCACTCATATCTCAGGAAATAGCCCAGACTGTTGGTGCTGGTGGGCAATTTCTTTATTTAATTGATCACCGCGTTTTATTGGAAAAGTTGAACTCCTTTGGCATTGGTAGATCGTTGCTGAAATTATTTCAATTTTCTGTTTATAATAGAATGAATTATTTTTATTATAATGGGTTCAGGTCTCAGATTTTCTGTTCTACTTCGGGAGTACTGGTGGGTCGAACCTTGGTCCCTTTTATTTAATATCATTATCGACAACCTTATCAAATCTATCAACCGACAAAAGCAGTTCGGCATAGTCTCTTTTGTCCGTCAGATGTCACCAGATTATCTGATGCCACATGATAGGACAAAATTTGCTAAACTGACGAAGTCTATTGTGTGACAGAAACACATGTCTTTGGCAGAAGCAAATGTTGGAAAATACAAGGTGTATGTCCATGTGTACAGATACAGACGTGTGTAATGCATATCTGTTTCATTTGTATATTTATTGCTATTAGCGCAAATAGTATAATAATATTTGTATTTATTATTATATAATTTTTAAAAATTTTCTTTTAAAATTACGCTCGCGTTAAAATTAACGATTTTATTAACAAATAATGACGAGTAGGGAAAAGACAAATTTCTATAACGAAACCATTTGAAACCATTATTTAACTTTTTATTTGTCCGTTGTGTTTATTTCGACCATATACGAGGGTAAGGTGAAAAATTCTCGGCCTGACAATGAAAGACTGCGATTTTCAGTTAAAAAATGATTTTATTTTTCTACATAATCTCCCTTGACTTCAATACACTTGGTCCATCTACGGTCAACTACGGTAAACTTCGTCATTGGACGCGAAGCGCTTCCCAGAAACAAATTTCTTCAAGTTTGGGAACATATGGAAGTCTGATGGTACCAAATCAGGAGAATAGGGGGAATGGCCGAGCAAATTGTTAAGGACACAACAAGTGCCACAGGCACACATAATTGTACATATTACTTTAAATACTTAAATACTTAAAATTTTAAACACGTTCCAAAATTTCATAAAGTTCCATTCCTTTGTATGAAAAACTTTTGATTGTGTAGTTCTTTTGCCTAATACGTGTAAATACTAGCATTTCAAAGAATTTATAGTAAACCTTTTACTGTAGCAATTATTCTCTTTCTATGTATTTAAGTTAAGAAAATTACTTTATGGACAGATTGACCTATTTTCTATTGGAGTTCTATGACATACTGTGACGTCAAAATGTATATTTTGCAGGTATATACTTATTTCCAATTTGTATGTCTTTTAACAGCCGTCCAATAGAAATAGTCAATTTATATTTATATATTTACTTTTACATTTATGCGAAGAAACAGTTTCAAAAAGCAGTTTACTTTTAGACCAGAAGGCCTCAACTCGTTTTTGGCAAGAAGGTCAGAAATATTCAATATTTAAGGTGCATTCATGAAAAACTACAATTTGCTTTCGTGCAGGTAGTTATTTAATGTAGTTCATATTTTAATTTCTTGCTTACAACAAGAAATAAATAAGCATTCCGTTACTTAAAAATAAATTTCTCTTTAAAAGTAAAAAGTGAGTGTTATTAATTTTAATTAACTAAGATTAAAATCATCACGTGGAACCTATTCACATCCTTCAAAATAGGAGGATTAAACGCCAACGCACTTTTGTGAGCAGGTGTTGTCCTGGTGAAACATGATTTTTTCTTTCTCTTCTCGCGAATTTCGGCATCCATCTGGTCAAGAAGGTTGGAGTAATATTTGCCACTAATTGTTCTGCCTTTTTCAAGGTAATCAATTAACAGGATCCCTTTCGCATCCCAAAACACACTGACCGTAACCTTTCCGGCAGATGCGATCGACTTCGCTTTCTTTTGCGCTGAACCATCGGCTCCTACCCACTGCTTCGACTGCTGTTTCGTTTCTGGCGTGTAGTGGTGGACCCATGTCTCATCCATGATAATAAATCGCCGGACAAAGTCGGTCGGATCCCTATTGAATCGGTTCAAACATTGCTGCGAAAGTCGTTTGCGCATTTGCTTTTGATCGGCATTCAGCAAATGCCGCACCCATCTTGCGCAGAGCTTTTGCATCCCTCCGATATCTCCACTGCCTCAGCTATCTCACTCACCTTGACACGCCTATCGTCCAATACGATATCGTGCACCTTTTCGATGGTTTCCGGTGTAGTTGCTGTTTTTGGCCGTCCTTCACATGGGTCATCTTCGAGGGACGTGCGACCACATTTAAAATCAGCTGCCCAATTTTTAACAGTTGGCATTTAAGGAGCAGAGTCTTCGTAAACTTTTGTCAACTTCCGATGAATTTCCTTAGAGGATAATCCATCCAAAACAAAGAATTTTATGACCGCACGATATTCAAGTTTATCAATTTTAACGAAAAACACACGTGTACAAGACGTGTACTGCGAAAATTCGTGTAAACAAACTACTTGACAGAATGAGTTTAAACTTGTCATACGAACTAATGATAGGTGCACCTAGGCAGGAATCATAAATTTTCGGTGATCGGAACGCCATCTCTGTGTCAGGCCGAGAATTTTTCACCTTACCCTCGTACTTGAAATCATCGTAATTAAATATAAGAAGACGTTCGATTTGATACAAAGCTGTCATCTTCAAATTAATTTATTGCATACTAGGAATAGTAATTTTTTTACTACGTACGTATAGATTTACAAACTTCAGGGAATTTCCAAGTTTCTCTATAGCTATAGAACGTTAAACCGTCTAATAAAATGTCTGAGAAGGTAACACAGAGTGTAAGAAATTATCGTAACCTATAGTATTTAATTTCAATAGTAAAACGATGTGGAATAAGACGAAAAGAAGTAAATGCTAACTTGTTTAAGCAGTAATAAATATTAGGTATCTCTTACGCGAAATTCTATTTTAGTCTTGCGCATCATCGACCAACATAGAAGCAATTAATGATGTATGTACGTACCTACTCTGAGTTTGTGACCTTGCTGGGAGAACAAGGTCGTAATTTCATCTGAATCCAGTAGATGTACGCAAAGATTGCGGTTATGACTAACTATAGAGATTGTAATAATACAAAAGAAAGCTGTAAAAAAATTGTATCATGAAAACACCTGCAGAGTGTAATTGTTTTTTATACCTATTGTATGCATACCATGTTCGTGCAAGGAAAAAGGACGACTATCCAAAGTTTTCCAGCGAAAGCAATGCAAATATATCTTTTCATCGATATAAATATTAATTCAATTTTTATTGTAATGGTAAAGAAGTACATTAAGCATATAAGTATACTGTCGCGTAAGTATAATTTGTTCATTTTATTTAACATATTCGTTTTATTTAATTATTTATATTTTTTACGCTTAGTTTATTCTTATTTTATAATTGCGTCAATAAATTATTTAGATGTTAGAATTAGAAATATATTTAATACCTTGGAAAAATCTAAGAGAAAATTATTACTTTCATTTGTAAAGACTGTATTCATTTATCTGCTCGTATATGCATTTAGTTAATAATTTCAATTGTCAAGGGATTAGGTAAATATCACGTTTCACTTTATAATTGTAAAGAACTTGGAATTTTTATAATGTGTTACCAGCAAGATTACTTTCATTTTGTTGATGTACCTTTGTTACTATGTATAGGTATCTTATTGTCATATGTTTATAGATTAGTTGCTAACCAAATCAGGCGTAGGGTTTTTACTAATTTTAATTTTGTTGCTGTTCACCCTCTTGCGGTGGTTTGAAAATGCCGGATGAACCTAAACCATTGTCCTTGTAAGAAAAGCAGTTCTGCATTTACTTCCAACGAGAAAACATCTCTTATACAGTGTTTCCACAGATTCATTCTCAACATGGGAATCTCACTTATTATGAGAGATAGAGAAAACATATAACAATCTAAGATAGAACTGCATTGTTAGTGTTTGTTTATAGTTGACATTTAGTTTCTGTTATGTGAAATTTACAAATCGAATAGTAAAATAAATACTTAACAAAATAAAATATAAACTACCATTTAAATACTAAATTTAGTGATTATTGTTAAATAATTTTGCTGTCATGGAGCCGTTTAGTAATAGTGACAAATTTGATATGTTGTCCTGTTACCTTCTGGGACACAAAAAATCGACGAGAGCTGCCGAAATGTACATAAACCAGTATCCAGAACGCAGACAACCCCATCTTTCTACTTACAGAAATTTAAAGGTAAATTTAATACATCACGGATCATTTACTAAGCCAAATACAAAACCGCTGCGCATAAGTAATGAAACTAAAACTAATGTTTTACAAGCAGTTGTTGAAAATCCAAGCGCATCAGATCGAGAAATTCAACATAACAACGGCGTTCCCAAATCTACTGCTCATTAGATTTTGACCTCCCACAAATATCATACATATGAATACAATGTATGTCAATCTTTAAAACCAGAGGATAATGAAAGACGAAGAGAATTTTGTGAATGGTACACTAGGCAATGCGATGATGATAATTTTTCTTCTCAAATATTATAGTCCGATGAAGCTAGATTCACAAACAATGGTTTATTTAATAGACAAAATATAAGATTTTGGTCTACAGAAAACCCTCATGTAATCAGGCCTGCTCGACATCAAGTGAGTTTTGGGTTTAATGCTTGATCTGGCATACTAGGGTCACGATTAGTTGGTCCAATAATTTTTAATGAAACACTAACGTCCGGCGTTTATTTTCATTTACTGCAAAGTAATAATGAAGACTTCCTGTTCGAATTACCTTTACAAGAGGCTCATAATTGTTGGCTTCAACAGGATGGTATTCCAGCACATAATTCCAGAATTGTAACCAATTTTCTCAGTCAACGGTTTGGTAACAGGTGGATCGGAACTCGTGGACCAGTTGCATGGCCACAAAGACTTCCTGATCTGACGCCGTTAGACTTCTATTTGTGGGGTTACATTAAAGACAAAATGTATGCCCGCAGATGCAATAACGTAAATGAACATCACAAAAGCGTGGTTCACGAATGTCGAGCTATTCCAAGGCGTATTTTACATAAAGTTGTTAAATCTATTCGTAGTTCCTATTTATGTTTGGAAAATGATGGTCAACTGTTTGAACATTTTTTATAGTTTCCTATTATAATTTTGTTTTAAATAATATCTAAGTATTTTTTGAGCTGCCTGTTTTTAATTTAATAAATAATTATAATTGTTGCAAAATAAAGTTTTCTTCCTTTCTTTGTTTGCAAAGCCTTCTATTGTCAAATGTCACAACCGCTCTAACCTGTTAATATAACAATTGTTGTTTTCCTTTAATTTTTAAATTAGTTTAGGTATCAGGAATAACACATTATATATAACATTTTTGAAAAGGGAAAGAATAGTATATTACATTACTAGGAGTAGAAAGCTGTCATTTCT